>JAUPFZ010000018.1:9450000-10700000 GCA_036937285.1 Euphydryas editha
TTATCTGAATAAAAACAAGTGGGAGTACAAGTTGAGATAAAGATTCAACTTAATTAAAAACGTTCGAAGATAAGACGGGCGATAAATAAAACGATATGCCAATGACAAACCTTATTTATATATTCAAATAAATTCTTCGGATTTACATAGACAATAATTTGGTGACGTCATTACATAACCGGTTTTTATTGGTGACGAAAGCTAATATGATTACTAATTAGGTTTTGTAAATGTCACCTTAAATATTGCTGTGTATGTCTATCTTTAGGGTGAAAATTACCCTTGTGTAATTATAATGGTATTTTCTGTACCAAATGTCTTGTCTAAATTCTTGTCTGCTGACCCATAAATATACATTTTATGGGTACAAAAAGAAAGAGACGGAAGAAATTATGCATTGTTTACATCCGCTAATCCGTAGTGAAGCGACGATGCGTTGTTGCGATTCAATCTTACTTCTTAATAGGCATACAAATTTGAGTGAGACTTACTCATAGTTTCAGTACACCACAGTGCATGAAAATATGCTCTATAATATTTCTTTCATGACAATACGTAGTAACGTCTTAACACAAAGGGACTTAAAACTTACAATTAGATCCCACGCACGTATGATAAAATCCACATGTATCTTCTACGTCGGCTCAGTTCAAAGACATATCCTCGTTAACTACTTCGAAAACATTTTAATATACTCTAATAACAATTGAATTTAAAAGTGAATTTACGATTAGAAAGCAACAATTCCCGACTAGACTTACAATCTCAGTTTGTAACATAGCTCTTTAAAGAATTCGCCTTCCATTCACGTGCTTGGCCAGTAAGTAATCACCCTATTGTTACTTTTACGGTAAGTTATAAAAACAGACCGCTTCATCTTACGAATGTACGAAATGTTTTCGTTTTATTATTACGATTATTATGTTTAAAAACGATTGCTTAATCCTTATTTGTACACACACACATGTAAAATGTGTTATATGTATATGATGAAGTTTTAGCAACCGTTGTGCTAATGACGGGTTTGATTCCCGCTCTCAACAAATGTACCTATAGACCTTAAAACGGTTCGGTCCGGTGGTTTCATAACGATTGTACTAGCAGGTCGTCCTACTAGGGGTTGTTAAGCGTATTGCTTTTGGTACAGTGGTGCAAATACTTACGACACGGCGCCGGCGGTCGCAGGTTCGATTGCAGCTGGGGCAGATATTTGTATTTGTACAAATAGTTGTTTCTGGTCTAGGTTATGTCCTTGTGGGTCGCCCCAACGTGCCTCGGAGAGTACATAAAGCAGTCGGTCTCGGTTGTTATCATAGACACCTGATAGCAATCATTACTCATAGTCGGGAAATTATCCGCCAAAGCCGCCGCAATGGAACAGCATGGAGGAGTAAGCTCCAACCGTTCTCCAATATCGGGAGAGGAAAGTACCCAGTAGTAGTTTATTTACAGACTGATTCAGTAAGTCAGTCAGTCATAAAATTCATATGTTGGAAGAAGCAATTGATATTGATTTTTATCCAACTGCAAACTTTCAGTAAATTTGGCATATTAATGAAACTGTATGGAAGCTTCCGCCCACTTTTTCCAGAAAGGTTATATTACACCGTACACAGTGTATGTTGTTCTTCGCGTATATTAACCACGAATTTCAGCTTTTGTATATAATTTAACAAATGTGTCATTGTATTTAAAATATTGATCTAACTTACAAATAAGTTTCAAAAGCTTATTCAAAATATCCCAACTTTTAAACTTGACAATAGGTTTTTTTTTCATGTCTATTAACTGATTTTATTTGCGACACGTAATGCTTAACAAATGAGACTGACAGCATGTAAAATAAAACATTATTAAAGTAAAAGCAGTGCGTCCACCGCCACAAAAATGGACATAATTCAGGCTATATATAAACTCGTAATTATATCAAAATCTACCAATGTAATCTTTCAAAAATAAACATTCAAATTATCACAACATCACTCTCGTTACGGAAAAGTCGGGTGAAAAGTTTTGTACAGTTCAATATTCGTGCCTTTAACTACAATTAATCGTTAAATAAATCTTCAGATACGGCTAACGAGTGAAGATACAATGCGACAATCTACGTCGGCTTCTTTCATCTCGACACTTCGTCTCTTAAAGTGATGTCGGCGAGTACTGGCCGTTTCGTCGTTCGATATTTAAATTGTAGCATACATATATAGAATTTAAATATCATTTTAATATATTTTAAACATTCGATTTTATTTCTAAGATTCATTTATATATTTTCAGTTATAATTAATAAGACCTTGACTTACTATGTAACATATAATATTATATACATTCATATGTATGATGAAATATGTTGATAATATTGATTTATTATTTATTAATATTGATTTATTAATTGAGATATGTTGATAAATATGATGATGTAGAAAAATGTTATTCAATATTGATTATTTATTTTAAAGTATACTCATACATTTTAAAATAAATAATCAATATTGAATAACATTTTTCTTTCTTTTTTTAATACTAAAACAGTAAAACCTGTGAAAAGTGGAAATAAAACTCCTCAAGTCTAAAAATGACTATTAGAGTGTCACCTTCAATACTTGAACAAATCCTTTTTAAACATTTAAGAATAAAAAAGTCTAACAATTAAAAATTGTCTTATTTTAAAGCCTTGTTATTAATATTAATTTAACCTTTATACGTGTCACGATTCTCCCCACAAAGTTACAATTATAAAAACAATATAACATAATATACACAGCGATAAAAAAATGATATTATAACGAAATATTACATCTAATTTTCAATTCCGCGCTCTTATATCATTCAAAGGTAACAATTTCATAGAATGTTGTAATTTTCAACTTTCTTTCAACGTCGGAGAGCGAAAACTTGGAGCTTTGTGTGTCAACAGGGGGCTTTTAGAATTATTCGGCTTTTTCGAATCCTGCATTTGCAAAGGAAACGCTGGCTACACTCGCTCTTCAGTTCCCAGTCTTTCATTCATTCTTTAATCTAACTATCCTGGAATTGGGATTGTTTGCTCCTTTTTGGAAAAAAAATGAAATTTCATTAATCCTCTTTTCGCTCACGTTCTTTCTAACAAAGATATTTCCTTTGAAATATTCTGTATATTTTTCAGTGCTGTTCATCTTATCGTTTTATATTATTTTTTTTTTTATGTGAATAAAAACCGATATTGTTTTTATCTTGTATGCTTTAATGCTATACACCAATGTGAATTTAAGAATTTCGTTTATAATATCATAAAACTCTGATATATTTATTACACCTATAAAAATCCTTTCTCAACACGAGTAAATTTCCATGATCAATCAATCTGTCAAATAAATCAAATATCGACGCTATTTATTCCACAAAAAAAAAAAAACAGGATTTTGTAAACACAAATCGAAAAGTAATATCAGTTCAAATTAATTCAAACGAAAGAGGCCATTTCTCTCCGACATCACTATACGCGTATTGGTTTTATCGCATGCCACGGTAATCTGCGAATTTTACCAAAGCGGCGGCCGCTTTGTTCGGAGGTAATTTTTGTATTTTTTTCATAAATTACCCCTCCAATCGATGGCGGGTAGCGATCACAATTTCCACGGTGTATCACAAAGCATAACTCGCTTTGATTACGAGCGTTTATATCACTTTTTATATAATTCGTATGAGAATTTCTAGCTGTGAAACATAATGTCATTAGGCAAATATTTTTATAAAGAAGTGTTTCGATTATTCGTATTATGTTGTTGCTCATAACGTAATAGTAAAAGAATAATTTAACATTAATGACTAATTATTTAATATATTTATTAATTAATATATTTTATTTTATGTACGCCATAATTTTGTATCGTTATAAAACTTAAAAACACTTTAGGTAGAAGTTTATGCAAAATTATTTACGTTAATTGCAATTATTGAAAACATATATAGATTATTATTATACCTTAGCGGCCATAATGAAAAATATTAATATAAAATATTTTTATACTTACATAAGAACTTACCTTAAATAAGAAAAATATTTTTCATTATAAATCATTTTAAAATAGTAATTTTCCGTTTTAATCATGTGTTCACTTTATTTAAAATGTAGTTTGAATGCAATCTAAATCAGGCACGGGATTGTAGCACATCCCTACACAGTAAATCTTTGATAATGTTTAGAAATAATACGTCACAATTATATTAAAATTAAATATTTGTTTCATTTTACAGATAGTCCACAATAGCGGAGATGTTTGACATTGAAGAACGCGAGACATAACTTCATGTTTTATCAGGTACGTAATTAAGTGAAAAAAATTAACGTAATCCCTACGTTTTGTAAGGTAAGAGAATGCTGGAAGTTTAAATTCCCTTTTCCTTAATTCTCTTACCGTTTAATATTTTATACAATATTATATTTAGAAAAGCTGAAAACACGTTTTGTGTATAAAGATCACTTTAATTTTATTTTTATTATATGTAGAGGCAGGCAGGCGGATATAATACATTTTTCTGAAGTCTTAGTAATATTGTTCTATTTGTACGGAATCCTTAAACAATCAAAACGTTAGAATATAATATGCTATGCTCACTTGATACACTGTGTAAAATTCAAAACAAAACTTTGATATTTTGTCCTACATATATATGTATAAATTAACGTGTAAAAATAATCCTGACCTCTGTCTTACCGAGGTATCGTAAATGACGACTATGACCATGGTCTTACCATGTGGTGCAAACAACTGTATACCATCAGGATGGTAATGGACAGTAGCGTCACCATATCCTTTTTTTTAATGCTGGGAATTGGGATATGCATTTACGCATCCCGCCGCGGACAAGCAGCGAGTATGTGGGACTCACTGGCACACAGAACGTGCCAGAATACCCGCTAAAACCCAAGGGTGCCCTCTCTTTGTAATGGGGCGTCACGGGATCGCTTTCGCATGCAACCGTGACGCCCCGACGCACAGTGTGATATTTCAACGAATTAGCGGGACTTAATTCAAAAAATGAAGTTTGATATTTTCTATATCTATTCGCATTATGTCAAATACAACAAAACAATAATTGATAATCGGCATTTGTTCAGTTTCTGTACCGCTTATTCTAAGACAAATAAACATAGTTTTGTTATGTTTTGACTATACATAGAACGATAAGATTATTATTTGTCGTAGTAAGACAACTTTCCTTAAGCCACAGTGCTGTTTATAACTCTGTGTGGTTCATTTGAGTTATTTTTTTGCGATTCACTGGATTTTCGAGGTCAGTTTTCAGCGTTGCTTATTGAATTGAAAAAATTTTTTCGTGCCTTAAGGCTTGAAACAATATTTTGGGTTTTCATGCTACAAATAGATTTTATTTCCTATATAAATTAGACCATAACTTTGAAATCCCGTAAGATCCCGTCTACACTTTATGATATTCTTAAAGAGTGTTTTCTCCCCTTTCGAATCATACCATATTTGTCTTCGGATAGCTGCGGATAGAGGATATAGTGGGCTTTAAACATGGCCGGATGCGGCGTGCTTCACGTTCACATTTTTGATATCTGGTGCAGTACAGATAAATAACAAGGGTTTGAAGCTGTTTTAATTTTTATTTTGAATGATTACAAAGTAAACAATGTATCCGAAGATATTTTAATACAAAAAAAGAAGAATATTAAAGAAGAGATCTGTTAGGAATTTTTTTCATAAAATAGAAGAAAGATGACAAAAATGTTATCAAAACAAGGAGATATTTTTTATTGACAATGCCGAATGGGTTACAGAATGGTAGACAATGCTGGAAATTGCTATCCGACTGACATAACAGTGACCGAACATTATTTACCATCTCTTGAATTTTCCGCCGTTTTGTTTTGTTACAACATTCCTCAAAACTCTTTCTCGGCCTTTTTATGGAAGAATTTGACTCTCGTTCCGCTGAAAGTAGCTCGTCTAACTATGAAGACATGCCGCTACCTTTAAGCCATTCAGCATTTTAATAAAAAAAAAAATATCTCCTTGTTTCGATAACTTTTTTGTCATCTTTCTTCTATTTTATAAAAATTTTTCCTAATAGATCTCTTCTTTCGTATTAAAATATCTTCGGATACATTGTTTACTTTGTAATCATTCAAAATAAAAATTAAAACAGCTTCAAACCCTTGTTATTTATCTGTACTGCACCAGATATCAAAAATGTGAACGTGAAGCACGCCGCATCCGGCCATGTTTAAAGCCCACTATATCCTCTATCCGCAGCTATCCGCAGACAAATATGGTATGATTCGAAAGGGGAGAAAACACTCTTTAAGAATATCATAAAGTGTAGACGGGATCTTACGGGATTTCAAAGTTATGGTCTAATTTATATAGGAAATAAAATCTATTTGTAGCATGAAAACCCAAAATATTGTTTCAAGCCTTAAGGCACGAAAAAATTTTTTCAATTCAATAAGCAACGCTGAAAACTGACCTCGAAAATCCAGAAAATCGCAAAAAATAACTCAAATGAACCACACAGAGTTATAAACAGCACTGTGGCTTAAGGAAAGTTGTCTTACTACGACAAATAATAATCTTATCGTTCTATGTATAGTCAAAACATAACAAAACTATGTTTATTTGTCTTAGAATAAGCGGTACAGAAACTGAACAAATGCCGATTATCAATTATTGTTTTGTTGTATTTGATATAATGCGAATAGATAAAGAAAATATCAAACTTCATTTTTTGAATTAAGTCCCGCTAATTCGTTGAAATATCACACTGTGCGACGGTTGGGTGGCCTATGCGGGCCACATTCGCCTATAGAGCGCCCGCGGACACCGTGAGCGCTCTCGCGCTTACCCTAGTGGCGAGTGGGAGGATTATAGGTACCCCTTCCACTCTAATTCGGAGGGTGAAGGAGTCTCCTTCTCCCCGGTTGTCTCCTGCGGAGCGGATCAGCGTTAACCTCTCCTTCACGCTCCCCCTTCAAAGTCTCTTTTAAAGCCATGACCTCTTCGCAAAAGGGGGCCACGGCCGACCAGCAAATCTCGCTGTCGAGCATGCAGCGGATCACGCTCGACAACGAGAGGTCTCCGCCTATCACGGCCACCAGGGCATAGCGCTGGGGCCCCCAAGCGGCGCACTCCTCGAGAGTGTGACGCACCGTGTCTATCGGCGCGCCACACTCGTGGCAGGCAGGGGTGGCCCTCAAAGGTTTAAATACATTTACGTAATGCAGGCTGAATCAATCAATTAATATATTAACGTTATTCTTGTTATCCGTGACGACGAGTGTATAAAATGTATATTCCGTATAAAACTATTACCTATATAATACATAAATAATTTTCAAACAACACAAACATTAAAGTCCTTATTAAAATAACATAGAAATAAATTGAACCACTCGAAAAATGCAAAAATAGATCCTCTGTTGATAAAAAATATGAATAAATGAATATTATAACTGAATTATTAATATTTTTACGATAGAGTTAACTTTATGTTTTATTAATTTGCGTGTCTAATGTTTTAACGCGACAATTAATTCATTAAGCCTCTATAAAAATGTTCAACTGCATATTCGGTAATAGCTCTTAAACTTTACTCCATTACGTTACAGTAAATAAAAAAGAAGAAAAAAAAAACGCTTTACAACACACGCTACAAAAACAACAAAAATGGATGATTGCGTCATTTTGATTGAATGTTAAATTACAATTTTATTGTAGAATTTTATTTTTCTGTTATAGCAACACTAATAACCAGGCGCGTTGAACTTGAACTACATAGTGGTAATTAAATATCACAGTTCAATCTAACTGGACACATTCTATGGTGGCCATAACATAGTATTCTTTATGTCTTAATAAGATATTTACGATTGTTGTTCTAACATTCGAGTTAATTGTTTCCAAATTTATCATAAAACGTTTCACTAAATAATTATTTTAATGATTAAAAAAAGTTTGAGTTTTTTTTTTTTTTTTTATTTAAAATCAACTTTGACTAAAAACCCGGGATCCGAACCATTAGACCATCAAAATAAAATAAAAACTTGTCGAAGTATTGGCGCCAATCTTCAGCCATTTGCTAATTACTATCCGTACGAACCTTTGTGGGAAGTTCGAACGAAAAATACTGATTAAGTGAAGTGAAATTTTGGTTAGTATCGAATCGTAAAGGAGAATTAAAAGAATGTGATGTGTTTACACTATTTATTGGCTTAGGTACTAAAAATTTAAGATCGAAAATTATTATTTTGGAAAACAAAACAAGAATATTTTTTTTTATTTTTATTTTATATATTACTTTAATATAATCTTAATAATTGATGTTTGTAATGAAAACATGTTTGATATGTATCTTTGTAGTTAGGCACAAAAATCACTTTAGATGATAAAAAACCAATCTTTTGTTTAGCATTTTAATTGTCTCCAATCACACGTAACCAATTCCGAATCGACTAATCAGCCTCAAATATTTCACAGTAATTATACATATCGAATACTGTTCATAAATCGACGGCAATCAATTCGATAAGGCTTCTGATTTTTTCTCATTTTCCCGGTCAACGCTCCTAGACCCAGTGTCGCCAGCCGTGAGAAACGAAAAATGTCGAACATTCGTGTCACATTAGCATAATCGTGTAGAAAAAAATAACTAACGCCGTGTGGAACAAACTTTATATTAGAATGGATTTAAAAAAAAAAGATTCCACAATTTGAATTTCGAAGAGCTTTCCGCTCTCGAGTGCGATATTGAATTGAATAACGTGAATGAGTATTAGTCGTTAAATAAATAATTATGGCATCATCAGCTCGTAGTTTTCGCGGTTCATTTCGTTCGATTACTAATATATTTTATTCAATGGCCGCCCTATGCGCATTACGAGGTTATTGTAAGTTTTTTTTTTTTATTACATGAAAATAGAACGCTGATTACGATCGCATTTTATTTAAAAATTTTATAAAATTTTTATATAAAATTTATGCACCAGTATCTATAGTAAGCGACTTGACTCAGAACATAAATATCTGGCCGAAATCAGAATCGATAAATAAATTGCGAATAAAATTATAAAATTTCGAACATCATAAATAATATAAATATTAATTTTTACATTTACATAATTTAAGAAATTCGATACGTTAAAGGCTAAAATTATTAAAAAGATACCATTACATATTTTACCATTTATGTGGACTAGGTATTGAATGGAATTAAGCTTTTATTAAATTAGGATTTTTTTATATATACCTAAATATCACGTAAGAATCATTATCATATCGATATTCTAAGAATAAGATAAATAAAATTATGATCTCACGAAAAATTGTTTCCCCGGATTCTAGAAAAAAACCCATTACTTCACCATGAAGTAAATGTCGATACACAGTCAGAACCAGCATAATTTTTCACTTAATATAAGTATATATAGTTGGAGTAGCACCTATTTCTTTCCGGCGAGTAAAACTTCAATATGACGTCTCATATACATATCAGCCATTGTTCAAAAGCTCAATCTTGTGACATCAAATTATTATAAATTTGCATTTTGTTTATTGATTAAATCAAAAACCAACCACGACATTACTTGTAATACCTCCACCTGGAATAAAATACGATGGTATCACATACTACGACGCTACTGATATGCAAAATCAAACTAATACACAGTTTTTTGCATTGTAACAGAAACAAAAATGCTAGAGATAAATTGAAATACGAAGAAACTTTTTGATTATGAAATACATAGGCATGTTATTTGGTAATTTAAAATAGAATAAATGTTATCGACCTTCAAACTAGCCAGACTGGAAAGCTAGATAAGAATTAATAATAATCAAATAGTCATGTTTATTTTTTAAAGATAAAAACGGGTACATAACACGATATCTATAAACTATGTTTTAAACCGCGAGTGTCTAATCCTAAATAGGTTAAATAGTCTTGTTATTTATTTCTTCCTTTTTTTTATAAATAGAGTAGAGAATAGTCAATAGAGTTATTGTGCTTAACTGTTTCAAAAGAAAGAGCTGTCAGAGTATAGGTAGCCGTTTTGAAGATTAATCCTGACGAGTATTTTTTTTTTCTTTTTCTTTGTTGTGAAAATGTAACTAACTTAAGCATAAAACGACATTTCACATAAGTACTATGGTTTAATTTTTTACTCAATACAACAACAAAAAAAATATTCTTAAATTTAAATATTCATATACTGATCAAGTGCATGTGCGACACAAAGTATTGTGCCTCTTGTTTTCGTGTATCTGTATGGCAACGATCATATTAAATCATAACGGTATTTTATTTACATAACTACTGCCTACTTATTACATTTTAAATACAGCGTTGCAACTAATAGCAAATTTTTCGCAAAAACGATTACAAGCTACAGCTGGTAAAGAGCTCTAAAAGTGATCAACTACTACATATTGAGCTATTCTGATGTCCGATTTGAGATATTAATAATTTTATGATTTTACGATAGAAAAATTAATGATTTAATAATATTACAAATACACATTAATAAATTAATTTATTTCATTTGAGAGACAAATCGTTCAGGGAAATTTAATTAATATAAATGAAAAAATTTATAACGTTTTTATATTTTACAGCATAATGTGTTTATATATTATGTTATAAAGTTTTTATTTGCTATTATTAAACTACACAAAAGCATTTTCTAAATAAATTATGTTATTGTGAATTTCACTTCAATTTATACGTTTAATAGATATTATAAGGATATAAATATTAATAGACAAAGAAATCTGCTTATTAGAATATCCGTTATAGAACTGGAATAAATAAAAAAAAAGATATGTAGGAAATATAAAATAGAAAGAATAAACAGACAAAGCAAATATAAACCATATATTAATCATCTATCTGGCTTTAAACAAAACCTGCTGGAGAATTTAAAACAAAAATTACATATCAATAAAATTTAACGACAAATAAAGGTCAGTGACCCGATTATTTATTTTATCATATTCATATATTTATATTATCATTTTATTTATAATATTATTAAGGCCAATCTATTTTATGCAGTTACACATATTTTTCCTTATATATTTTTTATTACTTTTTATAAAATATCCTGTATGATGGGCGTCTATGTAAAACCAGTATTTAATATCAATTCTAGTTTTATTAATTTTTTTCAAAGAAAATCATGTCGTAAGTAGTTGATCATATTATTGTTTTATTAATTAATTGTTAGTTAAATCAGATATAAATATATATTTAGAGAAAAGCTATAATTTGGTAGATATAGAGAGATTTTGTGGGTCAAATCACATTATATTAAAATACTAATCATCTTGTTCAAGTGTTCTTTCAATAATAATTTAATATAAATTGTTTATTATGCACAACTTACTTTTATTCTGCGAAGAACATTGCTAATCACTTGCTAATCCCCTGATGTAGCGGGTGTCAATGGATGTCGCTTTGACTTACCACCAGGCGAACAGACTCTCCGTTTGCCCCCTCTTACATTAAAAAAAAACATACTTATTCCTTTAATTAAAATAGTGTCTTAAAAAAATTACGAGATTATACAAAAAGATACACATCGATTAAAAATGAATAATATATAATAGGTTAGGTTATTGTTTGACATTAAAAGATGCGTCGCTACCGCGGTACGCTCACTTTGATCATTCGACTCAGGCTGGCAACAAATTTTAAAACTAAAAAATTGATCAGAAAAATATACATACAGTTCCCTAAGATAACGGTATGACATTAATGGCTGTTTAATTAAGAAATGTCATTTTACAAACTACCTATTTCCGCTTACTGAATCAACGAATTCGTTCAAAAATTACTTTAAAAAAATGATTAATTTAATAATTACAGTAGTAAGTGATTCAGTCGATCAAACTTAGTTATATATACGGTTGCTACCATAATAATTTTTGTATACGAATGCTTGTATAATAGCTGCTGAAAAAAAAATTAGTTGAATCGCAAATTCCATAAATACAAAAAATAAAGTAAACTTAAGCTAAAAAAAAACCAAATGAAAAGACATCACAAATCTTTCGAATCGCTTAAACAGTCTATATATTTTTCACGGACGCATATTTTATTAAAATTGTAAAAGTCCATCCCATAGCGTCGATAAAATACCGATCTCTATATTGTATCCGTCCTGAGTAATGCCAACTGCGGGCTCCTTTGATGTCATATAGAATAAGAGACAGAAACGATGTCTATCTGCCTGTTGACGCGTGATATCTACGAAACGTATGCAGTGAGGATAAGATTAAACGTTTATTTATTATAAACAAAAAGGACAGCCACTCTGTTTTACATATTAACGTTTTTAATAAATAAAATGTACAATTAAAAATTTAGTCATTTTAATTTCACTGATGATTCGATTGATCTTTTTCATAGAATTTAATATTAATTAAAACTCATCTAAATGTTGAAAACACAAGACGCTATAATCAACAATAGACCAGTCGTAAACAGTGCCCACTCCCTAGTTCGTCATTATGTAAATTAAAGCCTTATCTATGTTTTAATGAAATGGTCTTACATAACATTACGTAAGAAATCTGTTAATTAAATATTTGTATTCACCAACTATCCTATAAAGAAACTAAATCTTAATCAAATTTCAGTATTCAATCATGTGTCTATGAAATAGCTAAATATTGTTCAAGAAAATATTTAATAATAAAGTTGAAAGAAAAATTAATGAAAGTATAACTCCATTCTTTTAAAATTCATATTTTCAACAAGACTAAGAGCGTTCAACAGTTGCAGATAAATCTATCTGACGTATAACGGTATCCAATAGATAAAAGTTTATGATATATTTTTCCTTTTCACCATCTAACTCCACTTTATCTGTCAGATACTTCTATTCGCAAAATGTTAATCCAAAAGTTATAGTTTATTAGTTTAAATGAAACAGGCCCCAAGAGCCTGTTTTAACTCTTGCTGATAAAGCCTATCAGTAACTTATGTACGAGTTAAATTTTATCTGGAACTGGTGAAATAGAGGATCTATATATAATCTAAATCTAATCTATTCAAACGCACCAAGAACGCCGACAATTAATAAAGAGACTAACCAAAAAACCAAGTGGTTAATTTTACAATCTCGCTACACTACAAACATATTTTATCTATATATATTGTATAATAGCTGTAGTGCTTAAAAACTTGCCCAATTTAACTTAATTTAAGATTTTTATAGCACATTAATATAAAAAGCCGACGCATAAAAAATCAAGTACCTTATCAAATAAATATACAATATCTTTCTTTTAATAAAATTTCGATACAAATTTGTATTATCAATAATATGACACATAAAAAAGTGTTATTATATATTTTACTGAGAAATTAATAGCCTTAGAAGTTCTACCGAGACTTAGGTATTCCTTCTATAATTTGTTTATTGGATATTTTTATTACGTTAATTTAAATATCTTTATCGTTTTTAAAATTAAATAGAAATTAAAATTTTAATTGATCTGAAATATTTAGTTAATTTTTTGTTATACTAATTTTTTTAATTATTTTCTTGATACGAATTCATATAATAATTTTATAATGACTTTTTCTTCATAATCTGTGTTTCCATAGTTATAGTATTTTTTTTTTATGTAAGAGGGGGCTAACGGACAGTCGGTACACCTGATGGTAAGTGCACGCGATATCCATAGTCACCCGCCAAATCGGGGGATTAGCAGGTGCGTTGCCGGCCTTTCAAATGGGCATATGCTCTTTTCTTGAAGGTCCCTAAGTCGTATCAGTTCGGAAATATCGTAGATGTATTTTAACATATATTGTGTTTGTAGATAATTTAACTTTATATTATCATACCTAACTGTAAATCAAGTTCCCACACCACCACCACATCTGCGATATTTATAATAATCTATGACGGAACACTACTCCTATATTGGTAGGTTTTCTTTGTGAATTATTGCGGATCGCGCACAGGTCTGACCGAGTCAATACGTTAATGGTACCTCATGTTTTCACCTCGGAACTAAAAAGTAAAAAATAACACCGTATCGCGGATAGAGGGAGGATGTCTTTGTATCTAACGTTTCGGATACGCGTACATACTTACAACCACTAGCTTGGTGTTGCCAGGTTTTTAATTGAAAGTGCGAGGGTAAAGAAATGTAGCCAGTATTTTCTTTACAATATTTAAGTGTTTAAAGAATCAATATCAGTATATTTAGAAAAGCTTGTATCAGTATATTAAGAAATTAAAGCAATAGCACATTTTCTTTATTTGTCAACATAATTTAATCTAAATGAACCTTTAAATTAATTTTAATCTATGTCATATTTCTCATATTTGTTACGTTAAAACTCAAAACTGCATTTTTAGCTGTATAACGAAATATTTTCTTATTATTTAATTTCATTTTTATATCGAGGCCAAAAATGAAATAAACAAATAAGGGTATAAAAAAAAATAAAGTAAAACATTTCTAAAAAAAATCTTATTCATAAAATATATGGCATGTTTGATTTTTATATATAATAGAAATTTAAATTAATTCCCTGCGAATTCCTTATTTAAACATTAATTGTAGCTTGAAACATTTGTAACTGTTACAATATAACATATTGTAAATACGTATGCCTAATATTTTTATTTAAAATAAAATTATAATTTGCATTTCTATTTTAAACTTAATTACATAATACAATATATGTATTTAATTTAATAAATTATCATTAACTCGATGTGAATTCATAATTCAATTAATGCAATAATTTGCACGTTTAAATATTTATAGGGTTCTAAATTTATAATCATATAAACATTTATATTTTAATGATTTATTTTATTTCGTTATTAATAATAACTATATATTATCGTGGTAAGTAATAAATAATACTCGTTTTCTTTAAAATGTCTCGATAACTTAAGCTTTATGAAGTAAAAACAAAAGGGTTTTTTGTTTTGTTTGTGTTTATACTCAACTTTTTTATACTGTCAAAAAAATAATAGTAAAAAATAAATAAATACACGAAAATTTTAGATCGATAAACGGAACTTTTCCATTCATTATCAATATAATATTTACATCTTATACGCACGACAATAAGTCTTAGACTCTTAAAATTTTCATATGTATTAATGAAAAAATCATCCAATATAATTTGACCTGTGGATCTCCATAAGTCTACCCCGATTTGTTTCACATTGGTATTAAAGGAAGGGGGGTCGGGAAGATCAAGCCATATAGGTCGTCATATATCACCGAACTAAAAGGGGTGTAGGAATTTACAACCCTTTGGGAGCAGATTTATGTGCCGTTTGGAGTTAACTCCCGCATGCAGAGATCTTGTTTCTTTATTTTACAAATTGATCCAAAAATAGTACCACCATGAACAGTATACTATGTTACTGTATCTTATACACCTTTAAGAGTTTTTTAAATTACAAAAAGCAGTTTAGTATTTGCTTACACAAGAAAAAAAAATTATTTTATGGATTTATAGCGAAAGAAGAAAAATAAAACTCACATTTGTAATTTGATTAAAATTTAAATATATTAAAAATACAAAATAATAGAGACGTAACATTACGATTTATGTAACTACTCTAAAAACTTTTAAAAAATTTTGCTACGTCAAAATCGAATCTCACAACTTTTAGCGTTCCAAAGACCACTTACCCAACCAGTTGTTATTAAAAAAAATTTACTATAAATGACCAACCAAATATTTATGCTTTAAAAACCTTAATTTGTCACAATGACAAAAGATACCAATCAATTCTTAAATAACGTTTATGCTTTCTTCTGTATAAAAAAAAAAAACATAAATATGCACTAGTAAGGCTTAATTAGCATTAGCTGACTAATTGGAGACTTCTAAAATATTGACATATCTATTCATTGTAGAAGGCTTCTGTCATGTTTCTTGTACACCCATTTTAATTTATTTTTAAATAATTTTACTACCCATTTAAATGTTTAAAATTGACCATTTTGTTTTAACCATACTAAATAACTAGGTACTCTAGATTCACACTACAAATTTTTTCCAATATACCAATACTTCTTGTTTATGTCCAAAAAATGCATATCAAAAGTTAAGTAAATTAGTCCCACTTGGATATATATTAAAATAAAATCTAATCTATTATATACATTATTATTTATACATACCTATACCATCCTTTGACTTAGGAGATCAGTGAATATCTTGAATTTTTTTGTCAATGAAGTCTTTATTTAAATCTCTTCGTTCTAAATTAATTATTATGGTGATATTAATAATTTAATATCAAAAAATTTAACATTGTCTTAACTTTTGAAAAAAGAAAATAGTTATCAATCTTTTCATTATTAAAAATATATAATTATATATTAATTATTTTAACATACGTAAAAATCAGACGTGCTGTACCTACAAGTAATCATAAAACTCAATTGCTGCAAATATCGACCGGTAGGTACACAATGACTATCTTAATTCATTAAAAAAGCAAAAAGGCACATTTTAACTACAGTGCCGTGCACTAAACCGATATCGACTCATTACGTTCACGGCCAGGAGCATGTACGCCGTATCGATGTCAGTTAATTTTCCACCAAGTGTAATTACCGTGTTCGCTTTGTTTTTGCTACTAACTTTATTTGCATAGTATAAAGAGAACGATCGTAAAGACCGACAGGGACTGAAAGGAGTTGAATTGAATGTATTCTTAATTTTAATTATATAATATTTATATATTTGAAAAAATCGTTTTTCTGTTATGCGTAAACATAATATTTCACTGGTCGAAATATTTATAAATCACTATTTAAATAAAAAAAAATCATATTTTATTTAATAAGTCTGTGTTTTATAAAACCGATTTGAATTTATATTTTTATTTTAATATCCAAAAATATGAAGAAAAAACAATGTAAGATAAAATTGGAAAATAAAAATTCAATAATTAAATATTTTTCATTGTAAACTTAAACTTGAAATGTAAACTTAGTGATTTATAAACACTAAATCTTCGTGTTTCCATTCAGGTTAAATATCTAAACTTATCAGACTAATTAGCATTATTAGTAAAAAAAGCAAATCGAACCTGTAGACCTTGACAAGCATTCAGAGAAACATACAGAATCTAAAGCTTTTTAATTTTAATAAATAAAGCTACGAAGATGTCTCCGAGTCTTCTACAATTCCAATCTAAAACCCCAGAATAAGCTAATAGAGACATTGTTCGGTCCTCGTTAGCTGGATCAGATGCGCGCACGCCGCGGGGGTCTCTCGCGCATCTAACCGCATGATCTGTTACGTAATTCTAGCTTGCATATTGTTTAAGTCTTAAACCCTATGTGGTCTGGTGACTATGAGTTGATTAAGGGACCTGCAGTCAGAATAATAAAAGGACTTGACCTCTCTTGAGCAACTTTATTATTATTATTTTTGTCATTGTTCTATCGTTCATCGTTCTTGACAGTGTATATTAAGGTATTATTTGATTTAAGTTGTTCTAAATTCTAAAATAATTTTAACGATGACTTATCTTCAAGGCGTTATGGCACATAAATTTTTAATTTACCGAGGAATTTTTCGTACCCGATTATAGCGTAGATATTATTTAATTAAACAATTCGATGCAATTTGTTGTTTCTTAAGTTTTATTTACAATAACAAGAATAAATACCAAAGCCATCGAATACAGTTGCTTCTAAGGATCTCACCGACATGCAATTAGTGCTTCTCTATCCCTAGTAAGGTCATCAGTCGCCAGATAATTGCAGCGTGCAGGATATTATGTCACTTCATTAGTTTTCCAACACTTTTTACTTTATTATATACATATTTTCGACAAATTTAATTGTTATAAAGTCTAGATGTATGTATTTTTAAGGTTTTAAAGTAATAGAACCATAGTCTCATAAGATTGATGGAAGTCTAAGCCAAACTTTTGCAGCCTTATTGTGCTTTAATTTTTTTTATCCCATTCGCCAATAACACTTTTAATCAGTTTTGATACGTCCATGAACTAAGTAAATTCATATGAACTATAAACTCGTTTATTAGTTATTTCTATTAAAAAAAATAATACAAGTACTTCTAGGAATACATTCATATTTCATATCATAAACATTTCGTATAATATCATCTTCGGGTTATACATTTCACAATACCATCATTCACAGTTCCAATTCCATGTCACTCGACTGTCAACGTGTATGAATATAGCGTTGAGCTATTTCAAGCTTATTAAAACATCTCGCTGGTAGCTGTCATAAAATATGATATGACAATAACAGTTCACTCTTAGCGTTTGAATGTTTCTGTGGCTTCTTGTTTGGGGTGGTGAAAGGAGTTATTCTCGGTCAAATATCATTTGTTTTGTAAGGACACTAGATATTATGTGGCAAGCTTTTAGTATAGTATGAAAGACTAAAATTGTAATTATTGTTATTTTACATATTATGCTTGTTAGTGTTTAATTAAAGGCAGAGGCGTAGCTACCACCGTATCAGCAGCATCAATGATACAGGGCCCCCAGTCTACAGGGGCCGCGAACGTGTATAAAAAATATCGTAAAATGTTATCCAATAACTTAAATAAATTATGTTAGCACTTAAAAAAATATCTTAGTGACATGAAAAACTATCATACTTGTCATTATTGTCTATAGAGACAGAAAATTTAGAAAAACTGAAATCGTCTTCAGTTTTGAATTACTTAATAAATGAAAATACCGATATAATAAATTCACCGAACAAAAGACTATTAGGAGGAGACTACTAGGAGTATTAATTGTAAGTTGTAGTAGTAATAACTTATAATCAATATGTAATTATTTTAATTTAATGCGAGTGTTTGGGCCCCTTTACAGATTTTGATACAGGGCAAGCTACACCATCTAAGGCAAGCTAAACCACTGATTAAAGGTGAGGTTTGTTCGGTCTCAGCGATTTTACGTTAAAACTTGTGCACGTTCAACATCTTATACTTAAAAATTTATTTAAACATCAAACATTTTAAACAAACTTACGATATCCAAGTAACAATTACTTTAAATTATAATGTAATATTTCCATTTATAATTAACACTTAAATAATATATTTAATTTGATAAATAATTAGGTACCTACATGTAATGCGAGTTTATATATATATATATATATATATATATATATATATACAGGGTGACTGGTGAATTACCATCGACATTCGGGGAGAGCGCTCGGCGCACGGTTCCCACTCGAATCATGTAAAAAAAATAGGTAAATATTAATAAACTTTTAAGTAAAGTTACTCAACAATTATCCAATTATTTACGCATCGTCTGGACACCCTAGCAGCTAGCTGCACTTTCGACACAAAACAGGTAGTTTATCTACGTCCAAACGCCGCCACGTGTAAACAGGGTAGCAGGATAAACAAGCATGATCCAGTCCCCCTTAATACTTTAATCCTGGCTTAGGAAAGGCAAAAATACTAAGATATTTTACTCGTTTAAGCAACAAATTTGTTGACTAGGTAAATTATGTGACTTTGGCAATTTTTAGGTGTGAACAAGCGACACATTACAACACCTGTGCATGTGCCGCCGGCATGACTGGAAAAGTGTCATCGCTTCATTTATTTGAATTGAAATTTATGAAAATTTGGTCAAAAATTAAGTATCTATTTTTATTGCATGACCCGAATGGGAACCGCGCGCCGAGCGTTCTCCCCAAATATCGATGGTAATTCACCAGTCACCCTGTATATATATATATATATATATATATATATATATATATATATATATATATATATATATATATACTATTTGTAATATAATTATTTCAAGCACGCTTTGCGGTTCATACACCGATTCTGATTACGCCTCAGTTGATATATAAAGTAAAATGCTTGTAATAATCTCTCTTCAGTAACAAATGGTTGGTTCTGTCGCTTATTTTCCTAAACTACGAAAAGATAATAAGCACTTATCAAGAGATCAATTTTTTTTCAGCTTTATGAAGTTTACAAAAGGTTAAGAGAGACGGACGGAATGTAGTAAAGACGGAGTAAGCTTGAAGAAGTGGGTCAACTTACAAATATTAGAATATCGGTAGTCACCTGAATAATCTCGGCAATATTACGTGCTTATGAAAAATTTTAATAACGTGATCCATTCTATAACAAAAAAAAAAGAAAAAAATTGAAAATATTTTATATTCTGTATAGTTTATTGAATTCATATGAAAACCCCTAAATATAAAAATTGAAGTTCTAAAATCTAAAGCCTGGGACATAGTTACAAACTATACACAAGCCAATAATCGCGATAAAATCCGTTATAGACTTTTAATTAAATGAGTAAAATTCGCGTAAATATAAGAGAACAATACCTACCTATATACACAAGCCGATAAGGTGATAAGCCGACACTGAATATCTAAATAAAATTTTATTCTAATAAATATTCTCTTTGTAATTAAAATAACAAAAAACGAAAAAAAAAATAGATTCTTGTAAGCAATTCTATAAACAAAAAAAAAAAAACGGTAACAACTAATTCTACGAATGTTAAATTAAAACTAAAACTAAAAATACGCTTTATATAAGCATGTGTTTAATATACAAGCTATATATGATAGTAATAAAATACAAT
Organism: Euphydryas editha; assembly: GCA_036937285.1. Taxonomy (NCBI): domain Eukaryota; kingdom Metazoa; phylum Arthropoda; class Insecta; order Lepidoptera; family Nymphalidae; genus Euphydryas; species Euphydryas editha. The sequence continues at coordinate 9,470,627 of JAUPFZ010000018.1, forward strand.
TAAATAAATAAAAACTTCGCATAAAACACAGAGCGTGTGATTGAAACATAACAGTCATGAAAACAGAATGCGTAGTCTTAATTGATCCACAATGACAGGGGAAGGATCCTATCTTCGGATGCACCGGAATAGATGAAATAACAAACAGATGTTAAACTTGTAAAAAAGTTAGACTCGGATGACGGGTTGGAAGGTGCCTCACACGCACAAATAAAACGCACGATTTTTTCAATTTTCATTTGATTTTTTTTATTTCTTTAAATATATTAAACAATATACACGGTTACAATTTTATGATAAGTGCCTTAAAACCTGCATCAGGTTTGTCTAGAAACTTAGGTTCTCATGAAATAACAAGGTGAATACAAAGGGTACACACACAAACGCGACGACCAATTCATATCGACGATTGTCATATTGCACCTATGCAAAAAAGGTGGTTAGTCCAGTTAATTGTAAACATGTTCATTCGCTTTTTGATGCAGTGCTTGTGTGCGCACCTGAAGATACATGTATTTTTAACATTTTAATTTTATTTTATGTATATAAATAAGGTAAAACATCGATATCAATATCTACATATGCATATGTATAATTTGTACACGTGCACTTTTTATTATTAATTATTTATTTATTTGCTCACTACTTTAATATCGGCACAGATTATTATTTATAAAATATTCTTTCAGTATTGATTTAATATTTTTAGTTGTAATTTTATTTTTAATTTGCGCGGACAATTTATTTATTGAGGTATTTACTGAGATGTTCATCTATCATACTCATTATTAAATTTGGGAGTGTGAAATGATTATTATTGGTAATGTTCCTTGTAGCAATTGACTGGTTTTTTATTTAGATTTCTTTACGAAAATATTGTTCGAGAAGCAGGCTGTATTCAACTTTTTTATGAATATGAACCCACAATATTTAAACAGACCCGTTGGATCATCTATAAATTTGTCCTTTATCACGGTGAAATAATTATTAAAATCGATTTAGTAAATGAAGTAAAAATTTTCTGCTTACCTATAATATTTCATAGACATCATTATATAATTAGTTTACCTATCCGCAGTTTGGAATATAATATTCAATCCATATGGAAATTATTTTTAAGCAACGAAAAATAGTCCACAAGATAATAATCCCACGAGGCGGAATCCGCGTCGGTGTTGTAAATATAAAGTTCATAAAATTAGGAGGAACTAATAATTTTAGTAATCTGAGTTGTTATATTTGATTGTGATACCACTTCAATTTTTTTTTCAGTTGAAAAACTATTTTAATATAATTTATACTGACATTTTCAATAGCTGTTTCTATTTTTATTTTTTGTGTGTAATGTACTCGTACTCGTACTCGTAACATTAATACAGTATTTACATATGCATTTCAGCTAGTCTCATGTATTTACTTACCTTACTAAACATGTATAGGTAAGGAATTTATTGCAATGTATTGCATCAATTTCTTTGTTCTTGTGTATAAATTTCTTTACCAATAAAAAAAATTGTTTTCAAAATTTTGTTTCTATTTTGTTAAATATCTCGTATGAAACACCTTAAGGATAACCGAAGCACCTTCCCTCAAACTTTATTTGTCACTCACTATTTATTGTTTCAAAACCGTTTCAGGTTACCGCAGTAAATTTCAGACGGAAAAAAAAATACTCGGAGAGACGTAGGAAACGGTTAAAATTAACCCTAAAACGGCACCGATTTGTTAATTGTTGGGGACTTTTTTGTTCTATATTTCTCCTGAAGGGCTTATTTATGAATTTAAATGGCCCCTGAAGACCGAGGGTTGGTGCTAATTTGAATTTTATGAACTTTATATTTACAACACCGACGCGGATTCCGCCTCGTGGGATTATTATCTTGTGGACTATTTTTCGTTGCTTAAAAATAATTTCCATATGGATTGAATATTATATTCCAAACTGCGGATAGGTAAACTAATTATATAATGATGTCTATGAAATATTATAGGTAAGCAGAAAATTTTTACTTCATTTACTAAATCGATTTTAATAATTATTTCACCGTGAGAAAGCTCCTTTTTCTAGAAATACCTAACACAATCATCTAACTGTGTCAAAACATAACTTATTTGCATTCAAAGATATCACAGTTACCACAAGTAAAACACTTAATAGACTTAATAAAAATAAGTACATGCTAAAATATCAGTTATTATTAATGTTAAACAAAAAAAAAAAAACATTAATAACCATCATATAATAAGTTGTCATTGTTGATATCAATTATAATGTAATCAATATCATAAATATATATTGTCCAAGTAATCTATATTACCTAGGTCCAATTTCCACGGCGCTGTCATAAGGCTAATCTCATCGGAACTAGTTCTGAGATGAGTTGAGTCTCACAATAATAACCTTAGACGTAAAAACTTCAGCGCTCAAGAACTTTGATTAGATTCGTCGAACTGGATTATGTAGACAAATGATTATAGGGTGCTTTTAGAAGATAATTATTCTTGTTATGACACAGTGAATATTACGGAAAATCTTGTGTTTCTTCTTTACTAAAATAAGATCTGTAATAAAATATTTTATGTATAATTATAATTCGAAATTATGGAATGAATAAATAATGTATTCGTTATTAGTTTATTATACAGAACCAAAAATATAAATTAAGTTAAGCATGATGGATGAATGTCCTTGTGGGTTCTTCTCACCGTGATTTTTTTTTATTAATTTTCCTCTACGAGCTTACAGACGCCCGTACCCTTTTTTTACTGATTTTATATATTATTACACAGGCATTATTACATCAGCAGACAATATATTATCATTATTTAAATACCTATGAACTATACTTAGGATCTCTAGTTCTGGAACCATGAGTCCACATTGACCACTTAATTCTAACTCTCACCGTGCCTTGGAGATCACGTTAAGCCATCGGCCCAGGTTATTACGAGTACGTATCATAGACGACTAGTAGTGAACGTTACTCATAGTAGGGAAACTATCCGCAAACCCGCTTTAGAGCACCGTGGTGGATTAAGCTCAAATCCTCCTTTTATATATAAAGAAAGGCTTTTCCCAGTAATGAGAAGTTTATTAGCTGATCAGTTAAAAAATTAATCTACTAGATCTACTCTAATGTACATAAAATTTATCTATTAAATAAGCGATAATCACAGGTTACAAAATAACGATAAATATAAAAAAAAAGCTTAAAATCAAATATTACGAAAAATTAAGTTATATGTAATCTTTATTATTAAAACATTAGTAATCATATTCGTATAATAAGTACGTCAATCATACAAAAATACTTATAATCGTAGTAGATACTGAAAAGACGTCTTGCTATTTCAAATGTCTGGCTTTATAAACTCACCATATAATGTGAGACTTGTAAAATGTATGCGTCTAGTATTCATAATTATAGGATACAGGATACCAGTTCTAGCCAATAAAGTTGACTATACTACACAGAATTACTATTCACATCAACAACCAGCAAATCTCCCTTTGCTGAACGAACATGCACATGCAATATGGATGTTTTAAAATGTCCACGGGATCATGCTGATTCCATCGCTATGTCGCCGCAGAGCATGTGATGATTTTTAAAAATAATTTAGTAATTAAAATTCAGCTTTCTTAGCGGTCAGTTGAAACGTAGATACGCACGTAAGAACGTAGATTAGATAAATCTTCGTTCCTTAAGCCATTTAAGCAGTGCGTTTAAAATCCAGTCGAGATAAATGAGACTTCATTTTTATTTAAAAATGTTAAAATTAGTTTTTCTCAATAAACACGAAAAAAAAAACAATAAAATATATGTATTTATTATCGTATTAAAAAAATGAAAATGAAAAAATTTCATATATTTCAAATAAAAAAAATGTCTTATAAACTTTTTATAAAATTAATATTTTACGCAAACACAAAAAAATATTATACTACTTAAATTTTATTACAATACATAAATTCATAGGATAAAATAAATATATTTAAACTTTCTAACGAAAACAAGTGATGCGACGTATTAATTTAATAATGACGTTAGAAATTTCAAAATTACATAGATAATACTAGATTACCCGCTCTGTTTTACAAATTTCGAAGATTGTTTTCTTCTACGCCTTGTAGGTAAAAGCATGATGGAATTATATTTAAAATAAGCGTAAACTGTACTTTCTCCCAGACAATTTATTAAAAGGCTCAAATAAGCGAAAAATCTATTCAAAAAATAAGGGAAAGAAATCATTAAATATACTCATCAGTTATATCCTTTTATAAAAACGGTCGTTTAAATGATCCAGAAGATCTTGCCAAAAAATAGATGGTTACACAACCGACACGGGTAGTAATAACATTTCCGTTCTAAAATAAACAATTAAAAACGATAATTAACGAACATCGATACGAACAATATAAGAAAATTCTAAATTCGATACGTACCGAGATCAAAGAATTCCATCGCTCTTGCGATGACGGAAAATCGGAATTTATTATCAACGGAAACAAAAAATAAAACGCACAATAAATCGTATTAAAACCCGCCTCTTCTTGGTATTTTCATAAGAGAAATGACAATAAAACTATAAAATTATCGCAGATACTGTCCCGCGACTCGGCTGCGAAATAAATAAACTTTTTTTATTTATTATCAAGTACAATAAAATCTTTGTGTTCGCGTACTACGATTGTATGATCACGAGACTTTATCCTAACGCTCAAACTATTAGTTAAAAAAAAACATCTTAAAATTATTATATATTATCTATATTTCTTGTAGCTTTCACACATAAAAGCGTTTCTATACATATTAAAATCAAACAAAATATCTATTTAATCTAATAAAAATAGCTTTATTTATCATGAAACAAATTTGTAATAATACTTTTTGTAATGTCATTTGAATTTATTTTTCACATTTATTTATTACACGTATCTATTTTATCATAAAGCATACACCATACATAGCTACTAATAAAAAATTAATAAAAACCTAATAAAATCATCAAGTATCAAACCGTTTCAGTCAGAGAACATAGAATTATGAATTATGACCGTGGCCTGCTCCCGAACGACACGAATAAAATTATATACAGCTTCTAAACTATTTATAATATTATAATAATTTTCCGCCCCAATTATTCCGCTGCTGACACGTTTTATTAGTATATATACGATTGTTATGCTTACACGGCGATAAATAATTTTTATAATATTTAAGCGGAGACGTTAATATAAACAACATTTTTGATGTAATGTTAATTATATAACTTGTGTGATTGTCCGTGTTTTGGATGTGTTTATGTGTACTATGGGGTATTCATTTTATTTTACATAACTTACACTTTATTAGGAGTCTTGATATGAATTTATTTATTTAAGAATATTACTGGAAATAATTCAAAAATTAATATTTTCTTTATATCATATTGCATATTCGATTGAAGAATAATCGATTAAGATTTTGATGAAGTTGAGGATATTTCGTAGTATCGTAGATCAGAAATTATAATAACATAGGTCTAATACATGAAATATCCCACCCGATATTAGTTCAATCATAAGCTATGGTATCACGACTTATGGTAGAACTTTTAAAACCTATCTTAACAGTATACACAGTTTACAAATTAGAATCCTAAAAAATATCGTAACTCCTAAAATAAAAGAACAATATAAAAATGATGACAATAAACTTTTTAAACATTGCAATGTGCTACCGGTAGAATATAAATTTCAGTATAACTTATTAAAAGAAAACTTTTTTAATACGGACATACAGCATAAAATCCACCATAAAATTAATACACGACAAATAACAAAACAAAAACTAATAACAATTACTGCAACAAATAACGTATGTGGTAAAAGGATCACGGAATATTTGACTCCTCGCTTATTAAATGAATTGGATGTGTCCTTTAAGAACAAAATCACAATTAAAAATATTAGAAATGAATTAAAATCGTATTATCTGAACATTCTGTAATTGTTTGCAATGAACCGGTTTATGTCTCGATCGCATTCCCTACGGATGTACCTATTTACTTAATTCGTGTTTTATAAAATTTTAAATTTACCTTGTTCTGTAGAATTACCCACATTATTGTTAATTAACTGAATGAACTGTATTCACACTCCGGACAAATCTCCGCGCTTTTTGGAGTGTATGATTGTAATTTTATGTAAAATAAGTTTAAATAAATTAAAAAAAAAAAAAAAAAAAAAAGTTGGAAATTCTACTCTCGAAATTGTCAACGAGTAGGTACATCTACCTATGACAAAAGGTCCAACTTGGTAAGTCCAATTTCGTGAGATAGGTCAATCGTCGAATCCAGCTGGGCAGCGTTCGGGAAGCTTAAAAAACGTCTTTTCTCTTCTACTGGTACGATTTTGATAATTTTTAACTATGATGAAATTAAATGATCCAGTAGTAACTTAGTAAGAATATCACGGTGGGACGATTAATTTTTTATTAGATTTTTTTTATTAATTCAAATCCTGCTAATGTAAAATATGTATTTTAACCTTTGAGAGTAGAATGTAAAAATGTACCACCACATCGGACGATGGATCTTTAAGTGGTGTAGTTTTTCATAATAATAAGAACCTATTATACACATCTCCCGTACGAAGACAAAAGCTCTCGTGAGATTAAAATAAAGTGGAATAAATGCAAGCGATTACAAAACGACACAATTATAATTTTCGAGACATAATCACTAATTGAACTAGAAATAAGAACTATACAATAGTTAGTTATAATAATAAAATATAGCATATACCTTGAATGAAGATTCCATCTCGTAATTTAATTATTATTGTACCTACGTGAAGTAATCTGCCAACCCTCATTGTAGCAGCACGGCAGATTAAGCTCCGATCCATCTCCTCACTAGAAAGCTCTTTGCAAATAATTATCACGTGTTCATGCTAAACTAGTACTTATTATAATACTGAACGGAAGTGAATCAATCTGTAAGCATCCCAGTGCTGGGCAAAGGCCTCTTCTCCATGTAGTATAATAGTTTTTCTTTTTTATTTATTTCATTAAAAGTCGCGTTTATTTTAAAATCCGGTAAATATCCGATAAAATCCGGTATAGACTTGGAATTAAATGAGTAAAATTCGCGTAAATATAAGACAACCGTTTTTTTTTCTTTTATTATAAGTAATCAAATCAATTATTGTTTATTTAATTAAAAGTCTATACCAGATTTTATTGTGTTTATTTTAAAATCCGGTAAAAATCCGATTAAATCCGTTATAGACTTTGAATTAAATGAGTATAATTCGCGTAAATATAAGACAACAGTTTTTTTTCTTTTATTACAAATAATCAAATCAATTATTGTTCTTTCAACAAAAATATTGTACTACTATTAGTTCATCAACCGTTGATTATTCACTGCTGAACATGAGCCTCCCCCATCATCACTGAGGGGGTTTGCCAATACTCGCCACACTTGGCAGGCAGGTTGACGAGTATAGTGTGTTTGGACATGTTGCTGCCCATCACATTCCTGGTTGGTGTTAAGTTGTTCACACCACTATGGCCTTAGGCGCGGTTTACGACACTTCGGCAAGAAAGAGGTCGGGGCTATTCTGCTCTGTCGGTTACTGCACAGCAAAAAAAGACAATATATTTTCCCTAAAATCTTTATCACGTTGACCACAAGGCTTTATTTTATTATGATTGTGACCCACTAAGTGGCAATCACCCGTAATGACAATACTAAGTCCTAATGCATCAAAGTTTGATTAAGTTGTGGGGAAAATAATGTCCATACTATGAAAAGATCTTGGTAATGCTTTAGCTAATCCTCACTTATGTAGTAAGTTTGTTTTTGTACTTGTAACGCAGGAGTATATACAAGAATAGACATAAAAGTTTTTAAGATAGCCACGCTTAATCCACAATGTCTTCCAATTAGTATTAGTGGTGTTATAATAACGAAAGTTTGTGTAGATAGATGAATGATGTTTTTATTGTTATGTTACGTAAAAACTACATAATCTGTTGTAATGGGACCTGGAATGTAGATAGCTAAAGATCTAGATTAACAAATACCTTAATAATTTTTAACATGGAGTTTCTACGGAATGAGAAATTATTCGGGACAAACCGCGAGGCAAAGATTTTTACTTTAAAGTATTTTATAAGTATGAATTAACATTCATATTATATTTATATTATACTTAAATACTTCATATAATACAAAATATAAATTATATTAACATTTTCAAAAACATTACAAAAACTTTACCCCTATCGATTATTGAGTATACTAGAAAATTCTTTAGTCCTGGTATATAGAATATCAAATAAAAATATCAAATGGAAATAACATAGGAAAGTAAAGAATGACATACTCAAACAGTCGTCAACTATCACAATATCTAACAAAAATATTGGCGTACCCACTCAAAAGGGGAGCCGTCATAATCCTTAATATTCCCTTGCTCTCGATCATAACCCGGACTCGAACCACAAAGGTGGCGTAATAACCACGCTAATCCGCCATTGTGGCGCCATCTCTTGACAGATTGGCGACAAGCTCAATAGAGATTACGCCGCTTAACGCTAGGGGCGCTTTGTTCGGTACGATATTGAGAAAATCCTATTGTGTGGTTCGGGAGTAATTTGTATTCGGGTTTCGGATGACGGCTATTAGAATACTCTGTTGGTTTAAGAGATTTGAAATTTCATTGATTATTATTTATGAAAAATTTGATATACTATATACGAAATTTTCTATTGGTAAGTTTTAGAGGAAATAATAAAATTAAAAAAGCGGGTTGATGTAATGAAATATACTAATGTATTAATTATACATCTTCCTTAGTTCATTTAATTTCCTGATAACAGAAGTACCATATAATATAAACAAACTTTTAAAGACAAGTTATACATATATTAATCACTTGCCGCCTTCCCCCTTGCTCTAGCATATAATACCAAAATATATACAATGTATTAAAAGCAAATTTATGTAATTACGTATTTTATAACTCCCAACATATTATTGTATAGACTATAGGCAAGTTGTTTTATCCCAAAGAGCAGAACAAACATGCGACAAAAAATAAAATATATATATTATTAATTATATTGACAAGAATTGAACAAGTTAAAAACATTAAAAAAAATAATTAAAAAGTACATTTTAAAAATATCGTAATAGCAAAATTGGTTTTTTGAGTCATACAAGACGCACACTCGTATCGTCTAAATAATAATAAGTAGGTAATAAAAGTCTATTCGTATAAAACAATCGATTCAGATCTCTGCTGCCAACAACTATTGAGATTCGAGCAAGAAATTGAAAAGAAACTGCTGGAATCAATAGAAAAGATGTTGTCTTTCATCATGATAACGTCAGACCACACACATCTTTGGTCACAAATCAAAAATTGAGAGAGCTTGATTGAGAAGTGTTAATTTATCCACCATATAGTCCAGGCCTTTGCACCCTCAGATTTTCACATGTTTCGGTCTCTTCAAAATTCAAAATTCTTTGTGTAGTATTACGTACCTATAGGTTAACAACTAACTACTTGTCGCATCTTTTAAATCAAAAATCCCAAAATTTCTACAGGAACGGGATTATGTCACTACCTATAAGATGGCAATAAGCTATCTTGAATTTAGTAAAAAAATCTTGGATTTAGTAATAAAATACGAAGAAACTTTTCCCGGGACTTAATATTATTGGTAGTAGGTATGTTAATATAACCTAACAGATTATAATAACGTCAAAATCTAAATTTTACTGCTCAATTCGTATTGTGTTAACATGCTGGCCTAAGTTTATTTCTGCCATTATTAGAAGCTTGCAGACATAACAACGAATACTAGTGAAATAGTTAGTATCTATTTACGTGATCGTACGTGAACCGTGGTTAACAATTTATATATAATTCATTTTTCAACTACCTACAACAAAATATCCGCAAGTCTGCCGTCCTCCATACAGAATTAAATGCTTAACCCGTAAATTATTTAGTTGCGTCACACGTCAGCGCTGATGATGGATCGGGGCAATAATTGCGTCAACCCTGACGTCCCTGCACAATTTGTTGGGAGGGGGTTATTGATGGGCCCCCAAATTGTAAGTGCTGATATTGTTTCTCATTTGAGCGTAATGTATACGGATTAAGTGTAGAAAAGCGAATAATTATTATATATATGAAAATTTAAATTGTAAATACATAGGTATGCCTTGATATACCTACTATAAGTACTACAGTAGTAGTATACTACATTATAGTCTAGTGGGCGATATAATTGATACGTTTACGATTTTAACGTTTTTTTTATTAATGATTATTTTAAATTATAACGTAGGTACCTATTATCTAAACACGGCCACGCATTGCTTTGCCTTTGACTGTTCCAACGGATAAAGGAAAAATTGAACTCATATTTTCCATTTATGTTGCCATAGTAATATTTGATTTGAGAAATATATATTTCACGTTCCCGTGAAATGTATGGGATACAAAAAAAATATATATATATATATACAAACATTTTCATAATTACGTTGTGTATAGATATAAAGTATATCTCATGCTTGGAAGTAATAGTAAGGCTTTAAGTACTTACACCATCAACTGTAGCGAAGTAAACTAATATAAATTAACAGATGATAAGTATTTCAACCGACTTCGGCGGAGGTTATACTTTCAAACGTTTATATATACCTATAAATATATACTGATATATCGTCATAGTCGTAGAATAGTCATTGATCTTACAAATTTAAAACTTTACAGGAAGCCATTTCAAATATACAACAACAACATAATTATTTGAAATGGCTGTCCTGTAAAGTTTTAAATTTGTAAGATCAATGACTATTCTACGACTATGACGATATGATTATATACTGACATGTGACCAAACTTGTTTTGGAGTTTAAAAACACAAACCGTATCAAATTGATAAGTTTTTGTAATCTGTACGTCTACCATGAGTTTCCAGAGACGATAGTTCACGATACACGCTAGCGAGTGTAGTAGACAATTTGTATGGAAAGTTGAGCAGCGCCTCTCGCGGATACTGTCATTACTATTCCGTTTCTACGTTTACTACTGTAGTCATGTCATGTGCGCTTGTAACAAAAACTCATGGTAGACGTACAGCTATTTTTTTTCACGAACTCACAATTTTTGACCTCCGCTATGAAAGTTGATTTAATATATAAATAGAATAAACAAAGGAAATAAAGTACACTCTTAAATTGTGATTTAAATATTAATTATAAAGATGTTTTTTTGATCTTTCCAATTTTAAACATGAATAAAATTAAGATATCTCAAGATCTGTCAACACAGATCCATAAACATTGTTGGAAAAAAAAAATCATAATCCACGTTGTCATATTCGAGACGTGTTTGCGTGAAATTCTCATATTTTTATGAAAAGCACCCAATTTGTACTAAATTAGCACTCGGTTAAATGGGATGGAAATCTTTCGTACTTTATTTGTTTTCGTCTCGTTATTTGTATGTTGACTGGTCGTTATCGAATTCGTAACATTTTTTTTTTAAATGTAAAAACACCTAATATGCAACAGAATATGTGAGATTCAGAAGACTTATCTATCCTAAGCTTTAGCTATAACTTTATTGCTGTTTTATTAGTCTTTAATTAAATCACCTTTAATTTAAATAATATAATTAAATAATATATAATAATAAAATTTTAAAAAATATATCGTAAAAACACAAAAATGAAATCATATTTGTTGTTCAATATAAAAAAAATACATATAATTTATATATTTTGACAAGGTCTAATACTAAATATATCTAAATCATAAACTCTCTATATTTATGTAATCTATCAATAAAACCGAGTTCTACTTCTAAGTTTAGAGGTCACTTACGAAAAGTAAGTCTCGTGGCTAACAGTTTTCTCTAATAATTGATATATCCATATAATTTATATTATGAATTATTGTCTCAAAGTATTATACATCGATTTATTATTGTCTCGCATCTGTCTGTGCTTCACGCCTGTTAAAATTTGCTATTTTATTTTGATACGCACACGCGATAGTGTAAAATTTGTCAGATTATTTTAACGGGGCACAGATTAATGTATATCATATGTTTTACATGAATGTCGCAATTGAAACCGTACTAATAAATTAATCTGCCCCAGATTAGCTATATTAACAACGTTTTATGGAAAATCGTTTTTGAAAAGTTGTGATTTGTCAATTTTTTAAAGAAGTCTTTTTTTTGTTCAATTTTAAGTAGATACTCTTTTTACACTGTTGTAATAAAAATAAACTAATAACTACTGCATTTTTCGGTGAAACGATGTATTTTTTCAAACAACTTCGACTTTTTCTTTTTAATTTCGATGAATAAATAAAATTACAGAATTTATTATTCGCTCACGAAACCGCATAAACTATTTAATTAAATTGAAATTGTATTATTATAAAAACAGGCAAAACACATTTATTACAGTTACAATGAGTTCAATAAATTATATAATTAGATACATATGGGGTACATCAAAAGGGGAAAAATGGGTTAATTTTGTAAACACGTGATATTAAGATTGATGAAAAATGTGTATGAAGATGTGATTTCATAAATACTTCAATATAAATGTATTTTCACTTCTTGATATAATATATGTATATACGTATATATCCCTGAATTTTAAAGTGGGCGAGGACAGCAAATTCAAGCAAAAGAATAACAAAAATACTTCAAAGAAATATATTTTGGAGAAAAAACATTTCTGACTTCTAATATCCGACCGGTTATATCTAATAGTCAAACAAATAATCAATATAAATAATACATATATTATATTTAGTAATATAGTAAATATATATTTACTCTTCACAGAAGTTACGCTCAATAAAAAACTTATTCTAACAAACGATAAGAACTATGTATGTGAAATCACAACAGATGTACAGTACATAATAGGCGCTTATATTATGAGTTATCAAAAGCTCGTTACAAAATATTAAAACATTTTTTTAACATCTCCGTATTATTCTTGAAAAATCGTCTATTTAAGCCTATAATTCTTTAACAGCAGTTCATCTCGGTTGTCACGCGTGGAAGTAATAAATCGTAATTAAATGTTATCCGAATTATTTAATAGTAAATCGTTAAACATTCCCCTTAAATCTGAATAAAATTGTCACATTATAAAAGAAATATGTTTTGGAACATTGGAACACATTGGAACCAAAAAAATAATAAAACAGTCATCTGACGTCAACAATGCGACGAAATAGGTTGACTTGACGTTATAAATTAATTGCTGGCAACACTAGATTAATTGTATGTTTATAAAATTTTTGAAAATCCGTTAGACTTTGTCGTTATTTCGTTCCATATTTAAATACGGTAATCGATAGTCATGATTATGTATAAACAACAATTTGAATTATTTAACGAATCTGTTATTAAATTTTTGTTAGTTTGTCTTTAAAAAATGTAAACGTTTAATAATATAATATCTATTAATCCTTATAATGCTATAGAATCTATCTATTAATGCTTAAGAATTCGTTTATTGAGGTAATTTGGAAAAACTAATATATTTGAGTTAAAAAGGTTTCCTGGTAAGAATAGGCTCTCGCTATATCTCGAAGGGAACTGCAAGGAACGTATTTACTAGGAACATTGAATGTATTCTTGTTTGAACTGTGAATACACCAGTCTTTTGAATATCAAGTATTATGTTTTATTACCTGATTTAATAGTTTTGTATTCTATGAAATGAACCCGTATATACAACTTCAGGCTACAGACATGTGAATTTTACTTATAAGTTTTATTACATGTATTTAACACGAGTATAATATATTCCATAACTTTTACGATACTAACACAAATGCATTAAAATATGAGTAGATGAGAATACCAAAATCTATTATGACTATGGATAAAAATATCCGAAGTTACAGATATGGATGCAAAATTATTGATCGCGCTACAGTAGTTCCAAGTAGTTGTTTGATAATTAGACTTACAGAATTATATTTAAAAATTTTTTTCATATATTATTGCATCGACTATGTAAGATACCTAAAGATATAATCATCAATTTGTTTTTTTAATAAAATTTTTTTATCTTTATTTAATTTAGAGATTTTAGTACACTAGAGTGAAGTTATGTCAATCCCATCGTGCTTATCTATATAATCATACATTAATAATATATAAAAATCAATTACTACTTAAAAAAGAATACAGTATCTTAGCTGCTTCTCCTCCTAAATACTCCGACTTATAATCAATAAATCGCTCTTCTTGTTATTAGACCTTTTTAGTACATTTTTTTTTATTTTTTTATTATAGAACGAATAAGATTCCAACGATGTGAAGTGAGTCTACACTCTAGAGCAGTGATTCTCAACCACTGTGCCGCGGCACTTTTGTGTGCCGTCAAATTTTGCAAATATATAATAATGTTAATACTATTAAATTATATCATTTAAAAAGAAAAATATTTCCTTAATAAACGTTTAGTTATTATTGTAGTATATATTAGTTTATTTCGTATATTTAAATTTTTTGTCATAAACTATTTATGGAGTGTCTTGTATTATTTTTATCTTTTTCTTTGTGTGCCGCCAAATTTTGAAATCGTTAAATATGTGCCGCAACAAAAAAAAAGGTTGAGAATCACTGCTATAGAGCATGAAAGTGGATATAAAACTATGGAAACAAATGTGATTACTAATTTACTAGTCAAGTTAACGCATTTAGCTTAATCTTCTGGAACCGAATCCGGCACGATGGACCACTGCAGGTTGGCTGATAATTTCCCTACCAAGAGTAACGATCGTTATATTTAATATTTCGTTTCACAATATATAAGCATATGTTATTAATTAATTATGATTTTTAAAACGTTAAGATCATATTGTATTTCCTCACTGTGTATGTACCTATAACCATATTCTATTAATAATAAAATTTCTAGCAAGAACTTTATAATAAAAACAAAGCGAGGCACGTATTCCGAAAATGTCAAACTATACTTTAGGTGACTCGTCTTGATATTATAATCCTCTAGATTAACATACGACTTTCGAAATAAAACAAAAAATAAAATAAAAGAGAAAAATATATTATTCTTAGAAATCGTTCGAGTTTCAAATGCAGTCGTAACGTAATTTTTATTCATTACGTTGAAAATACAGATTATATATGAGACGATGACAGTTTTCTTTTTATTTAAATAAAGAACAAAGAAATTTTCACGAGTAACAAAAGCAGTAAATAATGCACTTTTAAATTGGTAATAACTCATACATAACGGCCGGATTATGAAAATATGATTTGTTCTTAAATCATTTTACTGAAAATAACTATTCATAAATAATGAAATAAACATAAATATGTTTTGAAAATGGATTTTTAAAATAATCTAACGCTATTATGAAGTAATTTGTCATTCGACACTTTTAGTTGAATTATCGTAAGTTTTGTTAAAGGTCTGGTTGCACTAAAATATATTTAATCTGCCTAGCAAAATTTTAACTTTGTCCTGTACTATAATATCCTGAAAACTTTCTTCTGATGTTCTAATGCCTCTTCTTCTGTGAAAAAGAAGGTGCTTAATTCGTCATGCTGCTCCACTACAGGCTGGCTATTATATACATGTCTTGGATTCCGAAACAAGCAGGCTTACTTTTCACGATGGTTTTCTTCTCAATCGATAAAATTAATCTTATCACTATTATTTTAACTTAATCACTATTAATTTTTGTTCATATTTGTGGTTGAATGGGAAATCATTTAATAACTAGTACTTTTATAATTAAAAAATATATTTAAACCCATAGCTTTATTTAAAAATATATATCTTTGCTAAGACTAGATGTAACCAACAGTGGAACACAGTTTCGGACATTATAGCCATCAACATCATTATAGACTTCTATGATTTTAGCTTTCATACGAATCAACAAACAAAACCTTGAGTATAATATTATTTTTAATAGTAATTTATATTTTTTCATTAGTTTTCTAAATTATCAAATTTCAGCTTATCTTGAATTACAATTTATTCGAAATTAAGGTTTTGTAAATGTTCTATTTTTAATTTTTCTTCTTATTAAGCTTTTAACTTTTGTTTATTGATAAACATTATATTTTTACAGTTATATATTTTAATGGTTTAAATTTTACAGATAAATAATCAATAGTATCAATATATCAATCTCAGTGGTTTAAGGGCTTTAATATTCGACGATAATCAGCTGTCAACACTTCGGAACCATTGTCGTCACGACAACAATAGATCTAAATTACGAAAACTTTCAACGTTTGGAATTGAAACAAAAAAAATTGAACAGTTTCGTTTTCGAACTAACATTAGAAAGAAACGTGTTTTCAAAATAACAAGAGTCATTCAGTCAAACTTTAAAAAACATTGAACGTATTCCTTACAGATTAAAAAGGAATATAATTTTAAAAAAATATCGAGTTTTTTTTTAGGAAATTTTAATGTTTGAAGAATTCCATTTTCGAATGCATTAAATAAACAGTTTCGAAAATAACGAAAATTTCTTTCGTTATTTTAATTTAAGAACTTCTTAAGCAACTGTTGTAATATATTTTCTTGAATAGACATAATTGAAAGACAGGTGGCGATTTTGTTAGTGATGTGCGGAATACCGCAGCGATGTGAGCTGTCAAAACATACGTAACAAAGTACTTCACCGACCATTGTTACCGCTAATTTTATTACAAAGAGTAAAAAATATGTGGATTCCTATGTGAATATAAATTATTAAAAGTACTTCTGAATTTTATTTAGAGATGTGATTTGATAAAATTAAAATTACATCGATAATTCGTTTGAAACAATGTGTTTTATCATCGGTATAAATATCGCAAGAAATGTTTTAGTTTTTTTTACAACGTACCATTAATTATGTTAGTACCTACTCGAAATATCTCATTACAAATTTCATTCCGGCATCATTATCCTACTAATATAACATTGTAAATGCAAAATTTTGTATGGACGTGTGTTGCTCTTTCACCCAAAAAGTACTGAACAGATTTCTGATCAAACTTAGTACATACATATGTAGCTGGAAATCCAGAATAATACAGAAGTTATTTTTATCTCAACATACTCACGTTATCGGAAGTCATGCGGATAAAATCGCGAGGGGCAGCTATTTTGTACATACCTATATGTATGTAGGTCCTTTATATTTACGCGTCTATAGATAATCAGAAACAAATAAATCTTAACGCAAACTAACATAGTAATAACAATTAAAGCAGAAAAATAAAGCTTTCAAAAATAGAATCCGAAGAAAAAAAATTCCGCTTAAAAAAACAATAAATAAACATAATGCGTCCAAAGCCGCATTCCAGATATAAAAGTAACATTGCGATGTCGTTAATAATCGTTAAAATGTCGTCGCAATAAAAATATCGTATTGTTTAAATAAACAATGGTGCGACAATGAAGTTGAGGATAGCGTGAGTGATATGTGACGTACTCGTGTAGATTATTTTTACAACAGAAACACCATAATGAAATACACTTTTTCATTACTCTGTATTTTGGAAAACAAATAGAGAAATTGTGATACAATAATGAATTACGCATATATTTCTTTGTATAAAATAAATAATAAAACACAGTTTTTGATGTTTTACAATTATAAAAAAAATAATTTATAAGATTTTAAATTCGTCTAATTTGAGCCATTTCAATTAAATGTTAATCTTTTACTATGTGCAAAAAAAGGGGATACTAAAAAAACTGTCCTTAAGCCTTGAAATTACAGTAGGTATAATTAACCAACTTGATCTAAAAATATAACATAAAAATCTATACTCTTAACCCGAAGACTCTAACAACAAACTATGAAGTAATCGAATGAAAAGTATAACATACATTATGCATTCAAATATTCTTTGGCAAACGATCCTGCAATAAAAATAGACGTTCGAAAATATTGAACTGCGTTGAAAAATATACGTCAAATTTTAGAGGGAGACGACAAATGTGGATTAGTGCTGTTTTTAGAACACGCAAGCGTAGCACGCTCGTAATTATTAATAAATAGTGTGATTATTATGTATTGCAGTAATATTTATTATTTTGGTAAACTTTAAAATATAAATAACTAAATAGCTATTCTTACTTAGGTCTTACTTACGTAGGTAGGTAGTAATATTAAAAGGTTATATTGGAAATCTTAGCAGAAAAAAAATGTATGTGTACAAAAGTATTATTGGTATTATAATAATATATATACCTCAACGTTTTAACCGTGTAACTTTCGGTCACTTGAGAGTTTTGAAATAAAAGTCACTTAGATGGTACTTTGGATCTGCAGCTATTTACACACCAAGTTTCACCGCAATCGATCTATCAAAGAGTAACAAACATCCATGCGTCATTAATTTCCCATTTATAATATTAGTAGACAATGGCGTAGCCAGGGGTTTTTCTATTAAGATAAAGAAAATCTTAGACTGTACTGTTTTAATTGTGGTTTTTAACATGAATATCTCACATTAGTAGTGGAGGTGTTCTTTTATTCGTTTTACTTATTGTTATCAGTGACATTATTGAGAGTAAGAAAAGAAGTAAAAATCGTTTTTATCAGTGACCGACCGCTCTTCTAGAGGGAAAGATGCTCCTCCCCCTACTCGTACCTACCTTTCTACGCCCATGTTAGTAGACATAATTAATTTATAAAAACAAATGACCCTTAATAAAAATCTCACACTCAACGCCCAAATCACGAAGCATCTACATGGCCTATACATTTCTCATAGGCAGAGATCGAATCCGCAAACACTATCGCAACAGCCAGTAACTGTAACCACTGCGACAACACATCGTCATTTATTTCTATAAACTAATTAATATATCTATTAAATTTAAGAGAGGAACTCCAGTCATAAATACACAACACACAACGGAATATCAACACAATATATCTAAATGGTAAGGCGGCGTTAGGCGTTATAAATCATGCGTATTATTTAATCCTACGAATATATTCAAACACGACAATTGCCACTAGCCGCTATTTCAGTGCGACAATCGTACCGTGATATACTTGTAATGCGCTCTGATTGCATTATTATTCATGCAACCGCTTAAAATACTCCGCGAACAATTGGCACGCGTATCGTTAAAGCGTACTTTAAGATGATTTATCCTACTAATGTTATAACCGCGAAAGTTTTGGATGGATGTTTGTAACTCTTTCATGCAAAAACTACTTGACCGATTTCAATGAAACTTTGTACGTAGATAGATGAAGGTTCAGAACAGCATGTAGACTACTTTTATACGTACATGACCTTGGAAACGGAAGTTACTCGAGTTAAACCGCGGGGCACACCTAGTATTATACAATCGGTGCAGCGATAGTTGAATTGAACTAAAAACGATTCTAAGAAATATGAACGTAATTAAAAATAAACAGTACGATAAAAACGATCAGAGATCTTAACGTGTCACAAGATTTAAAGTGATTCCGTGATTAGGTCGACCCTCGGCGTGAGACATTCAATACATTCTGCCTGAGCTCAGTAATTAAAGGCACATTTTTAACGTTACAAATATAATATAGCATTATGCGTTTTTTCTCATAAAGCGGCACTAATAGCGCGGGCTGCGCACGCGCATCACCATCAATCAAGCGCGCGTGAGCCGCAACAATCTTGTTTATAGGAATGTTAACCGTGTTTATTTCTACGGCTACCGCGCTTAACTATAGGGTGGAGGGAAGTGGAGAAAGGCCATGATGTTTACATTATATTAAATTGAATATTCAATACAAAAAATATAATTTACATACTTTTTTTATGTATGTTTTTTCATACATTACAACTTTCATCGATTACAATTTGATTTTATCTAGTTTTATATGTATGTAATTTGGTTTAAAAGAATAATTATTATTTATCATACGTTTGCTGAGTATTCTCCTACTTCTATATGGAGAAGAGTCCTTTGCCCAGCCGTGGGTTGTTTATAGGCTGATTCAGTTTAGTTCAGTTGAGTTGCTTAGTATAGCGCTATTTAATAATATAACAGCCGGGATGACCGGGATAATACTAAAATATTAAATCTTAACCAAAATTTCACCATTTCAAATCAGTAAAATTAAATTTTTGAATAACGTATTTTAAATCGCATATCGTATTCATTGGTGACGCAAAACGCATTGGAGCGGTATCGTGGATTAAGATTAAATCCTTCTTGATGAGAGAACAAGTCATAGGTCAGCAATGGGTCATTCGCGAGCTATTACAGTTTTAATAGTGTAGTAATGTAATGTATTTGTTAAGCAACATCCTGTAGTATAAAACGCGGAACGCTATCTTGATAAATACAGGGCATGCCGTGACAAATGGTAACAGAGTGTTTTTAGTATTTTTAGAAATAACGCGGCAGTGTGGCCCACCGAGTTACTAATTGGACACACAATACGTCTTCGCCTACGAGTTTTGGGCATTATGTTGGTTTTTTGATACCATGTATTATATGTATATACAGTTTTAGTGGCTAAACAGGTACCTATTATAGCGAACCGGTCACTCTAGAGTTTGATGAGGGAGGCCTACGTTCAGCAGTGGACATCCAATAGCTGATATGATGATGATGATGACGATTATACCGATATAGCTGGCAAGATAAAAAACAAACAACGTCTGAATATCTGTAACGTAACATAGTAAATTTTGATTTTATATAGAGGTATTATTTTGCAATATTGTGTATTATCAGTGAAATAAAGGTAGACAAAATATACCTACCTACACTACATGTCGACGCGACGACGCATTGACGCAGTAGTCAAGCAACTGTTTAAGCGCTAGAAATCGCAGGTTCGATCCACGATCATGTCTGACAGTTTGTATTTGTTGTGTCTGTTTCCGAATCCCCGATACAGGGTTTTAAATCTACTAGGGGCCGTTGAGTGTGAATAATTTAGGCTTTTAATGAAATATATACCTACGTTTCAAAAGATATCAAAATAAATCTCATAATGAAAAGGGGAACGGGATACTGCAAAATGTTGTTTTAGTTTTATACTTGCTAACAAAACACACTGACTTGAAAAATTACCTCCAGCAGGTGGTCATTCCCTGAATACAAGGCTTCATTGTGTATTTTCAACATATGAAGACTTGTATCATCAAAAATCAACGACTTACCGCAATTCCCGCAATATCTTTCCTCCACCTGGATTCGGTACAGTGGTGTTTCGAAAACTTTGACTTGTAAATATTTTACTATGGTTTTCCTACGACAAAAAAAAAATCATTATTTCCTTTAAGCTTACTATGTATTAAGAGAAAAGTTTTTCGTCTATAAAATATTAAATAAACAAACTAAAGATTTATCCGTTCCTTTGTTTTATACATTTGTAAACCACCAGAAAATTCTATTATAGATTTAAAGTAACGAAACTCAATAAAATTGCATTTGTAACTTTTTATCTATTTATTAGCTAAAAAAAAACATATTTTGCAATTCCCGTCATACATGCGCATGTTAGACAGCGTTATTTATCACAAATAATTACAAACAGCCCATAGTCAACTACATCAACTAAAGCTATCTCTTTCATAAGCACCAGTCTTGACATTTGAAGGTACCCGTTTAATAAATACATAAACACGTCGTTTAAATTAAATTTAGCATTGCAATATTAATGGGTGTTACGAATGTATTATTATATAAACAACTTGTCGCAGTGCTACTTGATAACAGACGTTATTCAAATATTATAAGCGTTAAGATTTAACTGGCCCGTTGACGCAGTTGGCAATGATCCTCCTTTCCGCGACATAGTCGCGGGTTCGATTCCCGTATCAGTTGGCTGTTACCTAAAAGTCAGCCATTAAGTTGCCTACCTTAAAAAAGACGACCGTGTGTGTATGTTTAATATGTATATTTAAAAAAAAAAATTGGTTGTCTGTACCTAAAGTCAGTTTACGAGTGATAATTTTACGTGATAACGTCATACGAAAACATTGATGAAAAATTCCGTAGGTACAGGTACATACTTTTATAAATTGAATTCAATTATCATCACCGAATTATCATTGTTTTGTAAAAACAGTTTTTTTTTTTTCACGAAATTTGGTGAAACTCACCTTTTTATGTCCCAAACACACTTTAATTTTTTTGATTTAAAATATTTATTTTTTCATCTTATTTTTAATTGAAACTTGAAAAAGCTCCCCTATTTTCAATCGAAAATTCTCACGTCAAAATATATGTTTTTTTAAAAGGTCGGTAAAGGTAAATCTCTCGTAAAAGGGTTTTTTGTTCAATCAAATCTCTACTTTTTGATGGTGTAAAAAATATACATGACTATGGTAAATTTTCTCAGAAAAGGCTACGAAATAACAGGTAGTATGGTCCAGACCCTCCTAGCCCACTTTTATATGTATGAAATAACTTTTGATGGGCTAAAATTTTCCGTCTGTCACTCAGGTATATATAAGTTACCTTAAAATAGCAATAAATAGCTATTTACGCATATAATTTAAGGAAGATTCTACAATTTTCTCAAAATATTGTAGATTAATAAGACATCTATTTTAATCTTATTTAGTATAATTTCATGAATATGGTTATTTTTACAATTAAACTTTTGATTTCCTATTAAAATATTACAGGAGTTTAGTAATACTTATCTATACATATACCTAATAAAATATAATAAAATGGTAGGAAATGCAATGTATGTCCGGGATAAACTCAAAAAGTACTGCATGGATTTACTTCAAATTTGGCACGAATATTATTAAGAAGTCGGGTCAACATGCAGGCTACATATTATCACGCTATCACCAACGGGGAACGAGCTGTGAACCTTTATTTCTTCATTCTGTAACAACGTGTAATCTAAAGACGCATATTTGAATGTTGTTATTATGTTAATAACCATGCTATAAGCTATCTTCACACTTTAAAAATCACGAAATATAAGTAACTTAGGCTAATAAACATAATGAATGTAAGAATTAATGTAATATAAGAAATGAATATAAGTAGTATCAAGACAATTTTAGAGCAGCGCCATCTATGAGATTTCAAAAACATCAAGTCGAATTACATGTGTAAACCCTTTTTGGATATAAATAATTTAAATTTGATCATGTTGGCGAGGTTAATAGTCGTTTTTAAAAGTCATAGATGGAGTTGTCCATTTTATTCCTAAAAAATTAAATTCTTAAAATTGTATCGTTAATTCGTTTCAGAGATGAGCAAGACAATTTAAAAAAATGTGTTTATATAAGTTTTAAGCTGCTTCATCTATGTCTTATAAAGTTCATCGAGTTTGTCTGTGTGTAATAACAAACAGAACTCAAAAAGAACTGCATAGATGTATAACAAAATTTAAACTCGAAAACGGCACGCTATTGGTGTAAGCAATTTGAACTAAATAACGAAAAAAGAGGAAAATTAAATTAATTTTAATAATATGTATATAATTTAAAAAGTAGGTAACATAACCTTTAAAAAATCACAATTTTCAAGGTTTCAATCAGCAATAGAAATACTTTAAATCAATTCGAAGACATTTGAAACAAAAATACGATCCTGTCAGCGTGTAATACAAGATCATTTTTTATCTCGTCACAGCTTTCATAGTGAACACCGATCAAAATTATAACAAGCGCCAGTTCGAAGTAAATGAACTAATATTGCTTTCTTTGAAATAAAATATAAGCAAACCTCGTTTCAATGATTTATAAACTCCATTATTGTTCGTAGCTCGGATTAATAGCTTCCTTAACGCTGAATTTAGAATGTGTTTAATAATTTGTTGCTGAATATTATTGTTTATTATGATGAATATGCAGTATACATTTTCAAAATTATTCGTATGTTAAGTAGAAATCAAGTGTAGATAAATCGCTATTTAAATTTTAAAAGTCAACAATATGAACATATGTACAAACTAATAAGTTAACTCCCTTTTATCACTTGCATAGTTTTTCTTAAAATATCATCTGTACCGATTTTGATACAGTTAAAATAGATATGGAACATACAATTAAAAAAAAGTTTAAAAAGAGATTACATATTTATTTTTATTAGGTTTTTAGTTTAAGTTTTTTAATTTTTTTTCTATCTTGTACTCTTCTTTTACTTCTGACCTTCTACTCTTACTTAGAAATCGCTTCGATTCTATTAAAAAAAAAAAAAAATTATCTGCTCTAAAAAGCAGTTCTTGTAAAAAAATAAGTTTCAGTTAAGAGAAAAAGGTTTGTATTTTTTTTTTTTTATTAACTTTGTTTAAATTTTATTTTAATAAATACAATTAAATTAATATATCATACAAAATATTTCTTTGATACACTATCAATATTAATTATTAATTAAATATATACGCAAAAACTCTTAAGAGTTTTTATTAAATATATATATATAGAAAATGTGTATCATAGCATTGTCAATCTATATAGCATTCCTTTCTTTCGAAGTAAAGGACCGGAAGAAGTGAGATCGGAAACAAATATTTGTACAAATACAAATATCTGTCCCGAACGAGAATCGAACCCGCGACTACTCGCACCTCTACACCAGACCGGTCCTCAACCTTAAAACTCTTAAAAAAATAAAACAAAAATGCTTGTCACTCATCCATATTAAAATAATGAGTGGTATAAAACACGAAATCTGACTATTTTTATAGCTGTGTATTGTCTCTCTATGGGTGGCCGTTCTATTCCCGTATGATACAAAACCCTCACCATAAATTACAGTTCTGGTCAATTAATAAAGGAAACTCTTTTGTTCTATAATTAAAAGAATTAGACGGTTATTTGGTTTTGACATATTTCTTTGTCATTTTTATGAAGCTTGGGCTTTGTATTATCTATTTTTATAAAAATAACATCAACGTGTTAGTTTTTGTTAAAAAAGTTTTGAAGCTGTTCTTATTGCCTATAGTTCTGTGTTATATATTAATAATATGAATAGTATTTTCTTTATTTAGGTATTTTCTCTTTACTGTGTAGTAACTAAGTCACCTCAACGCCGACGGTCGCGGGTTCGATCCCCGCTCGGGGCAGATATTTTTATTTCTGCAAATATTTGTTTCCCACCCGTGCCTCGGAGAGCACGTAAAGCCGTCGGTCCCGGTTGGTGTGATAGACATCTGGTAACGATAGTTTTTCGTGATAGGAAAATTATCTGCCAACCCGCAATGGAGCAGAGTGGTGGATTAAGCTCTAACCCTTCTACATGGAGAAGAGGTATTTGCCCAGCAGTGGGGTGTGGGCTGTTTACAGGCTGATTCATTTCAGTTCTGTTCAGTGTAGTAACTGATATTTCAATTATTATTAATTAAAAATAATGTGTTAAATATCTTAAAAAGTACAACAATTAAACAACAAAAACTAAAATTTTATTTATATAGAATATTAAGTGATAATAATTCATAAGAAAATTAAAATTCCGTTGACATAAATACAACTAATTACAGAAAAAAAGAACGTCTTAATATCATTCACATAGTAACTTTTGACTTTTAACTGTAATTAATTGTGATGAATAAACACGTACTATCGTTAAACTGACATACATATATAATATATGTATGTAGATGTTCAGTAATTTTACGAGCAGTTACAATGCAATAACATTCTTGTATGTAATTAGGCAGAATGATTTGCAGAATTAAAGTACGGTAGCGAATATTTGTTGAGATATTGTTAATAGGTAAAGTTTGAAAGTTTCTTAAAGAATGGGTGTCAATGAGTTACTAAGTATTTTTTCTGTAAATAAGATAAAATATTCTAGTAAATACATTGGTATGTAGGTAATGTAGCGTAAATTAAATATTAAGTATTAAAATTAAATTAAATTCTAATGAAATTACTTAAAGTAGGTACGGTTTTTCTACGTAGTTGTATATATTTTTGTATAAATAGGTAGGTGTAAATAAATTTTTAGTATAAAAATTAAAAAAATCTAAGTTTAATCTTCATTTTCCTGTATATACCATTCGTATTCATAACACTATATTTAAAGATATCTCGATATATAAATCTTTTCCCAAGTTTCAAACTACGTCTGTTATAAATTTCATTACAATCGGCGCAACGTCTAAAGCTACTCAAAACTCACTTGTTACTGTACTACTTTTATGAATAGGTACGAAAGTTTGGATGTACGTCAGTACAGTCACTCAACCAAGCCAGAATGGCTAAAAGGATCTGGATGACACTTGGGTCAGAGCTAGGATCACAGATATTTGAAATATTTCTATACCTAGGATATAGTTTGGATTAGTACAAGGCTCTCTATATCGCGGAAAAATTAAGTTCCAAAAGGAGAAGTTTCAATGCGAACGAAGTTGCAGAAATCATCTTGTCAATCTCATAAATAAAATCTAACTTTCGTACCTCCATGTTACTAAAAGTATCAGCAAAAACGCGCTCCAGTCAGACAATCGTAACGAGGCCATGACTTGCAAATTTAATGAGAGAATTAACTTTACTTTTTATTTTTTCATCAACCCTTTTGTGTATTGATTAATATCGATACTGACATATACACAATACATACACAAAAAATGGTAAATTAATTTCATAAAATATACTTTTTTAAATTTTGATTCAATTGCAAAAAATGGCGAAATATTACAGTGTGTTATGTTTGACACTTCAATAGCTCTGATTATTGTTGTTTAATTAGACATTATTTGTTATTAATACAGTCTCAGTAATAATACATATCAGATTATAACTCATACTGTAATAAAATTCGGTTCAATCTATTGTTCATATTACAGCATTGGTTGTCTGTTTAGAACTTTTTATCATCAACAATCAATTTTATAATCAACAATCGTATGTTATTGCTTTGTAATGTTATACTTAAAACTATTTAAGGCAACGGAATCTTAGAAACAACATTAAAATTAGCAACTAAATACCATCTATTTGTCTAAACGACAACAGTACCACACCCAAGTTGCTTATGACAACAATGTTAACAACAATTAACGAGGCGCCAACTTTAGCGACGTATAAATCAAACAGACAAACGTCGTATAATTTTTCGCACGAGATTTTATAACAACAATAAACATTTTTGGACGTTTTCAAGCCACAAATATGTCCGTTCGAGACAAAACAGTTCCTTTGAACTCCATATTTGATATTTTTACTTGGAAATGACGATATAATTGGACGATTTTGAACTTTTACGACTCGACAAATAGTGTGATATTGAAGTGTTTTCAACGGTAGTATTGGAATTTATCGTGAATAGTTTGAAAATGTTTTCACGTACCTATAGGCCTCAAAAATAGTAATATCAATCACTAGAGGACCCACGCGGTTCCACTATAGTTGTTTTTTATGTAGTTTTCTGTTATGTAAATGTTATTTACGATTTTGGATATTATTCCCGTTCTGTACTATAACTCATATTATGCTTGTGATGTCTATTTATAAAATCTATTATGAAATTCTTTGATAAATGTATTGTCTGACAATATTTTTTTCAACTTACATTAACAATAATTAAGTTTTATTTTACGTAAAAATAAATGTACCATAATTAAAAACAATCGTCTGATAAATATTTACATCGGTTTCTACAGCATTTAGGAAAATAAAATCAATTTATTTTAATTAAGGACTTTTAAAACCATTTATTTTTTTCATTCACTTTAAAAGTAATTTATCACAATATTTAAATGTATTCAACATTTTTTCATTAGACGATTGAACGTCCAAAACTAAAGTACCTAAATTATTGTTATTTATTTCGATCGCTCCTTTATTAACTAATTCAATTAAAGACGGAGAGCTCTCAGTTGCGGAGATTTACGTCGCGGTCGAGACCACGTCAGTTAAGGGTTAATTAGGTATACGCGTATGAGCGCAAAATTTATGCGCCCGCGCATCACCGGGACAATTGATTGCCAGATGGTATGTGACGCGTTGGGCAAATGTTTGCTACAATTTGTTTTGTTTTTTTTTTATTGCGTGATCAAGCTGAAGTATCTTTACTTATGTAATGCTGTAATGTTAGTTTGAAGTTGCAAATATCAAAAAATACTAAAACGATTTTTAAAGTTCTTCTTGTCTTACAAAAACTCATATAATTTATAGACTAATAAATATTACGTTACGACCTAAAGGATCAGAAATTAATAGATAATAATGTTGTATGTAGGTACTTTGTAAAAGTAATTAGTACGATACTAGACAAGATTAAATGTATTCTATCAAACTGTGTTTATTGCTGTTAGTAAATACGAGTATAACTAAATAAAACAAAAAAAAATGATATTGAACAAAAATAAAACCGCGGGATCTCCTAGTGGTAATAACATGAAACAAATATTATTAGTGTAAGCGTAATCATAAGTAGGTAAGTATAATTTTAGTTTAGGTATTTTAAACAAACATAATTTAGCGAATAATAATGAACAAGGCTTACTGAAACAAGTTATATCGCAATTAGCAATTTGCATTACACACATTTCACAAATTAATATTGACATAACCCTATTTCATTTATTCCATTAATTAACATAATACAACAATCATCGGTGTAACCCGTCACCGCCCGTCGCTTAACCCTTACAACTGGTATCCAGTGAAACGTCCAGTATTTATTGTAATTATAACAAGGGGTCGCTTAGACCGTGCTCGTGGAACATTCCGATAGATTTACAGTTCGTTCCTCTTGATTTAGTCGTTTGGTTTAAAATACTTATTTATGTACTGACAATTGTTATTATAAAAGTTAGTTGTAAAGAATATGTTTTTATTTATTAAAAAATAATATTTGAATTTAGTAGATAGGTAAAATTTGGTTTGAATGAAATTAAATAAATCTTATTTCATGTTTGTTTACGAATGTGTTTTTTTTTTGCACGAATTCCTGATAATTTCTTAAGTTAAAAAAATATCTGTCTAGAGGTAAAAATATCGTCGAAATTGGTGCAATCGTTTAATAGGCTTAATGGAATAAACAAAAATACAAAAAGACAGACAGATAAAAATATTATAACAGGTTATATAAAATTCTGCTTTTTTTGACATTGAAACAGACATTTCAATAGTATTTATTTGTATAGTCAACTACACGTTAAGAACCGTGGGCGAAATATTAAGAATCCACTGGAATAAAATTATGACACAAAATATTATCATAAAAAAGAAGAAATAAAAAATAAATAAACATAGCACAACCTCGCATTAATTCCCATTAATATGAATTATGCATTGTTAAAATTTATCATAATAGCGGTATTCAGAAATATGATATAAGAAATATTCGGTGAAAGTCACGCTTCGAAACAATATATCATATCAAGAGATTAGTAAACATATTCTCTTTGACGTATTAAATGAGTGAGTAGGTATCTACGGGTGTTATTTTTGTCACTATTGGAATCTTTCGTTAATACTATTGAAGGTTATTTGTATATATTTTAATTATATTACCACGTTATTTATGAGAAAAAAGCAAATATAATATTTCGAGAAAATTCGATAAGCGGGTCTTTATTAATAGATAAATCCTCTATTGAATTTATTTTTATTCGTTCAGAACTAATAAATATACCTATGCGAATTTTTTGATAACGGTTTTAATATGAAAGAAATAAGTGTGCCTTATAGTAGGACATTACAGACTACAGAAAAGTACATATACATTGTACTTAAAGCAATATAAATCAGCTCCAGCTAAGCTAAACTAAGCAAAAGCTAACTAATACGTCTATATAAAATGTCAAGATTTACTTCTTACCCTAAAGGCCTATACAGAGAGTAGAGATTACTTCCTTAAGTAAAGATCTGATAATATTCAAGTTTAAGATCATCAACTATTTCCAATCTACTAAATAAAAACACAGTCATATCGGATATTTTATTATAATTCTTATTTTATTTACAAATAACAATAATATTGAAAAAAGGGCTGTTTTTTAATTCCCGAACATATATTTTTTTAAAAGTTAACATCTTGAAAGCATCTCTCTGCTCACCCTAATGTGAGGGCACATTTATCACTCCTTCACTGACTTCAGCTAGGGACGATATCACTTCACCATCTTAATCGACCGCTTACGGTATAATGTGGAATATTTATTTATAATATATAATAATGTGGGATATTTTTTGATTGATTTTTTACGCACATAATAAAAAAAATATAGCATAGGTACTAAACTTTATCATAACAAATGCCTGCTAAAAAATTTAAACTGTACCTATGCTATATCGTTAAAGAAAATATTTTTTTATTAAACAGTTTGTTTCTATGTAGACATGGGCGTTTTCGGTTTTTAGATCAAACGGCTACGTAGCCGATATTAAGTTTCCATATCGATATTGAAAACCGTTTTCAGATATCGATATATCATCATTAGTATTCTTATCAGTTAGTAACTGATATACGTATGTTACTAAACCAATTTTGTTTATAATGCACTAGTAATGTACTTAGCTATTAGTTATAAGTATGTTTTATTAGAAGTTTTCTTTGTTGTTGTCTTGGCTGGTGGTTTCGTGAGTATTTTATTAAATATTTGATAAAAACTTAAGTACATTTTCCATTACTAATATTATTATTGTAGAACATTACTAGTAATACATATATCGTTAATATAGTGTTAAAACTCGTGGGGAAGTAATTTTTACTGTAAATGTATACCGCAATTTTGTAAGTTTCACAATGCGCCCCGCAAAATAGCACTTAATATATTGTTGTTAAAAAAATATATTTCATAAATTCATATGAGTATTCGCTATATTTAAAATTGCTCTGCATTAAGTTCTTTGTAGAACCATTGTAGGTAAATTAGTACTTGTATCAGTTTGAGTCTAGATAACTCACCTCCATTTTAAAATAAATTAAGGTTCCTTTGAAATCTGCCTAATTGTCTGAATTGAGTTTTTATTGGAATTAAATTATAAGATGGTTGTATTTCGATGTATATTCCGATATATTGTATTTCGATATGAATGTCGACTGTTTTTTGACAAAATATTCATTGGTTTTTCACCCTTTTAAATCATTTCCAATTGCTTAAATTCATGTTAAGCATTATTTTCACAAGACGAAGGGGACCAACTGAATTTCAACAAAATAACTGGCGTTTACTAATAAAGAGTTTGATCTAGTAGATTATAAGCTTTTTTTATCTTATAGCTATCTTAGTGCTATTAGATTTAAAAGAGTCCTGAGCAATACTATAACAGCACAAACTTATAGTGATCTCAGTTAAGTATGTTATAAATATCTTGTTCCCTTACAAAATGCTACTATAGGATCAAACTATTATCCAGGACTATTTAATTTCACTGCAAACAATTATAGGAGACTTATTCTTAATAGTGTCCTACAAGATAATCTTGTAGTTAACTATAAGACTAAAATATAAAAGCAACTGCTTTTGAGGAAATCTACGCTTGTGAAATAGTGTTACAAGTAAAAGTGTCTAATAAATGTTTCATGGCTCAGTCTTGTAGCGAATTACAAGACTGACATATAAAAGTTAATGTAATGCACTTGAGTATGTTAAAGCTTGACAAATGCTGTTATAAATTAAAGAGTCTACACAATGGCTTTATAAGAACCTTATTAGTAGTGACAGACTTATAATCTTTCTTTATAGGATTACTTTGCTTGTTGGGTATATATGTATATATCAACTCCACGAATGTCACGTGATTCTCCAAAATTCGATGCATAATTTCAACTGGAAGGTAATTATCTATTTGATAACAGTTGTTTACCTATAACATTTAGCAATATAATAGCGTAATAACAGTTATTAAATACATACGCGTGACACCAATGTACACTTAACATAAAAAAATATATATTTTACACCTTAATTATTAGGCTATATTTTTTTATTTGTTTACAATAACATTTTTATATTGTAAATGTTTTGAAACATAATAAAAATTCTCAACAATATATTAACAATAGTATTCTATAAGCGCTTTTTATGAGTATACAATTAAACTATTTTTAAAATAAAAATACGACAAATTATACAAAATATGCTTGTATATATTTTAAACAAAGCGGCGACAAAACAACGTCGCGACGAAAACCTCTCATTAATTTATCTTTAAAGAAAAGTGTATTCAATCATTGAGAACAGCATAATTACTGACAAAAACTCAAATGTTTAAGTGTGTGTGAATACAACGCCTACAATAACACCGGAACGACTTTGTCTCTACAATTATGACACCCCTATATATATCCGACAAATTTAAATTGTATATACAGAAATACATTTTCATTCTTATTCCGTTAGCAATAAGATCCACACGCACTTGAATGTTGTGTAGGATGAGTTTGTAATGACACGTACATAAGTAAGAATAAGTGTCACATAAGGAGGGCGTCATGTTGAGAATAGTCAAGAAGGACATTTTCAAAGTCGCATATTAATTAATTTCACAAAAGAAACTGTCACTAATTGTTACTATCAAGCTCTCGCACCATCATTTGATCTTGCGAGGGATGTACAATTATGTTCAATTATTCTCTTTGTAGATTAGTCGGAATAATTATACTTATTCACTTCATAATGACAGCTAAACTTCTGTAAAAAGTAATAAACTGTAAATGTCCAGCTGTCGACAATAGGCTTTTTTTCTGTCAACAAGAGTATGGAAATTCATTAGATCCGAAGCATGTAACATAGTAGTTTCCTGATGGAACTCCTTGATCGATGTAGGTACTCGAAATGCATTTAAATAATTTTTTATTGAAGTTATACTTCTTATGGTACGTTTGGAAAAAAATATTAGAGTAAAGTTTTTACGATGCGCGCGCACACCGACAGCCAAAAAGCGACATGATCAAGTTACGAGTAGCTCATAGCTGTTACTCAAGTTTCCGTGAAAAGTCATTACTATAATATATTCTATTATAATCATATATTCAAAGTAGTTTCTCAAATATTAATGAATCTACAAGACGTGTTTTATATCAGTGGAAATAAAAAAAAATTGATTCATAAATATACCTACATGTGTGTATGTGTTTTTAAATTATATACGGCGGTGTGATAAGCCATTGTAAAAATTTTTGATATATGGTAACTTAAAAAAAAATTAAGTGCATTTATAGATTTGAAGTTAATTGTCTGGATTCTTTTTTTTAATTTTTTATTTATTAATTTATCATGCTTTTCATTATTATTATTTATTTATTATTATTATTTTCACAATTCCACGACGATATTGGCGAAGTAGTGATCCTCGTTCATGACATGTGTATAAGTCATACTAACTTTGTCTAGATCTAGGGGTTTTTGTTTGTGTTTTTTATATTTTCGAACCCCCAACACAAAATTTCATCCAATTGGGGAACCGTTGAGGCGCTTATTTATTTATTTATTTTTGTGATTTTAGACTTTAAAAGTTACCGAACTGAACTGAATTAGCCTGTAAACGTCCCACTGTGGGGCAAAGGCCTTATCTCCATATAGGGTTAGAGTTAGAGCTTAATCCACCACGCTGCTCCACTGTGGGTTGGCAGATAATTTTCCCTATCATGAGTAACGATCGCTATCGGGTGTTTAAAATAACAACCAGGACCGACGACTTTATGTGCTCTCCGAGGCACGGTGGGGAAACCCACAAGGACATAGACCGAGACCAGAAACAAATATTTGTACAAATAAAAAAAAATCTGCCCCGAACGGAAATCAAACCCTTAAAATCGACTTTACTAACCCGAAACTTACTATTTATGAATAATTAAATTAACCAGCAATCGAGCATCTGGATCACCTAAGCAGTCACTAATGTCAACTGGTCCCCGCCGATATCCTCGACAGGTGCAGAATCCGTCTCTTAGCTTAGATATCATCTAAAATGCGTTGCCTATTTAATGGAATGATGAGGACTAGGAAATAAGTCATCGAACGAAACACCTTAAGTACTTCACATTCGTAGAATATTGTACTAGTACCTACTGGTTTACATGAATTCTACCAGAATAAAACTAAACAAATTTAATATATTTGTCGTAAATAATTTATTTATGTGTAAAATAAATTAATTTGTAATATTTAAATTACCCGAACTTTTAAATAATCGAAAAAATTTCATGTTATATTTGGACAGAAAATAAAGAGATTCTACGTTTTGACCATGACATACAGGGCCGGCCTAAGGGGTGTGCGAAGTATGCAGCCGCACACTCGAGCTTTTTGGGAGGGCATACAATTGGGGCATAAAAAGAGGCATAATTTTATCCTAGGGGCATCCATGAACATCCTTAATATAAGTCTTGCACACTCGCCATTTTTACATTATACATATCAAATAACCACGTTCCAATTGTACTAGAAACAAAATCCCACTCTCAGTATTATCTTTACTACAATAGTCTACTACCCCTTCAATAGTAAAATGTTTAAATAATTTAATACCGTATAAACAATATGAAAAATTAAAGTAACGAAAATAGAGGGTTATGATAAAAACGAAGTAATGAGAGCGGTCGAACACATCCATATTTAATTGGACGGACGTCTCCGCGCTGGTTTACGAGTCTCGTGAGGGGATTTTTAACATTTTTTTTTTCAAATGCCCGATAGGTTGGAGTGGTATTGTGAAGAGGACAGTATAACGTTGATATATATGTGGACATGGTTCTTACAATTTTTATTTATGAAAAAACTAGTTTTTTTTTTTACTGTCTTTGTGTTACATTACCTTGCCACTGCCGCGGAGTTATATTTATATTATATCGACGAACAATAAAGAGATATTTAAGTAAAAGAGAGAAATAAATAAAAAAAATATTAAATGAAAAAAACTGCAACATTTATTTTCATAGTGATATATGTAGGTAGGCAAGTTACAAAAATGTTAGAAATTTATCAATAACAATGTTTATTATTAATTTTTAAAAGATCACGAGTTACGTGGTTCAATAACTATTCCTGGTTCAGGTCTAGAGGTTAACCGGACGGGCACTTAGCTATTGGCACGTGGAGCATGGATGCCCCCAAGCTGGTCTCCGCCTTGGTGCTAGGTGACGGGAATGATGTGCGCTCCGGGACACGTGGACGGCGTACCCCGACCGACGCTCGACGTCTCTCGCCGTAGAACGGTTGTAGGGTTGAGGTGACGGGAATGATGTGCGCTCCGGGACACGTGGACGGCGTACCCCGACCGACGCTCGACGTCTCTCGCCGTAGAACGGTTGTAGGGTTGGGCTTCCCTGCTCCCCTGCTTCCTTCTCGTAGCAAGGTCACGAAAAAGAACCCGGTTGTTGGGGTCCGAGGTTCACCCGCAGAAGTCGCCACGTGGGAAGAGTTAGTGTCGACCGCTCCGTACGCCTACCAGGACCCCAACAATTCGCACCCTACACCGAAGAGACGAGACCTATCTTTGTACAAAACTTGATGTTTCTGTGCTCGTTTTCTAAATTCAGTTATTTTATTCGGAATTTAATAAGTATATACTATTTTTTATTTATTGAAACGAAACTATAAAACAATCAGGATAAATATGAAGAAATATTGAAAACATTTGAACAATTGCATTTTTTTCTCGATGCACACATAACATGCGTATGAAAAATTTGTTTGACAGCAATAAAATCTAGCTTACTGCAACAACTAGTGACCTAATATTTTTTATTTAAATTTATAAAAGAAGTAGATAAAATACTATATAAATAACTACTAAAATCTAATCTAATAATCGCGGGCAAAATCTAATAATCGTAGGCCTATCTCCAGCATAAACTGCGATAGGCTCGAGTGAAGTGTAGTGAGTCTCATAATCAGTGTATGAGTGTATTGTAAATAGCCTTTCGAAACTTTATTGTCTTGATTTATATTATCGAAAAAAAAAAAAACTTAAATAAAAATTAAATAGGTATCGTATCCATACTAAGCTATCACTTTAAGGGAGTCGCAGTGGCCAATTGCATAAAAAATACGCGAAATAATATCGAAAAGCTATAAACGTGAGAGCACCGCTATAAAACATAGACAAATACAGGAGATAATCGAAGCGAGTGCTCCCGCATTGTGGAGTCTTTATGTGTTCATAATATTTTACTGCGGTCTTGTCCGAATGCTTTTAGACTGAATTCCCTCGCGGTTTTTCATGTTTATTTACCTATCGGTTATATGATATTGCTTCCTGGGTTACAGTTATTGAAGTATTATAATAATAACTTTTTTTTTGTTTATGGTTTTGAATCGTTCAGACATATTTGCGTTATTTTTGTTGAATGGTTATAGAATTTCAGTATAAAGTTATAATATAATAGATAATTTTATTTAAACTTGTACAAAATTTATCAATTAAAGTAAAATATTTTTATATGCAGCAATACTTTAATTCAAATAATAGTCTTTTTGATATTAGTCTTGATTAAAAATTTTAAATAGTTTTGATAAAGTTCTCTATTTTTTTTTTATTGTTAGTAAAGTAGTAATTTTTATTCGGTATATAATTTATATTATATTCATACTAGATAAGACACGTATTTTTACCTACGTTTGAAATTGTGAGTGACCTTTTTATAAACTAAAATCTTTTTTTAAAAAACAAACTCAATATTACTTAATTTCAATAATTGAACGCGATCGAGAACAAGTTTTCGAGATTAATGCTCTCGATCAAACACATTTTTCAGTTTGATTAATTTTAAATAAAGATGAGCAGATTTCAAAATATAATGTCACTTTGAACAGTTTTAAATTTCACACCAATTAAAAACACTTCAATCAATTTAACAGTTCAATAAAGTCAAAAATACTGTAGGTATTCAAACTACAAAGTGCTACTCAAAAATCCCCATAAATAACCCATAATCCCGTCACCATTGTAGCAATCAATAGTATTTTATACCTTAATCCATTCTGATACTAGTATGACATAAACATAATTTGGAATATCCATTGCTTAATTTTTAAGTAGTAATCGTTGTTGTTTATAATGAATTCCGTAATGGATGTGGTGCAAGAAGTTATAGTATGTTACGTATTTTCGTAGGTGCATTGTGGTACAGTGTCAAACAAAGTATAGCAGTAATCCGTGTATTGTTAACAGAAATTCAATTTAAAATCCATACGGTTTGCAGACAAAGCTTGATCGATTACTTCTTAAAGTGTATTACCATTCATGCTGATGGAAACCTCACAGCCATATCTTATTAGGATTTGTACGGTATAAATTATATTCTTAACTCGTGTTACAACAAAATCGTTGACAGGGTTTTTTCACTAAAGTTTATACTAGTGTATACCAGTGACTTCGTCTGCAAAGATTTTAAAATTAAGTCAATGGTGAATAAATGATCATCGCAAGGAACAAAAAACGAGTGATGTGTTGAGATAAATAGATGAATATCGATAACTTAGATGTCTCTATGAAAACTTTGAGTTACATGTAGTACTTGTACATCTAAACAAACAAATTTTATATTTAGAATATATTTAATTAGGTAAGCTAGTACTTAAATTATTACGATATATTTTGCGATACTTAAAAAAATATACAAATTTTTTATATTATATACGTACAGTTTTCGTTTTTAATATTATCATATAAAATAAATTAATGTTATGTATATGTTATTCTAGGTTCAGGTCTAAAAATGAAAATCTTACTACTTAAATATAAAAATATTAATTAAAACTGATATCTCAAACAATAATACTTATTAATATTTATTTTTTTATTTTTTTCATAGTTGACCAAGCCCGAATACTCTTTGAAATCAGTCATTGTTTGTGTAATGAGGCTTTAAATTTTTTTATGGATTATATGAAACATTGTCTTATATAGTGCACCAGGTGTCGCGAAAACGTCTAAAAAACTAATCAGTTACACCTAACCCAGCTGAATGAACCTATGTATTTTAGTTCGTGATTTTATTGCTAAAAGCCGCCTTCCGGTGGACAATTGCCAAGTATCAAACTGAGATCACGTTCCGTCCCTTTCATACCCTCCCATTCATTATATCGCCATTTCAGATACACCGAACATTCTCTGAATGAAAGGATCTTTAGATCTTTTTGCAATGCCGCTGATACCGAGCCAAGTAGTAAGTGAAATGAGTGAATATAATATCATCAGCCCAGAAATGGGAATGCCGTAATGAGAGATTTAATGCGATGTTCGGTTTGTTTTTGTTATGACAGGTTTGAATAAAAATACTCCGGTCTCGTGCATCTGTTGGTCTTTTAAGTGACAGAAAACAAAGGAGTTGCGCAAAATTGGGTTTAATTATTTTTTTTTAATAAGTCGTAAGTAACTCCATGTGCTCGATGTACTGATGCCCTTTTAACTTTTTTTTCTTTTTTTATGAAATATGATTTACATTTTCAACTTAACAGTAGCGACATAAAATAAGTTGACGCCCGTTCTAGTGTAGTGGTGCGAGTAGTCGTCTCAACACCGCGTGCCGATGGTCGCGGGTTCGTTTCCCGCTCGGGACAGATAATTGTACAAATATTTGTTTTCGGTCTGGGTGTATGTCCTTGTGGGTCTCCTTACCGTGCTTCGGAGAGCACGTAAAGCCGTCGGTCCCAGTTGTTGTTATAAACACCTGATAAGGATCGTTACTCATGACAGGGAAAATTATCTGCCAACGCAGTAGAGCTGCGTGCTTGATTATGCTCCAACCCTTCTATTATATGGAGAAGAGGCCTTTGTCCAGCAGTTTGTCATGTATAGGCTGATTAAGTTCAGTTCAGTTAAAATAAAATAAGTATCTATCAACCTTAGGGTATGCTCCTCTGTCGCTGGAGGGATCCTGTTGCCTGCAGATCCCTCCAATTAAAGCTGCTGAAGTTCCCGCAGGAGTTTAGTACGGTATTGCACTCCCAAAGTGCCGAGTCCGACATATGTGTAGGATTGCCTACCCGGGCGTCCTGGATATCATCCGTAAATGGATTCCCCTGCGACAACAAAAAAAAAGTTATGTCCCTCTATCAAATACGATAAATCTAGTAACACATATGTTAAAATATAAATGTGTGACTTTAACATATAATAATACATACATACATACGCTCGAAAGACATAAGTCTCTTAGGCCGTTACGTATAAACACCAATAATTTATTACCATGCTAAAACCAAGCTTTAATCAATCAAAATTAGACAAATTACTATAAATATATAAAACAGCTAACAATTATGAAACCATAGTTAGTGTTAAATGTCTACGCGTTCATAATTCATTTTAAACGTAAAGTCAAATAAATTTTGTTGTTTATGGGGTAATGATCTATTTCGGTAAATGTTGTGGCATAGACAATAAAAAAGGCATATAACGCAAATGCCTCACTTTATACAACAGTTAATGCCTCGTTTAATATACGATAGAGGTTTTGTACACTTCACACGTAATTTACTTCTAATTCCACTATTTAAAACATTTAAACTGGAATTATAAACTATACACATTTCGATATTTCAATTGCATAATCAAAAACAAAAATTAAAACAACGATTTTACAAAAACCGAAAAAAAAAACTTTCTTATAATGAATGCTTAAGTCTACACCCAGAATCTACATTAAAATGGTCATTTGAGGTCAACATTAGTTTTGAATTTATTTATTTATACTCGTATAATTAATTAATTTATCAATTTATTTTTTCAACGTTGTATTGAGGAAAATAATACAAGATACCTACTTGATAGTAATCGCAGATATTTTATTCAGGTCTCAAACAAATTTTTCTCTATCTGTCAATGTCAATGTCACATTTTTATCCTCCATATTTATTACCAACCAAACACGCAAGATATCACGAATATTGAGTCCCGAGTCGGTAAGTATAATTAAGTCAAAATGTTAGCTCTGTGGTCAATCATTAATATCATATGGTCAGTTTTGACAGTATCGGTATTCTACAAATAGCGTGACAATAGCGCAGCAGACTTGGGTCGTCCGATTATTATCTTGTGTTTTATGTCGGACCAATCCGTTACAATCGCAATAATATTGTTAACATCAAAAGTTATTAATTGGATACTAAATAATCCTGTCATTTTATTCGTTAAACGTGCATCTACTCAAGCCCTTTGGATCCCATAAAGCCTTCGAACATTAAACTGTGGATCGTAATAGCTTTCAAATATAATTATTCTCAATCGTGAGCTTTATCGATGTATTCATTGGAAACTACGGTACCTACCTAATGGAAAACTCGAAAAAAATAAACAAATAAAATAAAACTAGCGACGAATTGACTATATACAGGCGTAGCTTTGTAAGAATATATAGATCGAAGTTTCTTTTACTGTTCCAAAGTGAAACAACTGCACTATTTCCCCCGGAAGATCCGAATTAACACAGGAATAATTTTTTATACCGTAATTCCCACGGAACCGTAGCTTATCGGTAAGTCATAATAACATCAATATGACGTCAGTATGATAAAATATCATATCGAAAATAACAAACTTGTCAAATATTGTGCTACGAATCCAATAGGAAAGTCGCACCTCTGTTATTTTTCGCATCGGCATTGGCCGGTATTAATAAATAAACCAGTTATAATAATAATAAACGATTTATTCTAAGGAGCTACCAATGATTTAAATAATTATTATGTTTGTATTAAATAATAATTATTATGAGAAAGACGACAGACCGTTCTAGTGTAGCAGTGCGAGTAGTCACCTTAGTGGTTGCTGGTTCGATTCCCGCTCGGGGCAGATAATTGTATTTGTGTAAATATTTGTTTCCGGTCTGGATGTATGTCCTTGTGGGTTTCCCCACCGTTCCTCCGAGAGCACGTACATCCGTCGGTCGGAAAAAAATATCAACTAATCCATAAAACACAATGTAGATTAAAACCAATATTACATTTCTTTGCGCAAAACGTGGACGAGTCACATGAGACTTCGTGTCCGTATGCTTCTCAAATACAATGCGGCGTGGGTGCGACATCTCAATATCTCGTGTAATCGTAAATATCAATCGAGTTCGTGATATAAAACATGTATGCTAGGGAACAAAATTCTGTATAGAACAGGAGAATAAGTTTGCTAAAACATACTGTGGATGTACTCAAATGCTTGCGAAGGTTCATCCTGTGGAATGTTCAATAT
This sequence comes from Euphydryas editha, assembly GCA_036937285.1. NCBI lineage: Eukaryota > Metazoa > Arthropoda > Insecta > Lepidoptera > Nymphalidae > Euphydryas > Euphydryas editha. The sequence continues at coordinate 9,511,740 of JAUPFZ010000018.1, forward strand.
AGCTACAATTAATGTTTACTAGTCAACTCGCGTGACTTTACTTGCGGTAACGATATATTACTGCTCCATTGTCATTATGTGAAGTCAATGACCTTCTTGATAGCCATGTATATTTTACAAAAGTTAATGGACAAACAGATAAATAGAGGGAGAAACAAAAAATTAAAATATTTAGAAATAAAATTTTAATATTATTTACGACTGTTATGTCGACAAAAAGGCTAAAAGGACACTGATTAATATTTCAATCGAATATTTAATAATGTCAGTAGTACCTATATTATGTTACACTATTAAGTTAGTAGAATACAAAACCTGTCAGTAGGTACCTACAACGATTATGAATCCAACGATCTACCTAATCATGGAAATTAGCCTTAGTTATATATTTTTATACTATATAGTTTTTTAACACTCACCATTGTACCATATATTGAAAATATATAGATGGCATTTAGATTGAAAGTAAAATACTTACCTTCCAGCTTTTAAAAATGTACATAACTATAGAATTATATAATAATATTTATAAACATGTATTAACGTTTGCAACATTGTTTGTTTCAGGTAATAAAAACGTCCAGTAATTTTGTCATCAATAAAATATTCAACAACCAGTTAAGTATGGAAATTGTTGTGAATTTTAAAGTCGAATGAATTATTCTGACCATGTTTTGTGAGGGCGCCATGAAATAAACTCATTGTTAGGGGAGCAACAAGTGTTCTGGTGCCTCACCCTTTTGTTTGGATAGGGTTGACGGAATCTTAATATATTTTAATACATTTTAGACTTCAAAAATACTGTCCACTTTTTTACACGTGTGTTAATATTTAATATTTTCAAAAAAATAAAAAATAATTTGAGTAGGATTGTTGATATTCGATTCTATCGACTCTTTTAGGGTAAGTTGAAATGCATAAAAATATTGAACTAAATATATTTTCATTAAATGGCGATATGCTTTGTCATTGATATCGGTACATTTTTTTTTTTTAATTTATATTTGTTTAGCCTTTTATTAGCCTTAGGATTTTGATGTAGGAGTTAGTTTTAGTAAATATAAGTTCGACATCATAGGCTTATGTCATATCATAAAACATTTTTAGTTGCTAAATACAAAATTCTTAGTTTAAGGCGACCTTAAATTAGACAACACTAAAAAGAAGAATTGGTTAAAGTTAAAAATCTTCAAATTTTTTCGTAGTCGTTAAATTAACCCAGAAGCCAAAAATGCTGCCAGTTACTTTTTTTTTTGTAAATGTAATTATTAGTAAAGCTAATGTTTATTACTGTCATTTTATTGATTAAATAACACTTGGTTAAGAATAATTTAGTTATCTTACACCAAAAGAAATATATGTTAGTTTATAATATTTTATAAATATAAGGTGTTGTGCAACCCTGTGAACAATGACTCCTGTAATAATAGGGGCGGTGAACAAACATTCATCTTGTTGGGACTGATAGCTCGTTCAGTATCAACAAGTTGCTAATATATGTATTGCTATTTATAGCTAGTTTATATTTAACATTTAATAGTTATTTTAACTATATAATTGGATAGTTACATTTTGTTGATATTTTTCTAAATTAATAATACGAATATTGTTTGAATCTGTTTTTGATTTGTTTTTAAATATATCGTACCATAAAAAATAATTACTGTGAGAATAATACAGTATTTTTTAATGATTCAGGAATTATTATATTGTGATAAAATAAATTTTGTACACTTTAAATTACGAGGACATTACGTTTATCTCATATTCTTATCTTTATAGTTATCAATTGTTTCTTGAGCTTACTTTAAAGAAATATTTCGAATATTCTTAACATAAATAGAAATATCAAACTTAAATTTGTTAAAATTGAAATAATAAAATTGTAATAACAATAAATACAATGTCACAAAATCTTGAAGATCTAAAACAATAATACTAATATATATAAAACTTTAAGAATTGTAATCTATTAAAATAACGAAACGCTAATTTGACCAACGATAAATCACACTAATAAATCAATATGCGCATTGATCGTGCGCAACGGGTCAAGAATGAAAAAAGAGGAAAACGACGCCCGCGCACCGGATACAGTGATTGTACGCGCGACTTACTCCGGAAGTTCGGTCATTTCGCGCCAAAACATCCGTCATTAGCTACTCTGAAATTTATTATGTTTAAATAAATATGTGACAGTGAAAAATTCGATCGTGAAAGGTATATTAATTAGGTGTTAATGCGTATAAGAGATAAGTGTCGCCGATTTTAAGCGATCGTTGTTTCTTGAATGCGTCGCAATATTTACATTTAAATGTTTTGTTTGCGGCTTAAAATATCGCGTTATTTAGATCAATGTCATTTGTGATACATTAACAGTTTAATATTTTATGATATAAGTAATTTTGGAATTTATGTTACTAATTTTAATACTTAATTTTATAATCGTTGCTAAAAGCTTAAAGCTTTAATTATCGATTAATTTTCTCTTAATCTAAAATCTTTTAATTTAATCGTTTTGCCTTGTTAAACTAAGGATAATCTGAAACAACCTTGAAGTCGAAATCGTATTATTCATTCATAATCGACCAGTTTATTGTTGTTACTATGTATGGAACTTATTTAACTAGAATGACATATATGTCGAACTTTATAGAGACTTAGACTTTTGCAATATAAAAATAAATTACGTTTCACAAATGCTTATCTTTTAATGTCACTACTACGTTAACATTCAAGGGTAACACAGACGAGTCAAATACGTTTCGTAGGGTGATCTTTAATGGCCTATATCAAATTAATGATATAGATAAATATCTATAGATATATATCTTTGTATTAATAAAGAAAGAATTAGTTAAATCGGCGTATACAAATAACCATTAAAAAAAAAAATCTTCACTCTATACGACATTAGGACTAATTTATAATATCAATATTACATACAAAGCAAGTCACAGAACGCGGCTGTCCATCTAATCCCGTCTTCCTATATTAGCCGAACGGCTGAAACGAAACCGGTCGAACACAAATGAACTAAACAGAGTCCATTCTTAAGAGGAATTCTAAAATAGATCACAATAATTCATAACCATTTTATGCGTCGATAATACTGTAGACGGTTTCATATGGGTTGGTCGTTGGTTTGACTGAAATTAATAATACAAATAAAATTACGGAGTTTTAACAAATTTGTTTTTTTTCTTATCTAATGGACTCGGTTTACAGTTTCATGTGTGTTAGTTTTAATATTATAATAATTACTTATGATAATGGCTCCCTTTAACACACATAAAAATTATTTATATAGGTTAATATAGCTTCTAAAATTGCATTACATTAGATCAGACAAACTAATTTTCTACCATCTTATTGGTAATGTTTATATCGTTATTTCATTAGGTGTTTTTATGTCCGAAACATATAGAATATAATTTAGAAAAACTTTAAAAAAAAATATATATATATATATATGTCGTCACAAGCTAACCTTTCTAGTTTCTTAATAAAGAACCCAATTAAATTATTAATTTAAATTGTTAATTTTATTATTCGTCGATACTAATATTGAAAAAGTGAATAATTTGTTTATTTGCTCAAATACTAACTTTGAAACTGAAGTAATTTATTAAAACAATACAAAATTCCTTTAATGCATTTTAGCCAAGGAATTTATATCATAACTAGAACGCTCACTTAATAAAATTGTATATTCAAATATGCACTTTGAAATAACCGAAATAAATTTTGCTTTGCTTGATTTAAATTTGCTTCCAACATGTAAAATGTAAAAATCGTTTCGAGTATTTCGTTGACTAGGTACTGGTATTTTGTGTCTTTCTTACGAATTGCCTTGAATCCATGGTAGAAAGAGATGCAATCCCACTTTTAGAAAGGTTTTTTGAGTACACGTGCGCTTTCCAGTTTGTACCTATATAAATTCCTTGATTTTAGCTAAGACTTGTCGAAAGGAGCGCTAATATCATAAAAGTCGTCAAATCAGACAGGCAGCGAAATACAAGATAGGTACCTACGTCAAATCGATATGTGAAAAAATGTTCAAAAATCTAGAACTGTTCCATTGCTGAGAATGGAGCTATATATTTTTATGCTTGAAAAGGGTGCTTTTACTACAATACCACTGTCAACTAGGCGATAATTTTAATCATATCAGAATTTCTGCTCATACATGCAGGTTCGCTTACAATTTGAAAAGATTAAGGAGTATAATTAAAATTACATTGTCTATTCTTTATTGATAATATGAAAGTATGTTAATAAAGCAAGTGAAAATATACGGACCCGATTCGAAATTTCAAATTCATTTTCATTTAGAAAGGCTGTTCAATGCCATCATTAAAGAATGTTATAAATTATAAATCACGCGAACTACAAGAACGCTGAAATTGCACGGCTCATCAAATAATTGACATAAGAAATAAAATCAAGATTAAAATGTCATAATAAATTATCGTTCGGATTTAAAACGTGATAATAAAAACATCATAATAATTTATGTTATGACTTCTTACTATAATATTATTAATAAATCAAAATGACCAATACACGGTAAATACAGTACAGTCACTTCAAACAAAGCAACACTGCGTTCCGTGACTCGCGCAATAATAAGCGGAAACCTTGCCACTTGCGCGCAGCTCTGCGCCTATATAACAGGGTACTGATTAATATATTAGCGATATAAACTTTTAGCCGGATGTCTTTTATCAGAATTAACTTTACGAAGTTCATTGCTAATTTTATTATAATAGCGATCAGGAAATTTCTTTATGGATACTCGTTACTTGCATTACCCAAAAAGGAAGATTTTGGGATTTGGGATTCGCAAACGGTTTTTAAAATAATTTCGTATTCGATAAAAAGTATATATACCTACTTAATAATTAATATAATAGCATGCGGATCCCAGATGGAGTATTAGATAGAACTCGAACGAACGACAATCGCGGATCGCAAATCTAGGATGGTACCGCTTTTTACTGTTAAATTTATTTTAAAATATTCCGTTTTCGGCGCTAAAGAAAAACATCATGGGAAAACCTCGCATTGGATCAACTTAGCAAATAAAAATTCATTCTGTTTTCTTTAAAACTTCATAGAAAAAAATTCACCTTTTTTAGCCGTTTACTCAGCCGTGGGAAGCTTACACTGTTATAAAAAAAAAAAAAAAACATAGTACCTACCCATGGTACCTACCAAGAAAAGTCGCTTTAGCGATGTCTCATACTTAAGTAACAAATATATTTAAAAAATATTTATATTTAATGTATAAATAAGTATAGAGTTGGTTACTTTTATTAATAGTCGTATCGATGAGAACGACTTTTTTTTTAATTAGTCAGGACAAATATAAACATAATTCAGATACTTACTCTCGCTATTTTGATTAAATATAATAACACTATCTAATAATAAATTCAACGATCAACAACAAAGCAAATATTAACATAGAGTTTATTGCAAGCAGGTTTCTCTGTTTGTTCAGACACGACAGTAATCATTCCCTCTCGTGACAAAAGGATAAGAGGAAACAGGAATAAAACTGGGAGTGTCACATGAAACTAAGACTCACTTGTCTTACCTTGAACTTAACCCTGTTTTAGTACTTGATTAGGTTTCATATTCACTTGCTTCGATAAGCGATTAATATCGAAGATATCGGTTATAATTTATATCAAGAAAAAAGTATTCCATTTAATAAAATGCTTTATTCTAAATAGTCGCTTAATTTTTCTGTTAGTAAAAAATTATAATCTGTTTTTTTTTTCATTTTTTCATGCTTTAGTTCAATATAATATAATAACGGTTTAGTTTAATAAAACATAATACGTTTTCCATTACGATTCTTAGTTAATTTTGTAAAAATTAATAAATAATATGTATATTTTTTATCCCTACAAATACATACCTACTGTGTTTTTAAAAGTAAATGTAATAATTTTAACAATAATTTATTTTAATAATTGCTATTAACGTTAGTATAAATATATATCACTCCTCTTCTCATATCTCCCGATATCAATCGCTTCGCTTCTCACACATGGTATCTTGACAAGTTTTTGCCTTATTTCAAAAGCAGATTTAGCCGAGACAATTGACTTTGTTCGCCATAAGTCAGACATAAAACGGATGCCTCTGTCAGTGTAAGGTCTTATTGTGGTCTGAGGAATATTAATTATAATGAAGACGTTAATACGCAAGGATTGAAGTTAAGACTTACTTGATGTTACGTATTGAATTTTTGTATTTTTTTTTCTTTTTTATCTTCGTCGGGATTTGTCGTTTTTAAGAAATATTATTTCTTATTACTATTGATGGACGTATTGCAGAATAAAAAGATTATGTAGGTACAGATTTTAAATAATATGTAGGTATGTTAGGTATGGTATGCTGGGTATAGTATGTTAGGTATACGAAAACTTTTTTTATTTTAATTATTAACAATAAAAATTAATTGATAAACACAACTTTTTTTTAAATAATAAAACAGAAAAAAAATGTAACAGAAAAGTACAAAAACAGAAGGCAATTTACATGATGACTGGTATTGTACAAATATAATTATTATCCATTACTTTTACACAAATATTAGGGACGGAAGACGACTGTTATTTTTTTATACACTAGAGGTCCGGCGCAATTTGGATCACTTTTATTCTTAAAACCGTCATATCGATTGACGATAGTGTTAACTATTCTCCTGCTCTATAATATGACATTATCAATGATGAGACCATTTAACACAAGGAAATTTAAATCGAATATCGAATCGAAAGACCGTGAAATTAGCACAAACAAATAAATTCTTCAACTGAATTATATTAGTTATATATTTAGACTTTTGCATAAATTACACTCTAATCTACATAAACATTTGACAGCGTAACTTTTTTATGACAAATATATTATATTATTAATATTATAAGTGTTTAAATTTTATTTCTGATGACCGTTCTGGTATTGTGGTGCGAGTCGTCGCCTTAACGCCAGCGGTCTTGGGTTCGACTCCCGTTCAGGTCAGATATTTGTATTTGTACAAATATTTGTTTCCGGTCTAGATGGATGTGTCTTTGTCATATAAAGCCCTCGGTCCCGGTTGTTATCATGGACACCTAAAAGCGATCGTTACACATGGTTAAAAAATATAATAAAATAATAATAACAAAAATAATATTACAGAAATAAAATTATCCGCCAAACCGTAGTAGAGCAGCGTGGTGGATTAAGCTCCAACCCTCCTCCTATACGGAGAAAAGGTCTTTTCCACAGTGGGTTGTTTACAGGCTGATTCAGAGTTTATTTCGTAAGTTTTCCAAATCGCGTTAGATACACTGTCTTCAGCATAAGTACATATTGTTTAGTGAACGAGTATCGAACCTTTGACTATTACAACAGTCAGATGCCATGTCCACTGGATCAACTAAACAAAAAATTATCTTTACTTATATTTGATATTATTATTTTATTTTATTGTTTTAATAGCATTAAATTTAAAACATTTAATTAAATTTAAATATTCAAATCAATTCAGAAACAGAAATAGACTTATTTGTTTTGAGAATGTTGCGTTAACTCGATTCATCGGTCGTGGACTCGACGCCCAGTCATTATAAATAATTGTTTAGGCCATACTGACGTTTGATTTTAGAGGCCTATGTCCAGCAGTGGACGATAATGAGATTATAATACAGATGTGTTCCGTAGTCTAGACATTTGTTTTTTTGTTTTGTTTCCAGTGGACTATTACGTAACTTGCGCGATCGCGGAAAATCGCTGTGGTGTCGAATTTTAATACTAATTAAAGCTTAGCTAGAATTGAAATTCGACACCACAGCGATTTTCCGCGATCGCGCATATTACGTAATAGCCCACGGATCCTCTTACACAAAATTTTATCCTACTGTAGGCCGTTGAGTGTGACGGATTATTATTTATTTATTTATAAACCGCGACCTTTTATACCCATTCGATCAATTATATAAGACGTTATGAGTTGCAAAGATACGAATTATAATAATTTACGACCAATTAACCCGCTGTAGGGGCACCTAACGACCGAATATTATACTAATGGTTTATGTATTTAGACACTAATATTTATTAGCTGAACGTTACGTAATGGGGTATTCCCGTGAATGTTCCTTTCTCTCCCGTTTTCTTGTTTTCCTTTTAATGTTTTACGACTTCCTGGTTTTCGAATCGAACAAAAGATAAATTGTACGTATCTTCTTGAATTTGTAATCTAATTAAAGTATTATTTAATGTTTCGTTGAGTATTTTATAAAATTGTAATCAAATTATATTTGCTCTTATATCTTATATTTAATTAATAAATAAATAAACGACTCACACTTTACGGAAACCAGTAAGATCTGACTGACTGATGAGACCTGTGTTAAAATGTTCGGAAACACATAAACAAACGCTTAGAACATTACAAACTATTTGACCAATACAAATATTTATCATAAGCGGGGATCGAACCCACGCTAGCGTAAGAGCCAGTAACTGTAATCACTGAGCTAACCCATCATTAAATAGTGCTGCAGGTATTACAGGTCCTTAGACTAAAAAGTCGCTAAACCCAAAATATAATTTTCAAGAAAATCGCAAAAATGCTATCGCGCGTTCTTATAAGAACCATAATACATAATTACATATAGGTACATATATAGTGAAAAATTTATTTAGTTACTTTAAAATGATGAAATCTTTAAAAATATATATAACTTGACAACCTTTTTTTAAATTTTCATATCTTAAAAAATAATTAATAATTACAAAATCTGTTTCTTACACATAACAATAAATAATTTTTAACAATATCATTTACAAATTAAAAAGCAAGTATTGACGATTCGGTAATTGGCTTTTTAATCACTTGACGACAGATTGTATGTAATTTAGTTAATTATAGTTCCTAAGATGTACCAAGTATGTATAGTGCCAGGTAGCGGCGGCATGCCCTTATGAGTGTTATTTCGGAGCACGAGCTAAAATAGTCCCGAACGGCTGTTTCATTCATAAGTAGCGAAGGTGGGCGACAAGTTGTTGCGAACAATTTGAATATATTTGATGGTATTATTTAATGTAATATGATGTGTATTTAATGTTCTCGTTTATTAATCTGTCGAGTGACATCGCAATAATAGGTAGTAGGTAATTTTATTCTTAATGTACAATAAATATTGTTGACATTAAAATAAAGAAAATGCATATTATTATCGTGGTAATTAAATATTTGAAAAGTATTCTTTGTATTTTTTTACTATTAAAATTTAATATTAATATTATGTAGTTATTTTATACCTTCTCTAATTAATGAATTCAAGCTTATATGCTTTTTAAATACATGTCGCGACGACGACGCGTTGGCGTAGTGGTCACAGCAACTGGCTGATGCGCTAGCAGTCGCGGGTTCGATCCCCGCACATGACAAATATTTGTATAGGTCATACAGGTGTTTGTCGTGGTCTGGATGTTTGTGCTTGTGTATTTTGTGTGTTTCCGGACTCCCGACACAGGATTCACATCGTACTGAGGGCCGTCGAGTGTGAGACGTTTTTTTTTTTTTTAAATATGTATTTTATTATTGGTGTTATATGTATCAACAGGCTTTATTATATATACCTACTGTAATAACTTACACATATATAGGTACGAATATCTAGATAACCTATATAACTTACACCTAAGGTATTAGGTAGGTACTGTCATGCCTGTATAGTAATTTCACTCTACTGTTCTTATTTGCTCAATTGTGTTCTGCTTTGCTCCAATATATTAAAAAAAATAGCAATACATTAACATTTTTGAGATAAGCTGTAACATCAGAAAGGTGATTGAACTCATGACGAAAGAACATAAAGCTCCGTCACAATGACCACAACAGCAGCAGCGCTAATTGAGCTCCATGTGCACTGTGATCTCGGGCTAACTAACTGAAATTGTTGAATATCTTTATAAAATACTGTTAAATATATTCAGAAGCCTTACATTCCTTTATGTATCAACACAAAGTGTCTCTTAATTTCGCCTCCCCGAGCTTTGCGAACCAGCAGTAGGTATGGATAGCAAAAAAAAATAATAATTAATTATTAACTTAAACTTATAATAAAATTTAAAAAAATATGAATACCTACTTAAAATTTTCTGCGTATTTTAACTGACAATACATATTATTTCTTATAGCAAAATTAAGTAATTTTCATACGTCCAGTGTGAAAAAAAAAATGACAATTGGTTGAATATATTTAAAAAAATATTCCTAACCTTTCACTTTCTAGGAATTAATGTCCAATTTTACCAGTATGACACCATTTTACAACGTCATTATGATTCTAAACAGTATCTCTATAATAGTGTACGAGTAATAATTTTAATATAATATTATGTTATCGTACCTATCGTATATAACTGAACAGAATCATTCTGTAAATATTCCACAGCTGGGCCAAAGGTTTCTCTGCCATATAAGAACTTTATTCACCATGTTACAATTCTACTGCGGATTGTCTGTCAATTTCTCTACTAAAAATAACGATCGTTATTAGGTATTTCTTATAACAACCGAGACCGACGGCTTGACTTGCTCTGTGAGGCAAGATGACGAGGCCAATTAACAGACAGACCACAAATACATGTATAAATAAAAATATGTTAACTTTACTAGCACTACGCCAGAAGAATAATTCCTCCTGAGCTGGAATTGAACCCGCAATTGTATATATTAGCCGAAATAGTAAAATAAGTTATATAACTGTTAGATAAAGTTATATTATATAACAAATATATTGTAAACAATTAGTTACATCTAAAACTAGAACAGACTCGCTACGTCGTTACGAGAATCGTTTCTTAATAGTTTTTAAATCCGCCATCTACATTATATTTGATTTACAATTTGCAATAACAATTTATAAGAACACGCGATAAAACAATTTTATTATTAAATAAATCTTGGTGATTTTTAAAATGTTTTCGATTCAAGAGAAATATTTCTTGAGATCATTTAGTGAAATAATATATTTACATTTATTTTTAGTGACTATTTTCTGATGCTTTTTGTAAAGATTAGTATAAATTGACCGTGCGGTGACCGTCAGAGAGGAATAGTCCCGACCTCTTTCTTAGATTACATTCTTTTTAAAATTTCCTATATTGGATGCTTTTACTGCCATACAAATCGCTTAGGTTCTATTAAAAAAAAAAAATTAAAAGCATCAAAAGTTGTTCTTGTAAAAAGAAAAGTTTTAGTCATGGGTAAAGTCTTTTAATAAAACTTAACTTAGTTTACATTTTAATTTTAATAAATACAACTAAATTAATACATCATAAAATGTTTATTTGATCCACTGTGACTATTTTTTTTTTATATTATTATAGTTGGATAGGCAAACTGGCAGACGTGCCACCTGATGGTAAGTGTTCGACGTCGCCCATTAACATAAACCAGTTTACCAGGAACTAGCTCAGCCAACTAATTTATGTGTTGCCCATCCTGAGACATATGATGTTAAGTCTCGGTGCCAGTAATTACACTGCCTGTCTTGCCCTTCTTTCCGAAACACAGCAAAGCTGTTTCACGGAAGAAACAAGCAAGATGGTGGTACCCATAATTAAATATATTTTGGCCGTGCGCTGACCGGCAGAGAAAAATAGACTCGACCTCTTCCTTGCCGTGGTGTCTTAAAAGGCGACTAAGGCCATAGCAGTGCGAACAACTGTAGGTACGCTAATCAGAATGCTGTTGGGAAGGAGCGTCACCATGTCCTGCTACAACACACTGCGCGTCAACCCGCCTGCCAAACGTGGCGAGTATTGGCAAACCCGATAGAGATGATGGCGGGGGCCTACGTTTAGCAGTCGACATCCAACGGCTGACATGGTGGTGGATTTTTCCATTCTACCCTCAAAGATTTAAATACATTTAGATCAGCAGGCTGAATCGATTGCAAATATAATATACAAGTATTTTAGTATATTTTGTATGTTTTTTTAATATGAAATTTATACTGTTCTCTTATATTTACGCGAATTTTACTCATTTGATTAAAAGTCTATACCGGATTTTATCGCGTTTATTTAAAACTTTACAGTTTTACAATATTTTAAATTATTTCCCGACGTTTCGGACCCTTTACAGCGTCCATGATCTCGGGGGAAATGTGAATATGAAATTTATTTCCTCTTTATCATTTACGGTTTTCGGCCAGGATCATCTTATTTGTGAATGGATTGACTGAGGTTACTGATTTTTAAACAGATAAATTATCACCTGATCTCCACAACTCAACGGACAAAAGTAGGTACTACAGTACCTACCAGTACCTACAGACAGTCCTACAGACCCAGTAGGTTTATTAGTATAAACCACGCAACTAGGAATACTACTTTATTTAGAGTAACGTAATTTTGTATATTTTCACTTCATGTTTTTATTTTGTTTGGTATTAGGCACCGTAATAAGCACACTGACAAGTTCATGAGATGTTTGATATAGTTAACAAAACATTTCCATGAATATTAGTTACTGATCTGAGCGGTAATCGAACACGAACCCTTGAAAATATCTTTCAATTCTTTCATACTTACCTCAGTCATAAATATAACATGATGTGATACCGCAAAACTTTGTGGAAATATATGGATGAATAGATGTTTGTTACTCTTTTAAGCTAAATCTACGGAACTGTAAACGATGAAACTTGATATGTTGGTAGTTGAATATCTAGATTAATATCTAGATTAATAAATAGGCTTGAATTTTTATTTCCAATCCCATAGGGATGGCACCTAACATAAAAAAGTAAATATTTGTATGATTACACACATATTTTTACTTCAAGCGGAAATCGAAATCGCGACTGACGACCGCCATCTATATATACACACATAATGATCAACCGTATCACAAAACATCATTTTATTTAAATATTAATTTTATACTTAAAATTATCTACAGTTTTTCTGCGCACCCTCCGGGGGTGTAACACAAAGGCGGACTGCTCATCCCTCAACTTTTTACTTTTTGGTTCCTTGTCCGCTCCCCGTCTCTGTGTCTATGTGCTGTTATTTCTGTCCTTTTATTTCCTACAAGTGTGGGTGGAATCTAATCTATAGACACACACTTTTGAAATGGTTGGTTAAAAATCCTATTATTTTTTTTTAAATATGTGCATCTGTTTTGGTCTGTGTTAAAAAATTATGTCCACGTCACATATTCGCATATTATTAAATATACAATAATCTTGTCAATGTGATAATTACTAATAATTATTATTATGAAACAGCTCCCAGTAGGTACAATGGGAGGCTGTGTCCGGGGTTCGGAAGCCCCAAAACCGACACAAAGGACGATTCAAATCAATGTACGATTATCTAGGTATAGGTAGATGTCAGTAACAGTCTCTATAACCAATACCAACATTTGTTATATTTTTGAGCAGAAAAAACCCGTGACCGTCAGTGCAAGAATCTCTTACTATGATAACTGAGCTAACCCGTCAATGTCATTTATAAATTTAAAAAAAAATATAATAATTGTAGAATCTTCGTAATCATAATTATACTATAAAAAGGATTTATTATCTAATTGTTAATCGTAACATGATCATTTATAGCCTACTAGCCTCTGCCCGTAGCTTCGCCCGCGTGGGTAATTTTTTTTAATTTTTTTTTAATAAAAAGTAGACCGTATCCTATGTTACTTCTAATACCTCCAAGAATATGTGTACAAAGTTTCATGATGATCGATTTAGAAGTTTTCGCGTGAAAGCGTAACAAACAAACTTACATTTTACATTTATAATATTAGTAGGTAGCGATGTTAATTTTCAATAATTTAGTTTTGTTGAAAGTATTTATCTTGTCTTGTCTGAAATATTTGTCTCTTTATATAATTAAATGGTAGGTAGGTATACCTATCGGTAGGTATATCTATTGGACTGTCACTTAAAGAAATTTCATTTAAATGTGACTAAAATAACTCTTGATAAATAGCAAAGTCAGTCTTGTCAATGTCTTAACTGAACAACAGACACTCACCGAACATTGAAGCATTCACTCTGATACTGTCAATTCCGCAAGGGAGCTAAAGACAAAGAAGAAGAAGAAGACTAAAATAACCTAGAGATGTATACATATAGAAAGATAATTATATATAGGAGACTTACAAAAAGATATACCTATTACCTACCTACAATGCAGAATTTAGCTGTTTTATTTCGATATATCTAATTATAAAAAAATATTTCATAAGATATTTTAATATTCATTAGCGGTGTCTAATTCTTTTATGTTTTAACATAAAAACCTTAGTATTAAAGAACATCAAAAGATCCTTTGTAAAACGTCCCGCAACATTATAAAAGACCTATCTCCGAACCGGAGCTTCAAACCAAGAATAAGGGACAAACAAAATGTCTACAGAGGCGAAACTAAGCATTTCCAAGACGCCAGGGGGTTGGGTGGAAGGCGCTCTAAGGGTGGCTGCACACAACCAGCTACAAACAACCCTTATCCGTCATATAATTAAACGATAATGAACCTTATTTCGAAGGGATAAGACATTTTTCGAACGAAATGACAAGTTTGTGTTACAGTAAACTGTTACACATTGTCCATTTATGAAAGAGCCGCGATAGTGCATTATACGGCAGCGGGGAGTTCGGTTTACTCCCGGGTGGGGGGGGTGTTGCGAATGTGTGCGTGTTTGTTTGAAACGTAGCAAATCTAAAGCAACATAATAAATAGTTGTGTAGTTGGAACGATGTGGGTGGTAGCTATTGCGAAGATGGTCTTTATTTTAGTTATCGTTGTGTGAATTTTTCTGGAACACACCATTGTAAATAACTAATGTAACGACAGTACCTATATACCTACATATAAATATACCACGCCTATATTTTTACACACAGAAATATATAAAGATTTAATCGGACTTAATGACGTAAACTCAACGCCTATAAACCAACAGTCTAGACTCTAGAATTATATTGTTATTATCATTAATGTGTGCATGTGTGTGTATCCTATACGTACCTAGATTGGTAGTTTGGGTAAATAGGTATACCTACCTAGATTTTATTTCAGGCGTAATTTGAACATTTTTTTCTAATAAAAATAGGCAAATAACCTTGCACTATCTACTACTAGGTACTCTATCTACTAAGGACTTGATACCTATATAAATGTTCGCATTCTTAAATTATTCTCAATCAATATGAGTCTGTATACAATCCACTGCTGAGAGAAGGCCTCTTCTTCATATAGGAGAAGGGTTGGAGCTTAATCCACCATGCTGCTCCACTGCGGGTTGGCGGATAATTTCCTTACAACGACTAACGATCGTTATCAGGTGTCTATGATAACAACCGGGACCGACGGCTTTACGTGTTCTCTGAGGCACGGTGGAGAGACCCACAAGGACATACAGCCAGACCGGGAACAAATATTTGTACAAATACAAATACCTATCTGTCCCAAGCGGGAATCGAACCCGCGACCGGACGCGGTTTGAGGCGACTACTCGCACCACTACACCAGTACGGTCCTCACACCAGAACCGTCATCTTATTCTCAATAATTCTTCGTAAATCTAAGACGTCTGTAACTAATAATTCGCAATATTTAAAAAGATAACACCCATACTGCGGAAACAAACATCTATCCGAGCGTCAGATATCAGTAATTACTTCAATTTAAACGTACCTTATTACCTTCAAATAGAAGCTATATTTGTATATCAAAAAGTGATACCAGCTTATAATTGTAGGCCTTATTCCCTTATGGTAAGGTTTGTTTCAATATCGTTTGTCGTGTAAGCGACACCTGTTCCCAACATCCGGCCTGAGATGCTCCGTAATGAGCGCGTAAGCTCAAGTGCTAAAGTGCTTTAGAAAAAGGATATAGATATATATTTTACGTTTATTCTCGTTTCTATCTTTACATAAGTAATATTATTTAAAAAAAAAAACAAAAGATAAAATAGGAAAAACCAACGCAAAATTGAATTAAAAAATATTGTAAATTCAAATTGTTTTTAATACATTTTTAATGGGTGCATGAAACAAAAGGATATTAGCGGAACATTTCCAACTCAATCTAGATCTAATCCCGATTATATTAAAAGTCCAGTAGAGGGACGATGAAAAGTTGTTCCAATTTTTTATTCAAAATGGATACCTACATATTTTTTAAACCATACATTTGCAGTCATAATGTACAATTTCTCTTAACGCGTGAAACACGTTTGAGTGAAAATTGTTAAAAGTTATGATTTTGTACTTACCTAGTTTACCACTTATGTGACTTATGGAATTATATTAGCACCTATAACTTTTCTCAATAAACAGAATGCTAAAGCACAAAGAACTTTCAGGTCAGATTAGAACTTGATTGATGTACCTATATAAATAAATGAACGGCTCCATTCAACGACCCCCGTTATGATGAGAATCCTAACACATACACACACTCATACAACATATAACACAAACCACGATATAAGTATGTAGGTACATGTATTTTGTAGACCTATAAATATTATTTTTAATAATTTTAGTTCGCGATTGTACCTACCGAGAGCATTGAACACAAGGCATATCGTTTAAGTTCATTTTACTAGTTATTTTATATTAAATATAAATAACTCGGAAGATAACTTACAATAAGCTTAGAATGCTAAAATGAGATCTAGTTAATCACGTTTCTTGGGCGTTACGTGGCTAATTAACTGCTAAATATAATCCATTGATATGAAATCTTCACTGGTTCGTTGGTAGTTGGCAGTGACTCTGCCTTCTGCTCCAGGGTTGTGGGTTCGATTCTCACCCGAGTCTGGTTGTAATATATATTTACTTGTGTATGTATCTATATTAATTTAAAAAAAATATGTATGTCAATCGGCTGTTACCTAAAACACAAGCATTAAGTTGCCTAACTTATGAACAGACATGTGTGTTAAGAAAATGTTATTATTAAATTATCTAGATAACATAACTTAGGTACCTAATAGTAACTAGCTAGTGTATCTGTAAGTGTGAAGATATGTTTGGAGCCTAAACCGCCACGCTGCTCTACTGCGGAACTTTAAGACTTTACAATTTAGTGGAGCTAATTCGGATTTTAATTCACGATCTGCTAATGAAGATGTGTTCTATTCATTAGGACATTTAGGATCTTCATATTTTATTTCACCGTTTATTAGTGATTTTCTCGTATAGGTACCCACCTACCTTTTGACTGACGCGTTGCCGCAGTTTGCAGTGACCCTGTTTTCTGCTCAAAGGGTTTGTTGTGGGTTCGATTCCCGCCCCGAGTCTGGTCTATATGTTTATTTATGTATGTATTATTTATATGTAGGTATATTCAAAAAAAAAGTTATATCAGTCGGCTGTTACCTAAATAACAGGCATTAAGTTGCCTACCTTAGTAACTGACGACCTTGTGTGTGTGTTAAACATATTTACCTATATATTTATATTTATACCTACCTAAGTAGAGTTTTCTTTCTCACGATGTCTTTCTTTCAATACAAATTAATCGTTTGAAAAATCAGAGGTGTTTGCCCGGATTTGAACCCAAGAAGTTTGATTAGAATCCACGCGACTCGTTGTCATAAAAATAGTAATTAGAGAAAAGTTACGACTGGTCTTTGATTCGCTTTAAATATTTTGCACAGACATTTTATGTCTTAAATTTTACTACAAGTAGGTACCTTATGTAATTATATAAGGTTATTAAAGATAAGATAAAAGATGTCGGGGTATCTACACATATTTAGGTATATGTAAATAAGTATACACACACATCCATACATATCTTATTTTCAAATAATTTTTAATATGTTTGATACGTAATAAAACAGACGCACACACACACACACACAAACACACACACACAAACACACACACAGATACACAGCGGTATCACCATCGAACTTCATAAATTCAAAAAATATTCCATTAGAATCCGAATAATTCTAAATTTGAAATTCATAACCACACCAATCCCGACAATAGAGTTGACGCAGCATTCCAATTCGGTGCGCTATTGTTGAATGCTTCGCTGTGATTGGCCGAGGGGCACAATGGACCACGCCTCCTACACAATGCCCTATTGTCAGCCATCCGACACCGCCCAGCGGAACTCGCTAGATTATCTGTGGACAACGAAAGGATTCGGTCAATAACTGTTTGAAGTCAAATCAAATTTAACACTGCCATCATTATATTTACAACAATATATGATGGTAATATTAGTAGCTATTATAGTAGCTACCGATTCGAAATGCAGATTCTGTGAAGAAACGATAAGAATCTAAAAAAATATTAGGTTTTGTTAATAATGTCGTCTTGTTAATTATTTTAGTCTTATCTCCCGTACCTATAGGTACCTAGTCAGCGTTACTATCGTCAATATCAGTCTATTCTTGTAGGTACAGATGATTATAATTTTTCTATTAAAGACTTTTTAATATACCTAATAAACATTTAATTTAAGTTGTGACGATGACAAAGACATCACAATTTTCATTCTAAATATAAAAATGTTTCACGGTAATTAATGCAACATTCCGGTATAAAAATATTACTTACTAAAACCTAAGTGAGGCAGAATTACCTACACATAAAATTAAAACTACAACATTTAAGATAATTCGAATTTCAAATTCAAATAATTGAAGTGTTCCACAACTACATACAAAGATTATTAATTAATTATTAATTAGATACCTATGTGTGCGTAATGCCGTAGGTACCTACCTATGTTCTATTTTAGAATTCTATTTTAGAATTTTTAAACTTATATTCTATTTTTAAACATTTAAAAAGTATAATTCAATTATTTTAAATCACGCATTAACGATTAAAAAAAATAATCATTATAAATCCAAGTAAACTTATTACCAAGACCGAGGACACATTAAGGGATACGGGATACGGGATGAAATCATTAAAAAGTGTAAACATTACCTTAAGTGCCGTAAATGGGAACGATTTAGTTATTTTTCCCGTAAAAGCGTCATCAAAAAAACTTAGTTCACTTATTTTTACGTAAAAGCGTAATTAAAAAACTAAGTGAAACGGTCATTTGGGTTATATCGGGAGGGAGATAAATGGAGATAACGAACGGACCATTTGAGTCGAGGAATTTTTTTATGAGAAAATATAAGTGATTTGAAAATGGGATTATGATATTTAAGTCATAAGGTGGTGTTGTTAGTATAGGTACATTTTACCAGACTATGACGCTTTAATCTATGTAATAGTCTATGTCGGTACCTATGACTGTTCTGGTGTACCTAGGTACTTAGTGGTAATAAAATATACCTAACGCCGACGGTAACGGGTTCGATTCGGAGCGGATATTAGTATTTGTATATGCATTATAAACTTGATTGGCGCAATGGTCACAGCAACTAACTGCTGTGCTAGCGGTCGCCAGTTCGATCTCCGCATGTTACATTTTTGTATACCTATGCCACACAAACACACCAACAAACAAACACCCACACATGCCATGTTTATCGTGATCCAGGAGTTTATGTAAAACACAAGATTTCATTCTAGTAAGTTCTGTGTCATCTGAGGCGTTTATTATTTATTAAAATATAGCTATTTTATAGGTACATATACCTAGCTAGAGGACTAGGGCTGACCTAGTCCTCTATATAAAATATCTACTAGCCCCTCTAGGTACCTATCCCCATGGCTACAGTTCATATACCTATTATAAATAGTAGCAACTTTTATAATCTATCTCATAAATTACAAAATAATTATCAAAATCGGTTCAGTAGTTTCAGACTTTATCGCTCAATAAACACAGACTAATCTTCCTCTCTATCATATTAGATATTATAAGTATATTAAATTAATACGTTGTTTGAAACTCGTTCATAGGTACCTACAGTAAATGAAGTTTCTGGGAGGTTAATGGTGGAAGGGTTGGTTAAATACGTAGGGGTGTTTAGTTTAAGAAGTTTAATAATATCTTTAGATTCGACGTTATAACATTATTGATTTAACTGTTTTCCTTTTGGAATTCTAATTGTTTTTTATATATATTATCGTAAAAGTTATTCAAAAAACACTTTTCAATTTAAAACAAAATCTTTTTTTTATTATGTATTTTTATATAGGTACCTAACCTACCTACATAAAAAATAATATTAATAGGTGTACATAATTACCTACTTGAATATCACTGGCGATAGTTGTCACTAAGGACGAAATGTAAAACTTACTCTTACTTACTCGTAGATAGGTAGAGATACATTAGATACGAGATACCTAATATTTTACAGAAAGTCTATATGTAAGTATTAGTAACATAATTAAGACAGTAAATAATGTCTAAATTATCGAAATATCATTTCCACATCGAAGTTAGAGAACGTTAATTACGTTTATATTGTAAGAATCGTTCGGAAATACGAAACAACTGTGTAATTATATAAACAAACTCCGAGTTAATGTCAATAGCATATCAAAGAGAAGTTAATATCTCGACATTATCTCGGCACAACTTCTGAGGGACTCGCGAAGTCTTATTACAAATACCTCCAAAAACCAATCAAGTAATTGCTTCGGGTGGTGTCTCTGATAATCTAAGGACAAAGGACGGTTGGGGTTGAAGTATTGAAGTACCTTAAGGGAATCTATCTATAGACATAATTTTATAGATATTTTTCATATCAGTTAAGTTAATTTCATGATGAAATTTTCGATATAAATAATTGTATCAAAGACTCGAATATTGTATTTTGTGTTAATAGGTATTAAATAAGGAAATAATATACATTTAATAATGTTTGTTGAAGTTAAAATTAATTAAAACACGAACAAAAACCCGAGATGATCGTAAAACGTAAACCTAACGACCTAACCCAGACACAGGCAGATCGAAATCAAAAAGTTCCATTACTAAATACGCTATTCAGTGCACAAACAAAAAGCAATTCGCTGGAACCAGTATAATAAAGCGAGGGGGCGCCTCACCCTAGATAATGACCCCCCGGGGGGGTAGGACATACCCCGAGACACACATTCCTCCACGCCTGCGCTGCGCCCTATATGGGTCACATTGTTCGCTTACAGAAGATGAAAACTTGTAAAAGACCCACATAAGAACCCGATATAGGATCTACATTAGGTATATACTTACTCTCTTTGTGTGTATAAAAATATTAAATTTTCAATGGATTTTCATAAGTGTTTGGTCAAATGAAGCGAAATTGATGTGTTCTGTAAAGTCTACGATTTTTGGAAAATTCTTTCATATATTCGTTTATCTGTAAAAGATTGGTAAATAAATTATTCCTCAACACAAAATACTTTTGTATTTGTAACCGGTGTTGTTCTATGTAGGTATATTTAGTATAAAAATATATATTTAAAAATATATTATCTTTAAATGAGTTTTTAAAGTGACGGCGCTTATTTTGATATATCTACTTGTAATCGGAATATCCCCAAGTTTGTTTACTTTTTATCTCATCGGGACGTCATTTTAAGGACAGTAGTAACAGCTGAGCTAAAACTGTATTAATTCTATTTTTGACACTAAGAACCATTTGACATTTTGAGGTTACCGCCCGGTCGCGGTGTTAATTAGAGATAGTTTTCACTCTCTATACCAGTATTTAGGAGATCGGATACAAGGCGATACTTTTTTTAATATAGGTAACTTGTTTTGATAAATAACCATTGTACTGGAAATATTCTTTTGTTCGTCTCGTTTCATTGTCCGCCATTTACAATTGTATCATATCGAAGTAACCCAAACCAGTTCGTAAACGTCTACGCAGGTTCCATTAAAAGGAATCGAGGATAATGCGAGACTATTTTTTTATGAATGATATGCAAATATAATTGTATGGACGCGACCGTGGCTAAAAATATTCGTCGGTGGCATCGTATTTCATCGGCGAAACGGCTCCGATGAGAAAGTCCGTTGTCGCAACAACAATAGATCGCGCCAATCACGCCGCGCCGGCCGCACAATAGAACGTTTTCCGCCGGCCACGCCTCGCGGACACAATGCCAACACGCCCAGCTACTATTCCACCGTCGAAATAAAGAAAATTTTCTTCACAAATACGAATGTAAGAGCGATTGTATCGACTTTTTAAACGCCCTCGTAGATCGGGCGCACTCCCACCTGGGCCGCATTGTGGTGTGCGAGCCGTTCGCACAATGCCCGGCTGTTCACCGCGGCACGCACACTGCACCGCGCGGCACACTCAAAGACGGTCGCGGGGCGGGGCCTAGAGCGGGACGGAGCACGACCGGCCGCGCGCCTGGCGCGTGCGAGCGAGAGCGCGCCGCCGCACACAGCCGCGCCCGCGACGCGTGAGCGGGACGGCCGCACGCTTTGTATAGATACCGCGCTGTTATTCCGCATAGACAATTGATTTTAAACGCGGTTCTAAATAGAAGATGGGCATCCGTTCGATCGGAGGACGTCCCCGCGGTCCGGAGGTTCGCTCGGCGGTTCCTGGTGCCGAGGTCCGATTATTAGTTCCAGCGTGAGCCGCTGGAAGGACGGCATTGTTCGTAGGGCAGTGACATTAGGTCGGTGCGTCCTTGTCGCGCGGCGCGGGGCGGCGGTCATTGTAGCGCGCGCGTATTGTCGACGCGCTTCGATCTGGCAGCATTGTGTATCGACGGTGCGCGCCCGGTGGACGTGCTCTGCGCTCGAGTCGAGTACGACGAGTACGACACGTACGCGAAACGTCACGAACTATCACCGTTTCGTGTCGGACTTTTCTTTGCGTTTTTATTTTGTTTTTTATGTGTGAGTGCTTTCGTTTCTGTGACTGTCGAGACTGGATTGTGAAGTAATGATGCCAAAGAATCGTTGTGATAGAACGATTTGACGTGTTTTGAGTTTAGTTTTTTATTATTTTGTTTTTTCTTTTTTCTATTTCCGTTTTAATAGTTGTTTCCACCGATGTCTCAAAAGGCGAGAGGAACAATGGTAACGCTGATGAAGGTAAATACAATATCATTATTTTTTTGATACCGCTTAGTCTTCAATGAATAGTAGGTAAACATAAAATGTTATAACCAGAACATGAATGATAATTTTGAATTAAAATCCAAGGTTTTATTTCAAATAATATCTTGTAGACGACTAAATAATAATAATGCTAATCCTAAAATATTTCAAATAAAATTTGCAAATTGAATTTAATAACGATTACTTAAATTTTTTAAATTTCGAATTGATACGTTCGTAAATAAGCAACAATGTGCAAGCATTCACGTCTTGGAACAGACATTTAAATAATTCATTCAACCAATAAGAATTTATTTCAAATTAAAAAAAAAGTTTTTAGAATTTTAATAGTAACGTAATGATGTTTCGATTATAAATATTAAACAAAGTGATATTGAATAAAATCTTCCTTAAATAGATCTTCTTAAAATATGTTAAATTATTTCATTTTTTTTTAAATTTACACATCTTTACCACTTTTAAACGTAAATATTAAATTCTAAAATCTTAGCCATGTTATTAAACTTTTCTTAAAATTCAATGTTGATTTCGTAATATTTTAAAGCTTATATGCAATAAGTTTTTTAGATCAATGGCAATATAATGTATTTTAGAATAGATGTCAATTCAATTGGAATCATATTATTAATAAATTAAATGTCCAAAAGCATAAAATATATCTATGTATCAAAAACGCATAGAAAAATATAATTAAGGTAGTTTAAAATCAAAATTATTAAAGAACCTGTAAAAGTTTATATCCGACATCATTACTTATCAATTTTTTTATACGTAAATTTTTTTTTTTTTTTTTTTAATATATTATAATCTTAATGTTCTTTATAAACTCACTTTAAGTTAATTCTCATAACGCACTAGCTGCGCTAGTTGACAATCGTTCTGGTATAGTGGTGCGAGTGGTCGCCTCAACGCCGGCGGTCGCAGGTTCGATTCGGGTTCGGGGCAGATATTTGTATTTGTGCAAATATTTGTTTCTGGTCAGGGTCTATATCCTTGTGGGTCTCCCCATCGTGCCTCGGAGAGCACGTAAAACCGTTGGTACCGGTTGTTGTCATAAGCAGGTGCTTATGATAACATCAGGTGGTGATGATCGTTACTCATAGTAGGGAAATTATCCGCCACTCCGCAGTGGAGCAGCGTGGTGGATTAATTTCCAACCCTTCGCCTATATGGATAAAAGGCCTTTGCCCAGCAGTGGGACGTGTACAGGTTGATTCAGTTCACTTCACTAGCTGCGCGTCGCTGTTTTACCTGCGTAACTTCCGAGTCCGTTATGACGTCGGAATAAAAAGTAGGTATCTTATGGATCATACTGAATCTCCAGCTATTCACGTACCGAGTTTCACTACGACCAATTCAGTAGTATTTGCGTGAAAGATTAACAAACAGACTAGACTTTTGTATATTTGGATTTTTAAAGGTTTTTTAGTATAGGTTATTAATAGAATCGTATTAATGCTACTTTTTAATAATCACCTGTCATATATATTAAAAAAAACCGATATGAGAATGTATTAAAAAACCAATCACACATGATTGCAACGGTACCTGTCTATTATAAGTATTTTAAAAAAAAAGTTTTCTTTTTGTATATATGCGAACATATTTTTCACCTACAGTTCAATTTTTTTTTTTACTTTAACTGTAGGTACCTATGTAGGTACCTAAATATTAAATTATTTCAGACGTTTTTGTGTTTGTTAAATTTTGTTTTTGTTTCAAGCATACTATGCAATATATACTCAAATATATAATTATGTATGTATATATTATATTGTATATATGAGCGTTCATAGTAAGAATCTCTTATTCTACTCATAAAAAGCTAAGTCTTGAAGAATTAGTATCGACTGTAATGTAAGGTAGGACTTTCAAGAAAATGAGTTATGTAATAATTTAATACCTATACTTATCTAATAGGTAATTTTGACTAAGCGTCATTTTTTACATAACATTTCATAATCTTTTGTAAAATGACTTTAGCTAAATCAATTCGTAAACTGTACCTACCTTAGAAAAATTCTCCATTAAATCATAAAGACTGAATATAACTGTAATTTTATTTAACAAACAGTACCTACCTATGTATCATCAACGTGGGATACTGATGGTCGTCCAGTGCTGAACTTAAATATTCTACATGAACACCCAACCTCAGGCTTGTACCGCTTAAACCAGAGACTTCTTATTTAGCCGTCAATTATCCTTTGACGACGGGTCGGCACAGTGGTCAAAACAATTGGCTACCACACTAGGGGACAAAGGTTTGATCCTCGCTCCACTCCACTACAGTAAATTAAACATCAGTCACTGTTATTTAAGTAGGTATCTATTTATGAATACTAAGTATAATTAAGTAAATATATAGAGCTTAGTGACCTATATTAGGCTATATTAAATGTTATAGGTTCTAACTAAAACGTATTCATCGTCTTCAATACATTTAAAAAAATATGTATACAAGTGCCTTTATTATACTTATCTAATAATTTTAATTTTGTTAATTGTCTCTTCTTGATGTAATTACGATTCCTGTTTCATAGAACCATAAAGATTACCATCACAAAACGTCCTAAACTAGTGTCCTCTCGTGTTTTCACTTACAATGATTCATATTCGACATTTATCACATCGGTTGACAATTTTGGAACATTGGTTCTAACTCTTTTCCAGTAAAACATATCGTAACATTATATAGCCTATTACCTCATTCAATGTCTAAGACATAAATATAATCTTTTTATTTCGATAATACCTCATTACATGCGTTACAAGGAACAAACTACAACACACCACAACTGCAACACGCAACACTTCAACATCAGCAATCTTATTAGCGACGCAGCTGCTGCTATAATTAATACGATTGTCTGTTTACAAATTACTCGAAACCTCTTTAAGACAATTTCACCATATGCAGGTATTCTTTAGGAATTCTCAATTTTATTGGTGACAATTGTTGGTTACATCTCGAGGCGTTTTGGTTCCAGAATAATGCGTGTTACCGTATTGTGAAGCCGGGATGACGTTCAAATTATACCGTTTAAATTTTATATTAAGTAGCCGTAAATTTAAATAAGAGGATCTTCTTTGAATATCGTTGTTTATGTATCGAGGTTGGTTTCGTAATAAAACCACTTTTGTACCTCGTTGTAGTTTTTGTCTTTAAGTACCTATGGGAAATCAGATTTTATGTCATGTATGATTTAAAACATTGTTAAATTAAATAAAAGAATCAATAATAATAATAAAAAAAAATATTTGAGCTTTATTTGAAATATAAATTATAATATCTATACATAAAAAATGCTTTGTACTGAATGACTGACTCACTGACTGACTGATTGACGGATCAACGCACATCCTAAACCGCTGATCGTAGAGACCTGAAACTTGGAGGGTGTGTTCTTTGTATGACGTAGGTACGCATCCGCTAAGAACGAATTTTTCAAAATTCTACCCCTAAGGGGGTGAAAAAGGGGGGCAAAGTTTGTATGAGAAAACGTAATTCCTTGGTCCAATCTAGGTACTTCAAATTTTGCATAAATACACTTTAACAGAAATGTTTGAAGATGTGTTTCGTATTTCATCGAAATTCATCCCCTAACGGGGTTAAAAGGGGGAAAAAAAATATTTTGATATAAATTCTCCTTAGTGGTTTTGATTTAAATTACATTTTATTTTGACACATGTTTGACAACTCAATCCGTCTATTATAATTTTTTTCCAGTATCGACGTAGGTGTAGGTGATATCTTTTTTTTTGTTTTCTACTGTTGGCCATTGTGATATCGCCTTAGCGGTCACGTTGTCCGGAATTGCTGCCACGCTGCTGGAAGGAGTTAAAACTGCACACAGCGTTTAAAATTCCTTTTAATTTGATACAAACCGAAACCCCTTTCTGCAATATACCCAAAAAAAAAAACGCAAGACGAAATTAATTGTTTGGGATGAGAGAGGACTATGGCTCATAAAGGGGGTTTCGAAGGCCTAAATAGATCTTTACAAGATATTAGGAATAATAATTGTCAAATGGGAGGAGTGCCCAGAGGATACGTGAAGATAGAAATGAGATAGCTACTTAGATTTTTCTAAGTATATGTGCTTACCCATTTACATCGTTTTTCGATCGTATGAACGATAGACGTGTACCCACCAATGTCAAAATGTATTGTTATAATTCAGTGATTCTAAACCTTTTTTTTTTGTTGCGGCACATATTTAACGATTTCAAAATTTGGCGGCACACAAAGAAAAAGATAAAAATTATTTACTTACTACAACACACTGCATAAATAGTTTATGACAAAAATTTTAAACTAAACTAAATCAACGTGTAAGCGCCCCACTGCTGGGCAATGGCCTCATCTCTATGTAGGAGAAAAGTATATAATAAAATTAATAGCTAGTAACAATTTGAAAGATTAATCATATTTAAAAACGAAGTAATATATAACCATTTCTATTATTTATACCTAATACTAATGACTGTAATTTTATTTACGTTTCCGTAAAACTACATATCGAACTGTCTCCTCTGACAAATATCTTCGAATACAAACGACGGTGCATCGTTTATAGATTTACATAATAATCGGGTGGGTTATTGACACTTAAAAGTTGTGATAATAAAATAAATTACGTATTACCATATTAAAAACGTTACGACTGCGAGAGTTAGGCGTTTTATTAAAATAACTCGCGTTCTACGATTTATTTTATTCGTATGTCAATTTTGAGAGAATTTCATAAGAAATGTCTAGATTATTTTGATCTGAGAACGTTGTCCGCTTCAAGTGTAATTTTAACTTCAACCGTAGAAATCGTAGAATTTAATGTAAAAACGATTACACATACATTACTTTATACTAGATGTCTGTCCTAGCTTTATCTGTATTCGATCCGTTATGGTATGATATTTACAATTAGTTTCACTATTTTATGAATTCTAGTGTGGTATCCTCAATTCAAAAAAATAATATTATAGATAGAACTGGTAAATACCAATATTGTCGCATTCAAACAGACAAACTTTTTAGTTGTATTTGAGCACCTCTTATCTACGGGGCATGCTGGAATGAGGCCCCGTAGTTCCTGGACCATCGTTATTGGCGATATATAATACCTATGTGAGTTTATGAACATAAAACGATAAATAATTATTACTTATAAAATCATAGGAAACTTATGTTTAATATTATAAAGTGCTCAGGTGCTTCCCATTATTCTTAAATAGCCTAGTTAAAGACGGTTGTGGCTGTATTATACATTCCTATAGAAGCTCTAGAAAAGTGTTTATATAAAAATACACAAATGATAGTCAGTATCAACTATCTATTATTACCTAAGCTCACACGCACGCTACTGCGCACAGTGTTACGAAATTACATATTTGTGGACAAAAAAAAAAAAAACATAAAATTGCGGCTGATAATTTTTCGATCATAATTTTTTTATTTTTTTGTTTTCAAACTTTTAAAGCCCATAAGAATTACTTGAGTTCATTTATATTTTGATTTTGTTAACATAAAAACAGTTTACTAAGTAAACGTTGTCTCTGTAAAGATATTAATGTTTTAATTTTACCCGCAAGTACCTATATATTGGTTATAAATTATATAATAAACCCTAAACCAACTGTTTTAAAAAGACTACCGTTGTTCGGTTGACATCGTACCCAGTAAAACTTTTAAATTTTATTAACATTGTAAATTTTACTTTTAATTTCACCTTAAACAATATCGATTTATAAAAAAATAAGGAAAAGTAAACTTTTCGGTAGGTACATATGTATTTTATTTGCAAAATCAATAGTTTTTGCTTTTGTTAAATGTAAAGAAAGGTAATAATTTTAATATTTTGTAATAATATTGTCGTATTTTGTTAATTTTATATAATTTGAGTTTACGTAATTAGCATTTGATTCATTAATTATAAGGAAAATAACGTAATTTTTTTAAAGTTATAAACAAAAGACAGAATTTCTAAAAACACCTTTTCATATTAATGTCATCTGAATTTAAATCAAATAAATTATTTAGATTTACAGACAATAAACAATGATATATATTTTATTATTGACCAAGACGAGTATCGTGTCCGATTGTTTTTTAATATAATATTTCTTATTAACCAACAGGAAACCGTCTAACATATTTATATTAAACAGTGCCCGCAATGAAAACAGTCGTAAATCCAATCATATATAAACCCTAGCATATGAACCGGATGCAGTGGATATTAAAGAAAAATTGTAACTATTTAACCGAGCAGATATACTAAATAGGTAACGTCAAAGATACGAAACGTAAACATATGAAGATGTGGTTACTTTTAATAACCGATTTATGTTCGGAAAAAATCGATAGGATGTGGTATAGCCTTTAAGATAAAGACGATTAAATCAAACATTGTGGTCGGTTATGGCGTTTTAAAAGAGTTTACGATTCACGGTTTAATGAAGTACGTTATACGCTTATTTCAGGTTGACGACCGCTTATGAGTTTTAAGGAGTTACGCCATAACATCCATAAAGTGTTTAAGATCATTTGTAATATATATCTGTAATATTAGACGTTCGTTTTGATATATTTTGGTGACAGTTTAATTATATGTCGTTTCCTTAAGATATTAAATTACATTCTTTGTTCTATTAATCTGGTTCAGTAACCAGATCAGTAGGAATGTTCTAATTTAAATACTAGAATTTTTTATTTAACGATACATATACAAAATACAAAAATGACACACAATTTAATTAATTAAAAATGATGGGCACAGCTAATTCTACAATTGTCATAAATACAAAAGTACAGTACCTAATCATAACTCCAATAGTTAAAGAAAAAATTGGATAAGAAAATATTGTCTTTAAATCTAAGTAATGAAATGAAATGAAATTAAATGGGTCAAAATTGATGTCTTCGTTGAACTAAGAAAATAATTTTGCCTTATGCTTTCCATCCATTCATCAAAGTTCTATGTATAAAATCTTCAAGCTACGACTCAGTGAGAAAGGCAATCATCACAAATTTTAACTATTTTTTTTATCTAAAAATAATACCAAAATAATAGAAGAGAAACCGAGTGATACGTTATCCTTATAAAGATGTCATAAATGAAATCACTAAGTTATTGATAGTAATAGATTGCTATAAATTATGGTATATTCTATGTAGGTTTATAGTGATAACATGTTAAGAAATATGCATAAGGATTATAGCGAGTATTCGATTTCCGTTTGATTTTACCGATTTTGTTTATTGAAATGCAATGAAATAAGCTTTGAACTAAACACTATGATGATTTTATTAGTTGGAAATCTGAAACAGACACTCTGATTATGTTTATGCATTATTTAGAAATAGATTAAGAATTTCAAAGCTGTTTGTGTACGCGACTTCTACAAATTATGAAAAAATTTTGCTGTAATGTCGTTTTTTTGAATTAATAACAGCTTAAGTTCATAAAAGTTGCAATTTTAAGATTATTAAATGAATATCTACAATTTTATTGAATTATACCTAACTGTATTTTTTATGCCCTATACAAGAGATCTTGACAATATGACATTAACATTTGTAAAGCTTTTCTCGTTCTATTTATTAATAAAATTTCTTTGTTCTCATCTAAATATAGAATTCGTAACATACATAATTTATATTTCAATAATATTTAATAGAACAACGAAAATATATAATGGAACTTTACTTCTCAAAATTTCAATTTACAAGACAAATCTAAAAGCTACACGATCAAATTAAGTAGCTCGATCACGTAACGCGTTACCATTGTGATATGTAATTCACGAAATCTTATAGCGTTGTCGCCTCCCCGTCGTTCTGCCCTCGTTTTTTTTTTTTTTTTTTTTTAATAATTCTCAACACGTATGAACACGAAGTCTCTTTGTTCGTCCCATTGTAAATTAGATGTAGAAGCATTCGAGAGAGTAGGTACCGCCTTTATTTGAATAGTATTATTACATTTTTTCCCCTAGAATTGTGTATGTTAAAACCACTGTGCGACTCAGTGAAATATATTTTTATTGTATTGTCAATTATAGTTTAAAGTATATATAAAAATTATTAAATCATATAATAATCATGTAATTTTAACGAAAAAAAGGCTTCATGTATCCAAAAATAAACAACAAAGTTTAGAAATAAAAAAAATTCTTCACGAGTTTTATTTTAAAAATATTTAGGTAATAAAATTTGAAATTGAAAACGCAATTTATTCAGAATGAGGCTTGATTGGCCAATTATTGTCATGGTGCGTACTGCCAGCGTAATTTGATTTCACACCCTTTTAAAAAGTTTACACTCATTTTCATACTAAATAAACTCCATTGCACGATAACAATGGACGGCCCTTCGGTGAATGTTTCATTATTTGTAGAGTTTTGAGACGGTGTTTCTTACTAGGCGTTACGTGTTTTGTTGACGTTTTTGTTTATTTCACCGCTTTTATGAGTCGTGGCATGATGTTGTATAGCCTATTAATTTTTTAATAATAAGGTACCTACATCTTATATATATCTGTTGCTATATAGTTTAATCGAACTGGTAACTAACAAACAACCAAAAAAAAAAATAATTTATTGTATTAATTTTTAAATATAAACGTATATAAAAGACTAAGTAAGAATATTTTGTTTTTAATGTCTTTAAATATTTTGCTACCTTTGTTTTTCGTATGTTTTTTTTCCTACAATAATTTTGAAGATTTCTTTTCGTTTTCAACTGAAAATATTTTTAATTTAAGTGTCACGTAAATATAGGAAATATAATATGTATGCATGTAATTTTGCACATAAAAAAAAAAACTTATTGTAGAATTTTGAAATGATAACTTAACTGATTTATGTTAATTTTTTATTATTGCTTAATTCTAAGAGTTACTATAATTGTTTGTTTCCCAAATAAATGAAAATAAATAAATAAATAAATAAATAAAATTGTAGTGTGTTTATTTATTTATTTATTTATATACACTTTATTGAACACCACACATAAAAGAATAACACAAGTTCAGCGTAACATATACAAAGAAAATAGAGAATGATAACAACTGGGCGGTCTTATCGCTTATTAGCGATCTCTTCCAGACAACCTTAGGGTTAGAGAATCATGGATCTGATAGGGGTAGGTGGTCTAATACAGTATATATTATATAAACATACTAATACATAAATACACATACATATACATACATATAGATAATAAACATATACATATACATATAGATAATATATACATATACATACATACGATTAAATATTCATATATAAACATAAGTCAATTAAGAGATAGATAATAGTCCTTAACTCGTCTTTTAAATATGTCTAAGCTTTCGGCCTTGCGAATAGATAAAGGTAAAGCGTTCCAAAGAAGTATAGCTTGAACTTCAAATGATTGTTTAAAGAATTTGGTTTTATGCATAGGTAATCTCAGCGTCAGATTCTCGGAAGATCGCAATACCTTGCTATGGTCTCCAATAAATTCAAATTTTTCTTTCATATATGTAGGGCTAGTTGGGCTAAATAACACACAGTATAAAAGTGAGAGAATATGTAGATTCCGGCGAAGACTGATAGGAAGCCACTTGAGCTTTGCGCGAAATTCAGAGACGTGGTCAAATTTCCGTAATCCAAATACGAACCGAATAGCAACATTTTGCAGTCGCTCAAGTTTGTTTAATTGCTCTTCTGTGTTGTTTCATTTAGGTATTTTTGTAAACGATCTATTACAATCTAACGGATAATATATTTTTATGTCATCATATGCTGTATATTAAACTTTTTTTTTTGGAAGAATATCCGTCTAAATCCTTCAACGGGAGAACAAAAAACTATAAAACAACTACTATAACGGAATAACGTCAATAATTGTAATCTTTACCCACCGTGATTGGTTGGTTTCTATTTGTTTTTCAAAAGATAATAAAATAATATGATTCATATCATAGCATTAAAATATCTCTTTTCACTTTTCAACACATTATTAAAAAAAGAAATAATAATAACATTACGCGATCGCTAATGTCTTGTACCGAACACGATAACGTAGAAAGGGTCCTGTAGGTGTACTTCGTTCTTTTAACCCCTCTATTGTTTGCCATCGAACCCTTGGATTTAGCACGTGTTTTATTGTGCAATTACAGGACAATCATTGTGGGGCAAAGTGAATGTTAAGGAAGCTCCATTGTGTGACGAAGAAAGAGATCGAGAAAGTGAATTTGAATGAATGGAATTAAACTTTTTTTTTTGTTTCGAATTTCGTTTACTACTAACCATTTACTAGTCAATATCCTCATATTAACTTGTTTATATTGTTGATAAGTTTATGATAGGTAGATTAAACGTTCTGATCGGTTTCACTCGTCCTGACACTTATAATTACTTTATTCTACTACGGATTGGTGTTGTAACGCGTATTTCAAAGTCTATTTTAATACTATATTATGCAACGTTTGTAGTACCTACGTATCGATTACAAACAATAAAAATAAAACCTAATTTTCAACTAAGATATATTTATTATCTTTTGTATACTTTTTAAATCATTTTACTTAAAAATGTATTTTATTAAAAAATATAATATAAAAATAAAATGGCCAAGTCGGCTTTTATATTTTTTTGTCACTGTTTGCTTTTTAGTTTAAATTAACCAAAGTAGAGTTAAATTCTATATTTCAAAACGGATCAAAATTAGAATCACTTTGACTTTCTAGCAACCATTAAGGAGCTCTATCGTATATCATCATCAGATCATGTTGTTTTCATGAAATCCCTTGATAGTTAATACCACGCAAATCACACAATAGGTACACTTTAAACGGTCCAGAAAATTTTAAAATGTCGATGAACACAAACAATTCTGCGTAAAAAAATATATAACCTCCTTTTTTACAGTTGGCTAAAAATTGAGGATAAATAGTCGTCAACTCTGCTTGTTATTTTTTTTACTGCATATTATGATGAAGAAATTCGTCATAAAATGGAGCTCCTTAACTTTATCGCATACACGCAGTTAACATATTATTTTAGTTAATAAAACATTTATTTTAATCAACTATTCGTACATCAAACCACTTACTGTCAAGTTTAGTGGTCTATCATACATACACAAAAGCATTTTCCATCGAAAGATATGTTAAAAAGCGACACCTTATGCTTTAAACCATTTAATCCATTGTAGTTAATCCAGTTACGCAATTATTTTAAAGTTTTTTTTAAACGTGCTCGCTCAACCAGCGTCTGGATTGAGAAAATAAAGAATTTCCTGTACAATTGTATTGACATGTGAGTAGAGGAAACGGCCATTATAACACCTATACAATACATACACGTGCTCTGCTCTGTGAGAAAAGGGTTCGATAGTAATTCAGGTGTAGACGGATGAATTGTTATCAAATCTCAATATAAACTATACTAATATTATAAAAGTGGTTGTTGAACATTCAAGAATTCAAAATGTGACGTTAAATTTGTAAGTACTACGCAATAGTAGTATAGGAGCGTAGCAGTGGTACTGTATACTTTGTGGATATCCCACAGCTGGGCAAATATATCTTCTGCGACTACGGAGTTGGACCACTAAGGTCCACTGTTCCACTCTATGTGAATCAGAAGATATATAAAAATAATAATAATAATCATAACAGCCATTGATGTCCACTGCTGAACGTAGGCCTCCCCCTTCGACCTCCAGAGCGACCGGTTCGAAGCAACCTCTATCCAACGGCTTCCGTCGACTCTCCTCAAGTTGTCTGTCGAGGTCTAACTCAAGAATATGAAATATAGTATCTTTATTTATAATAAAACTATAAAAGGTCCAATTCTTTACATTAAAGATATTTCGAAATTTCTTTTTTGTGGAGATTTCAATAAATACTCGTAATAATCGATACTGATACAAAACAATATATTTATTAACTTTTTTTTTCTCTTCGTTTTTATCTGTCTGTCTGTCTGTCCATCCATCGTCTCTCTGTCTATATGTATTTTGGCTGCGCATCACGGCAAAAATACTGAATCCATACTACGAAGTAGGGCATTGGATACTTTTCATCCCAAAATTTACTACCTTTCCCTAGAGGAGGATAAAGTCAAAATATGTAACACCAACGAAATCGCGGTTATAGCTCATTTTTTCTTAAATTTAAGTATGATTATCTCACATAAAAATAGGTAATATTTAATCGAAATCATTTCGAAAAAAAAAATCATAATAAAAAATTACAAGACGCATAACATTACTCGTCATCTGTTACACGGAAGTCCACAACAAACGCTTTTATTATTATAACGTTTCCATAAAATTAACTATCGCTTCATATTTATAATAAAGAGTTTTACGAGTTTCTACATCGAACTGTACTATAAATATTATATATATTCACAGGATGCAGGACTAAATCTTTATTAGAACAATGTGTTGTCTTTACAACGGAATATCGTTAAAGTTATTCTATTGACGCACACTGGAGATTTTACTGATTATAAGTATAGTTAAGTCACTGTAGCTAGAGCTAATTCTATTTATTACTTCATATTAAAACGTTATTATGTTTAGTACAATAAGTCAATGATGTATAAATTATTTTTCTTTATTATACTTGTATGTGAGTACGTTTCTCGTATATTGTGTTAGTCTAAGAATAAGAAAGGAGCGATTTTATTCTGCGCCCGCAGCGGAAGCGGAAACGATTGTTTCAAAACTCACGGACGTCGCGTTTTTGTCAAGACGTACAGTCGCCGGTGGTTGAGGAAATTTCCGTAGCCTTGGAAAATATCGCAAGTCGGGCGACTGTTTGCCATCGATGAGATTGTTAGCAAAGGCACTGTGGACAGACCGCAAGGCGTACTGATGACGGCTGAAAAACTAATAAGCGAGGATAGTACAGATGTTGAGGACGCCGCGGCCGTAAAACGCGTCGTGAAATGTAGGGTAAAACCGGGTTAGACGCCCCATTTTTCGAAAGAGCTTTACATTTTATAACTACTTATTTACCACAAAAAAACTTCTACAAATATTGTTTGTTTCATATTTTATTTTACAATATTTGACCTATTACCTATAATAACATAACATTCATTTTAACGCAGGCACAGAATAAAATGTTCTGTGAGTTCTTAAAATATATTAAGCAACTATATTACTTCGTTAATTACAAATAATTTTATTTTCTATTTTTATTTCAAATTTCGAAACTCAACGCCCCACTTGAAGTTTATATACGTAATAGATTTTTTAAATTTCGAATAAATTTCAAATATAAGAAAATTTAATTTCTAAAAAATTTACTATAGATTATAAATACATTATTATACATATCTTAGTTTAAAACATCCTAAGCCTAAATTGCAACCACATCTGTTATAATGAATCTATTCTAAATCAATCAAAACACAATACTAAAGCAATATGTCAATCGATTTTTGTTCCGGCCGCCATTTTTCGATTTACAAACAAACAGACGTCGTTACTGGAACATGTTTACTGTTAACTGTCACATTACCACCCGAATCTATAATTAAGGCGATATCACATCTATCTTTGTTTAGATTTAGTGTTGGCTAATTTAACGTTAGTGCCAAAATGTTTTAGATCATTATTAGAATTTATGTTATATACTTTATTTTATGGAATGTTCTGTGATTCACTAATTTCTATTATCTGTTACAGGTAATTGTTGCTAGTGCTAGAGATCTTGTAAGTCTCAAACTTAGTACAGCTATTTTCCAGAAATATCGT
Organism: Euphydryas editha; assembly: GCA_036937285.1. Lineage (NCBI taxonomy): Eukaryota > Metazoa > Arthropoda > Insecta > Lepidoptera > Nymphalidae > Euphydryas > Euphydryas editha. The sequence continues at coordinate 9,548,545 of JAUPFZ010000018.1, forward strand.
AAGCCTCAATGAGATTATAGATTGAGATATATTTTTTAGATTTGAGATTATTTTTTGACTGACCCGTTGGCGCAGTTGGCAGTGACCCTGCTTTCTGCTCCAGGGTTGTGGGTTCGATTCCTGCCCCGAGTCTGGGAGTAATTACAGTCGGCTGTTACCTAAAACACAGGCATTAAGTTGTCTACATTAGGAATAGACGACCGTGTGTAGGTGTACCTATGTTAAAACATATTTATTTATGTGTTTATTTATATATATTTTTTATATATCAGACCGTAGTATTATTGTTTGTTACCATACGTTGTAAAATCAATAATAATTGTTGTTATCCTGTTTCCGATACCTATATAGTATAGACTACCCTGTAATTAATATCTATTCTATAATTAATACAACACATGATAACAATTTGCAACATGGTGGTCCCATCATTTACTTAGCTTTAGATATACTGATCCGAGAACAGAGCTTAGTTCAAAATTAACAAGCTGAATGTATTCCAAAATCAAACCGCATTAATTAGAGTCCATATTGAATTACGGATGGCGCCTTTCGGGCAAACATCACAAAGCCATTTTGTCTCTGGTCAAGTGTTACCAGACGTCTGCCCAGCGATAGACAATAATATCTTTGTGGCAACGGCTGGCCGCATAAAGCCCATTGTGGCCGAATCAATTAAACCATAATGTGGCCATTGTGAAATGTGCGCGTAACATTGTCTTAATGTATCTCACTCGTGTATCGTAAAATAATTTTTATAGTTCTATTTATGGCCGAACTGAATTTATTGGTCAGATAAGTTTCAGTAGCTTTTCGGTTTAGAATTACTTATTCAGTTGCAGCGCCTGCACGATTTATTGATTTCGTTGTGGCCGTAAAAAGCACAACGATAATGCTTTACTCAGTGACGTGTACCGAGTTATTTTAGTGAATCACCTGACGTTCAATTAAGCGTAAAGTAAACAGCGGCTCGACGTCACCTGTTGATAATGACATTACGAAAAGATTGATGCTATATCGTATTCCACTAAAACTACCGATGGACATCAAAGTGAGAGAGAAGTACATTGACACCATTTTAGAAATTAGAATCCTAAAACATGTAAAATAATGGACGCTCGAGATATGAGAAACTTTGAAGAGGCAGTCATTATTGTGAAGTAACCTAAAACCGACACATGTGTCACATATCGTCCAGGATTGCGATGCCATATGTGAAATGAAAAAAAAAAAAGACAAAAATCTGTTGTCACTACTCCCTAAGGTACGAACAATGCCGCTTTTAAATCCAGGTCATGTCTACAGATTAATTTAGACTCTAAATACTCGTAGTTAAAATATTATATTGAGCACGCGTGTTGGGAATTACGGACGATTTCACAGGAACACGTCTCGTTCAGAGACTTTTTTTTTTACAACCTTCCGTAACCTTTAGCCTGTGACATGGATTGTAGATTAGGCATATTGTTGACCTTTTTGCTTCCATTTAAGTTGCACGTGGTTTTAATTTTTTGTTAAGAACCGTTGCAAAAGGGTCTTTTGTTTTTATTCGAAGATTGTACAAGATTTTGCATGTGTTCAGAACGGTTGTCTAAATAACAGCAGATAGTGAGGATGTCGTTTGCGAATGTCAATTTATTTTATCTTAAAATTCTTAGCTTGTCGACGTAGACGCGGTCGGAGATTAAGAATTAGATTTATCGGACGGCGACATTTTCTTGTTGTAATGGCAACGGAAGTTCTAATATTGGAGTATCGCGTTCAGCCATGGAGGCCGTTGACAAAATTAATGTTTTATTATGAAACAATGAACAGAATGGTGTTTCTGATAAATAATGCGTTGCGGCTCGACTGAAAGATGTCCCCGGTCATAATGGCGACATCGGTCTACCGCTGACTACTGAAATGTAAACTGAAACACGTGTTCCTTAGCTAACAAATTACAGACAATGGTTGAAAAGATTCTCTTTGTGATTTTAAAAACTGAATAAACATGTTTTAAAGCTATTTAGTGTAAGCAATTAATCGATATCATTAATTAGTCATGTTATCACAATCAAAGTAAAAATTTTATTTGACGTTTTTAATTCGTCTAGTTTATAGAATTTTTTCTGACGTCAAACTTTAATCATTTGAATCATAATTTAATAACGATATTCCGAGAAAACATGTCCAATAACGCATGTACATTGAAATAAACAAGAAGTATAATATTCGTATGTTAAATTAATACAAAATTCTATACTAATTGGGTGTGAAATATTCCATGTTCTAGGAATCATATCCATATCGGAGGATGTCTCAGATTTATGGGCAAATCTCTGAGATGTGTTACGAATAAAAATAATAGAATTGTCGTGTCTAATAATATATCGGCCGTTTCCGTTCAGCTTTTAGTTTATTTTGGTATAGACGCGAATATTATAACTCTCATTCACGAGAGTTAAGCGAATGATTTTAATATTAAATCTCGAATTATCGTTGGTATTATCGCGTGACACAATTAGTTTCGCTAATGTTTCTATTCGATTTATTTCTTAATGGCTTGGCTTAAAGACATGGCTTCTGATTTATGAATATATTATTTTTGTTTCATTTAACCAATGATGTTGAATATCATTGCATTTAACAATATATTTATGATTTCGTACTAATGCATTATCTAAATTTTGAGAATTAATTACTAATACTAAACTAAATATTCGTGTCGCTTAATTTGGTATATGTATATTTGTAACTGAATTATAGCTAAGACATTGTATAAGTTTCTATAGATGACTGTTACTCTCTTCTGAAATAGCTTAAAATCTTTAATAATAATATAAGATTTGGGTAGATCCACTTGCATGAAAACTTTATAAATTTTTTTATAGAGCAACACATTAGGATACAAAATAATTCAATTACCTATAACAAAAATATTAAAATTAATTTAATGTTTGAGTAGAGTACAGTTTGTATACCAGAGCAACAACGTACTTATTAATAATGCATGATAATGATTTGTAACGTGAAATTTAAATAAATATATAAATAAAGTTTAGCTTTAAGTAGATACAAACTATGACTGTATATATGTAATTCAGTTTAAAACTTATTAAACTATGTTAGAAAAATATTTTAGCGAAGTGTATAGTTTTTAATAATTATATACGAGTAAACTTATATTGGCGAAAATATTCATGCACAACTTATTTAAGACCCTTTTCGTGAAGAGATTTTGCATTGTATTTATTGATAACTAGCTGTATACCGCGGTGTTACTCGTGTAAGACTCTATCCTATATAAAATGTCAGAATGGAAATTAGCTGTTTATTAGCTAATCGGAGTCTTCACCTCCACATTAAGTTTAGTTGGTTTAGCGTGAGAGAATAACAAGTCCAAACTTTGTCGTTCAAAATATTATATATATTTTTTATACGTTATAAAATAATCCTAATATAGTTATTTTATTTTATGGATAGATTATTTTGAAATTGTCATTTGAAAAATTATTTTTGGAATTGCTCTTGTTACAGTGCATATAAATCTCACAATAATAACGCAGCAACATGATGAATGCTACCGGTCTCCGTTCAAGAGAAAAAATTCTTGATGTAGACGATAATTCATAAAAAACAATGAGAAGAAATAATGTCTTGGATATTGTTTCTCTGATTTAGAAATAACGCTTTATCTCGTTAGAAAAGATTTATTTCAGTTATTTTGTCATTTTATTTTACCACGTATTAGATGTAAGAGTGTTTTTACTAATTATTTTGAAATATTAAAAGTGAAAGAAGAAAATAAGGTAAGGAAAAAAAAAATGAAATTAAGACAAAATATCTATAAGCTAATGTCATTAATATTATACCAAGAACAGTAATATCTTATAGAATATTAATTTTATATATAAAATAATATGAAGTTATTAAACTTTAATTTCAAAATAGAAGTCATTTTCCTTCCATGGACAAGTTTGGCTTAGTATTTTCGTTATATTTTTACCACATAACCTTTTGCCTAATTATTAATTTGTATTTAGTCGTTGTGATGTTTTGGTTTTGAAATAATGTTTTCCATTATTAAAAAATCTTAATATGTAAACATAAAAAATAAACAATGTTAAGATCATTTTATACTAGGTTGAAAAAAAAAATAGAATATTCTTATTACCTATAGGCTTAAACGTTGTTATAGTATTTATTTATTTAATAAAGAAATAAACTTAAAATTAACAAATTAATTATTTCTGATAAAATGGTCAGAAGTAATATTTTATCGCTTTAGAAATTAACCAGCACGCGTAATAAAAACTTCATCCTCTAAGAATATAGGCACTTTCGCCACTGAAGCGAGATCCGAAGTGGAGTGTTTTATTGTTGGAGCAATATTTTATGACTGGATTGTGTACAGATTTAGAATATAATGGCGCCTTCTCTCTTACGAAAGGTCGAATCGTTTTGTAACAATTAATTTGAATTAAAAATATCTTTTAAATAAATTTTAATCTGCTAAATATACTCGTATGTTAAATATTTTTTAAATATAAATGATAGATTATATTTTTTTTAATATCTTATATTTCATGAAACATACGAGTGTCTTATTAGCAATCGATAACTTCTGGTGTAACTTTTTAAATGATCTGAACAATTTTTCATGTTTTTGTAAAAAAAAAATCTACGTTTTCTAAAGTAGTCTAAGCTGTTTTTAGTTTATATATAGGTATGTTATATAGTATTTGTCTGAAAACGATGTAAAATCATCTTTAGTATTGAAGTCGGACATGCGCATTTCATGCGTAGTATTCAATCACACGACTGTTCTGCTATCTGTGAGATTATAATGAAACTTTTATAGTATAGTTCGTTGTGCTTTAACAGAAACTCATTGTAATATGTTATGATATCTGGAAATTATCAAAATCTTAAATTAAACAAAACCTGACACAATCACCATCCATTTGTCGTATTAATGATATAATTGTTTACCGAACTCTATTGCTATTCTTTGTGAAATCTTCCATCCATGTTCTTTTGGGAAGCGACTTCTTGTTTTGTACGAGACGAACACTCACAAAGATCAAACAGATCGATGTTTGACTTATTCATGTGTATTTAAACACTAATTAATACCGAATCACCTATTCAAGCTGCTCATCTCGACGTCATGTTTATTAGGCGTATATTTTATTAACAAGTATTCGAGTCGTCTCACGCGATTTCATTGACATCCATTATTATTTTTATTGTTGTTAAAGTATCGAATCGAACAGACACCAACTAAATATAATGACGTTGTATATTTCGAATAAAAAACTAATAAATAAGCTTACACAACAATGACTATTGTGCTGCCGGTTGCAATCATTAGTATTGATGACGCAAATATTACAAATTTCAAAACAGACGATGAAAAAACATTAAGAGCCAATCAAGAAGTAGGGGCTCACAATGCGTAGTCCATTAAAGAAGATGTATACAAGTCGTGTAGCGTAATAAAGGGGGGAGCGGACAAAGGTGGTAAGGAACGTAATGATTCGGAAGAGAGTGGATGTACGGAGTCGTGAATGTGAGGAACGAAGCATGAATATTACAGGCGAGGCTCAATCGCAGCCGCTCCTTTGTGTCGGACAATGTGAAACGGTCAAGGACTTGATTGCGATAACAAAGGGTTGCGAGGCGTGGTAAAAAATTCCATCGCCGAATTGAAATTTTAATTTACGTTAAGGTAACACGAGATAAACTTATATTTTATGGTAATGATGCTCAAGCTACAAATATCAAACGTTGGAGGTAATGTTTTATATTAGAATCAACAAAATATAAAATAGTTTATAATGAAAAAAAAAAAAACAATCAATAGATTTTGGAAAATACGAAATAACGTATATATGCCTAAAGATAATTCTACTCTTGCTCGCATTTGTAAGACATTGTAGTTTATCCCAAAATATATTTCCGATGTAATGCGAAATCTGCTTTGTATAAACCTGACTCACACGGTTAGAGCATTGAGCGCGAGTTTAGAGGCATCAAAGTGAGATCAACGAGAATAAAGGCATCGAAACTGGACGAGCCAAAGGGGTAGCACAATGTCGGCGAGGTCCAAACAAAAACTGACAACACAATACGGAGTGGTCTAACAACAGTGGCCGCTCATAAATCAACCTCTGACAAAAGTAACAATGGTATTGAGGGTACCTTATAAGAGATCTTAGCATTGTGTTTATTCTTTGATGTTCACTAATAAAACCTTTGATTAATATCGTATAGACGGAACCAGTTGGTATGCAAATAATAGATATAAAAGGTGGAATTCCTCAGTAGTCGTAACACACGTGCTTGGGTCTGGACAAAGAGGTTGGTGTTTAAATTCAAAAATATTTTGTTACACTAAATTCTTATAAGAATCTGAATAGTCTTATTTTGTGATATGTAATGATTTCTTGTGGATGTTTTTATTTTAGGCCCGTCTGGTTGTTGATGACTAATTTAATGATTAAAAGTAGGTTAAGACTTTATACGCGCTGTCGTCTTGTTCTATATTCTTGAAAAAATACTATCTACATTTATGATGCCGTGACTAATCGACTTAGACCCATTTGGTAATCAATTCAAACTTACATATTTGAAAAATTTACAATTATATAAAACATCTTTTTAAACATAATCTAATGTTGATTGGAAAAAGTAATATGAATGGGTTTTTCTTGGGAACTGAAATAGTTTAGTATGAAGATTTCATACTTACATTATACACATCATGCTCAACGGAAACATTATGAAGAAAATTTGCCTTGTCGGTATAAAATATGGAACATAAATATAAGTAAATCCGCAATAGAGCATCATGGTGGATAAAAGTCTAATTTCCGTCGTGAAAATTTAAAATGTTCCTCGCGTACTTGGCAAGCTTTAAATTATAATGCATTATTTTAATATATAGAAAAGTTTGTAATTCGAATTTGCAGACAATTATCAAGTTAAATAAAATGTAAGCAAGTTTTTTTTTTTGCGAAAAATCAAAGTGATAAGCGATCCATGCATCTACATGTGTCTCAATTTAACTATGATGTGGGTCAGACGTTAGTCGATCCCTGACCTAAAGATTATATGTTATTTTTTACGCCTGGACCGCTTTATTGTTTTCAATTCGTTAGTATTATCATTTGAATTGTATCTGGTAATTTAGGTTACGTTGATAAATCGGGCAAACAATATTTTATTTAGCTATATTCGGTTATATAGAGATACTGTTGCCACCTAACCTTATTTATGTAACAAGCTATTCTTAGAATTATCTCTCAAATATATTATATGCAACTGTACCTTACACAATCACGAGAGATTAAGTTATAAGAAAAAATATCATCTGTCTACAAAGCTCTGTGTACTTACCATTAAAAAAAAAAAATAAAATAAAAACAAAAAAAAAAGTTACACATGACAACAGTTAAAAAATAAAGTTTATTAATAATATCGATAAGAAGATGAAAATTGGTAAATGATACGTAAACAACTTTGCATGTTGATAGCAATACAGTTAATATTTCAAGGCGATTTATCTCAATGTTATTGAAATTTTTAATAATTTCATTATAATATTTTAGTCGTCTTATTAATTACACTTATTGTTAATTAATAATTAATATCGATTATTTATAAATAATTTTAAAAGGTTTTCTTAATGAAAAATGTGATATATTATGTCAATATTGTAAACGAATAACGTAAATGTAACAATTTTCCCATAAGTCGTAATAATGGACATCATTCTTTCGAAATTCTAGGTTATCGTCAATTTCCCTATTTAATTAAAAATAAACTGTTATGTAAGGTTATCTGTTGTTACTTTATCGTAAAAATATTTTGTGTTCATTGTTTGTAAACTTCTCTCATTCGGAATTTTCATAACAGTAGCCTTTTGTGTTGTTATCATTACGATTCCTGTTGTTACTATTTATTGTAAATTTACCGATAGTAAGTAATACTTAAATAGTTCAGATAATGTCTTAATTTAGAATGTAGCAAATTGTATCATCTCATCAGTCTTAAGATATTCCAGCGAATATTAATCGTCTTTTATTAATACATTCCATTAGATACTTATTGAATTTAATTCCTAGATCGAAGATCAGTTATAAATGTATAGAAATATTTAAAATCTGATATCACGATAGTTTTATCTCGAACATCTGGTAATTTTTATTAAGTTTTTTTTTATCATTAATATGAAACAACATCCGTTTCCTCTTGCAGTGAAATCCGTCTGTTGTCTGAAATAACAGAAGAATTTTGCTGTACGAATAACACATTATAAGCACCTAGGAATTTATTTATTTAAAATTACTAGACGCGTAAAATATTTATATAAAAATATTTAAATAAGTTTTAATACTTTCACATTTATTGCAATAAACATGTCTATGACAATATTGCTCTAAAAATTTTGTTTAAAAATTACTTTGATTTATACTCGTACGTATTTAATGGCTGATTATCTTCCTTAGATTATGTATTAACAAAATTAATAGAAGCACAACAATGGTACTTGGCTAAGATACACCAGATGGCTTTTCGGCGATAGTTCTATCTAAACAAAATATATATTCGCATCTCGTTATATAATCAACAATGTACACCCACGCTTCATATACTAGCACAATGTATGATAATGTCACTATGTTGCGTGTAGGCAATAATTTCGTTTGTCATTCGCTTTGTTTCCTCTGAAGAGCGTGCCAACATCTCGGTCTATTTGTATTTGATAATTCTAACGGTACATCAAAATTTAGTAGGTACGAGAAATGAAAACTTTTCTATTATCGTTAACAATAAAGATAAAAGAATTTTTAAGTGATTATCAGCAGATGATAATGTGTAATGACTCTTAAAGTTCTTAAGAAAAAAGAATATCCAATTCTTTCAAATGCATTTCGAATTTTAGAATAAAATTTCTTTCAAATTACTCTACTTTAAGTAATGTTTTCAATGTGTATACATAAAGAAAAAAAAAGTAATGTTTCCTTAAAGCTACGAGCTTTATATATATTCATCGTTTTTCATTCGTCATAATATTTCGTGCACGAATATTGTTCAAAGATTTACTTTTTAATAATAAAAAAAGTAAAACGTACTGTCAACGGTAAATCACTCGGTAATAAGACATCATAAAAATAAATAATATTACTTCAATTTGGCTGCTTCGCGTTTTCTCAGTTGATTTGTTGCATTGTCTGACTGCACTTAACTCAATTGTTTCCTTTGATCTCCGGCACGTTGGTTGGCAAAAAAAAAAAACATTGCATTAGTTGAAATACTATAAACATTGAACATTATTTATTTCTTTTCCAAAAATTACACTTGATTTTTACGTTCGTACTCTTGATAACAAAATTCAATACCTACATCTAGTAAATCACAATCGCCATCATACTTTTCAAAATAAGCATTAAAGCGAATGAATGTATAGAAAAATTGATGGTAATATCATTATTAAAGGTCACACAATGGCCCCCCGGTTCTTTGATGTGACAAGAGAACTAATCAATGGTTAGCAGAAAACATATTTATTTATAAGACTCTTTTTGATGTCGAAATATCCAATGCCGAGGCCGTGTTATCATAATTTCTAGTTATTAAATGTATCCGTTACGACTGTCAAAGAAATATATTAAAACAGAAAAAAACATTAATGTTATTAAATTAGATAGAGAATAAATATTTATACATTAAATTTAGATAGTAATTAAAATAAATCGTAACTTGTTTTAAACAAGCTCTGATAAATAAATAATTATCAATAAAAATATCAAATTTAATAAACAGACGCACTAGAATATATTCGAAAAAAAAGATATGGTTTTATGAAAGTATCTTAACTTAAAGTAACAATCCTAATAAGAATCTATCGAATTGTATCGATGAATCGGGACGGATTACAGCAGAGCCCTCTTGTTTGTCGAGTCGATTATTCCGCTTCATCTCCCACTTATTGGGTCCAAACAAGATCGGGTTCCCTTGCTCTTATAGACACTGTCGCAACATCCATACAGCAGTCACAGTTGTAAAAATTAGTCAATGCTACCTCCATATTAAAATCTCAATTTTAGCGTAAAACTGAAATAAAGACTATTCCGTAATAACGTGCGAGAAGGTACGCATGAATAAATTTTAATTTAAACAGTGCTTGGTTAAAATATAATCTCCTATGATAAAATAAATCAGACCTCACCCTTTGTGTCCAGAATATTACAATCTAAAATCAAATTGAAACATTGATAATGCACAAAATTCGGTTACAATTTTGCGTATTATAGGTAAAACCTGAATAAATTTGTCCTCCAAAACTCAGACTTAAGCGAAAGCTCATTGTTCTATGCACAATCACAGTAATGTGGAGGTGACACTTTATTTATGGCACTTGCGAAATTACACGTCACGTGTTCATTGTTTAGTTTGAATAGTGCCTTAATGTGAATGGTAAACTAGATGTTACTGTACGGTTCAAGAAAATTAATAACCGCCACCATTCGCCGCTTTACTTGCGTAACTGGGTTCGGTTGGAAATGTATGAGAGTATTGTCTGGTATTTTAGTGAAGTCACTAGATATTTGTCTTTCAAAGATAATACGTTAAAGTTCAATAATAAATGAATCGCATTATAAAATAGATATTTAAAAATCTATATTAAACATTGTACAATAAATGTCATTTAGAAATCGCTTCGTATGAAACCATACTAGTTAAAGATCCACTACCATTTAAGTGACAGTTAACAATATTAACAAAACACAAGACGATTCGTGAGAACCACAATTTAAACAAGTTAATAAATCCTATCTGAGCTAACACATCAAGCATTGTGCCGAGTCAATTACCATCATAAAGACCGCAACATTTAGCACAAAAACATTAAGAGATTTAACCGAAAACGTTGTCACAAACGATGCTTAGTGAAATGTCTCAGAATTACCGCACGGCTCGACAAATAACCGCAAATTGTGATTGTGACTCCTTGAAAGGGTTAATAATGACCTGACGGCGTGGGATTGTGCTGAGACTGAATGTAATTCACTTAGAAAGCGTAGATTGAGCTATTGTGAGTTCGTAAACAAGGCTGCGTGTATGATACATTAATATTGAATTGTTTGCTCTGTGGAACACCATCCGTCTGATACTGCTCTAATTATTTCTAATGTTTGTATATTTTTTCTAATCATTGTATAATCAACAAATTGTTTCTTAATTCATATTCTAACAACATTGTGATGTTACCAAGGTTTACACTCGTTTACCATTCAATGATATTTTATAGGGTAAAGACCGCGGCCCTTGCAAAAATAATATGTGTCTGACATCTAAATTATTCACAAAGGTGTAGTGGCTTTGCCGGCGACCTTATGAATTATATATCCAACATTCGATATTATTCGAAGCAAACTTTTGCTGTTTACATCTGGCAAAATATTGACTTTTATATGAATTATTACAAAACTGTTCAATTTTTACTATTTTATAGTCTTCGATTTTAATATATTACAACACGTAAGAACAACGTACCTACAAGTAGGTACGTTATTTTTTTCACTCCAATTTCCAATAAATATTATCATAAAATTTTCGGTGATATAAAATATTGTTTAAAAAGAATGTTTTGGCTATGGTAGGATTTAAATATCTATGCATAACAGCAGACGCAATTTCAATATTTAATTCGTTCATCCTTAATTCATTAAAAAATTAATTATTTAAATATTTTAATTAATTTGTCTAGAATATTGATAAACATCAAAGTAAGCAATCAAGTTTTTATCGGAACATTACAATACGATCAATTATAATTTTCTATTATTATAAAAACTTTTTGCGTTGTTTCTTAAGAAGTATGAACAAAAAATATCCTTCATTCTTGTGTTGAAACTTTTAAAAACCTACGTATTATATTATTAATTCAACATTATTGATATTAAATTAGTCATGCTTGATTATTTATAATTATAATGATGAAATCTATAAAAATTGAAGCAAATAGAATTATATTTAACAAATTCTATCAAATATATTGAACTTCGTACCTAACGATTTTTTTTTCGTAAGAAATTTTTTGATGACCTTCATGATATTATAAATCAAAACAATACATTTTGTTTTACATATGAATAAAGCCCAGAATAAAATATTTTAGATTAAAAAAAGACTGCTTTGAGAATTGCATATAATATTTGGATCGTAATAAAACTTTTATTTTCAATTTAAAGTAACTTTATAAATAATAAAAAAATAAGTCATTACAAAAAGGTATGAATATTGTATAAATATATATAAAAAATATATGTCGCTTAATCTAACAAACTATATTAATATTAAAGACCTAAATATAAAGGCGAGCAAAGTTATGCTGCAGTAAACTAAGATGTTACAGTCGTACCCAGTTGTCGTTACGTAACAATAAGTGACCGACGACAGGGGTCGAGATGATCCCCAAATTCATCTTAAACATCCCGCCTTTGTGAGGTACGAATACACGGATATCCCTGCATTATGTAACTTTAACTTAACTTTTAGCTTCAGTTTTGGTGTTTTCGTTAAATAATTTAAAGTAAAAAAGTCTTAGGAATTATACATTAAAAAATTATTAATATTTAAGCTTTAAAAAATGTACCTATATATATTTTTTTATTATATTCTTTAAAATACTGTTATTAAAATAGAGATTAAAGAAAGTTAATGTTTTTAATTTCGTATGATTAAAACATAAATTATTAAGTATGTATAGATAATTATTTTAGAATATTTATAAAGATGCGAGTGTAGAACTCTTCCTAACTTTGGTCCGAGGGATCGACGTTCGGAACGCCCCTGAGATTTGACAATAATTCTCTGTAGCTTCTCCATTCTACCGCTTCCAATGAATACGGAATTGAGACGGCATGTTGCTACACAGACAACATATTTCAATTTAGATTATTGCTTCGTCGCTAAATGCATCTTAATATAAACTTCTGGGATTATTAATCGCCTCCTCCGAAGGGATCCGCAAAAAACGACCTTGATTCCGAAACACCGATCGAATAAATCAAAACAGACATGAATAATAAATTAAATGAAATCGTATTGTGTAATTCATTCATTGACCTCCCAAAATTAACAGAGATAACGCTCACAAAGGCTCTGATTGAAAAGGGCACCTTTCTCTGATTCGCTACTCTTTAATCTTCCATCGAAACAAAACTCGGGATCGTAACAGGATTGTCTGCCTGTTCATTTACTTAGCAAATTATTCTTTGTCGAACGGAAGAGAAGGCTTTGAATCCATTAATTCCCTGATGGGGTCACAAAGAGGTGGTACGAATTAAAATAATGTATTCTACAACTTCAATGGATCCCTCCGTCCGGTTCTGTTATTACAAGAATAATGTATTTAAATCAAAGTCTGCTTTCAGATGAAGATGCCTCGCTTTGTGAGTCCACCGAATAAGTGATCACGTACGATGCCATTAGGATGTGTTTTATGTGTAAATTATAGGCTTCCATTTTAAAACTCGAATTTCAACGTCCCTGTGAACAATTTAGCTTCGTTAGAAAAGTTTTACACGGTGTTTATTGTACGTTCCGTACGTGTTTGTCACGTCGTCAAGCAAAGGTTAATTCACAACACACACAGAAACAATTCCTGCACATAGTATTAGTCTTTATTAATTGCAAATCCCGACGCAGAGACAACCGTATGCACAAACAGCAAATTAATCCTCACTATCAAAAGGGTTTCGGAAACTACCCTCGGTTACCAGATAATTTAGAATATGATCACCCCATTGCCGATTATTTCGGAGCAAACATTTCGATGTATTTATTTCGGTGTTTATTTTGAAGCGTAATATGTCGTGTTCCACTTTGATGTCGTTAAATCGCTTCTGTTCTTTGTCAGTCGCTCAAGGATTTACATCTATGAAGATATTCATTTAATTTTGGATTTTAATGTTGTTCTGTTTTGGTTTAATTTCCTTTGTAACATGATAGGGAGTTAGTGCTACAGAGGATTTCGCTCGAACGTATAGAATTATTGCATATGGTTGGTTGGAGTTTGTTTGGCAGTATGAATGGTTCATTATACGTAGGGATACTTTGAGCGGGGCGCAGATAATATTTGCGATGTACACCATTGTTTATGATTTGGACAATTGTTTGTGTTGCTCTGTCAAAGGATGTGCACTTGTTTGTTTTATGAGATGACAGTTACGGAAGGGGAATCGTACAGAGTATTATAAACAATGAGACATGTTCAAAGATACATGGAAGAAAATACTTCGAGTTGAATTCTCAGTTATCTTCATGTTCAAAGAATGTTGTGCCGCGACCTTATCATTTAGTGAAATACTGTTTCCTCGTGCTGGATCGAGAAAAATCTTCAAGTACTGCTCAGAACAAAATTTCTCTATCGAAAGCTTTCCTTTGCGGGCAACTGTGCGGAAATGTAGTGGCATCTTGACTCGAACGCGGGTACTTACTTGTATTTTCATGCTCAACTATAAACCCGCCATTTTTATTTCCACTGTTTCATTCAGAAGTGTTTTGTGCACTTTGTAAGTGGATTGCATTTGTTTCACAATAATTTTTATTCAAAAATGTCCCATCGTAACTGAATAGAAAAACTTCATATTTTAAGCTCTTTTGATATTTAATATATTATTTTTTTCTTACTGAAAGTTTAAAATATAAATCCGCCGTTGTAGACTTCGTTGATTTTGTGTAAAGGTATACATTTTGTAGGTACGTTAAATTACTTTTTACCTGCTTAAGCCTTTAAGCCAATTAATATAACGTCGAAGAATAACAGAAAAGCGAGTTATATTTATAGTTATAGTTTACGGCTTAATATTCGAATAAAAAGTTTAAAACAGTTCGGTATAAAAGTTAAAAGTTTTATATCAATTTCTTTATTATATTTATAGCATATTCGAAGCCAAGCATGGCCATCGAGCTCATCAAACGAGACTGATGAATCTAATTTTAAAATCATCGTTTTTGATCTGTAAACCTATTCTCAAAATTAAACTAATGAAACAACAACACCAAATTATAAGAAATAATAAAAATATAGCTTTAATATGAAATATAAAAAGAAA
The DNA here is from genome assembly GCA_036937285.1 of Euphydryas editha. Classification (NCBI taxonomy): domain Eukaryota; kingdom Metazoa; phylum Arthropoda; class Insecta; order Lepidoptera; family Nymphalidae; genus Euphydryas; species Euphydryas editha. The sequence continues at coordinate 9,563,658 of JAUPFZ010000018.1, forward strand.
AATTCTTAAACAGAATCATATACATTCACAAGAGAATTATTAACGTCAGTAGCAAAATACTCAGGCCGGGAAGAGTCGACAATTATCCTAAACGAGAGGGCTGATGAGTGCATTGTGTTGCGTCCTTAGGTCACTGCTGTCTAAGGGACGTAAAACAAGACCGAAGAAATATAAACAGAGCAGACTTGCATGTAACAACCAAGATGAAAGGAATGGAAAACTTACATGAAAAGTATTTACCGTCGACGAATGTGCGATTTCTTTTGAATAATATAGTGGATAGTTTAGAAGATTCAAAGATAAGAACGTACATTAGTAAAAGATATTTTGAAATGTTAAATGTTTAGTCTATTTCTATTTTTAAAATGACTTTTTATAAGATACAAGTTTTATGACATGTTAAATAATTATTTTGTTATTTCAATAATCTCTCTCATTTTTTACAAATAATCCAAATCTCATCTCACAAGTTTCTCCGTTTTAAATGGTGTAAATTTTCCATCAACAAACCAACAGATTTTTAGGTCGTGATGTTTACCTCATACTTCTAATTGTATTAGATAATAAAATCTTATAATCGTAAAAATGTCAGCGTTCAATTTTCTCATATTTAAGGAGAGGGAACTAGAAAATAACGTTCGCCTAATCTTTACGGTGATTGGGCATTGTTCGAGCGACATTACCAGTATTGTTTGCTTCGTAATCATAATGTCTCTTATTACCCCAACGGTGAGGGTGGCTGTTTATTATGGAAATGGTTTATATAATTTTCGTACTACTACTCGTTATTAGGTACCCTCATTATATATTATTCTCTGATCTTTTTGACAAAAACTAAATACTTTTAATATACTTTAAGATTTTAGCAGAATTTAATGCAACATTAAGTACAATTTAGAATACGAAAGTACAATTAAATTATGGTACACCAACATAGAATGTATAGTACTTTACTGTATACCTATAAATGTCCAACTGCTGGGCAATGCCTTTCCTATAAAGAAGAAAGTTTTTAATTTAATCCGCTACGTTTCCCCTATATATACCTATATATATATATATATATATATATATATATATATATATATATATATATATACTTTAACACGAAAAATATTCAAAATAAAAATTGGTCTCCATACAACGTAGCTAGCCTACTTAGGTGGCGTTGTCGCGTGCCCAATGGATAATTTCCTCCATTGTCAGTAACAGCAAAATCTTGAGTACAAGGATGTGCATATACTGGATGCGTTATCATTCAGATAAAAATTCAAGGAAAGATGTATTTTATTATGAAGTTTCCTTTTATTTAAAAAAAAAGTTTCGAGGAAATAAGAATCTAATAATCGTTATTCTTGGTAGGAAAATTATTCGCAGGCTTGTAGTGGAAGAGAAGGAGATTGAGACTGATTAAGCGGCAATAATTTCCATATATGGAGAAAAAAATCTTTGTCCAGCAGTAGCACGTTCCCAGGATGATTGAAGTTCTGTTCAGTTTTGAATCTGTCAATAGCAAATATATTAGGAGTATTACTCCTAAGAAATAAAAAGCGAAACAAAATAATGAATTTAAACTTTAAATATATTATCATATAAATAACAACATTCAATATGCCATTAAGATTAATAAAATTTCTATAAAATACGTACAATACAAGGTTTTCTACAAAAACAAATCTAAATTACCCGTCTTAACAATTTGAATAAAACGATGAAAATAGCACATTGAAATTCTATTTACACAGAACGCTTCGAAAATTTATTCCGTTATTGTGAATAAACTTATTATAGAAAAGAATAATCCAGTTACTGGTCCAAGAGGAAAAATACTCAGGCATTTTTCTAAGGAAGCGAGAAAAATTCGCACTCGTCATTGGATTAAGAGCGCTTCACAATATTTCTAATAAATATTTTTATTCCTTATTGTAAAATGAAAGGACTGCTTTCATTTTAATCTATTTATTTTCATTTCAATTGCCGCTGCTAGCTAATTTGGTCTTTTCATTATCATCATGTGTAGAATTGTTGATGAATATTAATATTAATAAGAAATAGGACGATGAAGTTTCAGTTTAGAAGGACACATCGCAGAAGAAAACTTTAACAGGTTACCGTTTAATTTTATCGTGAATCAAAATTGAAACTTACTAATCAATATCAAAGATGTCCTATAGGAAACTTAGTACTCTTGAGACTTATTTAAGACAGGGCGGTAGCAATTTCCTTTAACTAATAGGTTGGGTGCTGACTTGGTCCATCCGTCCATCTCGAACTAATTCCTAAACGGATGCACATGTAAATATATAAATTATACGTAGCTCGCCATTCCTCCGATCAACTTAGAAAATATCGAAGATCTTTTCTGGTAAGACGTTTTAATTTTTTTACAAATCTTTATTTATTTTTTAACCTCAAATTTAACGATAGCCAGTAAGTAATATCTGTAGCAACTTTTTTTTTCTTTTTTTTTATTCCAAATAAATCAGAGCTTACCGAAAAAAGGATGACAAAATAGAGAAAATAACTAATGATTCAAATCTATCGGTAAGTACTAAAACGAAAGATAAAAATTAAAAAACAAATCCGTCAATCAATGAAATCATAAAAATCGCAACAATACTCTAAAGATGATTTCTCTAACACTTCGTAAAGGGTTAGCGGTTCGTTTAACAAAACAATTTAACGTCAATTTACTAACTTCATTGTTTCCCGACGTTCCCCTCACAAATTGAAATCAGCTGTGCCCTATTGAACTCTACCCTTGTATTTTTGTAGAATGTCACAATCATAAAATTGTCATAAATATATCTTGTTATAGAATAATTAATTTTAAATATTAACCCTCAGCAACGACCCTAATAAAAAATAACATTTAAATGTTTTAATAATTATAATACTTAGTCTTCACAGAATATTATTGCCACATTTTAAACACACATCGCAACACCATCGTCTTTTATATCTTTTTAATTTTTTTTTGCGAATTACCAAAGTTTTCAATAATGACGTGTATATTTTAGATATTACACTTAAAACAAGATTTCTTAAATCATGAAAATTATGTTTTGCTTCTTAAACAATGGCTTTACTAAAGTGCTATGTTATTACTCTGAACAACACTACAAAATCTGAAATTGGCAACAAAATTGACTTAACAGTTTTCTCGCCAAATCGCCATATTGTTCACGCCGCGTGTTGTCGTTGTACTGTTAATAGAAAGGAAATTAATAGTTACAAACATTTAACGTCTTATCGTTATAAAAAACCTTATATCTTAAAGCGTAAGGTTGATTTTCGTATGCTTTATATAATTTTAGGATTGTGTTTCGAAAACACTATCGAGGGATGGAGTGAATACAATTGTATACAAGAGTAAATCTATTTCATCGTATTTCCAGTCTATTATTGTCAAGTGCAGATTGTTTATTAAATTGATTTTAAGATTGTTTTTATTTTATTTTGGAATCGATATTTTTTAATATTCACACACGGTCGTCTTTTAGGCAACAGCTGTACATATAAGTAATACATATACAAATAAATGTAGGTATATTACAACCAAACTCAGGGCGGGAATAGAACCCACAGCTCTAGAGCAGAATGCAGTCACTGTCAACTGTGCACACGGTCGCCACTATATCAGTTTTGTTTTTTAATCCTGAAGTGCCTGTCCGCTGAAGCGGAGTGAGACTGTGGAGCGGAGCAACGGAGAAATATTAACCATTCCCTCCGCTCCAGTGGACAAGGGCTATTGGTTAATATTTCTCTGTTTCTCTGCTCCGCAGCCTCGCTCCGCTTCAATGAACAGGCACCCTAATAGTTGAATGTAGAATGTGGTGGTTTGTAAGGATGTTCTCAAATGAGTATTAATTATGTTTAATACTAGAAAATAATGTTATATAATATGTTTTATAGTAAGTACCTATTGCTTTAATATCATTTTTACTTACCTATATTTGGTAAAATATGTTGACCGGATTATTTTCAAAAGACAGTATAATCAAAGCTTCGATGTTGTTTATCAAACTGCACGGAAATGAATCTGTTATTCATGAAGAAATATACAACTGCGTCACTTACAAACCTAAGAGGTGCAGACCTCTACCCTCTACCCTCTTTTGTCGGCCAATAACACAATTTCTAGTGTCACTGTGCTAACGGGGCTTTATTATATTAAGGGCGTTTGCCTTTCTTGAGACTCATCGATTTTCACTATTCCCACGAGAAATTCAGTAATGTAATATCTGCAGTATTGTAACGGTGAAACAGTTTTTTTTAATTACAAAAAATATTCCAATTCGATTTAATATATATTTATATATTATCACGTTAAAAAAAAACTATTGTAAAGGATTATAAAATATAAAAGTTACGTCACTACTGATATTCACGGAGATTACTACTAATAACACAATGTATACAATGCTTTAGATTTATTTATATATTCGAATCAATGAGGACATGTTGATTGGTTGATTTTTACGATAAAATTTGATATATATGTAAAAAAATGATTCCAAAGTGAAACCCTTGATTTAAAAACTTGAAGTAAAGCAGAGCTTGATAATGAAATAACTTGAAATTCGTTGCCTAATTAAGACAGTGTGCAAACTAACAGACATCAAAGGAAGCCAGACAGTGTCTCAACAAGAAATACATTTGTTTGAACATCCAATAAGACGATTGGGATCCCTTATGTATTGATTGGGGTAATGGCAGCTCGAAACACAGACTTGTATGTGTGTACACTATGTAATTAATTTTAACAGAATATTATTCGAGTTAAATATCACTTACATGGATAAAACCAGTTATAAACTAAATTTAAAGAAACTGAACATAATGTAGTAATTTCTTACATATTGTCTTTAAAAAAAAACTGCATTCTATTTTTAAATAAATTGACACTTCAAAAATATATTACAGATGCGTTCCATTTTTAAAATTACGAGCATCTCAAAACTTATTGAGTGATCTACGTAGAATATAAAATATATAATTTATTAGTAAAAATTGTTTACCTACTATGCGTCACTTTCATCACTTTCAATCACATTAAAAGCCTCATCTGTCAAATTCTAGCTTGTCTCAAATCAAATCTAGTTCTATTTTATTTCCGTCACTTCAGTGGTATCCATATAACGGACACCTTAAGTCCAAAGGAGAAGCAATTAGTACAATTAGTAAAGCCCAATTAGGTGCTTTAACGAAGCGAGTTCGCAACTAGTCGGGAGTTGGTGACAAACACGCTGACGTCCAACCTGCGATACGGATCTGATATATTTGTGTTTGTTAACAAGCCTGACAAAATTACTGGGTACCTCCTGATTCGTTTATAGTTTAAGTTTATATTTAGATAACCGTTAAGATGTTTAGTTACGTCTTTAGGGTGATCGATCAACGTTACCCGAAACTAATTCACAGTCTTACTCAAATGTATCGAATTAACTTGATCCAATTTATAATGGAATATTGTGTTTGTTTCTTTTGATGATATTTAGGTAATCACTTCCTATTGACTTTGTTTCGGGTTGTTTAAACTTGTTGGTGGTGAATTAAGATTTGATAGATACAAATCTAATTAGATATTTTATTTACAGAAACATGTCATCTAAAAGAAAGTCGCCACCCTCGAAATTGCAAGAAGGAGCCGCCGACACAGAGAAATCGGAAGCCGGACCAGCCAACCTGGACTTCTCCGACAACCACGAGTCAGACGACACTGACCAACAGAACTTCTACAAATTCTCACCGAGCTCCTCCCCCAGAACCTCGATCAGCGAAGAGGAAGCGTACGAAGACGAACAGCCGAGCAAGAAGCAACGATTCGACCAATCATTAGACATGACAAATAACCTTCTAGTCCCATCGTCCTTTTTAAGTCTTCACCAGGTCAACGATCTTCAAACGAGAAGACGTGGCTCCTCAGAATGCAGCAGTCCCGGTGCAGAAGCGAAAGTTTTGGGGCTGTGCAATAATAACAATTCATTGTTGAATCACAATAGCGCGTTGTCGCTCGCGCCGCCTCATAAGCGGTCGATGGATGATGTATTGAAGAGATTAACGTCGAAAATGAATAACAGCACGATTAAGGAAGAGAAGAGGCCCACGCCCTCTACGACGCCTGTTAAGCAAAACAAGTGAGTTTATTAATTTTTTTTATGCATGCTAAAATAATGCATTATATGTATAATATTCGACTCTTAAAAAGTTTTCGTAAAGAATATAATCATTTATTTCTATGAGTAGTTATCATTAAAAAAAATGTAAATTGATACCGTGACAGTAGGTAAATGTATACTTATATAAAAACCACGCATCAGTTTTCCTGCATTCATGAATAGATTACCATAAATTCCATATTAAAATATATTAATTTTTTCTCAGACAATATTATTATCAATTAAATTGTTCATAAAATTAAAAATAGCTTTTTTTTAATAATTATATATTTCAAATTGTGATATTATTTGTATTTCATTATAATAATTGAGATAATCTTTAGTCACCTTTATTGGTAATTTCCTATATAATTGATTAATCAAATGTTTTGTTTCGTTCTTCTTATCAGACGATACGGAAATCATTATTATAATAATAAGCCCCATTATGCTTGTCATTGAAGATAAATCAATGTTATTGTGTTACCGACGAAAAAAAAAATTAAAGTCCTTTAACTTTTTCTAATATATACCTAGCATTTTCGGTTGTCGAGATCGACGAGTTAGTATATAATAAAATGTATATAGTATACCTACTTTTAATAATAATAAATAAAAACTTACGCAATGAATTACTATTTATAACAGTAATTATTATTTTAAATATTAACAATGTTAATGGATTCGATTAGTTGCGATTTACGAATCATTATCAAATCTATGTCAAATTGTATTTAACACGGCTACTAATATTTTAAATAAATTATTACAAAATTTAGGTACTATCACCTAAACCGTAATAAATGTCGTCACGTGATAATTACGACGCCGTGACGTAACGTTAGTACCATTTTAATTACAACCTTTTACTGTCGCGACGGAACCGAAATAAAGCAAGTGTTTGACTATCCGTGCTTAGTCGTTTCCATTTAATTAGCCGTATTATGAACCATTAAAAACAATGTTAAGACCACCGCTGGTCTCTGTAAAAGTATTAAACGCAGCATTAACTAGCTCTTTACCGTTTATGCGTTTGTCATCGGCGATAACATTAACGTTATCGTCGTTTTTTATGTTGTTAACTAGACCGTTCCGTAGCTTTTTCTAAAAGTGTTTGTACTGTTTCGACTTCTGTTTATCGAGTATAGAGTTTCTAACTTTAAACTTTATTAGGAGGATCTTATTATTTTTATTACCCGACTGCGACAAAGGAGGGTTATGTTTTTCAAGTGTATGTATGTATATATGTATGTATGTATGTATGTATGTCCATTTCTTTGGCACGCCCTACAGCCCAAACGGCTGGACGGTTTTTGACATATGAGGTGTCGTTGGATTTGTCTAAATTGTAGTAGTGTCATAGGCTATATAAATTTTCAAAACGGCGCCCGCAAATTGCGGAATGAGGGGGGGTGGGAGTTGAATTTTTTTCTTACTGTAGCAATACGGGTATCAAATGAAAGCTAGTAAATTGTTTTATTCTTTTTAGTTTATAATAAGAGTATTTTACGCAGTCGGGTTTTTTGATTTTTTTAATTAAGCATACTTGTTTCTCTACAAATATCAGCAGGAATATATTAAATTATATAATGACCATTTTTTAGGATTGGTTAAGTATCATTTCGTAAGATTTTGCACAATTCTAATTAATTATTGTATCTTTAAACATACCTGTTTATATTAAGAATAATTTAAGCGTTCAAGAGTCTCGCAATTAGAATACCTATTACAATATTAATTACGTTATTAGTAATATTTGTAAATCGTTTAGGTTTCACAATTGCCACTCCGTCTTGATCTCTATCAGATTCTATATATAGACGATATACGCAGATAACTTAGATATATAATCTCGTATCCGTAATAAGTGGTCTACTTTACAATAAGTTTAGAAACAGATAATTTAATAATAGGTGATATAAAAGGTTAAGGCGCGGTCGGACGATCGATGTAAACAGTTGTATTTACTTTAACAATATCTAATGTATTATCTTTGTTATTAATGGAACGATAATAATTATTGTTTTCGCGGATGTTTTCGTTACTATGGAATACATTGTTATATGTATAAATTATTAAAACTTTTTATAATTAATATATATTATTAAACGTCTTTTATAATAGGGAAACAATTATATTTGGATCACATTTCCACATTGCAACTTTCATCTTTGCCAGACTTTGAAATCGTTACAAGTATGCTTAATTAAAAAAATCAAAAAACCCGACTGCGTAAAATACTCTTACTATAAACTAAAAATAATAAAACAATTTACTAGCTTTCATTTGATACCCATATTGCTACAGTAAGAAAAAAAATTCAACTCCCCCCCCCCTCATTGCGCTATTTGCGGGCGCCATTTTGAAAATTTATATAGCCTATGTCACTATTACAATTTAGACAAATCCAACGACACCTCATATGTCAAAAACCGTCCAGCCGTTTAGGCTGTAGGGCGTGCCAAAGAAATGGACATTCATACATACATACATACATACATACATACATACATACATACATACATACATACATACATACATACATACATACATACATACATACATACATATATACACTCGAAAAACATAACCGTCCTTCTGTCGCAGTCGGGTAAAAATAGCTAATACCTCCTTTAGTACAATAGTGTATTCATAAATTATCGATGCATTTTACATTGTAAGCAGACTACATTAGTTCAAGAGATATAGAATAGAATTAGAGTACGGGACTGTAATTAGGGTTAATATGTCTTACTGCTAGATAAAAGTCCTTTTGTAGAAAGACGAAAGCTTAAATCTTGCAGCACACTGTTCTACTGCGGATTGGCAAAAATAGATACGCCAAACACGAAACGAATTGTCAAAGAAATCTCGCCTTTTGTATATTTAAAAAAAATCAACAGTACTGGCTTAAAACATGATAGGGAAAGTACCTACCCATACTACGTGACTCATTTTTTTTTACAATTTTTCAACCCCTCTCTTCCCTCGGTGACAACTCGTAGTATTTGCTAAGAACACCCCCTCCCCCCCGCTCGAGGTTTTACTAAGTAATTAATAAATATGGTTTTAAATAAAAAAAATTAAACAGTAAGTTAAAAGATGTAGTAAGTAATAATAGTGGTCGTGTAGCGTAGTGTTGCCACCTGTAAGTTTAAATAGCGCTAAATGCTGAGCGCCATATTTAAATATAGCTCGAAAAAGCGAGATTTCTCTAGAGGATATTGACTACTCCTCTCCCGCCCTAGTGACCAAGCGTGGTATTTTTAAAGACCCCCCCTGGACGAATCACGTGGTATGGGTACGTTCCCTTACATTTTATATAAGATGTTCGTGTTATATCCACTAGCCTAACTCGATTCTGTATCAGCCTGTAAACCACCCACTGCTGAGCGAAGACCTCTTCTCCATGTAAAAGAAGGGTTGGAGTTTAATCCACCACGCTGCTCCAATGCCGGTTGGCGGATAATTTCCTTATAATGGGTAACGATCGTTATCAGGTGTCTATGATAACAACTGGGACCGACGGCTCTACGTGCTTTCCGAGGCACGGTGGGGAGACCCACAAAGACATAATACACCCAGACTGGAAAAAAATATTTGTACAAATACAAATATCTGTTCCGAGCGGAAATCGAACCCGCGACCGCCGCGGCGCGCGGCTTTGAAGCAACTACTTGCACAACTACACTAGAACGGTCGTCCTCTTCGATTCTATCTTAATATATTTTTTTGCATTACGTAGTTTTACTTTTAAGCTCATTTGACTTTAATAAGTATTATGATTATAGTTCCGTTAACAAAAGAAAGATCGCAAGTTATTTTAATGAGTTACGTTTCGGTATTAAGACAAATGCCCAGCTTTGTCCCGCGGGTATATACTAATTAAACTCAGTGCTAATCGCCTCAGATTAAGACGTTAGGCCGTAATGTATAACAATCCATCTACTTTATGATGTGGCCGTTTTGATTATGGTACATGTTATGAGTTATGAAAGACAGGTTTTTAATAACATTTCTTTTAATTCATATCTCTTTCTAATTATTTAATACGTAATACGCGGGTGCTTCAGTAGGTACCAACACGATTTATTGATGAACTTACTATTAAAAAGGATCAAAGACAAATTACTAATTAAAATTTTAAAAAATCTCTATGTTCCGCGTATTTTCACAGGCGCACGGCGATGTGGTTCTATAGGTAATCTATAGCGATTGATAGACTACTTCTATGAGACAATCATACATAGAACAAGAAAATTGTATTTTTGTATGTTTATTTGTTTATGAAATATATAAATGTTAATTTAATACATGCTTGTATTAAAATTCATAAAACGCTAAAAGTTTTTCATAAAAATATGGTATTTCAAATCGCTTATACCTTACACCATACCCCTTAGCCTAAACCTTAACAATAGGCCAAATGTAATTTGTAGTGATATATATTTCGAGAGCACAATGAAAATGTTACGGATAAGAAAGGCACAACATTAGTTAATATGAACATTATATTAATGATTGTTCTAAGCGATCGTTCGCTTGCGGCGTTTCTTTTTTATTTTTAAACAATGATTTTTGAGTTATTAAGATATCATGTATGTATGTGTGTTCACAAATTTATTTTTTGTGCATATTTTATAATTATGTTTTTTAACAGTTCCAAGTTCAATGATTCGATTTATATAACTGACATTATGACGTAATTACAAATAACTTGCAAATATCGCCTTATTGTAAAACTTTATAAAATCAAATTTAGGTCTAAGCTTAAGTTTCCCTATTTCACAAATTAACACGGACAAATCGAGAAACTAAATAGCCTAACTAACTGAAATTTTTGCGTTTCGCCACACATTTGATATTTTTTTAATGTGTGTATACAGGCTTACTGTATCCACTGTTATATCTTATAATCACTATTTTTATATATGTATAATTGTATACATAATGTTTTCTTAAGTGTGTATATCACATAATACAAAAATTTTCGTAAACAGCTGGACCGACATTAATATTTTTTGTGTTTATTTAAGTGGGTCCCAGGATGTTTCAGATTCACAAGTGGATTCGGTAAGTGGCGCTACATCACATTATGGGTCTGCAACATATGTTGAGACCACGATTACCTATATAAAAAAAAAGAAAAAAAAAGACTAGTTGCATCCACGACGTCGTTCGCGATTACCTACACATTTTGACTTTCATCCTCTTCCCGAGGTAATCTTCTATATATATAGAGTCTATATAGAGTCTTCTATATGTGTGAATGACACCCAAGATACAGACAAAAAAAAAAGAAAAAAAAATCCAATATTGGTGACAAAAATAATCTTCAATATATAGGTAGGTAGGACCTACAATTGGATCTGTTGCGTTTTTTTTTCTTCTTTTTTTTTAAATAGTTATATCTAGTTTTAATTTTTTCATTATTTACTTAAATATTTCATGTATTTCTTTTCCCTTCGAATACCGAAGCGATTTATAATATTTAATAATAACGACGAACAAATTGAATACCTAATAGACAAGACGTCATACAAAACAATCGACAAGGCCTCGTGACAATGTGTCTTTGTGTTCCACAATACCTCTTTACATCGTTGACAAAGTGGCATTCTGCAAAGATTTCCCGCACACACACAATGATGCTCATATAATTGTCTATTACAAATAGATGTTTATGTTTATTGAATACGAGTTATGGTTTGTTATATACATATAATTGTTTTTAATATGTTTTATTTACATATGGTGAGAAGAATTCTTTTCTATGTTAATATAATAGTTAGTATTTATCTTTATTTATTTATTTAACACTTTATTATATGTATAGTATTATAAAAAGATACATGTAATTGAAACACAAGTATTGTATAAGGGCTAAGCTTGTCTCTAAACGAGATTTCTTTCAGCACACCAGAAAAGGAACTATTAGAAACAGAAAACAGAAGATGGTAGACGTACAATTTATAAAAGAAAATATTAAAATTTTTAACAATAGCAGAAACAAATAAAATAATAATTTAACACGAATATGTATATATTACATATATATATTTACAGTTACGTTCTTCTAAAATACATATATACTTATGCGTTTACCAAAAGAAAAATAAATGTAGGCAGGTATTAGTAAATTACAATAGGTACCTATACAAGTCTCATAATATAACCTAAACATAAAAAATCAGGTAGGTATTGACGTCGCGTTAGCTCAGTGGTCACAGCAACTGACTGATGGAGCAGTAGCAGGTTCTATCCCCGCACATGTCAAAACTTTGTATAGGCCATATAGAATTTTGTCGTTGCCTGGGCGTTTGTGATTGTGTTGTATGTGTTTCCGTATCTACTAAAATAGAAATATACATACATAGTACGTACACATAATACTATTGACACAATAAAATCATGACAAAGACAGAAAATGCTCTTTTAACTTCTTTTAAAAAATAAATAAAGACTTATTATTCTTTTTAAAAATAAATATCTTTGTGTTTCTTTTGGTTTATTTTATATTTACTTCTGTAATTTATATAATAAATACATGCTTGTAGTTCTTCCTAGAGTATCTTTACTATATCTATCTATACTGTCTATAGTGTCTTAAACGATTACAAAATTTCTTTCAAAATTAACAATTTGCACTATCCAGAAGTAACAGAAGCGGTAAAAAATCCCGCTATGACTCCCACTCACGGGTGAAACAGCGAGGAATATCTTGTATTTTACAACTGTTGTAATAACTTAATATTTACAGTCAATTAATACAAAATAAATTATAGCAAGTGTATACACGCCTACACGGTGACATGCAAACAAACAATCGAAACGCTTTTCCATCCTACCTGTACGTTGATAAAACACATTTTAATTCCCATAATAATAATCAAGCTAGTAGGGAAGTCGCGTATAAAATACCGCGGCCTCCACAAAGGATTGTTCTTATCCTGTTGTGTTTTTACAGTAATCTCCGAGATTACGACTAATTACTCTTTATGTGTGTAAGAACCGTTATATTAATCCGCGAACGGTTTTTCAATTTAATTACGATTTTAAAATGACTAAACTACGCGCAGACCTTTTTTATTTTGTAGTTTATTGTAAATATAATTTCCTGTTATCGAGAAATTTTCATCGCAGATAGGAATTTTCCCGTAAAAACTTTTATATAAAAATTAATAATTGATGTTCCACAACCTACAGTATGTGTATATACCTATATACATATAGGTATATAAAGATTAACTTTTAAGACCAAACTTGTTTTGGAGATTAAAAGCACAAACCATATCAAATTGTAAGATCAAAATTAATAAGTTTTTGTAATCAGCTAAAAGGTTTTTTTTTTCACGAACTCACAATCCTTGAGCTCCATTATGAAAGTAAATTACTTTTATCTATTTCGACCTATTAGGTAATTAATATTAAAATATTTTAAACATAATAAATCCAAGCAAATGATCATCGAATATCAAGTAATATTGTATGTAACGGTTATAATTAACCTTGCTTTGCAATACATTTGTACCCTACTTACTACATATTACTCATAAGTCTTGGTAATTTCTACGCACAACATCTTAGACCATCATTTTTCCTATAAATTATATAACATTAAACCATTGCGTAACGGCCACATTGCAAATGTCAGCTACATTTTCCCGCCTTCATCATTTGAAATTGGAATGCAGCGTTAAGCGCAACCCAGTGATTGGCTCATACAATATTCAGAGCAGCCAATCGCAACGGATCTGTGTTGCCAGTGCATCAAAAATTCCATCTGAATATACCAGTGTGGCGAGCACTAAAAATGATAATACCAACATGGCCAGCCATACAATTTCCAATGAAGAATTCATGTAACATTACGCCTTTACATTCAGTATGTACTTTTATTGAACATACAGAATCGAATCGTCCGGTCCATTTTATTTATTGGCAATGTATGCAGTACGTTTATAGGCGATTCTACTAAAACGACTTTTATTAGATGACCGTAGCAGATGATGTTCCAGAGTGGCGATCAACCGGCATTATAATCGTAAGTCTCGGCTGTAAACCTGGTCTACACCTAACGATATTTTAAAACGTTTAGCATATAATGTTTTAGTGGGGACTTTATGTGGTCTTATAAATATCCTGATGTGTTCGAGTAGGTAAATCAAATAATCTTACCTAAGCAGACGTTATTGATTGTCTTTAATTGTATTCTTAGAAACCAGACTTCGATATTCATTCAATACGTATTTCATTTAATCGTACCATATATTACTTTTTGAAGTTGTCGATTATCACAAATAAAAACTTCGACTTCCCTTACCTTGTGTACCAATCTACTTTACAAAGTTAAGGTACCTTGCTTAGTACCAATATACTAAAATAGTTAGAGAACTATTTAGTTAACTAGTTTAGGAAATATGTCCCCGAATGTATAAAAAAACGCCCCGCGTTTTCATTTTAGTATCTCACGATTTCTTAACATACGACAGAATACCGAATCTACTTTAATAATTTTAACCAGTAATTTTTTGTCCGTAAAATTGCATATAAATGATTACGCTACGACTATTAAGAACAGTAAATATAAACTTTAGTCAATCTGACGGGTATCAAAGAGTAGGTGAAGTTGCGATCGATGTCTAGTTTTTATCTTTTAAATTAACCCTAATTTGAATGCGATGTCTATGTGTGAGGTTTGCGCGCAACAGTCACAAACATTTATTCTGACCTTAAACTTATTTAAAATGCATTTAAAAACCGCAAACAGTAGCGAGCCCTATAAAAACAGTGACGAACGATGGCTGGACTACCTTTTAAAATAATAATGAGTGCATTGTTAGGGAAAGGATATTGTGGATATATTTTTTCTTTTTTTAATTTTTACTAAGAATTTTAATCAGTACAGAAATAATATCAGGTGAAACTGATATAAAATTTATTTTCTTGATGTGTTATAATGACATTTGTCGCCTGAATTAATTAGTTTTAAATTATCAAAAAAAAAAAAGAATAGTTTCACCAGTCCTATCCACTTTTGTAAACATTAAATTATATGTTGATAATAGAATAATTTCATAAATGGTTGTAATAATATTTTTAAAGTTAAAATGTTTAAGGTAAGTCCATATAATGCTGTGTCTTTTACGAGGGGAGAAGAAGATGGATAGCGTTGGAAACTTGCCGTTGTCTGGCGTTAAGGGATTTTTTTATTGTTGCCCGCAAATTGTGTCGGTGCGACAACCCTAGCGGTGCATACTTTATGCCCTTTCACGTAGGCGCGGTATTTGTTTGTGAGTGTTCACTGAACTTGGATTACCTTTTCTTTTAAACTTATTATTTTTCGATATTAAATATCATTTCTTTTATATTTCTCAATTGTAACATCTTAACCATATATGGACAATAATCTGATTGAATCACTAAAATGACCTATTATTTGGACTATACTTCTTACCCATATTTCTTCATAATTACGCAGAGAACAACAAAGGTACTTATTAAGAATAAAATTACAACTATTGCATCGAAATCAAAACCTATACTTTGCATCATAATTAAAATATCATTGCACAGTATTCGAATAATTAAAAATGTCACAAAAGACTTAAATTATCCTCAATTCGAGATAATTAATTGCGTCCACCGAAAATCAGGGAAGCCTCAACGGAAAATAATAGGGCTCAATCTCATTTGCTTCTTAAAGAACCATCAAAGAAAGGTAATTTCGATCGAAAAATAATATCAAAAGGAAGTTTTAAAAAGAATGAACTTGTAAGACATGTTTTTTTTTCACAATTATGACACCGTCAGATGGGCGTGACGGGTGATATTGGGCGACTGGAGTTATTTAAGAACTTTGCACAGGTTGCTTGAAATGAGATTTTTTTTTCTTATATTTCGATGAGTTTCCTTGTGATATTTTGTTTGGAAATGACTTGTGAATCGGCATGTCAATTGAAGACTATTCCGAAGTTGTTTTTAAGTTATAAAGAAAAGTGAAATTAGTATTTGTTTTACGATATTTCCGGCAAACATCTTATGCTGAAAATTAAAATTATTTTTATATTTTTTTCGATATAGGTATCAATAACTAGATTCGGATTCTCGTAATTTTTTTTTTAAATATTAATTATTCTTTAATTAGTATTAAATACCGTTTTTCTGACGATTTTGTTTTTGTCCTGTAGGTTGGAGAATTCAGAAAGTATTGATAAGTCTGGTCGAGATTACAATTTCAGTAAAATTTTTGGTGACTTTCAATGTTGCCTAATGAATTATTCTTAAATTTTACTTATAATTGATTCTGTCATGCGTAGATTTTGGTACCAATCAAAAAACAGTTTTAAGTCTATTAAATACACATACATATAAACTTATACACAATGAGTAGATTATGTACATGGTGATATACTGCATCGAGTAACACTACACTATTTAACAAGCGATGCATTATTTTTATTCCTCAGTTCCAATATATTTTCAGTATACATGATGTTGTTACCAAACACTTAAAGTTTCTAGAACACGATGTATTACGTCAAAATTCATCTCGTCGACCCCTAGCATGCATTTTAATGACGTCATCCCGTCGGTACCCTTACGAGATTTCCTTGTGAAATACGTGCCTTTGTTATACGCTACAGATTAAGTAGTTGAATATAAATCGGTTTATTTTTACTAGTTACACCAAAGGCTTTAAGTATCCCGTCAAAATGGTTATTTTTTTAAATTGTAGTTAATGAATAGGAAACTTAAAAAAGAACCAAAGACAAAACAATATTGTGTTGTTTTGTCACTGTACAGTGATAGTATGAAATAATACTACATTTTATTAAAAATTTTTAAAATATTATAAAGACACTTCATATTTTTTATTTAAATTTAGTATAGTGGGTTTCTATCTTGGATTAGATATTAATACTAATTTAAGATTCGTACAAAAAAATCGTATTGAGTGAATTGTTTAGTTTTAAAATATTCTGGACTATAAACAAAATGTAGGTTACTCTCACGGCCTGGATTGTCTGTTTACTGGATAAAAATTCTTAAAATTTCACATCTAAATATTAAAACTTTATTCTGTTGACGTAAAACTAAAAAAAGCTTTACTCAATAAACTAAAATCGATTTTGTAGTAAATAAATTTATGTAATCGAATCTATCTCAAATGTCTCGCAATGGTCGCTTTATTAGTCGCCCTAGACTAATAGTGTTTCGTTGGGGTGGACTATGGTATGTACCTTTGTTTTAGTGGAAAAAGTAATTGAATTGAATTCGTATCTTTTTTTCATTGGACAACCGTTCTGGTGTAGCGGTGCGATTATTCGCCTAAACACCGGTGGTTACGGCTTCGATTCCCGTTCGGGGAAAATATATTTGTGCAAATATTTGTTTATCGTCTGGGCGGAAGATGTATGCCTTTATGGGTCTCCCCACCGTGCCTCCGAGAGCACGTAAAGCCATCGGTCCCGATTGTTATCATAGACACCGGATAATGATCGTTACTCATGGTAGAGAAATTATCCGCCAACTCGCAGTGGACCAGCGTGGTGAATTGAGCGCCAACACTTCTCCTCTACGGAGAAGAGGACTTTGTACTGATAAGTTTAGAGGTTAAATCAGTTCAATTTATTTTCATTTGAGACTAGTACCTAATCGATTTCTAAACCGGGAAATTCGTAATTTTATTAAGGTTTTTTTTCAAGTGCTGATGTTATGCGAAAGTGCCATTAACACTGTTTCTGGTCTAAGTAATTATCATTGTACTTGGGGTAGCACGTAAGGTTTTTTTTTTAAATCATAAAAACTTAATAACTATCACTATACAGAGCGTGGCAGACTAAACTCTAGGCTTGCTCCTATATAGACTATGGAGTTCACTTGCTCAAAATTGCAACGTTTACGGCTTGTTCCTTAGTAATGATTTTATTTTTAATCCATTAACACATTTTATTACACTGCAAGAAATATATTGTAAAGAAGAGAACAATTAGATGAATGTACTTGACATTATTGATTACAATGTCACAATGACACTAGAAACGAGTTAACTAGGTATGTAGGTACCTACAAGGTTGCTTCGGACATGACCCTATGAGTTATTGTCGATGTAGTTTTAACCGATTTTAAAGAAGATATTCGTATTTCCTTACTTTTTTTTGTCTACAGCTTACGACAAATAATAACAATTAAATTTTATTTTAAAAAAATCTATAGTTTTGATTTATTTATTTTTTGTTTGATTTAACAAACTATGATTCATCTTTGTATACTTATATTTTTTATAAAGTAAATAAATAATTTTGTCAAATATTTCTAACAAATATGTAGGGGAAGAGGTGGCAAGACGGGGTAGTTAACGTTTGGAGCGTAATAAAACGCACGTTTTTAAGTATTTTGAATTTTTTTTTTATTTATAATTACTCTTACATTATCAATCTTTATAAATAAGGAACTTAAAAAACTTTACACTCATAGAAAAAGAAAAAAATGACCAGTTTTGTCAAAAACGTCCAACACCCCATCTTGCCCCCTAGGTAGGGTAAGATGGGGTATGGCAGACATTTTCCATTTTTGGCTGCAAAACTTGCAAACAAATACAGCCTCGTCGTCCTCGTCATCTATGCCAGCACAGCTATATTGTGCCCAATTCCTACAATAAGAATATGCGAACCATACTTCATTAGAATCCAAGTATTTTCCATGGCAGTAAAAACCAGGGATATTATCTTCTTCGTCGTCACAATCTGGTGAGGAATTAGGATTATTGTTATGTTTTCTTCTTATTCTTTTTCTTAGCAACTTTTTTTATTCTTTTACCTCTTTTTTTCTTTTTTTTTGTTATCTTCTTATTTCTCTTTTTATTATCAACATAATTGCAAAGTTCTTTCTCTTCGTTATCAGAAAATGTTCGCTATTTTGGGCCTAAAGGAACTTTCACCGAAGTTGTAAGAGCAGCGGGATCTTCTAGGGCTGCAAGAGCCTCTGACTTTTCTTTCAAAGGTCATTTGAGGCACAGAATATGTTTTCGATGCTAGTTTATACCCCTTTTCCCTTCAATTACAACATCTACAGTATTTTTCATAGTCTGTTTACTCCAATTCCCCTCTTTGTCTTTTCTTATAATGTTTCACCATCCTAAACAAGATAAAATTCAACTAAGTTTAAAGGATCATAAAGTCTCTTAGAGAAACCATAATTTTCTTCGAAGGGGCAAGATGGGGTACCTCATACCCCATTTTGCCCCCTCACGCTCATTTTAATAAAATAGCATGCCTTAAAAAACCAATCAAACTATGGAAACAAACATGTTCTTACCTGCTGGTGTAATCATTGATAGACAAGAATAACTTTTAATCAGTTCTAAAAAACTAATGTTGAGGTACAGAACACATGTGATGTATAACACGAAAATCACAACGAACTTAGTAAAAACCGAGTTTTTGGCGGAAGGGCGAAAACGCATGGACTCACAAGCTGGTCACAGCGCTGATTGATAAACAATATTATTACGCGTCGTTACGAGTCAGAGCGGCTGTAATTGGTGGTCCGTACGACCTACGAGGCCCGATACCCCGTCTTACCCGCTACCCCATCTTGCCCCTCCTTCCCCTACATAAAATAAGTACAACCTCTTTAGTTCATAATTTCTTTGAATTCCACGCAGTACCTGTAAAAATCGTTATAAATGAAGCTGAAAGCAAAATTAAAACAAATTTTACATTAAATTACGTTTTGGCGTCATGTAATTATAACACTACGAAGGAAGCTATAAAACGCACATAATTTAACACAAAACTACCGCATTGAATCGCAATACAAAAACAAGGCATTTTATTCGGAAGACAATAAATAACAAGTGGCGTTCCAGTGAACAGGAAAATAAAACATTGGTTTTTGATCAGGCTTGTTGCTTGAGCGAGGCGTTTGTAGCGAATGACTGGAAGATTACGCGTGCGCTCATTTAGGGTGCGTTTTATTTATTTATTTTTTTGATAATTTGTTGATAATAATTTTTTTATGCACTGTTATTGTTTATGTTGTTGCTTAAATACGTTAGAAAAATATGGAAGTTACAAAATCTTTCGACAGAAGATTTATATTATATATATAATCTTCAATGGAAGTAAATAGTTCAATGACCTTAAGTAAAACAATAATATTTAGAGTACCTCCTTAATATTTACTTCCTTGTTAGACCTTTTTACATACGATTGTATAAGTTACTAACTGCGTATTATAATACTTAACTTTAATTAGATTTAGTTGTAAAACTTATTTAATTACGACCTTTATTTAACTTTAAGAATGTCGTTAAAATTTTATTAACGAATTTAATTTTATACCGCAATATTTAGATATAAACGTATATTTAAACTTTTAATTGATTGCTATCGTTACGACCCTATAATAACAAAAAACAAGTATAGATGTTTAACTTTTGTTTTTAACAAGATAAAGCCTGTATCTCTTCACTCCCACACACGATATGACAAACTAAGATTGATGAATGAATATAGAGTGAAATTGGTTTCAAGGTTATTTTTAAATGTGTAATTATTTTGTCGATTAAATAAGTTTATTGAATATTAAAGAATAACAATATATCTGGTTCAATATATTCGTGATTATTGTTTTAGATTATATATGTGTATGTGTGTGTGTATGTTTACCTGTTCATAATATCTTAAGTATAATATTCAAAAATATACTTCATACAGACTTCTATAAAATTTTTTAAACTTAAAATTGGAAATATCCTAAAAATATAGCTGAAATCAAGTCAAATATTATAAAAATTTATATTTAATAATATCTGCTATGGTCCCAGTGTCAATAGAAAAAACCTGTAATATCACCCGCGTTGTGTTTCGATATTTCTTAGAAGGATTACCTTTTATGGTGACTATTGTTCTAGTGAGATGGTTTGTGGCACAAAAACTTCAATTTTTTTTTTAATTAGGTACAAAAAAAAATTGAAGGTAAAAATCTTCAAACTTTATTTAAAATTAGGTACTATAGAAAAACTTAGAAGAAGAAGAAAGTATTAATCATGTGTCGTAAAACGTCGCACATTCGTCGTTCATACACATTGCAATCTGAACGATATTTTGATGGGTAGGCCCTTAATATTTTGTGACAAAAAATAAGTTTCTTAATTAGTCCTCGTTACGATAATGTTAATGATTGACAGACCTGCAACTGGTTACTGGTCCAGCGAAAGTGGACCCATTGTAGCTCTGACCTAAAAGATTACGAATAAATCATTATAATTATCTTTTCTTGGGTGCGTGGGTGGGGTTTGGGAAAGTTGTGTAAATGAGTTGATTTAATAGATTTAAATATTATTTCTTGTAAATTAGCGTAACGGGAGATCATATCCTGTTCTAATTTAAGCTCTAAGTGCAACAGTATTTGAGAATGGATGGATGATTGTTGCTTTTTAACGTAACAATTACTGGAACGAATATGACGAAACTTTACATATATATCGCTAAATATCCAAAATAACATGTAGACTTTTTAAATAATTGAGAGCGATACGGATAAAACCACATGGTACAGCTAGTATTTCAAATATACAGAAAAATATTATATTAAAATATCCTCCAATTTTCATAAATATCTTGACATCATCATTAACTTGTATTATCCTGTTAAACACCCACTGCTGACCGAAGGCCTCTTCTCTATATAGAAGAAGGGTTGGAGCTTAATCCACCACGCTGCTAAACTGCGGGTTGGCGGATAATTTCCCTACCATGAGTAACGGTGAGGAGATCCACAAGGACATACACCTAGACCGGAAAAAATAATTGTACAAATATAAATATCTGTCCCGATCGGGAATGGAAACCGCGACCGCCGGCACGTGTTGTTGAAGCTAGTATTCGCAGCAGGCAGAACTCGAGCAACCAAACGTCTTGACGACCGATTTATTGTTTCAACTTCTCTACGAAATCGTTTCCTCACGTCATAAGATCGAAACAGAGCTGAGTGAAGTGCGCGGAGTAAACGTGAGTGCACGAACAATAAGAAGAAGGCTTAAGAAAGCGGCAATCATACCTCTTTAGACCAGAAAATAGTCGAAAGCTGTCTGCAGCTCACAGACAATCTCGTTTAAGATTTGCGCGTGAACATCTTAATTGGACTGAAGAGCAACGGTTCTCCATATTGTTCATCAATGATTGTAGGACATATTTAAAAGGTGCAGACGGTCGCAGAAGAGCCTATCGTCTTTAAATTTATATTTTTTTCAGTTACTTACCGCGTTTATAATTTTATTCAGGTTCCTATATTTCGGCAATGTTTTAATCACCATGATCACGGGGAGACTGACGTACGGTGATGGTGGATGGTGGAAGATCAGAAAACTCCCCTTTCTCCCTCCCTAAACCCCTCTTTTTTCTTCGTTTTGGTCGACTGGTTTCGGCACACGGACGCATTTGTTCTCTACGGCACACTATACTACACCGTGACGCACTTTCACACAAACAAATCACCGGATTCCACATTCTCGGTATTCTGAAACCGT
Source organism: Euphydryas editha (assembly GCA_036937285.1). Lineage (NCBI taxonomy): Eukaryota > Metazoa > Arthropoda > Insecta > Lepidoptera > Nymphalidae > Euphydryas > Euphydryas editha. The sequence continues at coordinate 9,586,356 of JAUPFZ010000018.1, forward strand.
TTTCCCTATTGAAATTTGGATATTTTTTAATTTCAATTGTCTCCTTTACTAGTCGAGGGAAATGATGACGCTCAGATGATAAAACCTGTGGCTGTAATTCAATCCAATGATTAGGAGCTTATCGTCGACAACAGTGACAGAACAGCGATTTCATAAGAATGGAACAATATTTCGCAAGACTGTTTAATAACCCTAATCAGATCTATGCGGAACCGATTAGAATCTGTAATAAGGGCACGGGGAGGTAATAGACCTTATTAAAAAAAAAAACCTACGCTTCAACTTTTAAAATTAAATGGTCCTTTCACACGAAGACAGAACACAGAACGGTTGTCGCATCATCATTTATGATATAATCCTAAATTATTTAATGTCTCCATCTTTAATAGTTTATGTTCGGCGATTATGAATCACTCAGTCACTCAGGACACTAAACATTGTTCCGATTACTGTAAAATTAATTTTAAAATATTTTTGTTTATAGATTGACTTGTGAAAACTGAATTAACTGATAACGTGCATCTTTTTACGTTTACAGTCCGTTATTATGTGTTATTTTTGCTATAAACAATAAATCTAATAAGTTACAATATTAAGGAAAAAACTAATTTTACAAATACGAAACATCAATAAAATGAAATGAAATAAGAAGACATTGTTATACATGTTCACTACCTAAATAAGCTATTTTTCTATAATTATTCTTAAATATCATTATCATCATCATTATATCAGCCATTGGATGTCCACTGTTGAACGCAGGCCTCCCCCATAGACCTCCAGAGCGACCGGTTCAAAGCAGCCTCCATCCAACGGCTTTTAGCGACTTTTCTCAAGTGATCTGTCCATCTCGCGGACAACCGTCCGACGCTGCGCTTGCCGGGACGTGGTCTCTACTCGAGAACTTTTCTGTTTCATCGGCCGTCAGTTCTACGTGCTATGTGCCCTGCCCACTGCCACGTCAACTTGCATATCCGTTGATCTATGTCGGCAACCTTCGTTCGTCTGCAGATCTCATAGTTTCCGATTCGATCTTGCAGAGAAATACCAAGCCTCCTCCATTGCACGCTGTGCGACTTCGAGCTTACTTAAAAGTTCTTAAATATATTATTTAGCAATTATCTTTTTAAAATAAATTAGTGTTTCAAAACAGGTTTGTATAATGTCAAATTAAACTTCAGATGCTATTACTTAATGACGTAGTGGTAAAGAAAAGTACTTATCAAACTGTAAAACAACCGTTCTGGTGTAGTGGTGCGTGTTGTTGCTTTAATGCCAGCGGTCGCGTCGTTCGAATCCCGTTCGGGCAGATATTTGTATTTGTAAGAATATTAGTTTTTGGTCTGGGTATATGTCTTTGTGGGACTCCCTACGTGCCTTGGAGAGCACGTAAAGCTGTCGGTCCCGGTTGTTATCATAGACATCTGATTACGACCGTTACTCATGGTAGGAAATTATCCGCCAACTCCCAGTGGAGCAGCGTAGTAGATTAAGCTCTAACCCTTCTTCTATGTGGAAATGAGGCCATTACCCAGCTGTGGGTTATTTACAGGTTGTTTCAGTTCAGATCAGTTCAAGCTGTAAAAGTATAACTTCGACAGCACAGATCAATCTCCTTGTGTAGTCTCCATCTTACGTGACACTGGCGAAATCATCTCTGCTCTTAAGAAAAATAAAAAGTAAAAGTCCCACAGGTGGGCTTCTTTTACCACTTCGGATATTGGGCTTAATTCGTCATGTTACTTATCGAATAGCTGGCACCACTGACTTGTAGGTATATGACAATCAAAATCATAATTCTTCACAAAACATTATTAAAAGCATTTTATGTCATTTTCTGCGTTACTAAGTTGTAGTGAAGATTTTAAACTACTTCTAGAACTAACCAACAATTGCCGTCAACGTATCTATCTTCTTTATCCATTAAGCTATTTCGACTCATAAGTGTGGAGCTTAAAGTAACAACCTTTGTTGGTCGACAACGCTCTAAAGTTCGCTTCTAATGAATTATTCAGAGCTTTCGAACTGTATGCTGTAATTTTGACTAGAAATGTTTCCATGTAGATCAAAGCTTAAACTTTGATTTAGTGTGTATCTAAATGTTTAATATATTGTTACTAAGCTAAATCCTCGAAATCGCTTGCGTTAATTTGAATTGTTCAAATATTATAGAAGAGAAAAAGGGAGAGCTTAACGCATTGTAAAAATTCGAATAACATATTTTAAGATTTTTGAATATCGAATTTTCGAACACAAAAGATTTCATAAAGTAAAACCTTAATGAAGCTGATATTTTTCGCATCAATTATTATGCCGTCTCACAATGCACAACCAATGTAAAAGGAACGAATTGCAATATTAATTGTTTCTGATGTTGCTCGTATCGCGGGTTGGAATCAAGACTGCGTATTGTCCGTCTTTATAAATTTTACGTACACATAATTGATATGATTTAAATCCGTACAGACAGCACTGCGTTTTTATTTTTATTATTAAAATGTATTTTAGTGGTCCGAAACTTTCCGATGATATGACGTTTGCGGGTTTGAATCCAAGTTAGAGTGGTTTCTTTTACCTACATGATGTCTCCTTTAACACATAAAGTTGTTGTTACCTGTTATTATCATAAACACTTAATAACTATCGTTTCTTTTGATAGGAAAATTTTCTCGGATCCACAGCAGCGTAGCGGGTTACGGTCCAACCCTTTTTCAGCGAGAAAAGGCAGTTTTAGAACAATTTAGTTCAAAAATTTTTTTTTAAACTAAGAAATAGTCATATTGTAAAATTATTATTTAGATTTTAACGGAAATCCATTAGTCATTCCGAAATGCGTGTTAATTAGTTTTGAGTATTTATATTACGAAAGAACTCACATAACACGAAAACTATTAATCATAGAACGTTAAAATTTTGTATGAAATAGGTGTATGTATTCATTCATTCATTCGTTCGGTTTAATTGTAGATGTGTGTAACATTTAAATATGCAACGCTAGGTACTTTTTATTTCTGTCGAATTTACCTATGTATAATAGTACTAGTAAGTATTATAAGAAATAGTTCGTTTGTTATTTTCTTTTAAAAACTTGCTAATATTAGAACCTATCGACCTGATTTTAAAAACTATTTGAGATAAAGACCCTATTAAAATGAGTCTGTTAAAAGTTACAGGCGTTAAAAAATCATCCTATGACTAATTGAATCAGTAAATTACAATCTGACTTGAATCGAGGATCGTCTGATTTTCATAATAGAAAAAAAAATTGAAATAAAATAATATCTATGCAACTACAGAAGCTTCATATTAAAAGTTTTAACTCTTCCTACAGTGATCGGCGAGGCGTATTAGACTCTGCGGCGCTACAGGCATTAGCCGGTGAAAGCGTCCTCGAGAAAGAACGGCAGCTATCCGAGATGATCATGCAGCTTCAGATGGTGAGGGAACAGCTCCTGGCTCAACAGGAACATAACAAGGTAAGTCTTAGGTGTCTATTTTAAACTAGATCTACACATTGCACTAGCGTATTCTACCATATGATACGTCGGAAAAATAATTTATTTTAAATAGGTGTTATTAAGTATGTACGAAGTACGAAGTTAAGTAAGTCGTATATACGACCTCTATATAAAATATTTCTATCAAGAACCTGGGAAAATATGTATTTAAACGTTATGTCCACTGCTGAACCCAGGCCTCCTCCATCATTTCTGAGGAATTCGCCAATACTCACCACGCTTGGCAAGCGGTTTGGCGAGCGCAGTGTAGTGGGACTATGATGACGCTATAAAACGGTATAAATGAAATAAGCTCTTTGAACAAATATGAAATTTAAGACTTTTCTTTAAACCTTATAAAGTGATTACATAAAGTATTAAGTCTTACGTCATGTTGCTATTTAAAAAGAAAACAAATACAAGAGAAAATATTTAAATTGAATTTAAAAACGGTACAGGGGACCCTATCTAAAGTTTCCCTATAACAGTCTTTCGGAACGCAGTCGAGAAGCGACAAAGTTAATTTGAGAAAAGGGTAAACAAAAACAGTTCGGAAATTAGAATTTCAAAAGACTTTTACTTTGTTTTATTTTCTTGTTTACTATACTATTACTATACTATTTTAAATTTTTTTCTTTTTTAATAAGTGATTAGTTCATTATTAATATACATAGTTAATGTAATTGTTCATTGTAGATTCTTAAAGGATCAAAATTGTAAACGAAGTTGATTATTTTGAATAAGATTGACGTAAATATTTTTGATTAAAAATAATAAAAAAAAAATGTTTTAAATATTTCTTCTATTGATAAAACAATTATTTTAAAAAAATAGTTAAAATAAAACTATAGTTAAATCAATATAATATGAAATAAGTAACACCGTGAATATTATAGACTTAGAGACATCGTAATCTTGACCAATCTTTTGTGTTTAAGTTTTATTTAATATTAAGTTTAGTCACATACAACATGGAAATGGTAGCCCTATTTTGTTTGTATCACATTTGTTTCAACCTTTACAAAGGCAAACTATTTCCATACAAGAGTCTACAAAAGGCAGCTTCAATGAGGGTTGTATTCAAATCTTTGTCCGTGACCTTGCATTTTAAAGAGCCGTCTGGACATCGAGGGGAGCTTATCAGCTCGACAAGAAACAACAAGATCATTCTTGATACTCCTTACACCTGGCTGTTGCGACATCTCGTTTAATTGAAATTTTATCTTATGCTTATTAAAATATATTGTTCTTTTTTTTTGTTTTGTTTTTACGAACTATTGTTGTATAGGTATTATATTTTTAATAAATAAAATTGTAAATTTATTAGCTAAGCAAGAAAATTATTTAAATAACTACATTGTAGGTAATATAGTTAATAGTTAAATATTCAATCATTTTTGTGGTGCTAAAAGAGTATTAAATAATCAAATAGTAATTATAGGATTACACTCGGATCACGAAAACCTGTCGCAATCTTCCACTTCATATAAAAATTACGTAACACACTGAAAGTCAATTTCTAATTTGACGATTAATTTTAACAGATCACTTAGCTGAACATGTTTTTAATCACCTAGTGTTTCATCATCCCGCACAATCCGCATTGCAAAAAAAAAAGTCTAAATAACAAATCATAGGTTCATCAATTTAAACGCTACTCATAAAGCATAAAAGCCGGGTAAAAAAAGGCTTATACAAAAATATCTGATTGCAAATAGTGCCTATTGATTTTGAGCGTATTGAACGTGCAATTTGTCTTTAATTCGGATTCAGATACAATGGTAATGAAAATCCTTTCATCTCAAATCAATTTCATGAATACGTATGTGTGTACGGTATGGTTGTGTTAGGGCGCCAGCCGACTGCAACAAAGACACTCTCATACTAATGAATCAGCGATAAAAACTCGAACAACTCTCGATCACATGCCCTCTATTACAGGGCTGCCGATAAGTGAAGTAGTTTTTTGTATTACATAGTAGATTAGATATTTTAATAGAATTTACTCACGGCTTATTTTGTTGCTTCCAAATGGTTCCGTCTTACTCCTTCGATAATACGGTATTATTTAAAATATATCTCTAATTAAGCTCTGTTATTAAAACCAATGTAACTTTATACTTGATAAGTTTCCTTTCATATACAATAAGCGATTGTTTCCAATATAAATTATTTGCAATTCTTAGACGTATGAGTAAGTTATATTATACTTCAATAGAAATTACTAGTCGATATTCAATAAGTAATTAATAATATACATGGTTTTCAGTGTTGATGTTTTTTCTTTGCCAATATTAAATTGCTAATATTCAGTTGCTCAAAATGGATTAGTCATCGAGTCAGCCCTGCAATTGTTGACTGTACAGATTGAAGAGGCCCGCCATAGATGCGCAAATGGGTGCGGGTAATGGCTGACTCGCGTTCGTATTCGCGCTTTTTTTTAAATACAGAACGTCCCTTTGTTGACTCCGTTCCGGATCCATTCCGAATAGGTGCGTTCGATACTGGCTGATTTTTTTTTTGCTCATCGACGTTTGTTGTTTTCTATCTTTCTGCCAGACGGGTTTGTTTAGGAGCATTCGATTGGTTTCGATTGGTTTGCGAATGACGGGTCTACATGCTACACGATGTTTAAGATTTTTTTAACTATATTACGATGCCTCAAACTCAAAGCTAAGTTATATTTTATTAAATAAAGGTTTAATAGTAAAATTTCTTATCAAGAAATAAATTGTATCTACGTATGTAATTGCTAAATAATAAATTTAAATTTTACTTAAACAATTGATTCATTAACAACAAAGTCTTAACACCGTGCTTAAAAAACCTTGGTTCATTTAACATGAAACCGGCAAAGGTATTCTTTCGTAATCTTACAACACTTCATCCATTCAAGTCAATGTACCCAAATACGGGCAATACCAAAACAGAAGTAACGATTTATTTTTATCCGTCTGCAAAGGCACTCATTCGAATTAAATATCCGTACATAAATAGAGTGCGTCGATAACATAAAACACCCCACATTATGCCTCCCTACAGACGGCCAGACAAACGGAAATATGAAAATGAAACGTCGAAACGGAAAAACGCATCAGACACCCGCAACGCTCGACAGCTGGACAAAAAGTGAACAGAAACACACGCTTAATTCGCAAAAAGCCCGTTTGATGTCGCTAATTGACAATCAGTCGAGGGATGCGTCTCATTGGTCCGCTTCCTCGTTCCATTTTTAAAAATTAAAGACAAAATAAATTAACGGGGTGGCCATTTTTTTCTTTGTTTTTAATGATACATACGTATCGTTTCGCTTTCAGTCTGCGGATGGATTTCGTTTTCAACAACGTACGCGTTAAAATATTTTAGTAATTCGAACAATTAAAATTTCGGACTATTAAAGTAAATTTCAAGTGTTTTAAAAGTGCTCCTCCCATATGGGGAAAAGAACTTTGCCCAGCTGTGATACTTTTAAAGACTATTTTAATTCAGGTCGATTCAGTAAGAGTAGCAGTACCTAACCGATTTCGAAAACCGAGATTTCTTCACTTTTTTTTTGTTACTACTACGGGAACTGCGATTTAATGTTAATCATCACCCATATAATTCTGTCAAGCTGGAGAACAGATAGCAGTTTTTGTAATCGGAACAATCGTTATTATAAAAATATATCTATATTTTATTGTACAACAATATTTTAAATAGGTACAATAAATTGGCTGGTACTCGTATTATATTTTAGATTATATTTATATATTACTAGCTGCTGCCCGCGACGTCGTCTGCGTGAACGCTATTAGATTACACGTTGTTACAGAATGCATTGAAGAAATAAAGGTTCACTGCTCGTTCCCCGTAGGTGATAGCGTGATAATAATTATGTAGCCTATATGTTGACCCGAGTTCTTAATAATATTCGTGCTAAATTTGACAAAACAAACAAACAAAAGCCTCTTTAGCTTTGTTGTACTATTACATTTGTGTCAATTTATAGCTATAATCTTATTTGATAGAAAATAAATTCTCTTATCATTGATACGTGGTATTTATATTAAAGTAGGGTATAATTAGAAGTATTAATACTTAGCCGTTATAAAACTTCTATTATGGAAATATTGGAATAAGAAATACGAGAAAAAAAATTTAAGAGACATATTATGTCGAAGGTGAAAAAAAAGTTGGAAAACAGCTTAGGAATATAACTAACCAAAGGTATTACCTATTATCGTGCGTATTTCATCAGCCTTACCTTAAAAGAGAATTGAAACGACATAAATTAGTCTAAATACGCTCCAAGTTAGTTAAATATCGGAACAAAAAAGAAACGCTTACATTTACACATTAAATTACATATTTTAACTCAGGACTCCCATCTCCCTACGTAGGTATGAGGATATTAAAAAAAAAGTTGTAAAAATCTTTTTAACTTGGCAGCCACTCTTTGAGCGTAATGTAGGTGATATTGACAAAAATTAATTTCCCAACGCATCCATACTTCGCATCGCTATGTTAAAACATAAGCGCACTACACTTAACCAACTTGTCACTTACATTAAAAGGTCCGCTAAAATCGTACGTGTCAACGAGATGCATTTAAATATTCCTCTGAAACGTAAAAAAAAAACCCAGGGGGTAACCGCCAGACCAATTAGTTTGTGAAAGAAACCGACGGTCACGTGACAACGTTTTGATTAAAAAAAGTTTAAATATTTTAAAAAAAATAGCACCCGCTTCGCACACGCTGCGCCACACAGATACTGGATTTGAATAATCTCTTTTTATGTCTAACGCTTTTGAATATATGAACAAAGTAACATCTCAATTAAGTAAATAATAAAAAGAAAATATATATTATAAATTCTTTTATCGACAAATCATGTCGCGATAATTATGATCGCTTCCCTAATTATGCATCGAACGACCTAATTGAATCGAGATATGATATTCGTTCTGCTTGTAAATCAGGCCTACGCGTATACGTCACCAATCCATTTCCTATCCTCTATCTCCTATACTATTATAACTCTATTTATACCTATATTACTCGACCTATTGTTTTCCCAATGATAACAGCCGAATCGAATTATTGGCTGTATTGTACTAGGTCGACGTTCACGGAAATATCGACTTTATAGCTAAAAATTCACGGGCGTTCACTGTGAAAATCGCACGAGTGACTTTCACTAGGGCAGTTCAGTTTATCATGGTGGGGATAACAATTGTCTATTGTCGATGCCTATCTCTTTTGCGCATCGCTAGCAAGCGTGTTTGTTAGATAGAGAAGTGAACATAACCCGTCTCGTTCTCACACAATGAACGGTGGAAATGGGCGCGCCTTTGTTGTCGAGTTTTCTTCTATTCGTCGAGTTTATCTGCGCATGTCTTTTAAATTATTGGAAACTAGTTGTTGTGTAAAGATAGGGTTTTTAATGGTTACAGAAGTGGGTTTTACGAGCGTTTGTCGAACGGTATTAACCTAACTAGTTTTATTTTCATACTGTTTCTAGGTTTTTCTCCGACTGGTTTGTCGAAGAACTTAGATTGCATTAAATTTCGCAATAGGCGTCTGCATTCTTCCGTATAAATTTCGCAGTTACCTCAGCGGTAAGTGACATATAATTTTATTCCAATTACCGCTTCGGTTTATTGGACTTAAAGAAACGCGTTTTAGTATGAAAACGCATAGGTATATAAAGAAAAAAAATGTATGTACCAATTAAAAAATAATTTAAAGCGTGATCAATTTTATTATAGAAAATAAAATATAATAAGTATGAAGTTTCAAATACACCATTGAATAAATAAATTACAAAAAAAAAACAAGTATTCAAATTATATTCAAAATTAATTTTAATTTTATACATTAAAATAGGTAAGTCAGTTTATGGATAAAACCTCATAAGAGATAGCGCACGTCACTGCCAATATATGTAGGTACCTACTAATAATAGGTATATGTATATAATAATGTAACTCGTCCGCATTTTAAATTCTAGTTAAGATTAATCTTCGAATCGTGCTTTTAATTTGTGCAGAGCGTGTAAGTGGTTATTTTAAATACGTAAATATTGAATGATGTATGGTCGATCAGAGTGAACTGCATCGAATGGGAACGGTCCTAATAGTGCTGTCAAACAACTTGTCGCTATACCATTCGACCGTTCACAGTATGAGATTAATTATTATATGGTACGTGTGTAGTGACTTCGCACGTATACCTAACGAGAGATGAAATTAATTGTGTTACAGATTATACTCTATCTGTGAGAGCAAGTATTAATTTAGTAGTTAGAGTACCTAAGTATTAATTTGCTCAAGTCAAAGAGTAATGAACAATGCCACGAATACAAATGAAATAATAAATGTTATATGTGGAAAGCTAGGTCAATAAACAAACACACAAACAGAAACTTTTGCGTTTAATATATTAGTAAGATGCTTATAATTATGTAAGATTATTTGACAGACTAAGAAAAAAAGCCCAGAAAATAGTATGAGGATTCTTTAGTCGATAATTAAGCAACGGACATATACATAGTTACATACATGATGATACCAACAGTTTTGATAGATTAGGAATCATGTGTAGCCTAAATTAAATCTAGACAGTAAAATATTTTACTCGAACTTGCGCTTTAAAGTCTAAGTTAGTTCTGAGTAACGGTAATTTTGTTATTTAATGTTTTTTTTATTTTTTTTTTTTTATGTGTTAGTTGAATAGGCAAACTGGCAGACGTGCCACCTGATGGTAAGTGGTCGACGTCACCCATGAACATAAACTAGTTTACCTGGAACTAGCCCAGCCAACTCATTTATGTGTTGCCTATCCTGAGACATATGATGTTAAGTCTCGGTGCCAGTAATTACACTGCCTGTCTTGCCCTTCTTTCCGAAACACAGCAAAGCTGTTTCACGGAAGAAATAAGCAAGATGGTGGTACCCATGCAGCCGGGAGCGCGGCACAGCGCATCCCTCCCACCGGTAAAGTAACTATTTTAAATATAAAAAACCACTTAACAGAATTTATCGATTACATACAGAAACATCTTTGGTCTAACTGCTACTATGATTTATATGTAATAATATAATTCATATTATCAATAAAAATCGCAGTTTTAGAATAAATTTTACATTTCATGGTAACGTTAAGAATATTTTAGTAAAACTATTTTCGACATAAAATAAATGTAAATTAATCACACGTTACATGTGAATATATTAGAAACATTGTTCTAAGTATAGTTTAACTATTTTTAAATGATATGTTTCAATGAAACGTCGACGTGGGTTGCTCTATAAATACACACACACACACACACACATAATATTTTCTAATAGCTAGTTACGAAGCAAATCTTGTACTTCCTTCGTGATTTCACCTTTGTCGCTAACTACGAAGTTAATGGGAACTAATCTATACGAGCTATGCATATGATTGCATTCCATAGGGCTTTGAAATTATAAATTAGTTTTTATATCTTTTACCGTCTGTAACATTAAGATGCTTTTAATAAACCTTCTTACTATTGATTCACTTTTCTAATTTTAGTTTGAGTTGTTTACTTATACAGTCATATACTCTTAAGTGTATTAAAAATAAAAATATATAAAAGGTTTTCCGTATTTTGTGTTTATGTTATTTTGATATAAAAAGTAGGTTCATTTTGAGGTTTTTAAAATGTCATTGGTATTGTTTGGCTATATTATGATGATATTAAGAAAAAATATTGTGTTTGATGACATTTATATCATGACATTCTATATTAAGGAAAAAAAAAAATTATATTTTAAAAGCTCAAGACAAGTAGAATCGGTATTGTCAGACTTCAGTGACCGCGTTCATTGAAAATGTAATTCTTATTACAGGTAGTGAAGGAAACCTTTGAGAAAATCATATTTTCTTCCCCTTTGTAGGGGCAGGTGCGGGGTGGGAGTTTCATAATTAAATAGTGTACGCTTAGTTACGCGGACAAGTCATGAAAAGTTTTGTAAGGAAAATTACGAATCGCGCTGTGAGTAACGTCATGGCTATTACTAATTTAACAGTTTGTTTTATTATTTCAGCGCTAATTAAAAGCATCTCGAAGTATAACTCGTATATTTAAATATTAGATTTATTAACTGTTTGTTTTAGTTTCAAACGACAACGGAGTTTTATCTTTGATTTAGCTAATTTTTTGTTAATGTAAATGTGTTTACAGATTACGTCACGTATAATAAGAATAAAAATAAATACAATATGCTTCTGTATGGAATATTAATGAGGTATCCGAAAAATCCTTTCACGTCCAGGGTACGCAACGAAAACCGAAGTTGGAAAGTAAATTAACCTTTCCACAGAACGAAACTCATTTACCGATACAAAACAAGTCGAACCAATAGAGTTGCCTGAATCGGAAAATAGGTACCGGATGAAAAGAAAATCTGAAACCGGTACCAAATCAACACTGAAACCCGGTTCTTTGTCAGTATTCAGAGAGCACACAAATGCTTTTCTTGGCCGGCTTTCACAGTTTTCTATGGGGGCAATAAATGTTCCCACGGACACAATGAGCCGGGAAGGCAAGGAGGACGGTGAAAAGTTGGGAATGTGGGCCGCGCTCCCGGGCAAATAGGGATGATGCGTAATTTTCTTTTCTCGATTTTCTCGGAAAGATTTTTTATTCTTTAAATTTAAATATTTTTTTTTTAGTTTATTATATAAATTAAAATGTTAAGGATAAGTAAATTTTCAAATAAGAACAAAGATTACAAAATACAATAGTAAAAATAAAGTAAAAAAAAAATGAAATAATGGAATATATTTAATAAACATTTTAAAATTACTCTTTAACTTATTAATCTTACCTACGGCTTTTATTTTTTACATATTATATATTTTATTAGTGATAAATGTTTCAGCAATAAGGTATTTTATTGAAAATAATTGTACGATTATGCAATTGTTTAATTATAATTACTTAACAAAATATATTTATTTTTAAAATATAATCATATTAATACATTTGCTTCAATAATAAAATTTTATTCGAATTTCAAAATTCGTATTTAAAAGCAAATTCTTGCTTTAAAAATAAAATTGTTTAAAATAATCAGATATTTTTACCGGTTATACTTGCATTAAATTTTCTAAAATTATTAAAAAGAAGTAGGTATCGATTACCGTGGGTAGGTACATCACTAGACGCCGTGTTACCGTCACTTTCCAATTATTTTTGCGGGCTTTCTTCGCTACAGTCCGTGTTGAATGCGAAACAGAACAGAGTCGGGTTTTAAGGAATTACGTGCTTTGTCCGCGAGTAAATGAGAAGATCGCTTAGTTTTCCTTTTCTAACAACTTGCGATTAATTTATTTAATAAGTTGTTGCTGAATAGACAGTCGGTAGCGCTTGGATGAATCGTACTTTCAATTTTCCTTTTTTGTATGTATTTTCCTATACACAAAAGTTTTGTGTTTTGATCTCGAAACGAAAGACTTAAAAAAAATTCTCATCAAATTTTTTAAGGTATCTTAGATATCGTATTCAATATTAAATAGCTCATTAACAACGAAACGGATTCTTAAGTGCTCAAAGATTTTTTTTTGTACTATGCACAATATTATTACGTAATTCTTGTGTATGAAATATTTTTTTATTATTACATCGCTTAACTACAACCAAAGTAATTGTTATCGTGTTATTTTTGTCAGTCATTCACGATGAACGCAATGAGTTGAATGAGTGAATGTCTAATCGTTCATTTTTCACAAATTCATCAAAATAATGCACGGAACGTGACCTCATGCAACGTCTTGGGATGAACATTAATTTGTCTTGCTGATGTTTCACATAGCAAAGCACACACATAAGACAAGACTGTCGCTATTTAAAATTTTTAAATATCTTGTAATTTGTAGTTATACTATTAATATAAACCTATTGTTTTTATTTTATATAGTTTTTGAATAAGTCAATTCTATTAAGATTACACGAAAATGAATCTTCTAAGTTTAGTCTTGACTTATTATTTGAAGTTGTTTTGAAATTAATGTAATAATTCATTCAAAATTTAAGTATTTTATTAATAAAGCCCAAGTTTAAATGTGTTTTCCTATTTAATTATAATTTCATTTACCAAAAATGTTAGGTACCTTCTCTTAATTAATTTCAATTAAAATTTATTATTGTTAGGTAGGTACTCTTAATTAATATAATTAAACTTAAGAATTTAAATTTAGGCATTAATCTAATTCGAAGTTAAAGAAAATCTAGATTTAAAAAAAAACTCATATTATGGTTATTTTAGAAGCTCCTACAATTTCGAATACTTATTATACGAGTATAATCATGCAGGAAAAGAGTTAAATGTTATGCTTAATATTTAAATAAAAAAAAAAAAAAAATTGAAAGACGAAATTGTCTTTAGTGAACATTCGTGATAACATTAATTCCTTTGTAAACTTTTGTTATATGTTACTTTGTAGTAAAGTTTTACGGTTATTTTTATTATGCGAAACTGAGAATGTTTCTTATTTGTAAATAAAGCATTTTAATAAATGTTACGTATTTAATTAAATATTAGTTAATAAAGGACATTTATTATTTTCTTTTTAAACGTTGATTTTTTAATTACTTTTTTAATTAAATAATTATAAACATTACGAAAGTTTACAAATATCAATTCGTGGAACAATTGTTTTGAATTACCGACCTTAATATTAAATTATTTTTTAAATTATGTACTTCGGAACTATAACATTGACCCCGTTTAAAATCTTGTTCGCGTCTATTTTAAGAAATTTAAATTTAGTGAATTATGTAAGAAAATGTCATTTTGAAGTATTTTTAACCGAATCTGGAGCCATGTAGACTGCGCGTTACTGTAAATTTGTAGTCTAGATAAGTATGTTGAACATGTGTAGGTATATACCTACTCTTACTTTACGTTATGCGACATAAGACTAATTTTTACCCGACTGCGACAGAAGGAGGGTTATGTTTTTCGAGTGTATGTATGTATGTATGTATGTATGTATGTATGTATGTATGTATGTATGTATGTATGTATGTATGTATGTATGTATGTCTGTCCATTTCTTTGGCACGCCCTACAACCTAAACGGCTGGACGGTTTTTGACATATGAGGTGTCGTTGGATTTGTCTAAATTGTAATAGTGACATAGGCTATATAAATTTTCAAAAGGGCGCCTGCAAATGGCGTAATGAGGGGGAGTTGAATTTTTTTTTTCTTACTGTAGCAAGGGGTATCAAATGAAAGCTAGTAAATTGTTTTATTCTTTTTAGTTTATAATAAGAGTATTTTACGCAGTCAGGTTTTTTATTTTTTATATTAAGCATACTTGTTATAGAATATATTATATATCTACATTACGAATCTGGTGGCATTTTCACATTAATTTTAATTTCGTGTGCTTTTAAAGCCTACTTGAATTACTAAAGCAAATTTCTGATTTCCATTTTATTTGAAATTGATCTTGGTATATAGGGTTTTTTATAGATCAATTGGTATATATGTACAAAATGAGTTACTATCAATATTTAAGAGAATACTTGGTACATGATTCTCATTCGAATTATGTAAAAAAATAGGTACTTGAATTTTGACCAAATTTTCATAAATTTCAATTCAAATAAATGAAGCGTTGACCAGTCATCCTGTATATTTTAATAGGCTTCAAAATTACTATTACGAATCTCTTATTACGTCAATGAATTACACTAGAAGGTTATAGCATAATTTTTTAAGTCAATTTTTCAGGGAAAATTTATGTTTGAATCATATAGGTACTTCGCTATTAGTCGGAAAACAAACAAAAATAGTCATCAATTGTTTTTATTCTGTTCAAACAACGTTCATAGTTTTTAACTCACTTTCAAAGACTAAAGTACTTGGCGGTCGCTCTACTGTGTTTGTGTAGGTATTGTGTGTGCACAATGTTTTATACTCGTAGTTCAGGACTTTAAAAAAAGTACCCAGTCTGTTGTGTTCGTGTACTTTACGGATTGTGTAAGCACAATGGTAGAAATCACGAGAAAAAAAACCAGAATAAATACCTCCTATTGATGTCCTAGACTGGAAAGAGCTTTATGTTTTTTTAAACTTTTTTCGCATCCCTTTTTCAAAAATGCTATAGGTAGTATTGCTAAAAAGATTGGTTTTGAATCCACCAATAATAGGATTTATCTGATAATCTAACCTGTATACCTGTAATAGATATTTACTAGCTGTGCCCCGCGGTTTCACCCGCGTTAATTTGAGGGAAAAACGTACTTAAATATTTTTTACAATTACTCTAAGAGTAGATACCAGCCTCGTTGGTCGAGTGGTCGCAAGCGTTACTGCCGAGGTTTGATCCCTGGGTCGTTCAACATATTATTGAGTTTTTTTTTTTTTTTTCGAAAATTCTCAGTAAAAGAGTAATGTTATATTTACTTTAAAAGTGGATCTATAGTTTAAAAAAAATGTCTCGAGAAGAGAAATAATAAAGGACGCAACGGAAGTTCTCAAAAAGATTATTTTTTCCCGTTTTTGTAACATTTCTTATTATTGCTCAGCCCAGCTCAGCGTTCAAACAAACAAACAAACAAACAAACTCTTCGGCTTTATAATATTATTAGTATACATAGTAGGCTGGGATCGAAACATTAGGGTATCGTTTACGCAGGTAAAATTTGTTTAGTGCCTAATTTAACTGATTATATTTAACATCTAAAATCTAAAAGAGCAAGGTCAGAGACAATGTATAAAATTGAAATATATTTTAAATGTACGAACGAATATGATATAGGTATACTTATAAATTAAAAAAAAAGGTATTTAAATTTCGTGTCACTCTTGTAACATATAATTTTATTGCCAGACTGAAAAATGAATATCAAGACACGCAAAAAAACTAGCAATAAAGAGTGTGCATGTATTTATTGTATTTAATGTAAAGTAAGATATTAATATAAATTGTTCACACCAAATATTACATCAAAGTATGATATTTTGTTGAAAATATTATTGTTTTTTTTTTACTCTCGAAGCAGTCAATTCTCGTCAAATATTCACTTCCCGAAAAAATAAACTTGTCAGAAACGCTTCGTTACAAAAAGAACAACAGGTTTGTGTTATAGTAGGACAAGTTACAAGCTGTCAGCGGCTAACGATCAATTATATTAGGAATTTTGTGTTCTAATAATTTGTTTCTTTCATATTTTTTATTTATGACATGTGTCTTGTGCCTGTAAGCAATATACATATATGACGAGTAAAGTTCAAAAAAATATACGAATTACAGATTCGTTGGTTTAAGTATATTTTAGTTATTCTTAATGTCTTTCAACTATCTTTCCAAGTCGACCGACTAGCCCAAATCTGTAACATTACTTATTTATTACTGTCAAGTGACTTGTCTTTTGCTGCCGAAAAATTACTTCATACTAGTTTAAATAAATGCACACACACTCGCGCATAAACACACAAACACACACACACACACATACACACATTAAATAATTAAATTAAAATTCATTATTTTATTCAATAAAACAATTTCAACATTTAAAATTTGTATTTCTCAATGTATAGTCCTTTGATTTTTGCATATAAAATTAAATTAATATTGTACACGATAAATAATTAAAACATTAATGCAGGACAGTTAGAAAGTATTATTCAATTTACTCTTACTTACAAGAAAAATTATCATAGTTAGAATTAGATGAGAGTATCACGTGATTGTTGAAATGTTTCTTAAAATATATGTATAAACGAGTCGCTGACCTTTCGTCTCTCGGACCACAATAGCGCCATTTGGCGGGTAAGCTCGTAGATCTGTCACCAGTGGTCACTGAAATTTCCCCATACCGCGCCCATTAGCGTAATAGATGTCAGATGTGATCGGTAATCTGTGGTTATTCAGATGTTTTGGGTTAATTTATAGTGGCTTAGAGTTTTCAATATTATATTGTATTTACTTTTATAAAGGTAATTTAAAATCGATTATATTGTATTTAAAAATACTAGAGGTACCATTTGGTTTCACGTAAAATTCGATAGATTGATTAATGCAGATTGTAATCTACATCGTATTAAGCACTGATATCTATAATTCCAGTTTGAACTAGCTAGTAATCTACTTACTAATTGGAAATAATATAATTCTTTATATTAACACATAACATAAGTCTACGGGTCGTAATTAAATATGTCTTAAAAAGTCAATTAAAAGAACGACAAATTAAGAATCAAAAGTACATTACGATTTAACATTAATGAAATGGAAAATATAAATTAAACATAGGGAAAATCGTAAATAACCTCTTTTATCCCAACGTCGTCGCCTCAACGTCAATAACCTTACGTTTGTCATCGCACCTATTCATTGCATACCAAAATTCTAAGAGAAATAGGTTTTTATACGCTCCGGACAGATTTATCGTTAGCTTGGACTATTGTGACTGGAATATTATTATTACGTTTGTATCCCATTTGTTTTTAGAATTCCCAGTCGCCGCTCGGACTATGATATATTTTCATTAAACGCATTTGATTCGTGTTCAAATTATACTAATATATACTTACGAATATAATTACTACTATTTATATTGTAACTTTTAAATTTGTTTTCATCACTTTATTTATATAAATACATGTATTTATATTATTTTATAGGTGTATATTATATTTGCTTTTTTGCATAGCAATAATTCACGTTATCCTAATTATAATAAAGTTTACTGACTGACTTTTTTATTCTGCTTTTGAAAATTTGCTGTATCTACCGATCTAACATGAGTTTATTGCAATGAAAACTATTTGCTCATCTGCCTCCTTTATAGTCACTATAAAAATCCTTGTTTATGTCAGCCACATAATATCCTAACGACCAGATATTCCGTTACATTAATAGGGTAGACGTACAAAGTAATCCAGAAGATGTAATTCTCGTATTTCTGTTATCTCTTAAAAAAATCGAACGTCCATTTACTTGAATAAACGTTTTTATAGGACGGCCCTTTGGCGTTTTATTTTTATAACGTATTTTATTTAAACATATATAGGTAATATTTTATTTATATAATAATAATAAATTTTAATCGTAATATATCATTATTTATGTTTTGGTTGTCTTTCATATTATTAAAATGTATTTTAGACGGTATTTATTTACGATTAAGAAAAATTTTTTTTTAGATATTTTCGTTATAACGATTAAAATATTTATTATCCGTTGAATTATAAGCAAAAAATCATTAGTAAAATTTCATGACTACTCGATTTAATTTGTGACCTTCAATCAATGACTTTAGATGCATATGTTCAAACAGCTGCGCAACCTAGGAAAATTATATACGTAAATAATTAAAAATATACGCAAATAAAAATATACATAAATTATTGTTTAAGAATGAATTCAACATACGTACGTGTACATACGATCTAGATAAGAGTTTTAACGAAATTTTTATTTAACATTGAAAAATGCGATACCCTTTGCTGAAATCGTCGCTCGCGCAGTAAATTAAAAATGATAAAATCGTGATTTTTTTTTTATGGAGAAATTGCCATAGAGGTTTAAATTGTCCTTTTATGTTATATTATGTAGTCCGATGACTCAATTTCTTATATAACCGCTTTTAACCTTCATTGTTTTTAACCCAGATATACATATGTGTAATTATGTGAACATTTTTATTACGCGAATTTGTATTTGCTGCGGTTTATCAATGAAGAAAATATAAAAAAAATATTTCTTTTTTTTACATATTTTAAAATTACTATCAAAGTAAACTTTATTCCATCCAGCTCTATACTTTTGTACATCCCGGTTTTCATTAAATTTTATCAACTGACATTGAATTCTCAAGACAGATCAGACAAAGATCGCTATTTAATAAAAATAGGGATTCCTAACATATTGCAATGTAAATTCTTAAAATGTAAAAGAAAAATTATAAGAAGGAAAGTAATTAATCATTAACTTCTTCAACAAGTCATTTAAAAGAAGACGACAGCGTGACGATACAATCGATATCCGGTGTTGACACAGAGGTCAGTAGTCTAGATAACTCTAGAACATTACAATGTGAACGTCTCGCGAGGTGTGCCTTTGATCTCACCGGTGAGCTGGGATAGGATTGTAACCGAGATATTAACTTTATCATGGAATAATAATGAAACTCGTTTTTATTCATATAACTAATATTAATTATCTATTCATATTTAGAAAAAAATTATCAATATTTTTACAAAAAGTAATTATGGTAAAATATGACACAATCTAAATTATGTAGCTAATGTTTTTTTTTTTATGCGAAAGATTAGATAAGGTCATTGAACTAAAAAAAAATAAAGAATAGCTTCTAAAAGGATAGTCGATTACGTAGGTATATGTTACACAACAACGAAAATATTATCATATGTTCCTTCTAAACTTATTTAAATAATATACCATCTTACTGTTTATTAAACAATTTAACTTTCATCTATCGCCAACCCTATTTCCGCACAGAGTAGCTTAAAGCGCAGAGTTTACATAGCCATCATTCAAATGTATGAAGTCGCTATTTACGTTTGACCAGAGCACTCATTACGGATTGTTATTGGAATAATAAAGAGATACATATCCTCTAGATGTTAGATCGTAACGTATTTCCGAGTATTCGGTACTATTGCGAAACGCAATCGCTTTATTCTCGATTTCGCGAACTGACACTTCTGTTGTTGTTTACTAATCTGTGTTTATATGAACTAGTTTTGTATGAAGTTTTGATATTTTGTTTGGATTCGGAAAAAACGATTTTTAAATTTCGAATAATATAATAACATGTAAAAATTTGAACGTTCTATATTTATTTAAAGTAGTTCCAGCATGGTATAGTATATCCTACCTTAATACCTACTACCTTATATTGTTAGTTATAGTGATCTGGCAACGTTGCTCTCAGTGTTTACATATTTTTGTTTATGGTCTCAATATTGCGCTTTCTAATAATAGTGTTATTAAATTAAAAAGATGCCCAAGCAATTATGGTACAAAGGTGCAAATGTTGGTTTTATAAAAAACCATCAAAAAAAAAAAATTCTATTAATATAATTGTACTAAAACGTGGAAGATTTGAATTTCCCGCTTTTTATTCTACACTATTTCAGGGAGAGTTGCGCACAGCGTTGCTAGATCACTATAAGTTGTTAAGTGAGCAGGATGGAAATTGATAAAAAATTTATGTTTTTAATTTTAATGTCGATAACAAAACGGCGAGGTGCTACTTTTATTTTTTATTTAACTTATTCTAAAAACATTTTTCAAAATTCTCCTTTTTTTTTGTTTTTCAATTCCGTCGCGAGAATTTTTTAATATAATAAAAAATTGGACATTTTACTTACTTTAAATGAGACATGACTTTCAAAATTGCGACCTTTCTCTTTAAATATTTAGCGATCTAAACGATCAAAAATTATGAAATTTTAGGAATTCATAAATAAAGCTATTCTTAACCTGTAAATTTTTTTTTGCTGAATCTCTCGAAAAGTGGTTTCATGCTGGAACTACCATAAAACTAATAAATTCAATTTGTGTGTTTTGGTATAAGGATAGTTGCAAAAGTGTTCGTTATTAGGTATTAGATATGTACCTACATCGTGTTCTCATTTATGTTTATGGTATAATTATATGAAGTTAAGAATTTAAGTATTGATCTGATTTAATAATACTGATAAACAGTGGCGTTATACATATTTCAATACTCTTTTAATACTCTAAAGTAAGCCATAAAATTTTATCGAAAACAGCAACAGCAAAACTATTTTTTGTGTAATATGAATGAATATTATCATAAATCAATTCACAGAGTCCCGCTATTTTATATCGGCCGTTTGCTTTTCATCGACAAAGGGCTTTATATTTAATAAATTAAAATAATAACAAAAATAAATTATATTCAGTTTTATACTTCGATAAAAATAAATCAATGAAAGTTTTGAACAAAACGTTTATTGAAATTATTTTTATGTGCTTAAACTAATGCATTTTATAAGTAATTGTAAAATATGTAAAGTATGTAATTCATAAAGTTGATTAGGTAATTAAATATATAACCGATATTTCGAAATCGTTCATAAAATTCATTGCGAGTATATATTTAAGCGATAAAAGAACATATGTGAGATAAAAAAGGCAAAAATAATTAATAGCCTACGACCATTAAACAGAACACTATAAAAAAAGTTTTTGAAGGCAACCTCGCGTTTGCTGCTTACATTTGAAAAGCAACTTCTGCCAAAAGAGCGGCGCTACGACAAAGTGCCTTAAATTTTTTAATTGCGAGTCGCCTTATGATTATTATGCGTCTTTGTGCATTCACAAGGCAACATGTGTGGAGGCTTTACTGAGTAATGCGCGAACAACCTTCATCTGTGGTACGAGGCACAAGCGAAAGCGGGTCAATTGATTTACTTACTCAAAGTACCTAATATAATTGTAAAATATTGTAATATTAAAAAAACATTAGGGTCCAGAGATACGGTAATATACATACCTATAAAGTAATCAAAGTATAATTATCGAATTTTAATTTATTTCTTTTAACTTGAGTGTTCTAATAAATATGTTACACTTTTTAAAAATTAAATTTAAAACTACTTTTATTGAAATTTAATTGAACACTGAAGGAAATTGTAGTGTAATAATAATTATACGTACCTAGGTACA
Organism: Euphydryas editha; assembly: GCA_036937285.1. Taxonomy (NCBI): domain Eukaryota; kingdom Metazoa; phylum Arthropoda; class Insecta; order Lepidoptera; family Nymphalidae; genus Euphydryas; species Euphydryas editha. The sequence continues at coordinate 9,608,551 of JAUPFZ010000018.1, forward strand.
AGCATTTCTACGTAAGTATGTAGGTATGCTTAGAAATTAAAACATAATTATAAAATCATCGCAACTTTGTACCACAAGAACCTCCTTTCAGTATCTGTCATTATGAAAGCTATCATTAAAAAAATATAATTATGATCTATTTATTTTTAATCTGTGTTTTCCCGCCGACGCCGCCGCGTGCACCGCCGGTCAGCGGTCTCACCCTAGCGTTAGAATTTAATAGCGTCGCTCCTTACACCTGTATGTGGACGTAACAAGATGCTTTTGAGTCTACACAATATTATAATATTATGCTCATTAGTGGGCATTTATTCAAGTTTGTCCACAGACTCTTATTATGCGCTATGAGACTTTTATTTCAAACTTGGTTGTAAAACGCCTTTTAATGGTGAATTGCCGTGTTGCCATTTCGAGTTAGTTTCCTTCGTTTTATGCACGTATAAACAAATTATTAGGCAATTACAATTATCATTTATTTTAATCCTATTTCTATTATAAATGAGTTTTTTATTTATTTAAGTAAATTAGTAATCTTTTCATTAATAAATTGTTTATAAAACTAAAGGTCTATTAACAATAAAATGCAGGCTGTGTATAGGATGTAGTGTAGGATGCTCATGAGATGATGTGACAAATTAGTATGGATTTTTTAAATTGTTTTTAGAAAGCAATCTTATAGCGAAAATCAGCTGCAATCTGAGGTGTTCAGTCATTTTAATATTCGCACAAAATCAAGAGATGTCTTAAAATTTTATTTTCATGGACTATATAATTATATATTTTACATAAAAATTAAATTAATTTAAAATTTTAAGACCGATATTTAATCTAAATGATATTTCCGATTTAAATCACGATTTAGATAGAGATATATAAGTGTATCAATAATAATAATGATACGTGCGTTATATAAAACACCTGTGACCTTGAACAATATTTTTAATAGTAACACATAACAGCATATGTAAATAAACACGTTGCCCAGCAGCTGTTCTGATGAAAAGGTGGTGCTGGAGATCGTTGTCAAAGTCCAAGGTAGTTGGGTTCAATGAAATGTCAAGTTCACTAATACTTACTAATCATGGCAGAATTCAAAACGATCGTAAGAAATACTCACAAAAATTTTACACATTGGAACCCTGTATCGGGGTGCCTACATACAACAATAAAAAAGATTTATACCGAGAATAAACCAAATATATGATCGGATGAACGGAGAAGATCCCGCGACGTGTTGATAACAACCAGTTGCATTTAACACTAGGTATGCCAACAAATTATCATTTTTCAGAAAAAACAAACGAACGAACTTCTGATAACGTTCCATTTTTAAACTGATCATAATCTTGTGTGATAGACTGATAACTGGACTTCCCCGTAACAGCTTATAAATATCCCACAGCTGGGTAAAGATATGCTCTCCATACAACAGAAGAGTTGCATTAAAAAAATTCTTGTCATAATAAGGAAAAGGATGTTTGAAGCTTAATCCATCACTTTTGTTTTGATGGATGTCTTAGAATTTCTAAAAGGAATGCTGTTTTTTTCTAACCACCGCAAATGATAATAATTGCAATTAATTTTGACGAACAACTGGCTAGTTTGCCTTGTGAGATAAAAAAAATAACATAAAAATTCTTATAGTCACCTACTTTTACTTCGCTTAATCTTTTAATGATTCTTATTTGTAATTTACTTAAACATTGTGTAATTATTAATAACTAGAATTGAGTGTACAACATAGTCCGTGTTTACACTCAAAAGTTTAGTCCTTAAATGTGAACAAAAAGATGCCCATAAATTCGAGTACGATATTTTACATGATCTAATAACAATATTATAACGTGTTTTTTAATTAAAATCTTGTCTAATTAATTTAAAAAAAATCAAATAAGAAAGTCAAAAAATAGATTAATTAAAAATTAAGTCTCATACTATTTTCTCATAAAAACTAATTAAAGATCAAACTGGTTAGTCATAAAAATGATTAGATAAAATTGGTTCAAAGTACCTACCATCTAGAGTACAAAATTTCGCTCCAGAAAAAAAAAACTCAAAATGTTTTTTATTTTTATTTTGTTTCTTATTTAAGATAATTTTTAGACTCTTAGAAAGCGTTTCGTCATTTAAATGCATTTTTACAGTTAAAAAAGGCTAATTGTTCATGAAAACAAACACAGATTTCAATGTCTCATAAAAATATAACGTTAAATAATAATAGGTACAATTTATACACGTGTTTACAATTTCTCTAATAACACTAATAGCTATGTAATTTTATAAAAAACTCGCTCGGCCTTTATTTAGAAAATTTCAATAAGCGTTTATCGTTAGATTTCTTTACACATCCAATTCTAATAAATAATACATTCAATCGCGACAAAATGTTAACGACGGACACGTCTATAAAACATTATCATATTGACAACAAATCTACGTATATTGGAACCGAAAATCTAATTACGAATTTATCTTCTTATAAAGGCGGACCTACTACAGCGTTATGACTATCAAAAAAGTATACACTATTCAATTTCAAAAAATAATACACACCATATTGGTCTTAGATATATTTATAATAAGGTCCGTAATGGTGTGCGTGATTATTTTCAAGTGTGTCAATAAAATATTCAAATGGAGACAGTAAAAGAATAAACGTTAGTAATGGCCCGTTCACACTAGACTGTCGCATGATCCCACGCTTAACATCGCTAGTTGCATAGTTATGGTCCTTTCCACTTCATAATCTAATGAGCTATGCCCATTAATATCTACTAAAGATATGGAAAATAACCCATAATTCATTGTACAATAAAAATTTTGTAACTTATTACGTTGTTCTGTGTTCGGTTTGGACACTTTGTTTTTTGTGATTTATATAATTAATCCTAATCAATTATTCAGTGTTATAGGTTAGGTTTTAATAATATATTAAAACACATTTGTTAACAACTCAATACTTTTATTAGAAATCAACAACTGTCTTACGGCATTTATAATATTTCTTAAATTTAAAAACAATTCTTATTAGAATATATATTGTATAGTATATATAGGTATTTTATGTGTCTATTTTATTTTACATTAATAATATATTATTTAAATAATCTAGAAAATAAACACGAATAGTTTTTGTTTACTTTATTTATTACATAATTGAAAATACAAAATACTAAGTATTGTATTTAATAAAAAAAGGTTTTTTAAATAAATTGCACATACGTGTAAGTGCAATAACTTATTTCTATCATGAAAAAAAAATCACTTAAATGATAATGATGACAATCGGTTGTTATAATATTACTTAATATCACTAAAATGGCATTTATGTAATTTTGTGTTAACAAGTGTAGCGTATCGAATTATATACTATTTATCATTATTACATTATTTTAAATTCTTGTTTTTTAATATTAAAATTATGTATATGTGATACACACATAAAAATATACATAAAAATAATAATTTTAATATCAACACATCCTTAATTTTTTTACATAAATTGGCTAAACAAGTCGTCATATTAATATAAATAAGATACAAAATTGCAATAATTCTGTTTAACTTAATTTAAAAACCCCATTATTACTTGTAGGTACATTGCCACGTAACCAACATCAAATATTATCTATAGAATCTCTAGTAATATATCAGCCTATCAACTTAAACCGTTTACATTAACGTCCCACAGAACCCAAAAAAGATGCTATCACAAAGCGGTAGTTTAAAAAATGTCGTTAATAGCCGCGGAAAAGAAATGTTTCCTATCACAATCAACTTTAAATACTAAACGTGATTAATTGATATATTAGCTATGAATTATACGTTTGTGTACTCGTTGGTAAAATATCCACACCTGGTCGGAATGAATTAATCGTACCGCGGACGGACAAAGTCGGGCTAACCTCGCTATGCAGGTGACATACGACAGGTGAAAATTATTTTGAAACGGATTTTATTGTAATAGTGTTGTAATCGGTTAAGCATTTTGCACCTTATCTTTCGAGTATTTTAAGAGATATTAATTAGGTAATAAGTTTTAGGAGATCGGCCTTTTAAACCGACCTTAAGAAAAGAGATTCTTAATGCGACTTTAGGTATATTTTTCTTTATGTAAGTTACGTGTTATATTTGCAAAGTTTGAAACTTAGTACCTACCTGTTTCAAAATACTGTTTCATATATTCTTCTTGAGTTAAGGTTGGTATGCAGATAAATGAATGACGGTGAAAAAAAAATTAACGTAAAAATTTTTGTTTGTAATTTTCTTTCAAATAAAGAATAATAAGTAGGTATTAAAATATATGCGAGTCATATGAATTTAGAACAAATTATTCTCAAGAACTACTCAATTATTAAATTTGGAACTATATTTCATTTATCATTAAAAAAATTACGACAGGGCAAAAAAAATCAATTAATTATGTCTTCTTTTTAAAATGTATGAGTATCAAAGTACAGAAATAAAGTTGTTACAAATTCGATATAAGAACAATTAGATTCTAACAACAACTACAATGTTACAATACAAACTAATCGCTTTACATAATCTGTAAAACCATATTCAAAGCCTTTACATAAGTATTCAAAGGCTGTCTTTTCAGTTGTCCGTCCGTCTGTCAGCGACAATAGAGAAGACAAAACATGGGATATTTTCCCATATGGGCGCACAATGAAGCTTTGTGCGCGCGCGCATATCTTTACAAATCGCGGCGTATTCCGCTTTCATTATTGTTTTCTCTCTTCTTAGCCTTTTTAGATAGTCTCGTTTGACTGATTGTTGACTACGATCATTTACCTACGACTTGTTTAATAATATATAGATTACATGACTACCTACACATTATAAAACAATGTCTTCCGCCACACCTGTCTGTCTGTTCGCGATAAACTCAAAAACTACTGCACGAATTTACATGCACCGCATTCACCAATAGATAGAGTGATTCGAGATAGAGGCGCAGCGAGGCGGGCCGCTAGTCATAATATATTAAAGGGTAATATGCGATTATGAATAGATTATTACTAGTATTTAAAATGTAATAATGTATTAGACTTAAAAATTTGTATATATTCAATATCATGATAATGACAGCCAGTGATATAATATTAAAAATAAGCAAATCGTAACTATGCATAAAATTATGTTATTGCTTTAAAAATAAATTAAAACATAGAAATTATAATCTTCTACTGATTAAAATTATAGAAATCATAGCTTTATTAACTACGGTCTCAAAACGTTTAATATTAAAATTTCATTCATAGATAACAATTTGGAAATAAAAGTTTTAACTATTTTTTTATTTGAAAGGGTTAACGACCACGATAGTGTTAACTTATGATTATATTCGTTCCTACCGTAATTGACTTTTGTTAAACGGGTTTTAACACGGAATAAAAATAATTGTGAATCTTCATTCGATATAATTAAGTTAATCGAAAACCGAGTTAATCTGTGGGTAGTGTTAATTGATTCTCATGGAAGTATGGAAACCTTACTTTAATTGATTCTTCAAGCGGCCTTTAATATCTACAATGTTTCTACATAATCCTATTTTTTTCGTCATATTTAGGTTTATTTTATCGATTGTTCAAAGACTAAAAATACAATAGAACAATAGTTTTATAAGCAAAGTAATCTAATAAAAAATAAGTACATATATATATTTATCAGCCTTAATTATAATTTATATAGTTATTATTATATAATTATAAATTTATTATTAGTTATAATTATAAGATATTCGGGATCAATTAGAAATATGGATATTGATTATGTAATTATTGTCAGAATTGTGTTATGCCTTTAGTCACGTGACCAAGTGCTTGTATCAATGATGGTGCTGGTTCCCAATCATAACACACTAGTCATAAGAAAGTTTTCACGCAATAAAAGAAGATTCTTATACTTCATAATATGATTCTAACACTACTTACATGAAATTCATAAAAAAACAATAAACACAAAAAAAAAACTAGTAAAAAACTGCATAAAATGATCACGTATTCAATGAAATAATAACCAAAATAAATCCCAAAGTCATCAAATTATTATAAATATATTTCTATATGCTTGAATCGATGTTTTTCTTTTAGACATTTTGGCCTATTATTATTATTATTATTTTTTAATTTCTAAGAAATAAATTCATTTAAAGAAAAAATATTATTGGCCTATGTTAGATGTATAAAAAGAAGACGATAAAACGGGTATCAGATAGACTTTAGTAAGATTAATAAAATCGAATGAAATAAAACCCGATTTTTGTTTTCCTTTATTTATGGCTAATTAAATGTATGCCATTTAGTTAGCCTCGTGAGAATTTCGCAAATATTTGCAAAATGCTTTTTGTTCTTATAAATACATTTAATGATTCCGCCGACGCCTGCCACGACAATGCGCTGCCATCGACAAAAGCGAGCGAAGCGGCGTAGACGAACGAGGTTTTTGTCTCGACCATAGACAAAAGGTCTTTCATTCGCGAGACAATGATGACTCGTCTTTATCTCATTTATCATACAGGCAGGTTACTTTCATCCAATAATTACAATGTCGTAGAGGACTCGGACACCGAGCTGGTGGAATTAATTACAATCCTTGGCACTCGTTTCTTCACCGGCAATAAAGTATTTATCTTCAAAACTCCGTGGGCCGTTCCATTCCATAAACACAAATCTGCGTCAGTCCGGCCGTCATAACTACTAAACAAAACATTAAATCAAGAATTATGGACGCGATCGAGTATCATGTAATGTTCTAGGGACTAACTCTGGAATAATTAGTGGACAACGATGACATTTAAACGATAAAAGCCATTCTATTAATTCAAAAAAGGAATGCCATTTAAAAAAGTAAGCGTTTGAAAAAGAACAAACACCACTGAAATAAGATCTCGGATCTCAGCTTTATTTTTGGTCTGTCGCGTTCTCTTCGAACCGGTTTCCATTTCTGGGTCCCACATCTTTCGAATTACGAGCTAACATTAAGTGGAGGAGACATTAGTGCGTCAAGATAATAATTCCTAGAATCACGTTACAAGCGTTACAAGGTGAGAAATGGTACAAAACTTGAAATTGGTAATTAGAAGTCCAGTTGTCCCATTCCGGCGGACATAGAATGCGTTTGTCACATGTTCACATATTTTTAAGAATTTCCACAGTGTTCGGGTTTCATTATAGTTATAACTATTTCGGCTATTCCGTGGATATGTAAAACGATACGGGAATGATTTGTTCAATAAATTTAAGCGATAAAGTATAATTTTAAACTGTTTTGTTATCCGACTACTTCTGAGAACATATCGTCCGTATTTGTGTCTCCGTAAGTTAATGAAAGTTATGGAGCAAACAAAGAAATGAATTTATCTATTACATATGTAATGTAGATAGATAACGTATTACAGAAGCCAACGAGCCAAACATTTTTTTTTTTTTTGAAAAAGGAATTCTACGTTCCATAATTGAAAAAACAAAAGATGGCGCACGAGGCGGCAAGGCAAAGGCAAAGGGATCTGCAGCCAGTCGGAAGCCGTTTAAAGCGATTGAAGCGCTCAAGCTGAGGGACGCTGTATTGCCGTTGTTCCTAGAGGGCACTTGTGCGCTAATTGTTTGCGGAAAGGGTTCGTCAAGTATTGTTTATGAGTTTATATGGTTAACAAAAATATTGTATTGTCAGTTTTAGATTTAACATTTTAGGCCTTAAAACGATGGTGATTGTCTATTCGGATGTAAAATTCAGAACAGAATTAATTAGACCCGCAGATCGGAGCTTCGTGATGGGAATACAGCAAATCTCTCATGTAATTTCATCATATATTTAAGTACCTATTTCAATATGAAGCAACAAATAATCTTTGATTGTAACATATATTATTTAGTTATAGCATTATATTTACTAACTAATGTTTATAATTTTTTCAATAAATACGCTATTTAACACAAACTTATTTATTTTTAAAATCGAATTTGTCTACGTTAAGTTTAAATTATTAAACAAACTAAAATTGTTCCAGCGTTGTAACCCTAAAAGATAGTAAAATATAATATACCTAAAAAAATAAAATAATTAAGCTCTTAAAAATAACGTAATCTTGTATAAAAATATTATATATATTGTATATTTCATTTCTATAATTCTAATCAATAAATGTCACAAATCTAAGATAACACATAAGACACCGTTTATATATACCTTATTTCTGTTATTATTATAACGCAATAGAAATATGCGTTCTCATAATAAATTTTTATCATAGGTAACGCTTTTAAATTTATATTTTTCTGCCGACGCTCCCCCAGTGCGCATTTCATGCAATTTTTCTCTAATTAAAATTATTCCGATTGTCGTTCTGTACGCGTTTGTTGTGGTCCGCGACGCGTGCCATTTTGAGTCCACTCGTGCTTTTTAGTGCCCGTGTTTACCCTTGCCTTACCCGTATAATAGAATTGACTTTACGAGAGAGGAATATTGTGGTTTTATATGCGTATGAAGTTTCAGAACGATTTCAGATCAGTTTCTTAACTTCTTAACTACTTAATTAAGTAGGTAGGTAGTATTGTCTTTAGTAGTAGATAAATTAAATATGTAACAGCGGTTCTTGAAATTGTCAAAGAGGTTTTTGTTATTTTTAAATTATAATCTACTACGGTTATATTGATTCTTTAAATAGCTAATAATGAATGCTTAGGTAAATGTCTGAAGACAATGCTGCTGGCTTATTTAGAGCTTAGTTGCTACAGTTTAATTGGTTGTTAGTAGTTATACAAAGATATGACGATATTTTCACCAATAACTTGGTATAATAAGTCTCTGTATTTCTACTGTACTTTTTGTGTTCTCTTTTTCAATCAGATCAGGAATTTAATAAAGAGCCCTCTGGTGTACTGTACTGTACCTACTCCCGTACCTACTGTTGCCCCACTGCTGGGCTGAGGTATTTATTGATTGAAGCATAATCTTCCATGCTGTCTAATGCGGTTTGACTGATAAACTTAAAACATAAGCTTTTTTACGTTATTTTCCTTTCTTGCTAAAATAGGGATTTTTTTTTAAATAAATTAACATGCAAAATTTTAGTAGTGCTATTTTTATACTTATAGCTTTGCGAATTTAAACTTGTGACCCTTTGGTTAAGATCCATGTTCTATCCACTGACCATCTCGGTTTCATTACCATCTATAATCCAATTTTTTTTTGAGCTATAATCATCGGTCATTAAGAAAATTTGTTTTCTTAATTTAGTCATTTAATTATTCAATCATTACATATAAATTTTAATCTACGGTGAAAATCACTGTCATAAATGTAGTTTAACGTGGATATCTTTATAAAATCTACATTCAGGAACATGTCATTAATCTTACAAGACATTCACTCATCGTTCAATCATATATTAATTAAGCAAAGTTGATAAACAAAATTTTTATGATAGAAATAAACTGCAGACCAAACAGTCTCTTTGAATCCTTATCTAAAACTTTCGTCACATTAGCGAAAAAAAATCGCATATTGTATACCTACGTGTGACGTCAGAAATCACAGATAAGATAGACAAATCGTGGCCGAATGACTCCGCGTTTCGCTAATGACGGAAAAAATCTTGCGTCAGAATGACGCGGGGGGACAAAAAGGGGACAAAAATGTTTTAAAAAAGGGGATGAAAGGACCCTTTGTGGCCAATCGTGCGGTCCGATGTTTTGTTTGATTTTTCTCACGTTGGGGTGTTTTGATGGTGAATTGATTGGGATTGATGATTGCTTGTTATATTTGACTATCGATTGTTGAAACAATAGGTTGTTAGTCTATGAAGCATTTATTTGAAACATATTGAATAGAATGAAATACAGTAATGATTAAAGCTCCGAATGAAAACACGAATTAAAATAATAATTGTCTTTTCAAAATTAGTTTTTATTACTAAAACTTCGATATTTTTAAACATTAAAACATTATATAACATAAAAGTGTTATTACTTTTCGGTATATACGTTAAAACAACATGGTTAGTATATACGTTAAAACTACATGGTTAAACTACATGGCTCATCTAGTCGGTTTTAAATCAAATTAATTTTAGTAAATAAAACGCTTTAAACATATTTCGTCAAGCCACTCCCCTTAACGCCTGCCTTGTCGTAGTAAAATATATTGTGTTATATTTGCTTATTGTAGGCTTAGTTATTAAAACAGTTATGCATAAATACTATATATAAATTAATATTATCGTTCATCTAATTAATTGTATAAGTCATAATTGATAAGCCTTTAAAACCTCACACGTGGAAGTTTATTTTTAAATTATTACTAATTAAAAAAAGATTAATGGCTACGGCTTGCCAAGAACTTTAACACCTTCGAATTTCGTTATATCTATTTGCATCTATTTCATATGAATATAAAAATTATAGTTATTATAACTATAAATACACACGCATAAATACGCAGCCTAAATCTTGTGGACTTAAGAAAATAAAATTGCTTAAAAGTTCACTAATAAAACGGAAATAAAAACTGTGAAATAATTATCGAAGTTTCATCTAACATTAGTAAAATATGGATTTGAAATTTGTATAAATTTAATGGATTTTAAAATTATAAAAATACTGCTGCGCAAACGCCTGAAAGATAATAGACACCGTATTATACTTATACCGTTGAATTATCTGACAGTTTTGTCACAATTTGTATACAACATTAATCCGCTTAAAGAATAACGCTATCCGTCCCTGTCACTCTCATAAAACATCATACGCGCAACAAGGACAGATAAACGTGTTTATCACTAGGGGGTTAAAATCGTAGGCATCATCAAGCTTATTACCGTATTCCATTAACCATCCCCAAGCAAAAGGCAACAGAAGGAGCAGTTTTGTTTAAACAGATAAGAAATCTCTTTGACAATTTGTGCTTATTCAAATAAGTCAGCCCCCGACACATAATAGGTTAATTTTAACGAATCATAATGTACGGTGCTATCTTGCGTAAGGTTGATCTGTTTCACGCTTCAATGGATTGTTTTCCTTATAATTTAACGTGTTGAGTCTTAACTCGAACTTTTCAAGGCTTTTGATCTTTTAGTGTAGAAGTGTCACAGAGTAGTTGTTATATTATGTTTGTTATATGTAAATGCATTTTGAGCGAATGACTGAATACATATTTGTTACTCTTTGACGCAAAAAAAAATGGAATCATATGCAATGAATTTGTAATTAGTTGAACAATTGTATTATAATATAGGCTAAATATCATCTTAAATTTATCACGGGATCATAACTTCTGTTACACGGGTGAAAACCGAGTAACGTAGCTAGAGTGCACCTACTTATAAATATTAAACGTTACTATTATGTCTGATATTAATTATGTAAATATATGCAATCAATAGAAATATATTTTTGTATTATATGACGTCCGACCGGACTGGTATCAAAGCTGTAACACGTGCTAATATCTTCATACCTAACATAATAAGGTTATTTATCAAGTACGTTTGCAGTAAAGTAAAAAAAAAAACACGACAATTAACTTTTTTCCGTTTCGAATGATCCATTTAATTTACAAGAGACAACCATCGAACCGACCCGGCTTAGATAAACAAGTTTTGGGGACGAAAAAGACCAACGAATTCAAAATTACCAAAACTGATTACGTCCCAGTCTCAAAGCGGCGGGTCCTTGTTTGTTACCGATTCTTTTCATTTGTCTACCTACATATAGGTACATATTTAATTTATAATTTTAACCCCTTCCGAATAATACGCTAATTTCGTTATGCATCTCATAGAATATAGGGTTCTTTCGCTCTATACATAGGTACCTACAGTATCAGCCTGTAAACCACCTACCTACTGCTGAGCGAAGACCTCTTGTCCATATAGGAGCTTAATCCACCACGCCGCTCCACTGTGGGTTGGCGGATAATTTCCCTACCATGAGTATCAGGTGTCTATGATAGCAACCGGGACCGTCGGCTTTACGTGCTCTCCGAGGCACGTTGGGGAGACCCACAAGGACATACACCCAGACCTGGAACAGATATTTGTACAAAAACAAATATCTGTCCCGAGCGGGAATCGAAACCCCGACCGCCGGCGCGCACTTTCGAGGTGACTACTCGCACCTATACACCAGAACGGTCGTCGTTATACATAGGTACCTACTTAACCGTTATTTGTTCAATTCTCTGCTCCTTGCTTCTATAAGTTATGGCACGTTGATAACTATGTTAGTTACAGATAATGTAGATATCTAATAGAAAAAAAGTTGTAAATAGTGCTTCAGAAATTTTAGACTATATTGATGAGTAACTATCTAATTAAGTTTAAGCAAAAGTTTAACCTTATGACAAATCGTTATACTCAACTATGATTTTCAAATTACCAGTTGCAATTTATTGATAGCATATAGGTAGGTACCACAACGTTTTAAAACATTTATACTTGAATTGTAAGTAGTTTTAACCAGTGATTTCTATTAAAACGCGTAGCTTCATTAAACTTATTTTTAATATGATATGTTACACACTTATTCACACAAATTCACGCACACAACTGTAAATATTGCTATAAATACACAACGATCTCAGTCACATAGGTGTACCTATTATACATGTGTGTGTATAAGTTATAACATTAATACACAGATATTCGTTATTAATTCCGAATTCAAACACAAATCGGTACGTAAGTCGATTCAAAGCGTTTGTCAAATTACAAAACCCCACCCCAATGGCTTGTTGGCAAATTCCAATTTCATCTTTAAAATCGCTACTGATTGTCTGTTTACATTTACCCTGCTTGTTTTGAATTTAAAGACGAGAACTTAGGCCTGTGATGTCTTTCTGTTGAAGTAAGGGCGATTACACGTGAACGAACGTGCTGTTTTAATAGAAAAAAAAAGTTTTAAGTAGAGAACCAAAATGTACTTAATAGATTATAAATAAAAATCTAATCTAATCTAAAAATCTTATCTAAAAAATATAAATGTTTGAACTCATCTTTGTAAACAAATATACTTGTAACTTTTAATTTATATAAATTTTTCGTGTCTATTTTAAACTATTTTTTATAATTTTTTTTTTAAACGTACATACCTTTTTCTTATATTATTATCCATATAATTTTAAAATTCAGTATTATTTAATCCCAATTTTTTTAAGACAAATGTCTATAAAAACATAAAAATATGTAGGTACTATAAAATTATTTTTAATTTCTTATATAGGTACTCGTAATAGCAATATTATGTTATAAAGACATTAAATATGAATATTATACAATTCGTAATACTACAAATAGTTTATATTAAGATGAAATATGTCTAGCGTTTGTCGATTTCTTATGTAAAATCGAATCGAACACAACTGAATCCAGAGGCCATCATAAAATGGTCACATTATTAGCATACAGTAAATAATCGTTACTTGAATCAAAACGCGACGAAAATGTTCAGAACTGATTGTACAGATAAGTAGCTTTGCAAATTAGGCGGCCATGTTTATGTTATCTGTCAAACCGATTTTAAATTAAGGCTTTACTTTGTAGCGTATTTTTTTCGATATTTTGAATTTTTTATTAAAAAAAATTAATTAAATTTTGAAAATACTGAAGTTGAATATGATCTCATATTATTTTTCGATATAGATCTGGGTAGTAACTGTACGTTATTTTTAACTTGTTTTGTGATTGCGGAAACATGAAAGTTCAAATACGTAAATTTGGTTATGAAAACGTAGAATTTTAGTATCTATTAATTCTAACAAAATAAGCTAAAGAACAATAAGAAGTAACAGGATATTTTCCAGTTTAACGATTTAACGATTTCGTTCGCTAAAATGTATGGTTAGTCGTTTACAGGTCTATATTTTATTTTGAAATTTGTTTTTCATATTAGAATATAAATTACAGGCTTCATATACCTACTTACATACGTACCTACATAGCATTCTAAATCTGACAACGCAAATTAATATTACATACATCTATCCAACAAACACACATCAACTTAAAGTAAAAATAAAAAAATAGTTTCAGCAAAAAAAATATTTAATTTACTAATTAATATATGTCTCGACATTTTCCCCAATACAAAACAAGACAACTTACTTGTATAAAGAAAATTACTTAAAGATTAAAGAACCCCCGATTCGCTGTCCACTTGCATAAATTATTGTACCGAAGTCTATCAAAGAGATAGCCTCTTTTGTGAAGGAATGAATCGAGAAAATTAATTTGGGATATTTTTTTTTCGAGATCCATTATAAACGATTTTATGAAAGACGATGATTCTGTATTGACATTTTTCTTTTGATGTTTCGTTTTGAAATAATAACGTATTTGTCTTTGAAATTGTGTCTTTACATTATCATTGCTTTCATAATGGAATAATAATTGATTTTTAAAAATAAGTCTCATAGAAAATCCTATTAATTTTTATGTAACATCTGCTTAGATTATATTTTAAATAAATATGAAACATTTAAATAATTTTAAGAATAATAGCTTAATTTTATTAGAATTATTTAAATATAAAATTTGTTTATTTTATATATAATTATTTATTGCGTTTTCCTCATATTTTTTATCCCAATGCAGTGACACACAAAAGGAAGGTTATGTTTTTGGCCTCTATTTACGTGTTTTATCCGTTCCTATATTCCCTCGCAACTCCTGAAAAAAAAAACAGATACTGTTAAACGAAATAAAACGGCAAATTTGGTATGACGTAAAGCATAAAAAAATTTTTCTTCCGTCGATGGGTCAAAAAATATGAACTTGCAACAAACCTGAAAGGCAAAATTTAATCGAATTATACCTATATCGCACGCTTATTAATAAACCGAAATAAGTCAAAATTTGTTGATTTCTACTTTTACTAATAAAATGAATTAACTCAGCTCAAACAATCTGGCCACCAAGCGAAACAGAGAACAAGTATGCTTAATTAAAAAAATCAAAAAACCCGACTGCGTAAAATACTCTTATTATAAACTAAAAAGAATATAACAATTTACTAGCTTTCATTTGATACCCATATTGCTACAGTAAGAAAAAAAATTCAACTCCCCCCCTCATTCCGCCATTTGCGGGCGCCATTTTGAAAATTTATATAGCCTATGTCACTACTACAATTTAGACAAATCCAACGACACCTCATATGTCAAAAACCGTCCAGCCGTTTGGGCTGTAGGGCGTGCCAAAGAAATGGACATACATACGTACATACATACATACATACATACATACATATGTACATACATACATACATACATACATACATACATACATACAAACATACATACATACACTCGAAAAACATAACCCTCCTTCTGTCGCAGTCGGGTAAAAATGACCGATTTAATGGATCACAGAGACGACAGAATGACTCCAACAAGGTAGAGGCTCAAAACTTTGACAGCTATTTCCCGCAAAAGTATTTTATTGATTTATTTCGGTTTATTAATAAGCGTGCGATATAATCATCAACAATACTATTCTATAAATAACTATAAAATGTCAACATTTACCTCATTTCAAGTATATACTTCTGCTATTAATCCACTAATCCTCTCCGTGCATCAATGGCTCCGCAATACCCAGTCGGAGAGGCAAACACAATAAACATTCACATAAAGCAATCCCTCCATAATATGCTATACTGATCTATTCAAATACGCACATAACGGCATTGCGATTTACCTACACCATTTACTGACTTATATATTTCCAAGTTGCACGATTCTTTTATTTATTTCAATTTAATATTTTGAACATTATCAATTTACAATCCATCTAGAGTAAGCCGTAAAATTGTTATTAAATAATATAAGGCTAATTTATTACAACAGACTAGCGGCCCACCCCGGCTGCGCCCAGGGTATGTATATGTACGTAAACCTTCCTCATGAATCACTCTATCTATTAGTGAAAACTGCATGAAAATCCGTACAGTAGTTTTTGAGTTTATCACAAACAGACATACAGACGCAGCGGAGGACTTTGGTTTATTATATGTAAGCAGTGATATTATCAGTTAGAATAGACTAATCTTGTATTATTTATATCACAACAACAAGGCAATAATCTATAGTAATATAACAAACAGGAGAGATTTATTCGCTTGTAATTGTAGATAAACTCTGAAACTACTGAATCAATTTTAATAATATCTTTACCATTAAAAAGATACGTTATCGAGAAGTAATATAGGCTATATTATATCACGCTACGAAACATTGTAGTGGAAGAATAGCTATAAATGTCAACACGAGGAAGCCCTGAGGGATAATTATATATCCAATCTCCTTCGTGTCCTCTCCAATCTAAGTGACATTGGTGAAATCACCCTTGCTATTTTAGCCATATATAGAGATATTATAGATAAAGTAGGAAAAGCATACGGCTACATGTAAGCGGAAAAGTCCAACGGTTATAAAGAGAGAGAAGATCGCGGTACCCCATTGGCCTTGCGGTCTCAAGTTCAAATCTCGATAAAATAATATTTTTTTTAGTGAAAATCAATTATTTACTTTTATTTTAATTTTTCGACTACAAACAAATCATAGAAACAACTAATATGCACAGTAATCTGTAATAGGGGTGTACGATAATTATCGATATTTATCTATAAGTGTTATTCGATAATTGTGATCCGATAATTATCGATAATTTTTCATTCGATAATTATCGATAACTATAGATAAGTTTTCATCCGATAATTATCGATAATTTTGATCCATGATTATCGATGATTATCGATGATTTTGATCCGATAATTATCGATAATTGTTTTTGGATCCGATAAGTATCGATATTTTTTTTTGTTTTTAAGTATTCGGATAGGGTACTAAGGGAAATGTCGATACTGGACGGCGGATGACCTTTTTTTTAGGTATTCGGATAGGGACAGGGGTAAACGTTGGTACTGAAGGTCGGATGACCTTTTTTTTTCGTCGTCCGATATCTGTACCAATAATTATCGATAAGTGTCGTCAACTATCGATAATTTTTATTCGATAATTATCGATAACTGTTCATTCGATAATATCGATAACTATCGACAACACGATACGATAATTATCGATAGTAGAATTATCGATAATTTTTTCCGATTAACATCCCTAATCTGTAATATTATATTGGTATGTAATTCAACCGGTACCGCGATCGTCTCTCTCTTTCTAACCGAGGGTCAGCTAGAGACCTGGCTCCCCTGCTCTATTTATAATACCTCTATGATTTTAGCACTATTGAAAGTCATTAATTCAAATGAATGTATGAATGAAATGAAGATGAAGTTACTATGAAAACGAAGCCACCGATCATGTCACCAACGTTACTAAAGATTTTTGTTATGTTTGTTTTTGTTTTTGCAAATTAAAGTTCCTACTATTATGTCCTTTAAAACATACGGAATGATTAATCATATGATATACAATTCCCAAAATGTTGTTTAACGGCCGACTGGTCGAGTGGTCAGGCAACTGGACACTTTACGCAGCGGTCGCGGGTTCGAATCCCGCCAGGTGCAGATAATCTGTATGACGAATATAGATGTCTGCACCGGGTCATGGATGTGTATATATGTATTTATATCTTAAATTTATTTCCGTTCCTAGTACCTGTAACACAAGTTCATACGAACTTACCACGGGGCTAGGTTAACGTGGTGTGATTGTTGGTTAATATTTATTTATTTATTTATTTTACTTAAGATTTTTTTTAAAATTTGATTTTATAATTTAGTGTTTTCAGTTCATGTAAGCAATATAAATTAATTATAAAAGTTAAAAAGGGCACAACGAAGGTACCTATATAAAGTTAACTCGATAATATAACCCATTAAATCATTATGTAAATGTTTATAAACTGATAATAATCGGTTATTATAATCTAAAATTAACTGTTAATCTTCAAAGCGTATATCTGGAAAATAACATTGTAACTTTTCAATCGAGTTCCATAGAATCCGGTATTAATGATCCACAATGGATCTTCCATTGCGGTGCAAATTCAGTTACGCACAGAGACACGGGATGAAAAGGTTTATATAAGCAATAATTTATTCAAAATACGACTTAAGTCTCCTCCCATTAAGGTCGCATTCACCTAACCCGTTCCCGCCGGTTACATCAAAGACAGTTAACTCAGGATGTGAGATTGGAATTCCTGATCTGACTAGTAATAAACTTGCTTCAACTTTAAAGAGATTTCAAAAGAACGAATAAAGAAAGCGAAGATGTTTTTATTAAAATCGCTCCGGACGGAAGAAAGGGGGAATTTTTTAAAGTGACACTCGTCCAATATCGTTTTTTTTTTCCAAAGATGGCCGACAAATCTCGATCTTTATTGGGTTTTAAATTTGGAAACGCCGTAATGATAGTACGCTTTGCAATCTTTGCATACATTGTACGATTGTTATTTACCTCGTTTGCGATATTAATGATATTAAAGACGGCTTGTTATATTCGTTTTAACGAGAATACATTAGCGGTGTCGTGTTTTTATTTGTAGCTTTCTGTAATATATTTCGTATTTTACGATTCTATAGTTGCGATACGCAAACGTCCGCGACTTATTTTGTCACACGCCGATTCTTATTTTTTTCCTGAATTTCAATTGCTCACTTGTTTGTTAATCGGCGATATCGTTTAAGCGTAGTTATAAATTAGGCAATTTATAAACGACATGGATTTTTTTACAAATATTCGTAATCGATTGAAAGAATTTATTTTTCAAATTTCATGCTTTTTGAATTTTTTGCAAAGATCGTCTTAATATCATTGAAAATAAATAATTTACTGGAATTAAAGTGAATTATTAAGACAAGATATAAGCGATATTTTAAATATTATAACTTTACTTATAATTGAAGAGATTATTGTTATACAAGAAGCTATAAGACCAATATCGGTTTAATATGTTATATTTTAATATGTTTTTTTTTTTCATGCGGAAAATAAAATTTGATAAAATATAAAAATATCCGAGGAAAGAAATGTTATACTCTAAAAATTCCGTAACATTTCTACAATTCGAAGATGTTGCAACAAATTCAAATATTTCCAATAGACAATGCGAATGTTTAGTTAGAAAAGTATTTAGAATCGTCTTAACACTGACCAGTGTAGTGTGTTTGTTATTTTATTAAGTGCTCTGATACCGGTACATTTATTGTAATTCCAGCCAGTACATCACAAAGAGTGTTTATTTTAAAACCGAGTGGCGGGTTTCGGTGTTTTTCAACCGTATGTCTGTCTATTAGTTAGTACTCGTACCTCTCGATTCGGGATTGTATAGAAATAAATATTTACATTTGACCGAACATTGTTGCCAGTGAAATGTTAACGTCTATGTAAATAGACGCACGTGGCTGGTTTGGATTGTATCTTTATATAGATCATCAAAATCTATTATATGACTATGTATTTCATTTTCAATTCGGTTTTTATTGTATCAGCTTCTGACCGCAGTTCCACTCGTATCTAATTTTATTTTCTCGATCGTACTGAAAGCTAGCTAACAAATTATGTCTCTTTGTAGTCCTTAACGAAGATTATTACGTGGATATCTGTTTGTAATTGTGAAAGTTTCACAATCCAGAAGTAGCATAGGCTGAAAAACAACACGCCACGATTAATATCAGCGGACATAATTCTTACATATCAATGTGGGTGCAACCGCGAAAAACGTCTAGGATCTTGTAATTTTAGAAATTAACTTACATAACGTAATTGTAAATAAAACCTACACAGTACAAAAATACTTTTCTTATTAAGAAATGATTAAATTAATATTTTCCTTAGATATAAAGAAAAAATATCTATATATTATTTGAGTATGATTGTCTGAGGATGAGTAGGCGCAGTGGTCAAAGTAACTGACTGCAGCGTCGATTCCCACCCATGACAAATGTATGTATAGGTCATACAGATAATAAATAATGTTCATAGTCAGAGCGTATTTGTCTTGTGTTTGTTTCTACTGGAAGCCGTTGTGTCTGGGAGGCGTTTCTTAAATAATCGATGTGTTAGTAATTTTACAAATGGAGTCAATTTATCTGCAAGCTCTTACTGCAGCTGAAGACAGACAATCTTCACATAATGCATCGTATGAACGTACATCATCAATCTGAATCTTTTCACACTCATCATCTTTTGTTTACAAAAGAAAATAATAACTTCGCCGATTGACAATGCTTTTAATATAAACTTTTTTTTTCTTAAAAATTATCTTTAAATATTAAAATATGTTAATACAATGTTCGAAAAGGTTGTAAAATAAGGCGTTGTCAGTTGGCTAGTTAATTTTTTTCCCAAGTATGTAGTATGTATTACAGAAACATACTTGAAATTAAGTATGTGTCTATAAAAAATACTGTTGTTTAAAGGACATATAACATAGTGTCGGCAAATTAATGTTCATTATTTAAGTGACGTGGGATATATCATTTAATATCGACTCATATAAAAAATTAAAATTAAAAAGTTTCTCGATAGTATTTCCAAAGAAATAATTTTGGAAATACTATCGAGAAACATATTATCATGGATCATGGAAATTAAAAAATTCACAATTACTTTAAAAAATATATTAACACAGTACTTACATTCTAAATATTCTAATTATAAATTCAGTATATTTTAGAACACTGAATCCGATTTCAAAGTACGATACTTAAAGAATTTTCATCGAAAAATTAAAAGTTGCTTTCCAGACAGTTTGAGCTATAATTGGAGGAGCCTCGAGTTAACCATCCGAATAAGGATAACAAGTTATACGGATAACAAGCAAGCTATCCGGGTAAAAGCGAGCTACCAGGGTAACAAGAGAGCTGTTATCCAGCTTGTAACGAGCCTAAGACGCGTAACGATGCAACCGAGCAAACGCGGAAGGCTTTTGTGATTTCAGTTGGGATTTTTCATGAATTATTAAGGGAACTAGTTTTTAGCGTGTAATATGAAGTTTTAACATACTATGAGTTGCCCAGCTGTGGGTTTACGTAACGACTGGCCCGTGGCGCAGTTAGCAGTGGCCCTGTTTTCTGCTCCAGGGTTGTGGGTTCGATTCCCGCCCCGAGTCTGGGTGTAAGATGTATTTATTTATATATGTATTATTTATATGTATATTTATTTAAAAAAATATGTATATCAGTCGGCTGTTACCTAAAACACAGGCATTAAGTTGCCTACCTTAGGAACAGACGACCAAATGTGAATGTAAAAAAAATCTATATAGGATACATCCATACTCGCTAAAGATATATCTATTATATAGTACACTCTCTAAACATCAATCAGTGGAATTTCACTAATTTTAAGTACATATTCACTTTTTATCAATCTGAGAATCGTATCACGTAGAATTAGTGACTATTCAATGTATGAATATGTGAATATCAGAGTCCACTGATTTGATCATTGAATATTTGTGTGTGCATTAATGAGTATTCACTAAGTTGTTATTGAAATTCACTGGTATGTAGTGAATACAGCTTCACTGACGTAATTAATTAAAATTTCACTGATTTATGTTTTAGAGAGTATATTAAGACCTAAACTGATTTTTTAACTCTTAGATGAAATAGCGATTTCATTTATTTTTATGATTTTAAAAGTCTTGTAAAGGCCTCTTTAAATACTTTTGTTAATTTAAATACGAAGTACAATTGTAAAGTCGTCTTATTTGTGGCGTAACTTGCTTTGTACCTTGATTGTAAGGAACTCGAAAAATCATCAATCGATCTCTATTGCTATACAAAGTATGGTTTTTACGAAGATTAACATGAAATGCAAGCTGCCGCTTTATTGTAATGATTTTTTTCGCACGGAATATTTACTAAATTAGCTATCTACGTCCCATCAAAATCGGTTCAGACAACCAGTGAAAAACAAAAAAAAAAAAAATAGACTAAGACTAAGACTGTAAAATGTACCTACGCGTTTAGCTTTTATTTTAGCATAACAGGTAAATACTTTAATTTTGTTAAATTAGTATTCAATTAATTATATATATTTTTCGAAGTCGGTCACAAATCTCTTACCACTATTACTTTTCCCTTGTTACGTCTATTTCACAGGAGATTAGGACATGTCCATTAGCGACAAAGGACAGGTGTTGCGTCAGTGTGCGCTAAGCTTTATTAATCTTTTCTCTTACGGTGAGGTTTCGCACTTTTGTGGAATCAGCTCTATTGATGTGGACAAAGCGGGAGAAATCTTAGTTTTATATTTCATGAGGGTTGTACTGTTAATGTGTAACTTACGACAGAAAAATCAATTTTTATATATTAAAAAAAAAATTAAAACTCTGTTATATATTTTTTTTGAAAAGAAAAAACGTGTATGCTTTCATTATAAATTAACCTTTCAAATTAATATACTATAATATAATAATTTTATGACGACGCGTTGTGCAGTGGTCACAGCAACTGGCTTATGCGCTAGCGGTCGCGGGTTCGATCCCCGCACATGACGAATACCTGTATAGCGATCGAGGAATACCTGTATAGGACATACGCATATTTGTCGTGGTCTGGGCGTTTGTGCTTGTATGTTGTGTATGTTTCCAGACCCCCGACACAGGATAAACATCCTACTGGGGGCCGTTGAGTGTGAGACGTTTATTTATAAATAAATAAAAAAATATAATGATTGGAGATTAAATGTAATATGTATACACAAAAATATAATAAAAAGTATTTACTTACTAGACTGGCCCTTTGGCTCAGTTGGCAGTAACCCTGCTTTTTGCTCCAGCTCGTAGGTTCGATTCTCGCTCCGTGTCCTGGTGTAATATATATGAACTGAACTGAATCAGCCTGTTAGCTTCACACTGCTGAGTAAATGCCTCCTATCCATATCGGTGAGGGGTTGAAACTTAATCCACCGCGCTGCTCAACTACGGGATTGCGGATATTTTTCCCTATAATAAGTAACCATCACTATCAAGTGTCTAAAAAAATATGTAGGTACCTATTATGTGTCTACCCATTAAAAAAATATTTCTATTAATCAGCCTAAAACACACACATTAAGTTGCCTACCTCAGGAACAGACTACCGTGTATATATTAAAACATTTCAATTTAATTAATTTTGCAATCATATTATGTCTCAAAATGTAAAGCTTTTTTGTATGTTAATTTAAAAATCTCAAAAGTATATTGTTTATATAAGATATCCGGAACAAAAAAATGCATTGTATTTATCAGAGATGTGACTTATTTAAGATACAAGTATCTGAAATACAGATACAAGATACAAAATACGTATTTTGTATCTTGTATCTAAAATACTTTTTTAAAATGTATTTTGTATCTTGTATCTAAATTCCTTTTGTTGGGTATCTTAGTATTTTGCAAATACTATGTTTGGTAAAATACTTTTAGTAATAGTTATTCTATGCATTCATTCACAAAATATAGCATAATCCAGTGATTTTAGGCATTTTAAGCCCCAATCTGCGGATAAATTCTAAGTGAGCTGAATTTTTGTATACACTTTTATTACGGCGTTGTAATGAAGATGTGAAAAATCGACATTGTAATCGTGCCGGCTAAAAAAGTTACAAAGGTCAAAAGGTCACAAAAATCAGTTTTGTTGCAAATATCTCGCGACCTATTGCTTGGAGGTCATTCCAGGTCATTATAAAAGTTATTAATCATAAAATTATCTACAAAAAATGTTTCATGCATTTTTCTGTAAAATTAACCGTTTTTGGAGTAGAGAGCTGAGAAAGCGACTAGAATGTACTCACATACGGTTTTGTATACCATACACCAAGGCGTAAACTCTATTGATTTTTATTTGGAGTTTTAACACAAAAACTTTTATTAACTATTTGTGAAACTCTGGAAATTATACTGAGTCAATTGAAAAATATTTCTTGAGTGTTAAAGACTTTATTTTATTAGTTTCATGCTCTTCAACAGTTGATCAACCAATGATGAAAATAATAAAGATTTCGATTTAAATATAGGAATAAGACCACTCGACGTTTTGTCAGCAACTGTTAATGATATAAAAAACTGAAGATATCGACAATTATTGACAAAAAAAAAATTGTAAGTATACTTACTATATATTATTTTTTCTGAATTTATCATTCAAATAAAAAATTATTCACTCTTAAAAAAATCTATTATTAAATATCATGGATTATTCATACGGGGAAAACCATGTAAAAAAAAAAAACGAACCTTGGATTCTTCTCGAGGTAGGTAGTGAGGAAAAGTGCATGTAGTCGCTTTCTCCGCGCTCTACTCCAAAAACGGTTAATTTTGAAGAAAAATGCAAGAGGCATTTTTTGTAGATAATTTTACGACAAACAATTTTTATAATGATCTATATTGACCTCCGAGTAATAGGTAGCGTGATATTTGCAAAAAACTGATTTTCGTGACCTTTTGACCTTTATAACTTTTTTAGCCGGCACGATATCAATGTCGATTTTTCACATCTTCATTACAACGCCGTAATAAAGGTGTATACAAAAAATCAGCTCACAAAAAAAAAAATCCGCAGTTAAAACCTAAAATGACTGGGTTGTTTCTATGGTGACATTAATTTTAAATGTTTTTAGAGGATTCTGATTCCTCTATTGCAAGTGGCGAAAACACAGGGTCTACTGGTAACACCGCTGACTTAAAAACACTGCAATACCTTAACAATAAAGATACCAACTTAAAGAGTTTAAATGCTTACTCTACAATAAGAAAAATATTTTTCAAATATAACACCTGTTTGCCAAGTTCTGCTCCTGTGGAGCGACTCTTCTCTTTTGGAGGTATGATTATCAGGCCTTATCGAAGAAAAATTAGTGATAAAATGTTTGAAGAACTGGTTTTACTTAAGTCTCAATTAAAACCTTAATAATATAATATTTTATCTTCTCACTTTTACGCGATCAACGCGATGTAGGTATTTGTAAATAATTCACGTAAAAAAATTAAACTTACATTCAATAAAATGTTATTTTCTTACAAAAGTATTTGTATCTTTAAAAAGTATTTGGAAGATACGTATTTTGTATCTAGTATTTCAGATACCATTCCAGAAAGGTATTTGTATCTGGTATCTGAAATACTTGATTTTAAAGTATCTTGTATTTTGTATTCCAGATACTTTGTAAAGGGTATCTTGTACATCACTGGTATTTATATCAAAATAATATTTAATAAAAAGAAATGCATAATCCATTAAAACGCATATGTCGTAATAAATATTTATAGAAGCACTATAAAACACCCAAATTAAAAAAAAGGTTACATTGTAAAGAACATCAATGCGCTTCAACCGCCAATTAAATAACGATACGCGTATAATTTCACGATCGACCCAAACAAAATAAATATAAATAAGCCTATTAGTTGTAAAAACAACGTAGCCAAGCGTATCAGGCTGAATAAATAAAGAGACGATAAACAAAGGCAACCCCAAAGCCGAAGGGACGCTTCAGACCAACTCCCGCGAGAAGGCAACCCCCTTCCAACTCAACCCATATCCCGTAACCCCCGACCCCCAGAGACCCCCTCCTGTCTTGCCTCTTTGGTTCTTACCAACCCGGATGCTCGTCCCACTTCAACTTTTCTTTTATTCCTTGCGTACTCTTATATTTGTTTTTGTTTTCCTTTAGACAGCGGAAATAATAGCGTTGCTTTTGTATGGACAATTTTAATTTATTTCGGTATTATATTTATTTTCGTAGATTACCTTAGACCTTTTATTTAACTGTTTTGTTTACAGGTAATAGTGTACATATACAAGATATATAAGTTAATACATTACATAAAACTTACGTAAAAATTGACAATTTGACACGATTCGGTAACCAAAGTAAGATTGTATAGATATGTTAGGTACACCAAAACGTTAACGAAAGAATACTCTTTTAATAATGAAAAAAAAAAAAAAAAAAAAAACCTTCAAGCCGTAAATTTTTAAAACTTAAGTCGCTTAATAAGAATTTTCTTCTGTTTTTATATTGTAATAACGTTGAAAAGAAATAATTACACTAGCATCGAGTTATCCACGATATTCTTAACATTTTCAAGATTTGTGGGCGATGGAGTTGGCGGGGCGTCATTATGTGTCTGCATTCAATCTTACAATTTACCTCGTTTTTAGACAAACCAGCCTCGTTATAATGGAACCGCGGATCGCGAATGGGCACTTGTTTTTAATTATAAATGTTCTTTTCGAAGTTGAAATTATTTTTAAGCGTCTATTTATTAAACATCGTACGTGACGCATGCGTGATTTGTTATAATATTTTCGTTGTAAACACTTATTTTATTTAAATTATTATCGCTTTTGATCTTTAGTGTATGTGTTTATATAATTGTTTGAAATCGTTTATTATTAACCGACTTCAAAAAAAAAGTTTTTATACGTTTCACCCGTCTATGTTATATGCGTGTATGTTCGCGATTTTATCAAAAAAATATTAATATGATTTGGATTAAGGTTTCCTTTATTCGTCTAAATTTTTTTTTCATATTAACGATTGACACGTATTTGAGTTGTCTTTTAGTGTAGAATTATTACAGGAAATGAAACTTTTGATAAATTAAATAAATATTGTTTGAAATTTAGATAAATACAATGAAAAATATGTATAGTAAAAGAAAAAAAAACTACAATAGAAGGTGGGTATTTATATATTTATACGAGAAACGAGAAACACCTGTACGAATTCTTATCAGAAGGAAATCAGATTAGAACACTAGCACAACTGCCAGTCAAATATATAGGTATTAATAATTTAAAAAAGACAACTTCCTTTTGTTCGTAATAAACAATGTTGATCATAAAGCGAGCAGAGGCCGGATGTTCGAAAATCTACTGTTATGGATTATGACAGAACTGTCGTTTGAAAGTCCCGTATGATGTCGCAAGGACTTAATTGTTGATTTACTACTGGTCTTCATAGTCCACTAACAAAACAAGCTATAAAATTCACAAGAAAGAAACGTCGCGGTATACATGAGATGCAATCGTTTTATTAATTTGTTATTTATATTGAGTTTATTAGTATATATATTTTTAATTAATAGATTAGATAGTTAATATTTAATTCTAATTATCTATATATCTTCATAATTATATTCATCTTTTTGTACATAGTAAGGAAAGAGACAACAAACATGTGGATATATTTATAAAATTAATTCTTTTTTTTTTATATAAAAATACTATAAAAACTTGAAATATTATAAGTATGGCCTTGTTATTACGCCCTCGTTAATTCAAAAGTGCAAACAATCGAGTTTGAACACTCAAAAAGACAAAAGTTCCTAGGGGTCATCGTTGTTGTAACAATTAAAAGTAGATTAGAAGTGGCATCGAAAATTATTCAAATAAAATACAAATTAATTTAACAAAATATATTAAAATTAAAATACTAACTGGGTAGTTTATAAATAAAAGAGTAAAATTGTAATTTTTTTAGTTTGGATGTAAGGCAAACTTCTTTTACTGTGTACTCAATAGGAAGCTACATTATACTTGAGCTTCATAGACTAGGTTTTATTTTGATAAAAATTAGTTATTAAGAAATTAGTTATAAGAAATTTATAACTTTATCAGTTATCTTGACTCGGACTTCTAAAAAAAATGTTTTATTCAATGTTTTTTTCTAAACGAGATAAATGCGTAGTACTATTATACGACTAAGTGAAAAAGGCACTGAACTCCAACGCAAACAAAGATAGACATCAGCTACTTTAAATTATAAAAAGAAAGATAAAAAATAACTAGTACACACTTTATTACATACCTACTTACAATGATCAATGGCATATTCACAAGACCACGTAGTCTATGATTGACTGACATTCAAAAATTGAGTAGCCCCCAACCGGGTGCGGTTATTTAGAATTAGCGCGGTGATTTCGCCGCACGACGCCCCGACACGTGCCAATGACTTTTGTATGACAGAAGTACTTCAAAGACACAAAAAACCCAATAATATCCATTGATGAATAGAAAATTACATTCTTTTAAGGGATTTGAGTCCTTAAGGGTGATATTTATTTTAGAAACTTGTTTTACCTCTATTAATTTATAGAAAATATATAATATTGAAAACTGCTGAAGAGTTTTTTAAATATATTTGATGTAGTCGTAACTTTATTGGTATAATAAAAATACGATATACACTTCTAAAATTATATTTAAACTCGTAACTTAAAACAACTCATGACCTAGGTCAACACTTAAAAGGCTACATGGAATTAGTCCAAAAACAATAACTATATATATCTCATCACCACAAGTCGATACGGACAAAATCACAGCAGCGTGTAGGTACATACTATGATATTCATGTGTATTCATGTGTCTTCCATTCAAAGCTTTCTATTTTATTCAATATAAAACATAATAAGCTCGATAAAACGTGGGGAGTCTTTACAATACCAGAACGCATAATCACCGGACCGATTTGCGATAAGATCGACTAAAAATCGCGAATCACCTCTCACAAAGTAAACTCCCGTGGCGATCCCGAGCTTGTTTGCGGACAAGTTGCACGATCGATCTGACAGTTTAATTGGCGGTTGTCAAAATGTTTGTTGCGGTTACATTGATTGTGATTTTCACTGCTATCTTATTGTTTATGAAAAGTATTATATTAATTGTTGTATTTGTATTTCGAAATTATGTTCAATTTTTATTACTTAAATTTCTATTAAATTTGCGATTTTATATACTTAGTTTATATTGTAAAAGTACCTAAATAGTTTATCACATTTGAAATGTAGATGTTCCTAAGTCAATTATTGTTGTATCATTGATTTAAGTTTTAAAATGTAATACGGCAATACGTTTGCTGTTTGTTTTGCTAAATAATAATTAATAATATATACAATATTGTATGTTTTGTAAGTATTTGCAACCAATGCAGGTCTTTTGTAAGGGGATATCAGAACTTATCTCCCGATCCATCGACGCTCAGATAAAAACAAGTCATGCTGTTGCAAGTTGGCGAATGTAATAATTAATTCAAAGCATTATTGTGCAATCTGTTCTCGATATTAAAACGCATTTTAGAATACCGATCGAAATGAATAGAGACTCTTGTTTGTTTTTCATTTAAGAAAAATACTTCTTATATACCTAAATAATGAAAAAAAAACACATAAAAATATTTTTAAAATAAATATAGTGTATATATTGTTATTCAACTATACTTATCATAATTTTAATTACTACGAGTATTATTAATTGAAATTAGATATTTGGAAATGGTTAAATCGTATAAAACATGGACTTTTATCGTTTCAGTAGATACTCTCTTGAGATTCACTTCAGAATTCGAATTAGGTTTGCCCAAATAAAGGAAAGGTCGTCTCTAGGAAGATTATAATTAATTTTCATAATTGTTTGAAGAAACCATTATTATAGTTCATTCCTAGAATTTTTAAGTAAATACTATCCGTCATCCGATTTTTAAGCTATATCTCTAACTATATTTAATTAAAATTAGGCAGTTTATTCATAAAACCTTACACATGGATTTGACTTCGCACCTATAATATTAGGTAACAGGTTGTATGTAACACTATTTATGATTTTCGATGTGTTTATGTATACTATAACGGAATAAGAATTGCGACTCTATAGGTTCCGTTTCTCAGTTAGTGCATTAGCGATTCATTTTGATATGTCATCATACCGCCAGCTCGCTGCTCCGCTGCGCTTTGTACTGCCCCGCGAGACAATTGTTATCCCTTTTATCGCCCTTTATTCAAATTATCAACACATCAACGTAATACGTATTAATGGTGCCGACCATAAATAAAACCATAATCCTCTTAACTGATGTTGTACATTTGTAATTCTTCCAAGATTTTAGGATTTTATTTAACAAATAATCAGCGTCGTACAATAATAATCCGACTGAACAAAATCTAAATGGTGGGCCAGAATAATATATCTAGGAATGAGGACATGTCAACCAATGACAGTAAATATTATGATTTCATCCGAGATCTTGCATCTCTTACGTCAATGTGACGTCCGTTTTATTATACAGCGTTCGATGTATTTTCACCAAATCCGTTATTTAAACAAAACACTTCGACCTAAATTCAATAGCAGTTAGGATTAAAATCGTTTTCGATGTTAGAAAAAATTGGAAGCACACCATTTTGATATTCTCGCCGGGCTTATAAATTATGTCATGGCATTTCCGGTCTTCATCTCTGATCTCTTTGTCAGCTCCTACGATGACTTCGATTCCTTCCAGTAAAATGGTTTTGATCTATGTTTATACCAAAACTTCTATTTCATC
Organism: Euphydryas editha; assembly: GCA_036937285.1. Taxonomy (NCBI): domain Eukaryota; kingdom Metazoa; phylum Arthropoda; class Insecta; order Lepidoptera; family Nymphalidae; genus Euphydryas; species Euphydryas editha. Next base: position 9,638,842 of record JAUPFZ010000018.1, read on the forward strand.
TTAATCACCGACAAACGGCCTCACTTCTTTGACAATAGCTTAATAACGATTTATTGGTAGCTCAAAATATTAATGTACCGTCTTGAAATGTTACGAGGGGCATAATCTCATAAGCGGTGACATTATTGTACGAAATTCACGTTAGAGTGCCAAGGACGATGTGACAGATGGTGTGTGTTTACTCAGGTTAATTATAGCAGCGGCGATCTTTATTGATCGGATATCAGCGCGTACGCACAACACGTGACGTAATATCAAATAATTCCTTCCCTACAACAATAGTTGTCCCACTCCCTGAAATGATAATACTGTAACGCAACCACACTAATATATCGAATAAGTTTCATTCCCGGTAGGTCAACTCACCTGCGCGCGAACAATTAATTGCCACACCACAGCTGCATTAGAAATCGAATTTTCATATGATCCCTTACATTAATAGTATTATCAAAATGTGGTCCAAACGCTGAAACGACGATCCGCTATAAAATATAAACATCAATTGCTAGGACATCTCCGCGGAGCTATTAAATAAAAGTCTTTTTACATTAGATAAATCGCGTACGTTATTCGGGAACATCTGTCCCTTACCGATTACAGCCATACATTATGCTCGGTTTGTTGTTTTTAATAAAAAGTTTAATCCGTTCGGTTATGACGGCAATTTGTCTGGCAGATGGAAAAACTTGGTCGATTACCAGTGGCGCTCCGGCCTCCGGTATCGGCATCGGTAGCTATTACAACCGCATCACGCTTTTTATTTGCATGATTATGTCATGCTTATTTATGTATACACTTCTATCTTCCATTAGCGTTTTTTTATTTTTATTTCCTTCGAATGTATTTCACTTAAGCGAGCCTTGTCACAGAATCCTTTAAACGAACTGAAAGTCCTTTGTAGACTCCAATACCTTTCGGTTACTGTAATGTCGGAAATTCGAGTCATCGAGTAATTTCGATTTCATCACCTCATAATATTGTAGCCAGTACAACCATTAACAATTCAATACTGTCTTAATCAAGATCCGATAAAATGTATATTGTGTTGTCCGTCAAGAGACATGAGTAATTAATTGCAGTTTACTTTTTTCGGCACGGCTTTATGGTTTCAAAGATTTAGTGGGCGTCCCCCGGGTGATTTGTGCACACAACTTAGCACTCTTTGTCACGGCAGGCGCTTAAGCGTGTAATATATCTTGGGGGACAAATATCGCGAAGAAAGATCTCTCATTTAAGTGATGTACAAAATTATTTCGAACGTAAACTGTTTATTCTTACAGATATGTTTATTTCCCTTTGGAAAGGAATTTTTATTTTAAGGAATGAAAAATTCAATGAATTTACATACAATGTGTTGTTATTACCAATGAGACAAAAAAAGTCAATGATGAACAATTTTTAATTGTAACGCTTTTTTCTTTGGAATTAAATGTTATAAATAGGTACTTTTGTAATAATCTATAAGATAAGATGTCTTTAATCAGATGTATCTTTTTTTACAGAATATGGGTACGGTGTCAGCAGAAATGGAACTGCAAAGACTGCAGCAGGAACACCTCAGAAGACAGGGGATGGTAAGGCATGGACACACCTTATACCCTGGACCCCCACTTGGACTTCTTCCGTTACTAGAGCAGATGCGACCGCAACCACCTCCACCAACGAACGTAAGTCATTTTATAAATGTTATTTTTAAATGCTATTTATGTATCATATTAATTAGTATAATGTTAAATAGTATATTTTGGGAGTATGTGTGTACCTATATATACATACATATACCATAGGATGCGGCATTGAATTTTAAAATAACTTATTATTTTAACGACGCGTTGACGCAGTTGTCACAGCGACTGACTGATGCGCTAGTGGTCGCGGTTTCGATCCTCGTAGGTACATGAAAAATGTTTGTATAGGCCATACATAATTTTGTTTTGTCGTGTTTTGGATGATTGTGCTTGTATGTTGCATGTATTTCCATAATCCAACTCGACCTAATACGATTAAATATAAGGAATTAATATCCTAGAGTGGGCCATTGAGTATGAATCGTTTATTTTATTTATTACTAGCTTCTGCCCGCGGCTTCGCCCCCGTGGATGTCAGTTATCGTGAACAAAAAAAAGTATCCTGTGTTACTTCTAATACCTACCCCCAAGAATATGTGTACAAAGTTTCATGTAGTTTTAGCGTGAAAGCGTAACAAACAAACTTTCGCATTTAAAAAATTAATATGATATACATGATTAGTCTTAAATTAATGAAACTGGCCCAACGTTCATAAGTCATAAAAAATAAAACGATTAATCAATAGGTAACACAGGTAAAACCGCGAGAGACGTCTTGACTATATGTAAATTACCTACTTCTCACACATCACTACTTTAAACTTATTTTCTTTTAAGAATGGAATGAACAACATAATATTACTAAAGCTGGTATTAAAATTTATATAGTATTACCTACTTGCATTTTCATCGCCATAATAAAGGAACTTATTTCATTGACAAAGACGGGTCTCTACAGGTCAAAGCGCAATGTTTTGTACACTTTGTTGCTTCTTGGTAATATGGCTTTTTATTGGTAAAATAATAATTTGGTTCAGTAGTTATAGAGTTTTTTCGTAAATTAATTACCTAATATTTCAACTTTACCTTGAATTGAATTCAAATAAATTTTATTAATGTAATATTACTCTCAAAAATTTGTAGTTGTTACGTAATTAAAATCGTGTTTTAGTTAAAAACGATTCCGATTACATGAGTAATAGAAATAATTAGTTGTAATTGGTTTCGTAAGCCACTCTCATTTAATGTAAAACTTCAAATGTCAAAGTTAATACTATTCTATTAGTAACAGACAGTAAATATTTTGCAGCTACTTATCTTACGATTCCTAATTAAATAGTTTATTATCTTTCATATTATGAATAACTAGAAGATCCCTGTGGTTTCATCTACGTTAGCTTTTGTGGTTCCCGCTTATGACTGAAATGATTTATACAACCTAAATAACCTTGCTATTCACAGGTTTTCTAAAGAGAAGAGGGACATACTGGCTAAAAACCAGTTTAAACCAATTTGCTGCGATAGATCCTGAAAGTAGCGCGGTTTTGAATTCTTATGACAATTTAAGGGTTCAACTAATAAAGGTTAACTTTAAAGCCACCGTAATTGTGTATTTAAGTTTTTTTTTAAAGAAGATATCAAGAGTTACATTTTAGACGTTGCATGTTTTTTTTTTTTTTTAGTTTCGTTGCTTATGGTTATAACATAAGATGAGTAAGCAAAACATGCCGCGGCAGAGGTCAACTCGCGCATATTAAAACGTCTAACAATAACCTAAATTAATTCGTAATTTTTGTTGGAAATTTTATGAAATTTTTATCTAGATATAATTTTATATAATTATCATAATCATTTATCTGGTAAATAATTTATTAAAATTCAGTGAAATATTTATTTGCGAACTATTTTGATCACCTACAATGAACGTATGAAACAGTTATACAATATTTTATTTAAAACAAGTTATATTCACAGTAAGTTCGAAAAAACAATGTAAGAAATAAAATTCTGTCCTTACTCGATGAAGAATTCGTAATTGCGGATCATAGAGCGACTATCCTTTTTGATACGGATATTTGCCCTTATTATTTGCAAAATAAAAAAGATTATACAGCAATTAGCATTTAGGTGTTCGTAAACAAATGACACCATTGCGTAAAAAGAAAGTACAGTCTTTACTCAATTTATGTACTAATGATGAATCCCAAATTAGTATAACACTAAGCAAGTGCCCCTATCCCCACTCCACCCCTTTCATTCCACGAACTATTGGACCTCCCCTTGTACATTAGTGCTTAAATGACACAGGTCTTCTAAATTTTAAATGGTGCACTTTTAAGTATAGTAAAGCGCTAACATTAACTATATTCCCAACATGGTGTATTCAAAACCGGGGCAAGTATCCGATTGAGTCGACTATCCGGGTTTTACCCTGATAAAAAACCTGCGACAGATTAATCGTCGCGGCAAGCGTGAAATAATTATTTAGTTTTTGTTGTTCAAGTTAAATCGAATTGGCTAATATCCTGTCCTCGTTTGACTTCGAATTTATTAATATAATAAATGCTGTTTTTAATAAAGTATAATAATATTCACAGTCACCTATTCAATTTCAATAATATCGTTGATCTGTTCTATATTATATTTATTTGACTTAAATAGTCGTATCTCATACCATCTTTAAAAATATCAAAATAATGATAAATAAATGATATGTCATAATATAATTATAGAGTATATAATTATAGAGTTTCTAAATATATATACCTACCTAATATTAAACACACTTAACGATTTTAATTAAACATGTTCTAAATTAAAACATACAGTGTATATACATTGTATATTTATATTATTTAAAAAGATTTATCGAAAATTTTGTGTGTAATATCATAAAATTGACAATAATATTCTGTAAAATGAAAGTTGTTCCAAAGTTATTAAATCAAACCGGTGTATCTTATGTAAAATTATAATTAGAAGATTCGAAACGTCATGAATCATTTCTCATCCAGTTTTTGGATTGTAAACATTTCATTTGATGTTAATTGAGGCAATTTCCGTAGCAATAATAAACTATTGCATTATTAAATGGACGATTCAAGCAAACACGTCAAGTACTTTATAACGCCGCTAGATTTAGATATTAAGATTCTAATTTGAATTATTCAATTAGGTAAATTATACGTTTTTATGCTGTAATTAAAATTATAAATTGAATAAGAATTCTACAAACAAAAAAAAATATTGACAGAACTTATAAGATAACGTCGCTTAGCGAAATCTAGCAATATTCTTAATATTTAAATAATATATCTTAATTATAATATCAAAATTACATTTTTAAAATCAAAATATTGATATTTAATTTTAAATGACATAAGCAATGGAATGTCTCTCGTAGTCGAAATTCCTTCAATCCGCTTATGTTTATTTTAAAGTTTTAATGAACCATCATAATTTTTGGCATCTCATTTATCATAAGCATCTAGGTCAGTTTGCAAATTTTGGAGCCGGTTCAATTAAACAACCACTGTCAACAATTCTGACACCCACCGAATATTTTAAGAGTATCACTTTTACCACAAAATTCCACTACCTACACAAAATTATGCAACCCTTAAGAATGTATTAATAAGATATATTTCCATAATACTTATGAAGAATTGATCAACACGGATATATTGAGCTAAGCGTAAACGGTTTCCTTCATTTAAATTAAGGCTTTTTCCGTACACACGTTTAAGTTTTCCCAAATAGGTATTCAAGGCTCGTGTACTTTGCGTACTTTACGGCAACTTAAAAGTTATGCTATGCCTGAGACAAATCTTAATAATGCAAATGTCACCAATAAGCTACATAGCTTTTTATACTATCGTTTTAGGTGGTGCCAACGCCAACATGGCCGGCGACAGCTCAACTCGCACAGCTGACAGCAAGCGCCCGTTCTCCCCCACCGCAAGATCCCGATGCGCCTTTAAATCTTAGCAAGCAACGATCACCGTCGCCCGCGCAACCCATGATACTCCCAAGATTCGTTCCGTATCCGCCGATGGAAGAAAATAGTCCTTATATGAAGAAAGACGATGATTACAACACTCAATGCAACAGTAAGTAACTATAACTTATGAACCACACCAAAATAGATTCATTCATTAGTTTGATCTTGATTTCATTAATAGACGTAACGCAGTTTCACCCGTGTTCAATTAAAATTTATGGCTTCTTTCTGTCTCGCTACTTTAAGTCGTAACAGGACTCTTTATAGCTCAGGCTACTTCTGGATTATATTTTCTTATTTTTTCTTTTTTTTACCATAAAAATCTTGTAACGCACAGCAATAAGCCAGTTATGTATGTTTGCCTTACACTACATAAATACTAAAGATAGGATTACTGTATTCGGCTTATATAATAAGTTATTCATTGCTTTTTTTATTTTATTAAAATAATTCTGAATTCAATATCAAAATTATTTATAGTATAATTTTATAATCAAGAAGCATTGCTTTTTTGTCTAAGACTTTGTAAAACAGTTAATAATCTCAGGTAAAGTTATTTTGTAATAAATCCAGATTTCTTAATATTAGATTTCATCATAAAGTAGTAAACAGATTTTTTTAAGTAATCGAAAAATAAGTTCGGTTTCGAGATGTCTCCAAATGTCCCGGCCCATGAATCAGATAATGATCATTATGACGCTCGCTGGCGTCACAGACGCGCAAACGATCCGAAAATATGGGGACGGCTGTCTTATCAAATCATTTATTAGCTATACGGATGGGCGTACACATAACCCCGTCAGAAATAAAAGTGGACAAGGTCTCATGGATCAGACGCCTACTTATAATTCACAGCTTGAGAGTCGTTGTCAACGATTTCGGCTTGTACTTGAAAAATTGCAATTCTCGTGTTTTCACTGGACGTCATTTATAGACATAGATGATCTATCTATTAACCATCATACTAAATTTATTTGCTATTGAAATCTCTTTAGAAATTACGGAGTCTATCGATTATAAAGAAACAATTTTTTATAATATTAACACAAAATCCTAATGAAAAAAATAATATATTGTAATAAATGCAGTTTATTTGGGATTTTAGAAATATTATTAATTTCTTTTGAACTAAGGTATTAATATTTTGTCTTATAACAATTGTATATTTTGCGTGGTATATATATAATTATAGCGTGTGTGTATATCTGTGTATGTATATATAGCTGATTGAAATTTTTACATACAAAATTGTAAGAATTGAGAACGTATTTGGAAATACCTACAATAACAGTTTACAATCCGATGTTTCATAATATGAACACACAAACCGACACGTAGCTCCGGTTGTCAACCTATCACTTGAATCAATATTAATATCACAAATTCGCAAAGCATTACGTAATGTACGAACGAAAATAAACAAGGAATTAGATAAATAGTTGCTTTAGCAGCGAAATGTGAAAACTAAGAAATGTTCCGTGTCGCCGCCAAACATTTTGATGTCAGAGTTTAATTGCTAAATATAATTAATCCAGATACGATGTAAAACTGTTACGATGCGGGAAACAGTCTATGTAGGTCAGGTTGGTCGAGGGAAGACAGTTTCAAGCTACACCTGCTGATGCGCGGACCACTAGAACACGATGTCGCTCAAGTGAAGTTTTGTTACACTGTGATGACACCGCCGGTGTGTCAGAGCGAGGTCGTAATAACGAAGTGACACGGATAGCGTGATACGAGATTTTATTGCTCATAAAGGATTTTTAACTATATTTTTTATTTTATTTTACACATCAATCATTTGTATTTTTGTGAGTAGCTACTATAGTGATTAATTTTTGATTTCTTTGCTATTCTCTAAATTAAATACGCTTACGAATTCAAAGAAAAAATAGTTAAATGCCTATCTTAAAAAACACTATACTATATAGTACCTACATGTACTTTATACAAATACTCCTATCAGAAATATTCAAATAATTACGATAGCTGTTAGAATTCGAGGATTTTAATGTTATTTTTCAACCAACTATTAATGAACTACTCTTACTCTGATTTTAAAAAAGAAATATTACAAGTTGTTATTAAACCATTGCAAATAATTTTACTTAACGTAAAATGCATTCTAAAAAGTCTTTGTATATTATTTAATGTAAATTATGATGCGAATAAATTTAATAGTGAACACTTTAAATAGTTGGCGATGTCCCAAACCAAGATGGTTACAAAGTGCGGTATCGTTTGGTTTCCTTTAAAACAAGAGAATTGCAAGAAATATGGAATAGATGGCGCTCGACGTACGCTTCCGCCCTTCGTTGATCTCCGAGAGTACATGTACGTGGAAAAGTGGAAGAAAAGTATAAATTGATAAATATAACATAAAATAATTACCTAAGGCTAATAATTTTATTATTAGCCTTAGGTGATTATTTTATTTTATGATATGTTTAGAGACAAAGTTCGGTCGGTTTAAATTCCGAATATTCCAAATAATTTGTAAATCGATCTATTATTACAAGCTTAGTTATAAATTACTAACGTAAAGTTTGAACAACAAATCTGTGAGGCAACCTAGCTGTTTTGTGTCGAACTATTTTTATGATAAGGTGACTAAAAAACCTTGTCATTACATTGTTTCCAAACAGTGGCATTAAATGTGCGACAAAGAAAATTTGTCAAATAATAGATCACGCATATCCAACGGGTTTAGCGTATTTTGTATATTATTATCCTTATTCATTTCGCGCCAGTACGTTATGTTTTAGAATCGTGTATCACGCGAATCGTCCAATGTAGGATGTTATAAATTATCTAACAGCGTGTCAAATTAATTCGAGGAATGCGTATACTTTGAGAGGTCGAAGTTTCCGTACGACAGAGCTTATTAATTGTACGGACACTTGGTTACGAATTCGTCAAACGAAATGTTAAGCGGATGTGTCTTGTAATATGCCCTACATTAGCCTCTATTTTCGATCAAGTTCTATCAAGAGGATTTTTATTATAATTTATTAATCAAGATTATGCATGTATATTTTTTATGCAGTCACTTCATTTGACAAATTCAAACAAAACTTTCAAATTAGTTTTTAAAAACGATAGCTGTAAATCTATTTAAAAATTATTTCGAATTTTGTTATTTACTTAAAACTAAAACTAGCATCGTTATTTAGAAAAACGTCAGGGAAAATAGTGATTTACGAGTTTTGTTCGTAGGAATGTCTGATATAGTGACAGAATAATCCACCTTAAAATGTAAAATGAAAATTACATATCTCACTCGGCCCAACCGAAAAGCAACTAGTTCAGAATAGATCCATTCTTAATCTTTGTTTAACGATTGTTTTACAGCCGGCATTCACTGTTCGCGATAATTTACGACGTAGCTTAGCAAGGCATCCGATTGAATTCTTTGTATGAGCCTGACATTCACTAATACGTATGACTTATTGCGATCGAAATAAAGATTTAAATCCAATAACATATGTGACCCTAAACAGTTTCTGCTACAATAGTTTGAGCTAAAATATAGTTTAGGAAGTAAAATTTAAATTGTTCGTGTTGTTACCGTTTTATGATATCGTTCGTAAAGTTTTGTAAATATTTTCGAAAGGCTTCCGTATTAAGTCATTAAAATAATTCAATAGTAATTGCTACATTTCTAGGTTGTAAAATTAAGCTAAAAATGTATGTCATCCTCTAAACTTTTGCAGCTATTGTTTACGAAACGTTGTTCTTAATTTATATTGTTTTTTTTTTCAGCTTCATCTTGGGCTCAGTCTCCTCCAGAAGAAGCAGAAAAGGCTAAACTGATTCGGCAACCAAAACGCGACGAAGCTGGTAAACCTCATATCAAGAGACCCATGAACGCTTTCATGGTTTGGGCAAAAGACGAGCGTCGAAAGATCCTCAAGGCCTGCCCAGATATGCACAACTCTAATATATCGAAGATACTTGGTGCGAGATGGAAGGCTATGTCCAATGCTGAGAAGCAGCCGTACTATGAAGAACAATCAAGACTATCGAAGTTGCATATGGAAAAGCACCCTGATTATAGGTAATGATCATAATTTTTTTTTTCATTTATTCGTGGACGTATCATTATCCCCTCATACACATAACTTTAAAGGATGGGTAATGCGTATTAATATTTATTTTATAAATTTTAATATGTATATTTTTACTTAGGAGAAGGGAAGGGAACCCTTCTCCTATATGGAGAAGAGGTCTTTGTCCAACAGTGAGTCGTTTACAGGTTGATTCAGTTCAGTTTAGTTTATATTTTTTTACTTAAAATATACGTAAAAACTTTTTACCTAATTTTTATTACCATACAATTTTCCAGGTACCGACCAAGACCGAAGCGGACATGCATTGTAGATGGAAAAAAGATGCGAATATCAGAATATAAAAATTTGATGCGTACGCGCAGGCAGGAGATGAGGCAGCTTTGGTGCAGAGATGGGGGAAGCGAGCTGAACTTTCTACCCTCTTTATCAAGCCCAGGACCGTCTAACTCTTCTCCTCCACCAAATGGTGGTAACTACATGAACCCAGGTTTCTCTCCTCCAATGTCACCAAGGGAGGAAGATTGAGGTACGGCGCGCGGCTGGCCCTACCCGCACGCCGCGCCCCTCTCCCTGCCCCCATCTCACCATCCCTGGTAAACTTCAGAAACTTCTCGAATAAATGAGAAGAACAGAAGAATCTCATAAGTAGCGTACGAACTAGACGTCTACTTTTTATGAAATTTTCAAGACTAATACCGATGTTTGATGCCAGTGTCGCTCAGATCTCTCGTTTATACAAATGTCTAATTATAATTGAGATTATTCCATTAGTGAATTAAGATCGACTCATTTAATCATGTAAACGTTTCGGTTTTCGATAAGTAGGTGGCGTTCAGTAATCGTTCGAACTGTGCCAGAATTGTATCTACTAGTGATTAGACGATTAGAAAAGTGTATATAATAAGTTATATTGTTATATTTCATCAAATTTCAATGTAAATATTTGATAATCCTCTGTAGATATGTATGCACGTAATCGATGTTCGGCTAAAGTTGTCTGTAGTAAGTTCTAGATTAGAAATAGGTTTAACGTTATTTAAGTATTAGAAACCGGAGTTTAATTTGTGTGGCCATGTGTAAATCTTAGTTAAAATATCTTTTCATAGTTTATAATATGTAAGGGACTTAATTGTATCAAGCCAAAAATGTGAAGCGGAATGCTTGAAAATTTAAGTGTTTTGAACACAAGCTGTATAACAACCAGTGATAATTATGAAGCATAATAGAAGTATAAATAAATAAAATAAGACGTAATACTCATTAGCGAAAATTTGTACTTTAAACAACTTATATTTAGTGAGTAAAAAATTTATTATGTCAGAACATCGATGCTTTGTAACTCATCTATTAAAAATATTTATGTCATCTGTACCTACCAACCAGTGTTAAAAACAAGATGGTGGTCAATTCAGAGATTGTCAATTTGCTTTTAAAATAGAAAAAAAAAGTGTTCTGTAAATCTATATATGTATTCCCAATTTCTATTTCAAATAGACCCAACGAAATGTGGGGAAAATAAATATTAAAATCAAATATTCGCTTTATCAAATCGTGCAATTTATTAGTAGATGTAGGATAAGGTGTAGTTGACAGATGTCTGCATAACATAGCTATAGATAAACAAAGTTGTATAGATTTTAATGTTAATACAGATTGAAAGGAGCGATGTCGTTAATTGCCATTTTTTATTTGTTATTTATTTTTCTAATTGTATTTTCTTGTTTTCTTAGTTTGAACTGATGGCGAGTGCATACCTATTTTTTTTTTTCTAAATATAATCATGGTTATAAGTAACCTATGTTTTACAATTTGACTGTTGTCATTTCTTTCCGGAATACTTTCTTGAAAATTTTTGTACATACCCATTCTTAGAAAGATGTGCGGTTTGTACTCGCCTTTATATTGTATGCCAGTAATATTATGTAATCGACGTGAATAGTTGTAGAGGAATAAGCGTATAAATAAATTATTGTGTACGTGACTTAATCGAATATGTAGCGTGTACTTCTTAGTAAATGTGTAAGGGTTTAGAAAGTGACGTTAAATTATTTATTCTTATGTTGATTCCCATTGTACATATGCGATATATTGATGTGAACGTTAGTTGTGTTTATTTTATAATGATCGATACTTAATATGCGAATCGCATAGATCTCGGTCGATTTTTTTTATTTGTATTTATTATCTGTTTACAGAGAAATTTAAAAAAAAATCTGACAGAACTATTTCGTTTTACGACTTAATTTTTCTGTTTCATGGAAATAACGTAACGGGATATATTTTTATTTTTATTGTACTTACTAAAAATTATGTGTTGTTATTATTTCTTATGGTTTTTTAACTAAATTACTTTTCATCGATGAGATTATTTTGTTAAAGTTTCCACTAAGTACACAAATACGTAGATAGACTTAGGTTTTAATACCTAGTTGGTATGAACCAGGACACATTCTTCAAAAATTGTGCCAAAACCCAAAAGTTTAATAAAAAGTAATTATACAAAATACACATCTTGTTTTATTTATTTTTTTATATTCTTAAACTTCAAGACATTATACTAAGGTATTTCCAGCATGAAACCATGATGAATTTCGACAGATTTGGCTATAATTATCAGAATAGCTTTATCTATGAATTAGGTACTAAAATTTCATAATTTTTGACCGTTTAGATCGAGAGATATTTAAAAACAAAGTTCGCGATTTTAAGGGTAATGTCCCATTAATGTATGAAAAATGACAGATTTTTTATTATATTAAATAATTCTTTCGACAGAATTGAAAAAAAAAAAAAAAACTAGGAGATAGTTGAAAAATGTTTTTAGAATAAGTTAAAAAAATAAAAGTAGTACCTACCTTACCGTTTTGTTATCGAGATATTAAAAGTAAACAATTAAATAAAGTCGATTAAAAAGCGGGAAATTCAAATCTTTCACTGTTTTAGTAAAATTATATTAATAGAAATATATTTTTTTTGATAAATTTTGGTTTTTTCTAAATCGATCTTTGTGCCGTAATTGCTTGGGCATGTTTTTAAATTTGATAATACAATTATTAGAAAGTGCAATACCATTTGTATATATTGATACCATAAACAAAAATATATAAACAGAGCAACGTTGCCAGATCACTATAACTAACAATATAAGGCAGGAGGTATTAAGGTAGGACTACACTATACGACGCTGGAACTACCTTAAGGTATACCAAAGCTAAAATTAATAAAAATCTAAGCTAGTAATGTCGTATGGTTTATTCAATTTTATTAGGTCACTCCTGTCTATATACTCTTGACTTGTCAAGATTCATTGTCTTGATTTGTCAAGAATGTGTCTATTTCCAAGGAATTTATATACAAACTGGAATGCTCACGTGCACTCAAAAAACGTTCCTTAACCCGGGATTGCGTCTCTTTCTACCATAGATTCAAGACAAAACTCGTAAGAAAGAGACAAAACACCAGTTGTTAACGAAATGCTCGGAACAATTTTTCACTTTACATGTTGGTAAGAAATGTCAACCTTATGCTGTTTATTTCAAGGTGCATATTTGAATATACAAGTTTACTAAGTGAGCGATCTAGTTATGATATAAATTCTTTGGTCTATTTCATAAACAGGCCTCTGATTCAGTCAATTTATAGAGACTGTTATAATTATTTTTATTAATTTCGAAGAAAAATTGTAAATATTTTATTACATGTATAGAAGTTTTAGTCATTTCGATCAACTGATCAAAAAAATTAATAACTAATTAGTTATTATAAATTGAGATAAAAAGGTTAACTGATTTTCAACAATGATCACAGATACTATTTTAATAATAATGTATAATTACAAGGTCATGAACGTCAAATGGCTGTTAAGGTGCTTGGCCATTGAAGCGGAGCGAGGCTGCGGAGCGGAGAAACGGAGAAATATTAACCAATAGGATTGTAAAAAATCTCCCAACCACTCCAGTAGACAAGGGCTCTGCAATCCTATTGGTTAATATTTCTCCGTTTCTCCGCTCCGCCGCCTCGCTTCGCTTCAATGGACAGGCACCCTAATACCCAGGTTCGACTCCCACTACCAGAACCGTCATTAACCTAGTGGAGGCCCTGGGCATATTAGGACAATGGGATCTCCCCTAGTCATTGAACACTACTTTGTTAGAATAGACAAATAAGGTAGATAAACAAGCTTCTAGATTCTTTTTTATAGATATTAGTCACATTAGATGAATAGATAATGTTATATAATCCACACGAGTAACTCTTTTAGCATTGACAGGTTAGTGCTTAAGAATCAATTTTGATTGAAGAGGAACCCTTCTAGATTTGAGATAGGTAAAATCGTTAATCACTTCTCCAAAATCTATGTTTTTGACCTACATAATTTTCTATGGACATCAGCGACAAACTGGTTAATCTCTCTTGAAGCATTGTACTTCTCAGTTAATTTTATTGTTTTCAATTTGGAGAAGGAGCGTTTCCCACTGCAATTAGTTATCACGACCATACTTAAAAATATTCTCTATACGATTTCTACATTTGGAAATTTGTCTTAAATTTTGTTTTCTTTTAAAAGTTAATAGGTATATTTAGACTGATCCTTTGGCACAGTTTGCAGTGACACTGTTTTCTGCTCCTAAGGTGTGGGTTCGATTCTCGCCCCGAGTCTGGGTGTTATATATGTTTATTTATATATGGATTATTTATATGTAAATTTATTTAAAAAAAAAGTATATCAGTCGGCTGTTAGGTACCTAAAACACAGGCATTAAGTTGCCTACATACCTAAACATATTTATTTTATTTATATTTATTATACCATTAGTTCTCTCATTTTTTTTACTGTGAACTTTCAAGTACCTACTCGATTAAATGCAGACATTCTATTTCTAACTCTTTCTCATTAATATCTTCATAATAAAATTCAGCAAACTCTTTACAACTTTGTCAACTCTGAATTCTGAAGAGTTTACAAACGAAAACAAAAATAATCGAAACATTTACTAATGCTCTTATATGAACTTAATCGCTGTTTTAGATGAACGCTCAAGGTATAAATTATAGGAGGAAAAGTTTCTACTTTGAATTTCACTCTTCTATTCAGATGGACTGACAGCGCATAGCCATAAAAAAAAAAAAAACTACCGAGAGCTTCTGCGTTTTGTTATTTGAGACAGGTCCTTCTAGTCAGATTCCGGGTTTCTTTGTTTGGCGGACGATTCAAGGTAATCCAAGCTATCCCTGAGGTTAATAATAAAATCATCAAGTGAAGTAAACATATTAATTGCAACGTCCTGGGTTATTATTTCTTTCTGAAGATAGTTATGTACTTATTGTGTCTAATCTTTCCAATATAGAGTTCTAAATTCCGTTAGTATAATATATTCTTAGTTTTCCATTTTTCTGGACAGACTAAGGGCTTCATCTCTAGTTTCTCGTACCTGTTCTGTATCTTTAACGATGAAAATCAAAACTTCTATAATTTGTTTATGACTTTCATACAAGGCGCTTACTGCATCTGCTCGGTCTAACCATCTGGTTTGTGAAAGACTTTTAACAAAACTTTCTGAACAATTTCAAAAATTTTGTTGCCTACGATACACAAACAGCAGCATGGAGACCTACCGAGTTTAGTGAATATCCCGCTGCCCGCACATGGAACAAAAGTGGCAAATTAACATTTATCCTTGATTCTTGCTTGTAAACCAGTAGGTATACTTCCCTGGCATATTTGAAGTTTTGTCGTAGCTTTGTCCTCTGCAATCTTTTATCGGAATATCATGATTCTCTAAACTATTAAGATGGTTTTCGGTAAATACTCAGATTTATGTTCTTTAATAGGTATAAATTTCAGGAAGCTTTCAACAGGAACACGGTAATTGATGTATCAAATTATGAAAGTTAGCTGGTCAACCTGAAACAGATCGGGCGTAACTACTGTCAACAGGAACATGGTAATTTATGTATCGAATTATGAAAGTTAGCTGGTCAATATGAGACAGATCGGGCTTCCCTACTGTCAACACGAATGGAAAAATATTTTGCTAATTTAATCTCATTTATAATTTTTAGGACCTGTTTTCCAATTACGTCAATAAACTTATTACAAATATTCGCTGATAATTATGAAATGTTACATTTTCCAGGATTCCCAAATTTATTTAAGTGATCTGCAAGAAATGGATCAAATTCACTCAATAATTCCACACATCTCAACTAATTTTCACTATTCGGAGATCATAGGATTTAATTGTCACCGTCAAACGAAAGCACTCTCGATGCCAAAAATTTTACAATAGCTACAATCCGTTTAAGAAGGTTACTAGGTACATTTCTCCAGTAATTCACGACTTTTTGATGTTGAGATAATAAGACAATATCTACACTACCAACCACTTTACTTCGTGCCAGATACGTCATCAGATATTGCCTATGTGCAGAGATATGTTCATTTGTTAAAAGTATGTGATTAATGTGCCTTCAATCATTACATCCACTTGGAGAGCATATATTTACATCAGAAGGGTTAAACAAGGAGCATACAGACAATACAGAGTTTGGAAGGCGAGTACAACAACCATTTTCTTTCGACCCTTTCATTGTTCTTCAATTTGAGAATAAATAATGCTTTGTTGAATTACCTAGTTACTGATTTGTTACCATCTTTATAGGTTGTGGATGTCTCGGAAAATTTAGAATCTTTATTTTAAAAATATGCAGGTCCGTCACGAATCAAAATTTCAGGATTTTTTTTTCTGTAAAATTTTCATTAACACAACCGATGGAGTCGTGTAATATTTCTTTCGGGTTGGAAAACTGTTGTTGTTCAACTGACAAAGCTGTCGCTTTTCGTGAAGTCGAATTGTCTGCACTTTTGTCATTCAATTTTTATTTGAAACAGTGTACGTAGTTATAACATAGGTAGGTATATGGTTATATTCATTTCGTATAGCAGGCAACGTGAAATAATAGTTTGTACTCGAGTTTTTTTTTCACCATCGTTAAATTTTTAATAAATATAATACATAAAAAGGAATTTACACAAAGGAGTAAATAGCAGTACCTACAATATACAAAAGGAGAAGCGAATGATAAGAACAGTTTTTAAGCAAGAAATAACCTAACGATAATTCAAATATAAAATAAACCGGGCGAAGCGACAAGCAACACTGGTTTAGCGCAGATGTTGGAAGATTAAAACATCTAACATAATATTTTGTAAGTTGAGACTGGTGCGTCTGTACTCAATTTGATTTAATATTGCATACAGAAAAATATACGTTACATAAAATGTATTATACATGAAATATTGTCTATAGTTATAATAGAATATAAATTAATTTATGTATTTTATTAATAGTGATAGCTTTAAATAAATATATGTTAGGAATACGCTACAGGTACATCACTTAAACTTGTAATGTGGGTATCTAACAGCGTTGCCAGACGTCCCGATTTTGGCGGGACGTCCCGATTTTTAAATCAAAATTAAATGTCCCGCGCGGGACATGCTCAGTCCCGCTTTTCGGGGATAACTCGGCCGTGCGTGCAGCGTGCTGAGGAAGCGTGCGCGGGTGACACAGACAAGTATGGACTGGCCACCCGCCCTTTTATTTCAGAAGACGAATAAGACTCAACTATTTAACGATAGGGTAAATCTGATTACAAATATGTATTATATTTTTATTAAAATACATTTCCTATGGCTATTTTGCTATCTATTGTCACGTAAACGTAATTCGAATTCAAATAAAAAAGATAAATATTTAAAAACTTCTGATTATATACGTTTTTTTACTATGTCCCGCTTTCGACGAAAGAATCAGACTATTTCCCTAAAAATTCTGGCAACGCTGGTATCTAATGTTACAATTTAGCTACCTTTAAGTAAGACGTTTATTATGCGTCCCTGACTTGGTTAGTTAAAAACACAAATATTTTGTTTTGACATTCGTTGAGCCTGTACAATCATCTTTAGCAAAATAAATATTTTTTGAAAAAATTTGCACAAGTTTTTATCCATACCAAATTTAGATGGTTGTTAGAATGAAGCAATGAATGAATTATCTGCCAAAACGCAGAGGAGCAACCTGGAGGATAATTCTCAACTCTTCTATATGGAGAAGACACTTTCGTCTAGCTATTTTACATTTAAAAGCTGTTTTAGTTCAGTTCAGATTTAAATATTAAATAGATAAAATTAAAAAAAAAAAAAACTTCACATTATTTATTACATTAAATATTATATTAATAGTTACAACTAACATGGCTACAATTTTCTATTGAACATACATATTACAAAAATATAACAAGTCTATTTACACATCGAACTAATGAAAAAAATCTATCTAAATACGTTAATATTAAAGCAGTTACAAGATTTTTTGGTACATGTCAATAATACAATTATTACAAGTCACATGTTTTTAAACACATTGTATATATGTATACGTGTCACGAGTATAATGTTAAACATAGAAAGATTTCGTTTTTCTAAGTCACATGGAAAAATACTGCATAGTTCTGCAATTATACAAAAATATATACATATACTGATTGACTTTCAGAATACAAGTTTTTGGGTAATATCTTATCAAGTGTTATACAGTTATACACATAAATTTACGAGCTTAAATTGAACTTTAGTTATAGTACATTATCGATGTCACTAAGAAAATTTATACAAAATTCAGACACATGCAGAGAATAACTCTTCCTACATGTGTCAACAATCAATCACAAATGAGCAGCAAAGACTAATCTTTATTATTATACCCTTTCTTTATCTTTCATTAAATCACACTCGTCTTTTCATTGTTTAATTCATTAATTTCATAATTTATTTTTTTAATTAAAACAATATAAAATAGACACATAATAAACTTAAGCAATTAATTATGAAAATTATCGTTGATATTACTGATTCTTGATAAAACATTTAACCCATAATGTACGATTATCAGATAAAAAAATACTTTTACTACAAGTGTGAGTAAATTACAAGAGCTGAAGCTTTAGTTTGAATAGACTATATTGAAATAGTACAGTAGACATAATTAAAATAGTAGATTAACAAAACTGTCGCAAAAAAATTAAATATTATGATATCAAAGATCGATAAATTGATCTACTATTGTGACATGATCGCAATATAAATGCGATCTTGATGGAATCAAACGATCAGTAACGCTGTTTATAGTAAGAACTATCATAGTGTGATAAAATATCAGCAGAACATTAAACCATTTTTTGCACTAAGTTTCTCTAATAAATTAAAACATATGAGTTAATTTGAGTTACGACTTATAAACACTAATAAAAACTTAAATATAAATTAAACAATATAACTATTACAATATTATTTATTAATTCGAATATCTTCAATATAGTATCATTAATTACTAAAACAGATTGTGCTAAATTAAATTTTATTTACAAAAAATCATAATTTAATAATATTTGTATAAATTTTTTAAACTTAAATAAAAACAAAATGGCACAGACTGAAAAAAAAATGTTAATTTTGTTTGTGTCACAAAAATGTATTGCTTTTAATATATATTCTACACTTTAATATTTTAAAACAGAGTCAAATTGAGATAACTGCTCTATCACTATTATATATAATTTTACTTAAACTTTTAAGAAAAACTAAAAGCTTATTTAAAAATAAATTAAAATAAACACAATTATAATTTAAAAAAAAAAGTTCTATCAAATAAAAAACTACCTTTTCACATTGGGCAACAAAACGATATATCAAAAAACAGTTATTTCAAATAATTAAATTTGTCTCAGATAGTGTATTTTGAAAAATAGTATAAAATTAAAAAAAAAGTATATGTCAGGACGTAATTTTCAATACTAGTCAAGTCCACTTTACCACAAATGATGGCAAATCTCATGTATAAATTGACAATATTCTTATATTTAGTAAAAAAACAACATTTAAATTTGAATTTGATAACTTTTTTTTTGAAAGGATTTGGCTACATCTGATTGAAATCAAAATGGATTAGGAAATAATTTAAAAAATTACTGTCATGGCTAGATGACCAACTATTTTGTTCTACATTTTTATCTACTTTCTTAATTTAAAAACAAAATTAAAAAATATAATAAAAAATAAAATAGATGATAAAACATTTGAAATAACTAATTTTCAATACAAAATTCGGAGGTGACTTAGACGCCGTTAACCCGATAAATGTACGAAAATAACTGTATTGTGATTGGTCGATTTGGATTAGAAAACATTTGAAAGTAAGCTCGTTTGTAATTATAGGCTATTTTTGAAAATAAGGACAAACTTAATTTTTTTTTACGCATTTCCATTATATGAGACTTGGTATGAAAGAAATTAAAATGATTCTAAGCCTCAGTAGAGATATCTGGTAAATTTAATTCAAAAACTTTGAATTTGGAAATGACCGCTTTTGAAAATTATCTAGTGATGTATATGTGTGTAACTGTGTATACTACAACGAAAGTACCTTATGAATTTGATTTCAGTTTTGGTCAATTAGTAAATTCTCTCGTCGTATTTTTTTTTTGTTCAGTAATCAATGTCATTTTAATACTTAGGTTATTAATAATGTTAAGTCCCTTAACTATTAATTGTATATTATTTTGTCAGAATGAAATTTTAAATATTATTACTGAATAATGCTCTTAAATTATTCGTTATTACATTAGTTTAATACACTCCAATCATTGATAATATTTAGGTAAATCTTACTAATGTATGTAATCTCAATCTTACTAATGCAAACCCTACATAAGTGGGCGATGGCACAAGTCAAAGGAATCTCGAGGATGATTTTTATAGCATAACATTTTAACAAATATTTTTAGGGAAACAGATCTGTTAATTGCCTCTATATTTATTTTTATCATTAAAAAAATGACATTGTCCCACATTTTTTCAACCCTTTACAAATTTCCTATTATTTATAATATATTTATGTCATACCATATACAACATTAACTGTAAATGTATATGATTTTACATATTTTGTTATTAGAGAAACAAAATGTTTAATATTTACTGCCTTAATAAAAGAAATAGATGTTAATATATATGGAATATTCCAAGGATGGTCCCATATAAAATTTGTGATAAAATTTTCCACTAACTAAAAAAAGCCGCGAATTCAGTCAAAAGAAAAATCAGAAAGAAAATAATTCGCTATAATTGCCCTATCGATTTCTTTTTAAATTTAAGGCGTCATATATTATATAATAATCTAATTATATTGTTACATTTTAAACATATATAATTTTATATAATATTGGATAGAATCAGGCGTTACTTTGCGGAAGTTCATGATTAGCAAGAAAAGGTTAAAATTATTTTGCTATAATCCGCCAACAGCAGAATCTGTATGGTCAAACATGTAATTAAAAGCTAAGCACCGCTCACCTTCACAACCAAGCAAGAAAGCCAAGTTCCCAAGCAAGCAATACCACCACCATTCACATGCACCACCACACAAGACTCTAACACTACTCTCGACGCACGTTTCGCTCCGACACCGGAGCATCCTCAGGAGATATCGACTTTACAATGCTGTATTGTCTAGTGACGTTCGTGGCAAATGCGCGGTCTTATATACCGTTTGTTACCCCTACACCTGTTGCCCCGCCCATTACCCCCCTCCCCCCTGAACCCCTCGCACCCCCCCGTCCCCTTCAAACAAACGAAGCAATGGTGAACTTGAAACGTTAACTTGTTCATTTAGCAATTTAAACTGATTATTATTATTATGTTTTATTATTTCTAGTTGTTCCAACATACTCAGTCGAAGCCCTTTATCGCAAGTATGTAAAATTTTATATGAATGGTCCGATGATAATTTGTGTCCACTATCAAGGAGATGTTTAGCGAAGTGTGATTTTTGGGGTTGGTTGTTCCTAACCGCGGCTATATGTTCTTTGTAACGTGTTTCAAATTTACGACCCGTTTGACCAATATATGTGGCTTTACAGTCTGAACATTCGAGTTTATAAATGCCAGATTTTTGTTTATTGTTTACTTTATCTTTCCCGTTGCAAATGTTTTTAAGTGTATTATTTGTCCTAAATGCTACATGTATATCATGCGCTTTAAGTGTCTTCGCAATACGCTCCGATATTGTTCCAAAATAAGTTAAACTTGATTTGTATTTATTAATTTTATCAGGTGCTGTTGAGTATAAATCTTTTTTGATCCGCATCGATTTTTGTTTTTTTATTATATTATTAACAATGTTATTGTTGTACCCATTAGCTTGTGCCATGTGATAAATTAGATTTAATTCTTTTAAATAATTTTCTTTTGTGAGTGGGATAGATAGCAACCTATGGACATAACTATGGAACGCTGCGAGTTTATGCTGCCAAGGGTGACAGGATGAAGCTGGTATGGTTGTGTCTGTGTATGTGGGTTTCCGGAAAATTCCAAACTGATGTTTATTATTAACGCGGGTTATAGTTAGATCGAGGAAGTTTATTGAGTGATTTTGTTCTAATTCTGATTTGAATTTAATTTTTGGGTGTATATTGTTTAGGTTTTTGACAAATATGTCTAATTGTCTGTCTGTCCCTGTCCAACATATAATTATATCATCTACATATCTGTAGTAATACAGAATGTTGTTATTTTTGACAATATGTTTATTTTCAAAATCATCCATGAAGATATCTGCCATTAGAGGACTTAGTGGTGACCCCATAGCTAATCCCTCTTTTTGTTGATAAAATTGGTTATTGAATTTGAAGTAATTTTGTTTCATGCATAGTTTGGTTAGTTCTATTAACTCTGTTATTTCGTTGGCATTTGTGTGATTATTTTTTAACAATTTGGTAAGAATGTTTAGGGTTTCTTTAACTGGGACATTGGTGAACAAGCTGTCTACATCTAATGATATTAATTTACAATGGCCCGGTAATGTCAAGTCTTTAATTTTATTTACTAGTTGGATACTATTTTTTAATGAATAAGTCGGATCAAAGGATGTTTTTGATTTAATGACTTTATTTAGCTCTTTTGCTAATTCATATGCTGGTGCACCAATGTATGAGACCACGGGACGGATTGGTATATTATCTTTGTGGATTTTTGGTAAACCGTATAAAATAGGGGCATTAGTGTTCATTTGAATGACGTTTTGTTTTGATGTATTTTTTGGAAAAATGTGTTTTGATTTATTAACGGATAGCCTAACTTCTGCTGCGTATTTATTAGTTGGGTCCGAAGATAACTTAGAGAATTCTTCTCCAGATATAACTTCATTGACTTTATTTTGGTATTCGGTCCGCTTTAATATAACAACCGCATTACCTTTATCGGCTTTTGAAATAATAAGATCATTATCTATTAGTGTTTTTTGTAATGGTTTATATATTATGTTGTTGTTATTATTATTATTAGTGTTATGTTGTTTACTATTTGATTTGGAATTTTGAAGTGCAGCCTTTGTTTGGATTTCGTGAGCAACAATGTTTTTGATAATATTATCTTTTTTGTTAATGACCACAGCTAATTCAGATTCTACTGCCAGTGTTTCTAAAGTTTTTTGAGTATTATTTTTAGGGATATTGTATTTCAAACCGTTGTCTAAAAGGCGCATTTCATTTTTTGGTATAATGATATCGGTCAGATTTTTAACTCGGGGATAAAATTGGTGATTAGGTGTGTCTGTCATATTGTCTGTCGTATTGTTGTTCGATAACGCGGATTGGGAGGAATTATTAACGAGTGATTTTAATTTCTTTTGTTGGG
The DNA here is from genome assembly GCA_036937285.1 of Euphydryas editha. Taxonomy (NCBI): domain Eukaryota; kingdom Metazoa; phylum Arthropoda; class Insecta; order Lepidoptera; family Nymphalidae; genus Euphydryas; species Euphydryas editha. Next base: position 9,662,233 of record JAUPFZ010000018.1, read on the forward strand.
AAAGGAATTTACTGTGGACTTCAATTGATGCTAAATCTCTTGCTTTTTGGTCTAAAAGGTCGAATTCGATATTATGTAGTTTGAAGGAAAGTTCTGAATAGAGAATTTTAAGATGTAGTTTTAAATTGTCCCTAACAGTAAACCAATGACGTGACTCTTCATTTAACCATACTTGTTGGGCTTTTTTTAATGCAATATTAGAAGCTCGACTGTGTGTGTTGGTCTTTAGATTAATATAATTTGGAATAACGTTTAGATGTTTACATTGTTGATTAAACCAAATGTTTTGAACCGCGACACGATGTAATTTAGTTAATTTGATGTAAAGTCTAGCCTGTACGGTCAAGCTCACCGATTTTAAACAAAAATCGATGCGGATCAAAAAAGATTTATACTCAACAGCACCTGATAAAATTAATAAATACAAATCAAGTTTAACTTATTTTGGAACAATATCGGAGCGTATTGCGAAGACACTTAAAGCGCATGATATACATGTAGCATTTAGGACAAATAATACACTTAAAAACATTTGCAACGGGAAAGATAAAGTAAACAATAAACAAAAATCTGGCATTTATAAACTCGAATGTTCAGACTGTAAAGCCACATATATTGGTCAAACGGGTCGTAAATTTGAAACACGTTACAAAGAACATATAGCCGCGGTTAGGAACAACCAACCCCAAAAATCACACTTCGCTAAACATCTCCTTGATAGTGGACACAAATTATCATCGGACCATTCATATAAAATTTTACATACTTGCGATAAAGGGCTTCGACTGAGTATGTTGGAACAACTAGAAATAATAAAACATAATAATAATAATCAGTTTAAATTGCTAAATGAACAAGTTAACGTTTCAAGTTCACCATTGCTTCGTTTGTTTGAAGGGGACGGGGGGGTGCGAGGGGTTCAGGGGGGAGGGGGGTAATGGGCGGGGCAACAGGTGTAGGGGTAACAAACGGTATATAAGACCGCGCATTTGCCACGAACGTCACTAGACAATACAGCATTGTAAAGTCGATATCTCCTGAGGATGCTCCGGTGTCGGAGCGAAACGTGCGTCGAGAGTAGTGTTAGAGTCTTGTGTGGTGGTGCATGTGAATGGTGGTGGTATTGCTTGCTTGGGAACTTGGCTTTCTTGCTTGGTTGTGAAGGTGAGCGGTGCTTAGCTTTTAATTACATGTTTGACCATACAGATTCTGCTGTTGGCGGATTATAGCAAAATAATTTTAACCTTTTCTTGCTAATTTTATATAAATTTAGACTAGATTAAATAATTCGCAATAATTCGATAATTACCAAAATTGTATACACGGTTAATAAATAGTCATAGATTTTTAAAAATTAAAGAATCATTTAATCGAACACGAAGGGCACAATTTAATTTTATTTAAATTTAAACAAGCGCCATGGAAAATGTGGCCACACTTAAAAACCCATAATCCGCCATCTTCGATTAAAACTTCGTTACGTAATGGCAGCCCACAAAGCGTGCAGTCTGTGATGTCAGCCATTGTCAAGGCCATTAAGATTTGATTTAAAATTGTATTTTCTGATATGTTACACTCACTTGGAAAAATCGTTTCGTATATTTCATTAAGACCCCAATTTGGTGAAGAAGCTGCGACGGTTATAGGCAAAGCTGTATTCTTAATTGTACCCTCAGATGCGCTTAGGAGAATTTTGTTAACCTGTAATTTAAGTTATTATAGAATTTAGTCATGATAATTATTTTATAGGTTTTGTTTTATATGGGATTATTAATGATTTAAACATATAACAAAAGTATCATTAGATTACTGAAAAATATTTTTTAGAGCCGAAAAATCAAAACTTTCTATTTTATTACATTATATAGTAGTATCGCTATTATGGAACAAAAGTTGTTGCAAGTTTGGAGTTACAAATTTTTTTATACGTAATTAATAATACATTAATATGTTTCCGTTCTGTACACAGCAAAATCACACATTGAGTGTTTATATAATATAGGAACTGACCATAAAAGAAATGAACTTATTTTTAACTAAAATCAGTTTCCTTGCAGCTCCACGAAGGTAGCAGTGTAAGATTGGCAGAAACAACCAAACTTTGCATGAGGATTTTTAGCAAAATACTTGCTATAAAACTAATTCAGTAGCTTACGCCGATTTGACAAAAAAAAAAAAAAATAATAATAATTCTGCTAAAAAAATTCGAAATGAACTTTAATTGTATCAAATAGTAGGCCGAAATTTGATGCTGGAAAATATTGGAAGGAATCGAAACAAAATCGGGAGAAAATTACGAACGGTTACTGGAAACCAGGGTTCATGCTACCTTCACATATTATTGCCAGTGACAATATACAGGCATGAACTTTGTTTGTTATTGTGGAAATGATATAATATGGGCTCAAAGACTTAAAAAATCAGAAACAAAAGTCGGGACGACTTTATAAACTAATAATTATGAACTATTTTTAGATGTTTTCTTAGTCTATCTTGAAGTTTTCTTGTTCAATAAACAGAACACTTAATTTCATATAACAGAGCATATATAATAAAAGTGAAGTATAATAAATATAAAATATAATAAAAGTAAATTGGTTTTGGAATATTAAACAACAAAAATGATTATAAAAACATTTTTAGTCAAGTTTAGTTTCAAGTTTTTACAAGAATTATTAACGTTATCCCTACTAATATCTGTTACGCTTTCACGCCTAAACCACTGAACCGATTTTGATGAAATTTGGTATGAAGATAGAACTGAACTTGGGAAAGGACATAGGATACTTTTTATCGCGAAAATAAGGGTAGAAGGGGTTGAAATAGGGGACGAAATTTTGTATGGAAGTTCCTTATTGTCAAACATAAAATCATGGAAGATTGTTCAATTGTTTAAAGAAAAGACAAAAAAAGCGTGCACGGGGAAAGGGGGGGGGGAGTATCGGGCGGTAGGCGGGACGCCGAGCGGCGATGGCGCGCTTACCATGTCGCGCGATATAACCAAATTCAGGAAAATTCAATTAAGGGAATCAGATTTACACATGCAATGACATGAAAAAAAATACTCACCTCGTCAATTGAATCTTTGAAATCGTAAGAACTGTAAATGGTGTCAACCAGCGGATTAGTTATGGTTCCATCATATTTCTCATACAAAACGACTAACAAGCACGAGTGATAAAACTTCATCGTCAAAGCGCCCGTTTCTATCAAATTCGCATGTCTTTTCATTAATTTTATAGCATTTCTAGCTCCTACAGATTTTATTACCATAGATCCTAGATGATCCCAACTTAACATGTCTTTAACCGATATGTGCTCAAATTTTTTGTTACAATTTAAACATATATTAGCGTACAATGTTGCATATAATTGTATAGCTCTCTCCCACGTCTCAAATGTGAATTGGGGTAAGAAGGAATGCAGGAGATTCTCATCTAGCATTTGTAAAAGTATTCTCAAAACGTTTATTAAATCTTCATTTCTACGTAAGTACAATATCTTCCTCCACAAGTAAGGCATTCGTTTGCAAACTTCGTAACATTGATCCTTTGTTTGACTCGACCATTGCTGTTCTATAAATTCATCTATTAATTCAGAAAACACTGGCATCTGACTCGTTCTTATATACGGCAGCGGAAAACCACATTCACAACCTATATTAGAATGTTTCTGAGTTTTAATATTAACGGCGATACATGAGTCTACAAAGTATTTATATAATACTTCATCGTCTATTATCAAATTAAGTAAATCATATTTATTATCAGAATTGTTAAGGTAAGTGAGAAATATGTTATTCGGTACGAACTTTGATTCATCTAAAGCTTCGATCGATAAACAATATTTTTCTAATAATAACATTAGGTCGTATATTTCATGAATATTTTTAGCGTAGTCATCGATTATTGAATTTAAATTCGTTTCAGTTTCTTTATTAACAAGGCTTAATCGAGAATATTGGTAAAGCATTTTGCATATTTTATCTCTTTCTAAATTATTATTGTCAATTTCTATGGCGCTTTGACTAGATTCTCTGAAAATGATATCGTCTTCTAAAACTAAAGGTACATCGTCGATTGTGAAATCATCGCGTGGTATCCATTTTGGGTACTTTTCGTTATCTTGCACAGGACTATCCTGTGTTACATCATTTTTATCGATGCTCAAATGCTTCATTCTCTCTTCGAAGTCTTCCCATTTCTCTCTCAACATTTTTTTACTCGAATTCAATTTATCCGATACAGTTACACTAATCCCTTTTAATGTCTGTAACGCTTCTGGCGGTAGTTGTCCAAATATGTTGTCGTCACCACTTCTCGATTGAATATTTTCCTCTAAAAGCGTTTGAGTATGATATGTGTTATCCACAACATAAATACCAGACTTTAGTTGAGTAGCATCAGTCGATTTTAATTTATCGAATTTCTCTATAACGTTATCTAATATCATCAATGTATCGTTATCGTCTATTTTATCCATTAGGCCACCTAATATATGCAATTTAGGCGATAAATCATTTGTTAGAAGATATTCCTTAAAAAAGGCACACAATTCAGAACACAACCGAAATTTACTATCAGCGTAGCATTTTAATAAAAACTTATCTAATTTCATAAACCTTAAGCTAACGAGAGAGCCATTTGCTAGCCAAACATATACCATATCGTTGTATATTTTACAGTCAACAATATTGTTGTACGCATCATACCAAACTGTGTCGTCTAGGTTTTGAACATTTAAGAAATATAAGGCGTTCCTACTGTAAGCGAATATGGCACTACCGAGACTGCATATTTTAGAAAAATTAATAGATTGTCCATCAACACTATTATTAAAATTTTCCAATTTGTAAGCCTCGTTTTCATACATTTCTTTAGACACTAATGTCATGGGATTTTTAGCTAGAACCTGTTTAAACTGATGTGTTCTTCTAACCATACCGTCAATAGTAGCTTCCCATAACCTTGATGATGGCCGAGCACAATAAATAACAGTATTTGAAAATTCATCACCAACAACAAATCTTGCATCATCATCGACAATGTTAAATTTTTTTACTTCTGTGAAATCGTGCGCTGTATTCTCTACTGTGCCATTAGTGAAGGTTTTTTCAATATTAGCAAAACAAGCTCCGAATTCACCGTCTCTTAGCTTTTGTCCAATTTGTCTGTACTGTTCTTGTATGGTATTACAAATATAGCATCTTGTTAAAGTTGATACTAATAACATACATTCTTTCACTTCGAGTTGACAGATACGTGAGTCTAAACTCATAATTGTTTGAGTGGAACTCTGGAACATTCTTTTTGCCTGAAATTATTAAGAATTTGAATATAAATCACTTTTGAACATATATCACTTGTATATAAATAATTATTTAAAATATACTAAAACTAAGTTTATAGGGTAATATTGTGCAGTAGTTTGTACTTGATGTGGAATCAAGCATACAGTCAGATATTCTGTATTTATTTTCTTAGATTAAAAATGTTTTATGTAAATAAGTTGCATCACAAGGGACAAGAAATGAATTACAAACTTATTATGCTCTTAAGTACGACTGTAATAAAATAAAAAAACTTACAATAAAACTCTTTAATTGTAGAATGGAAACCTTTCCAGTATCATCACCAGTAAATAGCATATTTCTATTCCATGTCATGGCTGTAACTTCATTTCCTTGATGTTCCTTCGACGATGTCGTAGAATAACTACCGCTTAGTGATTGTTCGCATTCCGTTACCGTAACAAATCCTTTCCCATTTGCAAAACCTATTTGTTTCTCATCTGAAGATATGGCTAAACGAGTGATTGGACCATCCTGGAATTATCACACTCAAATATACATTTTTTAAAATAAAATATGTATTTATTTCATTGAAAATAAATTTATAAAAAAGTATTTGTAATTAAAATCTGAACAATATTTAAATTTTCAACTTTCACAAGCAGAATACATTTGTCACTATGTGGTGTATTTAGTTATTGGCATCTATGTTAAATAACAAGTTCTCAAATTTTTCTAATACTAATTATTGAAGTATATATACACTGACTGCGACAGAAGGAGGGTTATGTTTTTCGAGTGTATGTATGTATGTATGTCCATTTCTTTGGCACGCCCTACAGCCCAAACGGCTGGACGGTTTTTGGCATATGAGGTGTCGTTGGATTTGTCTAAATTGTAGTAGTGACATAGGCTATATAATTTTTCAAAATGGCGCCCGCAAATGGGGGAATGAGGGGGGGAGTTGAATTTTTTTTTTCTTACTGTTGCAATATGGGTATCAAATGAAAGCTAGGAAATTATTTTATTCTTTTTAGTTTATAATAAGAGTATTTTACGCAGTCGGGTTTTTGATTTTTTTAATTAAGCATACTTGTTCATATATATTAAAATCTAGTGTGTGCAATGTACTAGAAACTATTTATTGTCTATGATATTTATTAAAATATTTTAAGATTCATCTATAAAATGTAAACATACTAACCTTGCTTGGTATAAGTTGTATAAACTCACAAGGCCATCTGTTGAATACATATATGCCTCCACTTGTAGCTCCGAAAGCAATTAATGATTTTGATACATCAAAGCAGGTGTACTGGAAATTAAATCAACAGTTATTTATAAATTAAATTTACTTTTGATTAGTAATAACAAGAAATTTTCAAAAGTGACAAACTTTTCTACAATCTGTATATATATTATATATATGTATGTATATCATATACACATATATATAACGGCTATGGTGATTAACTTTTAATAACTGTTTCCTTAATTGTTTATAAATTTTAAGTGTCTAGATTTCCTGCTTTAACTTGAACATTATTTGCTATAAATAATATTATGTTTAGCCTTGTTTGATTATGATATTATGTATTTTATAATGTTTATAAACCCAACCTAAACAATATCAAGATTTAGACATATAAGATAAAAAAAAAAATAAGTGGCTGGTTAAAATAACATTGAAATTTATCTGTATTAACTACTGTTTTATTAACAATTTTCTTAGATATAAAAAAAAGTATTATCAAAGATGTGCTGTTTTATGCATATTATTGAGTAGCAGTAGAGGTAGCATTCATCAACAGAGTATAAACTCACATCATTCACCACAAAACATCTTCTACAGAAGCACTGTGTGTTTTTTTTTTCATGTATTTTAAGTATTTATTCCTGAAACTCAACCGAGCCTTTTTAAAGTTATCTAAGAAATTAAATTATAGATTAATTAAGCTCCTCAAGAAATACCAGACTCGACATGCATCTATTGACGACTATTGCTGTATTTGCTAATTTTATGCCTCAAGTATAGAACATTGCAACTTTTATAAATTCTTTTTTTTTTTTAATAATACAATTAAAGATTTGGACTGTCAAGAAATTATTAAAGAACTTATTTACTTTTTTTTTATAACTACTGTATATTCTTGGCTAAAAGTGTCAAGTATTTATTTAGTTTGTCAATCTTAATCATGTTTTAGAAAAAGTAAGCTTTAAGAAGAGGCTTATGCCCAGCAGTGGTACATTTATACGCTGATTCCAATAAGTAATATGTTAATAAAAATTTAATATAGTTTGATATGTTATCGGTTGAGAATAGATGTGCATTTAGCTATTTCTTAATGCTATACTCTAAATTAGGTTTGTTATGTCAGATAGTGATTAATAAAAACCATTATGATTATAATTTTTCAGAAAAAAAAGCATTATGTTGTGAATATATAACATCACTATCACATTATTATATATATTGATAGTATAATGCCATTGGTTTGAAATATTGTTAAACCCAATAAAAGAAGCCAGCAATAGAAATAAGGTGTTCTTTTAAAATATTTATTTCACCATACAATATATTCTGACAAAATCATGATTGTATTTTTATTATTTAAAAATCTGCGCTATGAGTCATACTTAGCATTATAGAAATGAATATTATAATGACTAAGAAATGTTACATGGTGCAAAGTAATGTTTTTTTTTAACTTAGTTCATATTTTTACATCTGCCAAAATTAAAATAAGATTATAATAAAAAAAACTTACTTAAAAAAATTAAAACTTTAATGCTATAAAGTAAAAATTATCACATTATTAATATTTTTAATAGCCTTAATTAATATGAGAATTATCTTAAAATTTGAAGTTAATTTATTTTAAAGCTACATTAACTTCGGGTATATTTTTTATTGGGGCACAACGTTATCATGATATTGATGCATATTGTAACGGTATTTTATATTGATTAGATTGTGTAGAACATTATTTACGTACAATATTTTATAATAAGAAAAGAAGAGTATTTTGAACAGGTGCCAAATACCTCATTAAAACTAACCTTTATACGTTGTATATTTTTGATGGGATAATTTATTGTTTCAGTAATGTCAGCTAACTGTTGTAGCATATAAGGAGGTATCTTCGGAGAAGACATCTTACAATCTTATCACATAATAATCTTATCACAAAAATAGTCTATTTTTCTCCTGTTCTCATATAGGTACTCTTTGCTGTTCTCACAATATAAACATTGAAGACTGCCTGACTTTGATTTATCGATTTGACAGTGACGTACAGAAATGTAAATTGTAAACCGACATAGGCAGAGACATGATGCGCGTTTTCCAATTACAGAGCATAATGCGACTCAGTGGGTACGTTCGCGCGCCCTCTTCTAATTGATAACTCATCACTTTTGTAGGATTTTTTAATCTATGTATTCCACAGACCACATGCGCGGAAACGGAAATGGGACATGCGCAATAGTTTTTTATTTATCAGTTTTTGATTAAAAAAATAAGTAGTGAATAAATGTTAGAAGATAATTTTGCTTATCTTTTATGAACAATAGCAAACAATTATTTACTAGAGTTTGACAGTTAAATTCAGTTTTTGATTAAAGAAGTATCATTTCCGCGTTTCCGCGCATGTGGTCTGTGGAATGCATAGATTAAAAAATCCTATAAAAGTGATGAAATATCAATTAGAAGAGAGCCCGCGAACGTACCCAGTGACGCACAATGCCGAAGTGTGCTAATGCTTAATTGGAACGTCAAATATTGTATTCATATTTTATATGTGGAAATATAAAAAAGGTCCATGTTTACGAGTATACCTTCATCCATACTTATATTTATTGTTAACACGTTTTGAATTAACATTTTAATATTTCCAAAAAACTACGACGAAAATAAAGTTTAAATTTTTTTTTAACAATAAACAATGTTACTAACGATAATATAAATAAAATTTCGATCTAAGCTACCTTAAAGAATAAACACTTGTTAATTTTTTGCTACTGAGTTGGCATCAACTGCACGCATCACGCGAAAGCACTACTTTTGAAAGTGCTCGATTGTGCGAAGCGTTGCTGTAGTTGGAACATTCAATGTTGAGCATTATGCCGCATAATGCGCTCTAGTGCTGTAATTGGAAAACGCGCGATACTTACAACTAGACTGTGCACTGTGGCACAAAAACCGGTCCGAGCGAGAAAGCTCCCCGTGGTAGTGTCTCCCTTTCTAATGAGGTGACCATGACTAAATAAAAAATGGGACTAACTATACAAACGATTGTGTAAGTATTATGATAATTTATACTGATGTAACCTAACTACACTACCTACAGGTATGTGTGTACCTAATTTATGTAAAAGAAAAAAAAAACACTAAAACCATTCTAGTAGACAGATTTTTTTGATCTGCCACCATCCACCATCACCGTACGTCAGTCTCCCCGTGATCATGCCCAGTGAACACAAGACCTCCATATGACGTCATAGATAGATCACATAGAGGTCATAGAATATTTACATAGATATGACATAGAAATGACTTTATAAATGACTTTGATGTGATGTCATATAATATGACATCATTATGACATAGTACTGACCAAAGAGTAGAATAACTTGCCTATGTACTGACCTAATATTTGACTGTTGTAAGACGTCATAATTGTGATTATAATTTATATACTATTTACGTAAGAAATAAATCATAAATTTACATAAATTACAAGTCATAGTCTGAAGTCAAAGTGATATCATAATTACGTAAGCATGTGACGGCTTCAAGCCGCTAAATCGCGCTAACGTTTGGTTCTACAGAATCTACATATAGGTCTCCATGCAAAATGAATTGACCAAGGGTTTTTTAATAAATCAAAGTCATTTCACCTTGAAACGGAGTATTTACAATGTAGGTCCCGTAGTGCAGGTGTGATTTTGGACATAACGATAAACGTTTCAAACGTATCAAATTATTTTTTCTATCAGTATTGTAATATTTTCAAAATGTTGTGTAGTAAAAAACTGATTAGTAAGAATTTATGTCATATTTACGTCATCTATCTTACGTAAGAATCTTACGTCAGGAAGTGGGAAATTATGAGTCATATATGACTCACATCTTACGTAAATCATGACGTAGCATGACGTCATTCAGACATCAGTCTGACATAATTGTGTTCACTGGGTGGCGAATGAAACATTGCAGAAATATAGGGACCTCAATAAAATTACAAACGCGGTAAGCACCCGAACAAATATAATTTTAATATGAATATATTTAGTCAATTCCAATTCATAAGTTTCGTTAGAGCTTGGATGGACAGGTGAAACGCGCTTGATTTTCGGAGAGAATTGATGTAATGTCATATTAAGCATCTTTTTCATATTCAAACTGTGTAAATGATAAAAACATTACCCTCCGGCACTCGGGTAATTAGGAGACATTACCAAAAAAGTTTTTCTATTTAACCGCTTAAGTGTCCGGGCAATGACCTTTTAGTTTATCAACTGCACAAAACTGCCCAAGGCCTCTCCCGTTTCGTTACGTAATTTCCCACCGGTGATAATGTAATATACGTTAATCAACCTGTAGTTGACAGCGGCACTTCGCGTACTTACGCCCGTGTCAAAAAAAAAGTTGACATGGCCAATATAGCCATGGCGACCATTACTTGACACGGGCGCTTGCGGTTAGTTTATAAACTCTTGACACAAATGCTGAAGCATATTTTAGGCCTCCTCTGTCTACAAAGGCTGTAAAAGAAGAAAATTCACAAACATCAATCAAGTAGTAGTTTTCATTATTCGGAAATCTAAGATACAAGAAATTTATTATTAATGATAAACATCATCAGTACAAAGTAAAATGACTAGTTAACTTCAACAAAACAACAAAAAGTAAAAAACCAATGTATATAACTTTAATACATAAAAATTAAACATAACTCACAGTATAATTTAGTTTTTGTTTCATTGTAATTAAATTTAAAAATAAATATTTAAGAAAATAGAAATAGATACCTACGCCGCCAACGCCATCTGGTCTAAGGAATCTTAAAAACTCACAAAACTTATTTTTGAGTTATTATTTTGTTAAACTTAAAAGTTTACTAAATATGTCGGATAGGAATAGAAATCGTTTTAATATTTTAAATAAACATCATTTTCAATTAATATAGGTACTATTATGTTAAATGTCACTAAATATAAAAACGATATGCTACCATAGGGGATCGGACAGTAATCAGATTAAAATGTAAAATGTGGTTAGATAAAATAAATATACTGTTTTACGATTATTTACCTAATAATAATTTAATATAATTCATTTAAATATTTTTAAATGAAGAAATAAAATGTTGTTATTTTCAATATTTTTAAACAGTACTGAAACACCAATCACAGTGCGTGACGTCATCTGTGGACAATCATTGACTGCATGGATACTATCTACTTAGTTTACTCAGTTATTTTCATAATTTTGTTTAAATTATAAAAGTTGCTAAAAGATTATTGATAAATTAGGATACGGTAATGGATTTAAAAGCTGTCACGTGGTGTTTAACCAGTTTATTTTTATAATGAAAACAGGATTTACGAAAGCCGACAATCGAAATCTTCCCAGAGTGAATACGTTTCTGATTTGCAATTTCTTTGCAAGTAATTCAGACTTTTGTGACAAAATTTGTGTTTTGAAATGTGAAAACTTCTGTATTACTATTATAAATATATAATAATATATTATTTGCCATAAATACCTAGGTACTTGAAAAAATACCTCCTTGAAAAATAACCTCTAATATTACACAATATATGTATTGTACCAACTGTACTAGCCTGTAAACCACCCACTGCTGAGCGAAGGCCTCTTCTCCATATAGACAAAGGGTTGGAGCTTAATCCACCACGCCGCTCCATTGTAGGTTGGCGAATAATATACTACTATGAGTAATGATCGCTATCAGGTGTATATGATAACAACCGGGACCGACGGCTTTACGTGCTCTCCGAGACACGGTGGGGAGAATCACAAGAACATACACCCAGACAGGAAACAAATATTTGTACAAATACAAATCTGTCCCGAGCGGGAATCGAACCCGCGATCGCCGGCGCGGGGTTTTGAGGCGACTACTCGCACCACTACACAAGAACGGTCGTCGCAAGTAGAATACTGTCAACACTATATCACATTCTTTAGTGTTAGAAAAAAAAATTACAAAAAGAAAAAATCTATAATAGTAGTTGACCGTAGAGAGAAAACAATATAATATATTTACTAAAAATTAATTTAAGCAAATTTCATTCTATTTATTTGTAGTAATTAACGTATATTTACGTGAAAATTATCTTCACAAAAGTAAATTGGTGAATTCATTTCGTTGCATTTTCTACTCGCTAAGTCTAACCATTTTTTTCGTTTATCTGCTTTTCTTGGCACATCAAATGAATATTTTATTTGGAGTACTTTTTGATGTGTTCGTACATTGAGGTACTGCATACCAACGATATTTTTTGCGTTCCATAAGAACAAATAAAAAAATTACTCCACGAAACAAAACTTCTCGTGAACTTATGCTCATGCAGCTGTTTTGTTATAGCCCCAGATGACGTCACGCGCTCTCAGTTGAAATAGCGTGGCGTTTTGGCGGTATTTTTAAACAGACAATATTAAAACATGATTTTGAGTACTTAAACGGCTATAAAAAAATAAAGTTTTATTTTTTATGAGAATAAGTATCCATAAAGATTAATTTAAAACACTTTCTGAAAATTTGTCCGATCCCCTATTATACGATAGATGGCGCATGTAGGTGATAAAAAATATAAATTTATAATTTTTAAAATTTTAGTTAAATGCCCGTGCGAAGCCGGGGCGGGCCGCTAGTGTATAATATATTTGAGGGACAGACCACGGTCTTATATAGAAGCCTCGTAACGAAGCCCAATTTTATTACTAAGAGATCGATTTATTACGTAGAGAGGATTTTTATTAGCAAATTATTATTCGATCACTCACCGAAGCCTAGCGCTAGTGTAGGAAATGGAAATGATCTGGATTAAAAAAATTTAGTATTTCTTTTAACTTCTGTAGTTAAGTCGAGTAAATCAATTTATATGATTTTTTTTAATATTTAATTTATTATTAATAATGTGTATATTACATTGTCTTTTATTGTTGTTAATTTATATTGTTTATTACGTATTTAGTCTGTGTTATGACTGCTTAGTTATTTGGCGCTTACTTTAAGATTTGCCCTCATGCTATTGTGGCGCCACCTTTTTTTTTAACATTTGGAAATGCGTTAAGCATACCCGGCCGCTGGGGAACGACCGGGTTAAATCAAAATCAAATCAAAATAAAAATATTTTAATTCAGCATAAAATTATTACAATTATTTACTGAACGTCATGAGTCTACCACCAGTTCGGAAAGAAGAAGCCTCTGACCTGAGAAGAACTGGCGAAAGAAACTCAGCGGGACTAACATATTTTTTTAATGTAATTTTTTTTTTCAAAGTAAATTGTAATTAACAATAATTATCTATAAATTGAAATAGCCTGGAGGCGATCAAATCATTCCCAAGGCGTACTGTCTTCTAGAAAATCGTTGATAGAATAATATCCTTTAGTACACAAACGTTCTTTCACAATTTTTTTTAAATTTGGCAATAGAAGCTTTTTGAACGTTTTCTGGAAGCCTGTTGTATAAGCGTATACATTGTCCATAAAAAGAATTACTGATCCGGCGTAAGCGAGTTACAGGCATTAAAATCGTATGTGGGACTCCTGCCGCAAGCTGGCAGTTTAACCACTTATCGCCTGTGAAGGGGTCGCAGGTATCCGGATTCTTCTGCAAACTCCGGCGGCGTACCTCATCAGGCTCTCACCATTATGTTCTTACCATGGCTAGCGCGCGGCAGACACCGCATGCGCCTACCCAGGCAGATTTGGTGGACGGCCGACTTCTCCAAGTCGACCGCCCTCTGCCTGGCGGTAAGGGGGAAGGCGGTGATCGTGCGCCTACCTCCAACGCCCGGTCCTTTTGCGGTGGAGGGGGAGGTCGGTAGTGTCCTCCCTCACCCGCTCGGCCGCCTCCTTCTGCGTCATAACTCGCTCACAAAAAGCGGCGTCCCAGCACCTTTCGCTGCCGACTATGGCGGAAATCACAGCCGACAGCGAAAAGTCTGCACCCACAACACGTTTCAGTGCCTTGCGCTCCTCCTCCTAAGCCGGACACACCTCCAGCACGTGCTGTGCTAATGTGGCGCCACCCTAATTTGATGAATTTCGCCGACACTTTTCGTAACAGAAGATATATTGATAAGTAGATACTCCTTAGTATTATATAAGTTTACAAATTTATATAGACCTCTTGGATATCGCTAGTTACGCGGCATTGTGGCAAATTTAGGCAACATACGGGTGTTTGAGTGCGATCAGCCGTAGGTTGTTTTCGTTATTTAATAAGGAGAATATGATAAAAAGTGCATGCACAAAAAGAAAAAATAGGTAGTTCGAGGTACTGTTATGTCGTGGAGTGTATAAAAGAATTATAAAAGTAATGGACAATACTAAGCTAATATTAAAATTCAAAAAGCCCTAATTACCTCGTTTGTAAGTATATTGCTAACACTCCATCACACTCCTCACATGACTATTACCTTTTCTATAATAATACAATCCATATACAATAATAAAATGTTGCTTTTGTTTTTATTTATTTTTACAATAAAACTTTAATTAACAGTAAGAAATAACCTTGTTTCTAGCTACTAAAATTGTTTAATTCTTTAATTTTCAGGTGGATGACCTTATGGTCAGTCGGTATTTTTTTTTTCCTGAAATTGATTGCTTTAATATAAGAAACAAAAATAATGCTGTTAAAGAACAATACAAGTTGAATATGTAAATTTAAAATGTAATTTTAAAATAAATGTGACTGAATGGATAGTAATTTTTATAGTTTACATATTATTTAATAATTCTATTTTCTTTTTAAAGTGTTAATTTAAATAATTTTGTTATATGTCTAAATATCTAATAAACATTGAAAAAATTTAAAATGTTTATAATTTCTATGTCGAATAAATTAATTGAAATCATTATTTTTTTCCATCAGTTTTTGCTTTAAATCAAACTAATTGAGATATAAGTACAAGCAGTCCTCGTACTTACGGCATGTTAGGTTCTTGAAATACGCGACGTAAATCGAAGACCGGAAGTGAAGACATATTTTTTCATATTTCATGTAAACATGTAAAACAATAAGTTAAAGAACAATACAAGTAAAATATGTAAATTTAAAATGTAATTTTAAAATAAATGTGACTGAATGGATAGTAATTTTTATAGTTTACATATTATTTAATAATTCTATTTTCTTTTTAAAGTATTAATTTAAATAATTTTGTTATATGTCTAAATATCTAATAAACATTGAAAAAATTTATAATGTTTCTAATTTCTATGTCGAATAAATTAATTGAAATCATTATTTCTTTCCATCAGTTTTTGCTTTATATCAAACTAATTGAGATATAAGTACAGGCAGTCCTCGTACTTACGGCATGTTAGGTTCTTGAAATACGCGACGTAAATCGAAACGACGGAAGTCAAGACATATTTTTTCATATTTCATGTAAACATGTAAAACTGTGTATGCTTGAGGAATAGTGTCAAAACATTGTTCGACGTAACTTGAAACGACGTAAATCGAAATGACGTAAGTTGAAGACTGCCTTGTACCTATATATATAATTTTAAATATGGTAATAATAATTTGATTATTTTTTTCGAAATTATTTATTTATTGCACTATTACATAACATGCCACGAAGTAATTAAATTTAGTATATTAAAAGCAATCATTTGTTTCAAATTTATTGAGTTTGGAATTCTTAGTATCATCAATGTTATTTAAATAAAGAGATTAATATAATTATTATTAGAATATTTTTATAAATTAGGTTTTGAATATTATACTTTAAGTTTATACAAATATATATTATTATATTATATATACAATTTATTACTTTGATAATAGATGATAACATCAAAAACTTTATCTGAACAAAATGAAGCAAAATGATGTATCGGGTAACTGCAATATAGTTATGTACCTATACTCGATCAATTTGTTAAAGAAAGACATTTATCTTATATATATATATATATATATATATATATATATATATATATATATATATATATATATATATATATATATCTTATTTTTTTTAATATTTTTCTTTATTTTTTTTTAAATATATTTATCTTTACAATCCAACCAATTACAGATCCACTGATAAGATTTTATATGCTATACTCGAAAGTACAAATCATACTTCATTATATAGGTATGTAAAATTTAGGAAATGAAACAACACAATAGAGAGTACAAATTAACGTCATTAATGCTATAGAGCTTACAAAAAATAATATCTGAATGAAGGTAGTTGGACCTTAAATATAACAATATCATAAAGTTACAAGTGAATAGGCCTAGAAATATCGATGGTGAAAAAATAACTGAGTCCGATGCTGAAAGACTCACATATGAAACGAAGACGCGCTCAATTCTATTTTATCCGTTTATATGTGCTTCATATTTTGGAACCAAAATAAGAGAAATTCGCAAAACCTAGTCTTGCCCCGAAGGTCCATTTGGTAAATACAGAATTAGCCATTTTTATTGTAGAATTTAATTTCAGCACAATGGTTCGCCCCATGCTCATAATTCGACATTTCTGCATCTACGACACCCTATTCGTTGTAAATATACTTGTTCTCATATACGATTTGTAAATGATGTTAAATAAATAATATATAAAAAATATTTATACAGGTATGTGCATATGGAACATCTAAAGCCAATTGTGTAATAAAAAAACACGCCATTTTTGACATGTCTTTATATACGTAGGGACCGTCGATATAATATTATGGCTTGAAGAAGCACTGATTTTAGTACCAGGAAATTCGGATACTGTTCAAAATGTAGTTAAATTTGTAGATGAAATTGTATCCTGTAATAGTAACAAGATTACAGATGACCTATGTATGTACTCGTATGTAATTGAGTGTTATCTTTGTGCTTACTGATTCCTTCTTATCTAAGCTTGTTACATATAATATTAATCTAGGTCAGGCATGGTGAACCTTTATACATCAAGGTCCCATTTTTTCTAAACATATATTTACTGCGATCATAGGCGTGCCATCAAATAATTTTGACTTTATAATTACAGTGGACCCCCGGTACTCCAACAAACATTTTGCAGGGCAGTGTCGAACTATCGAGTTTATCGGATTATAGAGTATTGCCTAAGACCCCCTATAGTCCGTTTTTTTTCAAACGAGTAATCTAACCAATTACAGATCGACTTTCTACCCGACTTATTATTTTTCTATAAGTTAAATATTAAAAAAAAGTGAACTGATAATAATGATAAATAAGGTTAATTAAAACATTATTAATTAATTAAGCATATTTATTTGAAACTAAATTATATAATTTTAAACTAAATTATAGTACTTTAAGATAAACTTTTACAGTATCCGGGCCAACTTCATTTTCCGCTACACATTGGTAAGTCCCTTCTTGTCGCTTGGTTACATTTCTTAAAACTAAATCCAATTTTCCAGTAGAATGTCCTCTGAAAAAAGGTTTTTTCTTTTAAATTTTGATGACATTATCATACTAAAAATTTTGTGTAAAGTACGTTTTTTTTGGTTTGAAACTGGCTAAACGCTAAGGAGAGAGTAGATAAATTGGATTTAAGCTTTTTAAAATATGCTTATTCTTAGCATCCTCGGTATAGTTCAGTATTTAATAAGATATTTTAGTCGATTATTATGATTTAATATCGAATAGGATACACTTCGTGGGTTATTTTCATTACTTAAAAGAAATCATTTTAGTGACAGGATGAATTTCCTAAAAGACAAAACACATAAAAGTACAGTTATAATTAATTTAAGATTTCCAGGGGACTATTTTGAAAGTCGGCTTCAATCACTACATATTATAAAACAAAGTCCAAGAGTAACAAACATGCAGACAAACTTTCGCATTTATAATATTAATAGGATTTTTAGATCACCTGCATACAATAAACACCTATTACCTAAGTCGATCTACAAGATCATTAATGAAAATAATAAAAAATAAAGGTTACAAATGAGAGCCTGGAGATACACCCGAATTTATGATGACTGGTGACGACGTGAAGCCCTTAATCGCTACCAACTAGCTTCGTCTACACAAGTAAGATTCTCCTCTGAGTAAGTTTCCATGTATACCGCAATTCGCCAATTTCGCGCATAATATGGAGTGGTATACCCTGTCAAATGCCTTGGAAAAGTCTGTATATATGTTA
Organism: Euphydryas editha; assembly: GCA_036937285.1. Classification (NCBI taxonomy): domain Eukaryota; kingdom Metazoa; phylum Arthropoda; class Insecta; order Lepidoptera; family Nymphalidae; genus Euphydryas; species Euphydryas editha. The sequence goes on from JAUPFZ010000018.1 coordinate 9,680,917, forward strand.
TCAAATTGAACTCTCTAAGCATTCGCTATGGCATAGAGAGTTCTTATATTCTAATTAATTAGATGAGGTTGACTTATTATTCATAAAACTGTGCTGTTTAGATGATATCAAATGTTCTATATAGTGATAAAATGTATCAAAAGCAAGTGATTCAAACAGTTTTCCAAGACAAGAGAGTATACTTATGGGACGATAGTTCTCTTAACAGGACTTATTGCCAGATTCATGAATGGGAACTATGTGCGCGATTTTCCATTCAGACGGGAAATCCGTGCTTGTCATGGGCATTGAATAAGATTAAGAGAGGCACACATAATTCTTTATCAAAATATCGGGGATGCAATCTGGTCCAGCAGTTAAGCTTGGCAATATTGCCAATTTTATAGAGGAATTATGCGTATAGTAATTTCCGTTGTTTACTTATATTAATAAAACCCAGTCACCTTAATAGAACAGCGGTATCCAAATTATTAGCTACGTACTGCCATTTCGTCGAAGGGGCGGGGTTCCCAAAACTAACATTACATGTTAACACTACTGTGCTATTACTTCGAACTGTCAAAGTTGTCCATGGTAATGGTTCAATGTATGGAGCCACTAAAAAATTTACATAATACACATTAAGATTAAAGTTAAAAATGATAAATATTTAATCTACTTAATAATTATGATTTCGATATAAAGGATACTATTTATATCAGCTTATCAGCTTATTAGAAATTAATATTAATTAATCATCTTTTGCTAAAAAATACAAATTTATAACAATTAACAAGTAACGAGTATGTATGTAGTACAACAACTTATGATCCTTATTGAAATTCTTATTATGGTTAATAAGATAATTTTATAAAAAGATATAAAAATCGTGAGATATAGTTTTTGATTAAGCCGCAGAAAAAACTGCGTATAAACATATATTTGGGTCATAAACAAAAGTGGACATTACAAATATAATTAAAATAAAACTTCACGATTTTTCATAAAACATTATATTAATTCAAAGTTAGTTAATATTATGTTTACAATAATATCATTAGAGATCAGTCTTGGATATTCTAGGAATTAATCACGTTTATAATTTTTTAGCGTCTACAGAAGAGATTGAGTTGTCTACAGAAAAGAACAAAAATTGAACTTATATACTCAAATCAATAAGATGTAGAATAGAAACAAAAGAAAATAAACTTAAAATGGAGTTCTCCTCAACCCCTAAGCAAAACATAATCAACATTCTGTACCAATTCAGTACAAAAAAATAATCGAAATTAGTCCACAGAACAGACATTATGCTTCTGTAGGCATATAAAGAGACAGAATATTAAAATATATTATCCTCGTCAGAATCATATCACATGGAATCCCTCAGCCGTATTTTATGTGGTGAACCTTCTGAGACTTCAGAGTCGTCTAAATAGATTCTCCTCTTCTGGGGCCTATGCCTTTGGTTAAATATTTCAATAGAAACATCTGGTGTTAGTCGATCTGAAAGTCCTGGTTAATTGGATTAGTTGGAGCCTCAGGACTAGCTAGAGTCACAAGAGAATCACGGATCGACAAATGCTCAGATGGGAAGTCTGGTGATTCTGATCTTTGATTTCGACGATCGAGAACTTTTCTCTTTAAATGGTTATTTTCTTCAACAAATCGTTGTCTATTCCTTGCAGCCTCTGCCAACATGTATACACGACAACAAAGGGCTTGATGAAGGTGTGTTCTATCGCATAAAATCACGTTCTCTTTTCTTCATATTTTCCTTATCGCGTTTCTTTTTTGCTTTTTCTCCATATTTTTCTTATCTGCCTTTGCTTTCTTGTCGCATAGTCATTAACAGTCTTAATTTGACCTAACTGCTTTTTTCTTTTGTATCTCTCCTTATCCTTCCTTCTTCTTTCTTCGAGAGCTACTTAATCCATTTGTGCCCGAACACGGCGTATACTAATTTTTTTCTCCTCGCGCCTGCGTTTCTTTTTTTCTTCATAGGAAAGCTGATTCCCTGATCGACTCGTTCGTGGCATAGTAACTAAAACAAAAGACCCCAACCGTCATGCGCTGTAAGCAACATTAAAAAAAAAACAAACCAAAGCGGAAAGCAAAAGTGAGCAAAATTAATGATGAAATGATTATTTATAGTATAAGGATTTAACTTCGAAATCACACATAGAAACTATTTTTACAAAACTTACTTTAATTATCTACAAAATCTTCCTCCCGTTTGAATAAATCGGTAAAAAGCGCTATTTAAATAACGATACTTTTTTTTGCAAAAGCTGAAATTTCATTGCTTATAAGCTTGTTCTACAGTAGCTCTACAGAAAGCTCTACAGTAAAGATGTCTACATGAGAGACAAATTTTCATAAATCAAAGATGGCATCCGTCAATATGAGGTTAGAATTTAAGCAATGCGTTATTTGCATACCATGCCCAATAAGCTTGTAATATCGTGATGTTTTTATTTATTTGTAAAGGCTACTTACTCAGATATCCCTTGTACAGGAAAGACACACTGATCTTGACCGAAAACTTGTTTAATTAAATAAAATTGGAGTTTTTCGTGTAACACGCACTTTACCTTAAATCACAACCAAGCAAATGATTGAGAACACAGTGCTGCCAATATAAAAAACGAAATTAAAACGATGCGCTCATAATAGCCAAATGTTGGCTTATTTTATGTGTCTACAGAAGTAGACCTAATATTTGTGAACAACATGTTTATTCGTTTTATTACAAAATTTTGAATTATATATTTTTTAACACGCTCTGTTATGAGTATTCGATAATATAAGTAATGTAATGAAACCATATAAAATTGTCGAAAGTATGTTTATATATTTTTAACCATCACTTGTACTCAACGTCTTGGTATCCGAACAGTCTACAGAAGGGGAGTTTTTCAGATTCAAAATCAAAAATATTAAAGTAAATTTCAGTATAGTGCAATTTTTTCATGAAACATTTCAAGATTTCAAGACGAAATAATTATTTAATGTATTTTATGTTTATATAATATTGAAATAACGGTTTTAATTTGCATGAACACTTATTTTTCTATTTTTGTTTTTGACCCATTTGCATTTAGAAATAACCGTAGTATGTACTTGTTTTTAAACTACAATTTACTAATGTTTTTAAAATTTAACATATTAAAAAAATTAATTAAACAAATTGTTATTACACGCATTTGTATTACGGATCCATTTCTACACGAGTCTGACTCTTGCTTATCTACTCGTATTTACAACTATTATATGGAATTTTAGCTAGGGAACTGGTGGCAGTAATTTTTATATGATTTCAGCGTCTGGCAGAGGTTGATAATATAAGAGTACTAAGAAAAATAGTCATTTTAAACAATTTCTGCTATTCATTAATTGCTGCAATATCAAATAAGAGCTTGCAAAAAATGTTTACAAAAATAAGTGTCTTAAACGATATTATCGCTTCTGTCGATAGTCTTAATAAATTGCATTTAATATTTAAAAAATATTAATGCTAGTGGCAGAAGTTTTTCCTGCTGTGTTTTAGAGTTTTTTTTTCTTCTAATTATTATGATATGTAAAAAAATAAATTACTTCATCGGCAGGCAGATTAAAATAATTATTGAAATTATATTATAAGAGATTAAAAAAATACTTCTGCTACTATAATAATGTATAAATAATGTTGCATTAATAACGTGTAGTATTGAAAAAATGTTTAAAAAAAGGACAAAAAATTATAACATCGTTTCTGCTTAGTTAGGAGAACCATAAAAATGAAAAAGACAGAAAAAGTCAATAATGTCTTTTCGAAGGCAGAAGTATTTTACTACCTGAGAACAGCTGCAAAGTAGTACAAATACACATTCACTAATATTATTTGTGTATATTAATAAAAAGTATAACAAATAATGATATTAAATGACAATATATATATATATATATATATATATATATATATATATATATATATGTAAAATATATGTCATATTAGGTGTCTGCCACATTTTTCTCATATTTATAAATACTTTACAAAACATAAAAGAAAGTCTTGAAAAGACGATGGAATGATAATTATAGCAGTAATTTTTTTTTTACAGTTTAATAATTATTTTTATAAAAACTCCCACATCCTGATTTCTGCCAGCTTAAATTTCACTATCTTTAAAATGTATTTAGTAAGATCTAATTGATGACAGAAACGATAGTATAATTTTTGACAGTTCTTGTTTTTCACATTTTCGAAATTATTTATAAAAAAAAAATCAGAGCTACCTGAGCTCACCACTTATTTTTTCTTATTAATATAGGTCCAGACTACATTACGTCTTGGTATCAACGACGATGATACGCACTATGCGTTCAACGAGACAAGATACCAAATATAAACCAACCAACTTCCAGGTCATTCGCCTTTGCAGGGTTTTGTAACCTTTTTTACTTATACAAATTTTTAAATGTAAATAAATTTATATTTTGATAATTACTATTTAAGAAGTATTTAATCGTATATAATTATATCTACTATCTAAACGAACAATTAATTATTCTTGAATGTATATTTACTTATTCTGAGCATCTTAGAAATCCCCGCTTTGCCTCCCTAACCATTATAACAATTTAATTACGAATTGATCGTTATTAAATTTTGCATACACGTTGACAAAACATAACACGTAAACAAATAACAACTATAACTAAAACTAAAACCAGTAACAAATAACAATAATTTACGAAAATAATACATGAAATTACAGAGAACGAACAAAATTTATGATCACTCCGAGCGCTTCACGAACGGAATGAAATTAAAAAAATTAATATGTATGAAATAAAAATAAATAAATATGTAGGTAAATACGAAATCAAGCCGTCCAAATGTATTCAATACCCGTAATAGTCTCGTTTGACCTAGACCGTCCTTGCCGAGAGCAGTGCAGCAGATAGCAAACAAAGAAGATAAAAAGAGATAGCCTATATTTTGTATGTTCCGTCGTCTTGTTTAACGCACTATACCTAAATTGCCACCAGCTCCCTAGCTATTATATGACATTAACGTTAACTTACCTAAGACGTTTAAAGTAACAGTTCTTATAGCACGACCCATATCATTTTGAGCAATGCAATGATACATTCCAGAGTCATTATAGCGAGCATAGAACCTAAAAAAATATATTAATTAACATTTAAAATTTTCAGATGATTTTGGCATTATAAAATTTTCTTTAATTGTTATTAGAACTCTTGTCATTAGTATCTGAATTTTAATAAATCTCATTTTTAATAAAAACAATTGGAAAATTTTACCGATGAGTGTGTCTGTCATCAATTTTGTGATGCTCATCTAAAGCTATTATAACATCATCTTGATACATGTCCCAAAGTACATTAGCTTTAGGTACAGCATCCACGTCGCATGGAAGTTCTACGAAATCGCCTTCTCTTACAGTTTTATTCTCGTCATCGTTTTTAATCTTTGGTGCATCTGAAGATGTGAAATAAATATTTATATTTTCATTGTTACATATTTGTTATTTATTAGACAAAAATATGTCAACCTACACTGAACTTTTACTGTGATTTCTTGGGCATCTGTTCCCAAAATATTAACTGCTTCACACACATAAATTCCACCGTGTTCTGTGACGGCTGACGCTATTTTTAAGGATGACCCATTTACGAATACGCCTTCAGGAAAATCGACAAATTTTCCATTGTATGATTTATATTTCCAAGAAACTTCGGGTGTGGGTACTCCTTTTATGGATCTAGAAAAACGTTGTAAGGAAATAAATAATGTATAATATGTACTTAAATTATACATGCATATATACGTAAACATATATATACATATATATGTAAAATAAAATGTTTTATGATCAGGTAATTAATTATAGCTAACTCTATGTGAAACTTCTCTATTCTCGTCATGCGGGATGGTTATTTCCACTAAAAATACTATCGACCGTATTCTATCAATCACCACGATATCAGACTTGTCCGCCAGGATCGTCTTGTCCGTAGCGATTGGCAGGTCCCAGTAGAGCCGACTCCGTTGCGTTCGAGTACTGGTATCGGTGTGTACTGATAATACGGCATCCTCTGTTTCAGGAAACCGCACATAAGAATAACCTCTTGATGGATAATCTTGGCCGCTTGATTATGTCTGTGCAAGTACTCATAATATATTTCGTCAAAAGGTGACGAGGTGAGCCATGTTCGTTTTTTGAGAAGCAGAGTACAGCATCGAGTTCTCCAACTTCCTGTTGAACCTTTTTTGATCACTCAGCAAGATTAGGTTTTGTTGGAAACACTCAGCTCACTCAGATTACCTATGAATGCGTTTCTTCCGGTACGGTGATTCTCTGATTCAAATCGTTGAAGCGCTCCGTCACTTTTCAATAATATCAGGCTGATCAAGCATGACGCCTAACCAATTCAAGGATATTCTAATGGAGTGCACAATATTTGGCCAACCTGAAGCTTTGCAGTCTGCCAATGAGGGCCCTGGTCAGGCTGATACGCCTTTCTATTCTCTTCTTTCAAGCTGTTACGCCTCATACCTCTTTCTCTCTCTAAGTGGTGGGGTTGGTGGATACACCAACCGGCTAGTTGGTGGTAACGGTCAGCAGGGACTGCTGTCGTTCTGCATACTTCCAGTAGCAGCCCCAGATGTGTCCTGGCGTCCCCCAGGTAGCGACCTTAGTCTTTTCAGTCATTCTTTTATTAAGTATATCCATTATCATATTTCGAGCGATAAGTACTCAGTTGGAGAGTCGCTCACACTCCCCGAGGACGCTGCACCGCTGTTATGCACCTTCAGTTAACTTTTGTCACTCTTTACGATACTCTACCCCATACTCTTCCCAAGGCAGAGGATGGGTTGGCCCTATTCTAGTCTGCATTATTATTATTATAGCATTAGTCGCCTTGAAAATCTTCGTGAGGAATCGTCTCCAAGAAATTCAAATTTATATTTCAATAAGACGGAGCCTTTGAGTCATTTATATGTATGTTCGTTAGAGTATAATAAATAGTCTACAGTGATGACTCCAAGAAAAAAGAATGTTATAAACTTTATTAGATACATATTAATAGTACCTATAAAAGATAAAATTTATCGATTTTATGAAATATAACTTTAGTTTCATTTTATTTAATAAAGATTAACATTATGAGCGATATAAATAAAAATAAAATTAACTGTTGAAAATATATTTTACAAAGTAAGTAGTTACGCATTAATAAAATAAAATAAATATCAGACGAGCTTACAGTTTCAGATGAAAAATGTAATTACGTATGTAACTTACGTGCATTGCTGTTCCGTCCAATCTCCTGGCTTTAAAAGAACTTCCAAGTTCTGTGTTTCGGCTTTAGGTTCTTCTGTATGAACATCATTAACATTTTAAAATATAATAAAACTTAAAAGCACGGGAAATAGGAACTAAAATCTTTACCTAGACCGGATATATAAACGTTAGCCATATACGTTCTTGTTTCGATGGTATTATTTATTGTACATTTATATTCTCCAGTATCATCTATTCCCATGTTTTTTATCAAGAGCATATGTTCATATGGCACCCATTCTATATTTTCTGATGTTTCTATCGCTGTCTCATTATGATACCATTCTATTTCTGCATCAGGATATGCATTCACATCACAATATAGTCTGCCTTCATTCCCATATTCAATGGTAATATCTAAAAAAAATATTTTTTATTTTTATTCATTAAGGGCCTGTTTTATCGGTTTCTGGTAAAATTTATCTCACACTTAAGCTAGTATAAAGTATGACTTTTGGACTACAACAATTTAGTTTCACAGGTTTTAAATAACATATCGGAAACTTTAATCTATTAAATACTGGGATAACAATCTGAAAGATATCAGCAACCGGTGAAAGAGGCCATAAATTTTTTAATAATACCTATGACATTTTGTGCAATCGTTAGTTGCGATTAATAAGAAATTACAAGTCTAAGTAAAACTGATATTCTCGTTCCACTGAAAACTTAAAGCAAAAAATATATATATTATTTGTGCTGAAACTATTTGAGATCTTGTAATACAACATACCTGTTGGATACTTGATCACTTCGAAGACAAAAGTTCTATTGACATACAAGTCCATTGATACTACAGCTTCCCCTTCATCATTTTTACATTTGCACGTAATTGTTCCATTTCTTGTAGCGTTTGCGATTGTTACATAACTAATGTATATAGAAGGTATTTCGAGCAAAGCGCTCTGAAAGTTTTATAAAGCTATAACTATGAATATACATTGGAATACATTCATTCTAATTTTGCTCTATTAAAAATCATTCATCCAAATGAATTAATGAATATACAGTAAGTAATCCTCCATATAACACAGTACTCTTATAAAGCGTTTTCATATTACGCGATTTCATCTCCCTCGTTTATCACGTGTTTTTTCCCATATAAGGCGGGGATTTCCCACGTTATATGTATGTTTTGTTAAATTTATAATGATTTATACAGTTCATGAGCAATTTTGCGTATCTTTTACGCATTGCGTCAATTGTGTTCTTATAAAATTATATAAAATTAGTTTTTTAAGCTTGTGATCCTAGTTTTTGATTTGCAAAATTATTGATTATACATAATATCTACTAAAATGTGTATAAATTTTATTCTTATAATTTTTATTTTATTTGAATGAAATATTATTATTATATTACTTAATATTCGATGTACACTTTTTTTAACGAGAAAAATTCTACGTTCTACGGGGTTATACGAAACTGCTCATACAACGCGCTTTCCTATAACGCGGAACTAATTTACTGTGTTATAAGAAGTGGAGGGGGGGGGGTTACTGTACTAAATAAATTTTCATAAATGGAAAATATGGAATTTCTTAAATTTACAGATTGTAAGTTTAAGAAATTAAATAATTTTTAAGAAATATTATATTAAGAAATAATATATTAATTTAAGAACTTAAATAGTAAAAATTTCGCTAGCAAATCAGAACGAAACATAGGCACTTAGTAACTTTTTAAATTACAAGTTTTATTTGAAATTGCATTATTGCAACAACTTGCAAGAACTAAGCTACTTTGTTGAAACAGCTAGAGAACGTTGACAAAAACTAGCAAACAATTAACTGTAAAGTCAACAATAGTTAATATGTGTTATTAATTGTAACGTTTATTTATTATAATTTATTAGGTACAGTACACGGTACAGAAAAAGCTATAAAAGACAAAAAAATGTAATACAATTATGAAGGTCAGTTACGACCATCCATCCGTTTAAAATTAAATTAAGTATATAGTTAATTATATTAGTTTAATAGTGTACAAAACATTAAAGTTAGGTATTAAGATATTAACAATAAACTTTACCTGAGATGGCACAGTTTCTCCAAAATCATTTTCCCACCAAATATTTGGTTTTGGATAGCCGAATACTTTGCAAGCTACTTTGTAACTAGTTCCAAAGTCTATTAAAGATTCAGATTCAATTATTTCTATCTTAGGTTTCGATTTTTGTGATGAAATGGCTAGAAAAGGATACGCATTTGTTAAAATGTTTGTATTTTGGTTTATTCCATTTTGTAAAACAAATAATTTTTTATTTTTTTATTTAGGAAATAAGACAGTAATTTACATGTGTGTTGAGGTCGAATCGATGCTGTGGTGCCCGTTATTTCTTGATAAGTTGTTGTATCGCGGCATGTGATCTGCATTGATTATATTTTATTATTTATATTAAAAATTGCAGTAAATTTTAGCAATAGAGAAAAATTGATCATTTAATTAATAAAAATACTTATTATTTTAATGTTTTGAATTTGTTGATTGTCTTTGGTCGGTCATATATGAAACCAAAAGTAAATATGAAATTAAAGCGTCTGATGATATGAAAAAATTGATTACCGTTATTTTAAAAAAAAATCCGGGCGTAACGTATGTTTGAACGACATAAAGACCTTTGTTTTTATCAACTTCACGATATGTTACTGTTTTTTCTTCATATTTATCACTTGTTTGTATATTAACAGCTATCAGTTTCATAGTTGAGTCAACCGGGAGTGATATCATTACATAGTTCATTACACCTAAAATATATATTATCGTAATATTAAATAATTTAAAAAAAATACAAAAATACACGTTTTAGAATAAAAAGAAGTATTAGTATATTATTATTGATATTATATATTCTTTATTGTACACCACACAGAAAATAATATAGTACAAAAAATTATGAGTGAAATAAAAAAAAATGCACAAAAAGGCGGCCATATAGCTCAATAGCGATTTCTTCCAAGCAGCCTTACGGTTAGTATTTGAGAAGAAGAAATAGGTAGACAGTCTATAATAAACATACAATAAAAATATACGGTAAACCCAAGACTATATAATAAATACTTGTATAATAAAATATATACAGTAAGTAAGTACTATAAAATTATGTTATAATACAATAAACCTGGTATTGGTCTCGACGCCGTTTCTTTCAGACTCTTTGGTTCTAAGGGAGAAAATCCATATTGGAAATTTAATTCCTTTTTCCTATAAATTGTTACTAAACCAGTCCCTTGGCAGCTAACATCAGTAGTAAAGTCACCTAATTCCGTAACTTGTACACGAATCACCTAAAATAAACGCGAAGGTTCTTCTAATTTTACATATTATACTGCACTGCTTCTATAACTTTCTCTAGTAACAAGCCTTTTTATGTAAACATAATTTTAAAAATCGAATCAGTTGAGTAACCTTAGATAAAAAACAGATTCTTCTTATGGATTTATCGGATTAAGAATATCTTACTAACCTTTCATAGTCGTAAATAAGTATGCATGACTTAATTTATACCTATCATGATCAGAATATAATTAAAACATGATCAGAGTATAATATAATAATTGATAACAAATTGTGATTATAAATAAATAGATAAAATACTTACAAGCATTGATTGAGTTTCAACGATTTTTTCGATATGAGGGCTATCACCAAAATTATTTTTAAATTGTATTGTAGGGTATTTTCCAGATACGGTTACGACCAGGTCCTTGGTATAAGTATCAATTGTCAACTGAAATATTAAAGTGTTGCAAAACTAAACTGATCGATAAGTAATATAAGCGATTTATTTACTGTTTTTTTTTTTTTTTTTTTTTTTTTTTTTTTTTTTTTTTTTTTTTTTTTTTTTTGCGATAATTCACTAAAATATGCTCAAGTTAAGCCTAAGGACTTAAGGGTACTCGAAACTAAATCACAACTAAAACTTCTGTATGGTTTTTTTTTGTACATGAAATAAAGGTAGAACTCAGGCTCAATATCTTTGATGGTACTGTGAGGTTGAATTTGGATTTAGAAGTACCTACTAAGTACTACAAAATTGGAATGCAATAGGTTAGCACTAATTGTACAAAAGTGTTATATATGTATTTTATTTAACAGTCCCTTGGTATTAATGTTTCAAACTAAAATTTCATATCTATTTATCTCTAATAAAAGTTTTTGGGGTTCAGCAGCAGACAACATTTTTAGTCTTCCAGTTTACTCCTGGTAACATACTAAATCTCGTAAACCAAGACATTGTTGAGAATTTCGAATCTACTGCCTCATTCACTGCTGTTATATATTGTACAGCCAAAATATTTTATCATCAAACCAGTTTAATATAGATAATTTACACTAAACGTAACTCAAACGGATCACTATTTTTTTTAAATTATTTATATTGTGTCTTTAAATTATTTATATTTGACGGCCGGCTGGTCGAGTGGTCAGGCAACTGGACACTTTACGCAGCGGTCGCGGGTTCGAATCCCGCCAGGTGCAGATAATTTGTATGACGAATATAGATGTCTGCACCGGGTCATGGATGTGTATTTATTTATATATGTATTTATATCTTAAATTTATTTCCGTTCCTAGTACCTGTAACACAAGTTCTTACGAACTTACCACGGGGCTAGGTTAACGTGGTGTGATTGTTGGTTAATATTTATTTATTATTATTTTATTTATTATTTATTTGTATATATGCCGTAACTTACTTTTACTCCGAATTTGAAAATTATAAATATACAAAGTCCTGGCGCTAATATTACGTCACAGTGTAATTAATATTTCATTTTCAATAATATAATAATATTTATAATATTAATATGTTATTTTAAGGAAAAAATAACAAATAACTTACAATATATTGTTTTTTTGTCCTGAATTCTTCATGTGTATTAACGTCATTCCAGTCAACTTTTGTGATTTCCTTAATGTACTTAAAAACCTATATTAACAAATTCAATACGCTAATTTATTATTTATTACTAGTAAGGTCATAAAAAATGTTCTGTGTAATTACAAGACTGGCCTACAAAGTAAAGTTTAAAGTACTTACGTCTCGTATGTTGCTTAATTTTAAATTAAAAACTGATCCACCACAATTCCTAGCGACTTCATAGTAAATATTTTCATTTTCAAATTGATTTAAATCAACGCGTTGACATTCACCACTTTTAAATATTATAACCTGAAAAAAAATGTTAATTGGTCCCAAACATAGTGTAAGAACAATCAGCAAGTTGAAGTGGCAGTATAGTCTAGGCTATTTTAGTCAACTTTTTTCACCAATCTCCGAAAATTATGATTGAGGTGTCAATAAAATGATCAATGATGTATGAAAAAGTTGACTAAAATGGAACATGTTTCCTAGACTAGTGCTGGTTACACATGTCGCAGGCCTGATGGCCGCTGGAACATATGTGGAGTCCTCGTATCAGCAAATGCAGTGTGGGGTGTCCTCCGGTTCGTTGGACCGACGACTTACGCAAGGTCGCCGTCGGAGGCTGGATGAGAATTGCGGAAGTCCGGGATATTTGGCGCAATCTTGGGGAGGCTATTGTCAAGCAGTGAATTGCGATATGATGAAGCGAAGCGAAATCAAGTGATAGTGTAGGTTTTAAAAATAAATTAATTTATATCGATTTTTTTCAGAGTTGTTCAATTGTATCAATTAAATTAGCACTAATTTATATTATTATTTAGACGAGTATTTTGAATTTAAGGAGTTGATAAATTTTACTAAGCTATAGCTTTAAAGTTTCATAAAGAAAAACAGTAACGTGCCTTACTTAATACAATTACTAAGGTGACTGTCGAATTATGCGTTGCCCTTATACATCGAGGATAATTAGAAAAGTTCGTAGCCTAATAAGGAGTATGTTATTTTTATGAAACTACCCTCATTTTGAAGATACATTATTCTTCAGCAATTTCGTAAAATTTCATTTCCTTATTTGCATTCCTTACGCAGGGCCGCATTTAGGGGTGGGTAACTGGGGCAACTGCCCCGGGCCTCCAAAATAGAAACTTTGGAAATGCATTTTTTAGGAATATGGAGAGGCGATGATATATTTTTCTTTTGTGTGCACTTACTACACAGGACAGTTACAGGAAATTTATCGGTATTTGTCATACGATAATTATTGGGGCCAAGGGGCTTCCACTCTTTTGTTGGCCCGAGGCCTCCACACCTCTACATCCGGCCCTGTCGTTACGGTTTCCCACACTATATCGTCGAACAAGTAGTAATAATTTTTAAAAAATGATAAAATCAAACATCGTGCTGTGATTGAATAAGATAAGTTTAACACCGAAACCAATTTGTGAAGACATGTTAGCAAATTTAGAGGAATCTCGAACTTCATATGCTACTGTAAAAAACTCTGTTACCCACTTCGAAACTATCGAAGATGTCCCACGTAGCAGTCGGTCATGGATGTGACCACCAACGAAAACACTGAAGAAAAAAAATGTAATTTGATTTTATCTGACCGGATATTAACTGTTAAGGAGATAGCTGACACTATTGGCACCTCATCTGAATGAACGCACTACATAATTATTACTGAACTGCACTTTTCAAAGGTATCTGCTCAGTTTAACAAAAATGAGTTCGACTGACGATTTCTCGAGACTGTTGACTGCTGTTTGAGGCTGATTCAACTGAATTTGTTTTGTGACTTTGGATTAAAATTGGGTACACCACCATACTCCAGAGACAAAAAATCAATCTAAACAATAGAAAAGACCAGGATCTCCAACTTCAAAAAACACTTTAGCTTTTGTCGATGAGTAAAGTGATGGCGTTAGTTTTTTGAGATGCGAAGGATGTAATCATGGTGGAATGCTTAGAATAGGGTCAAAAAAGCTAAAGTGGTTTTGTCGGCCGGTAAAGTGATGGCGTCAGTTTTTTGAGATGTGGTGGATGTAATCATGGTGGAATACTTAAAAAAGGTCAAAAAGCTAAAGTGGTTTTATCGGCCGGTAAAGTCATGGTGTCAGTTTTTTTTGGGATGCGAAGTGTGTAATCATATTGATTACTTAGAAAAGGGTCAAACAACAAACTCTGCCTAATATTGTAACCTCCTGCGAAGTTGTCGTGAATTAGTGAAAGAAAAATTTCCTGGATTGTTGTGAAGAAAAGTTTTGTTTCACCAGGAAATTGTGGAGTTCACACGTCAGTCGAGACTATGGCAGAAATCCATCAGTATGGCTTCGAATTGTTACCCCATGCCCTGTATTCTCCTAATCTCGCTCCATCCGACTTATATCTATTTCCTTAAAGCTCAAAAACCACTTAGGAGGTCAAATATTTTTTACAAAAGAGGATGTTAAGGCTGCTGTCGACACATGTTTTTAAAGCATGGACAATGATTGTTTAAAGCTGGTGTGGAAGCCCTGCCAAGCCGATGGAAGAAGTGTAAAGAATAGAGATGCCACGACCACGTATTCGACCGAATAACATACAGTATTCGGCCAAATAGCATACAGTATTTGGCCGAATAGCATACAGTATTCGGGCGAATAGTATACAGTATTCGGCCGAATAGCATACAGTGAATGCTATTCGGCCGAATACTGTATGCTATATTAAAAAAAAGTAGCCGAATACCGAATAGTGGCCGAATATTCGTGGCATCTCTAGTATAGAACTTAGGGGAGAATATGTTGAAAAATAAATAATAAATAAATTTTTATCTTTTGAATTTCCTTGTTAGGCTACGAACTTTTCGAATGCTCGTCGTATTACATATGTTATACGTTTATTTTAGGTTTTAATTTAACCTATCATTATAGAGTGGCAAGAAAATATAACGTAAGAGAAAATTCATATAAAATTGTATATAATTCAATTAGGATAGAAGTTCAGGGCGAATAAAGCTCCTTTTTAGTTCTGTTCTGTGTGTGACCTGAGACCTTTGTCCAACAATAAAACAAAGTAGGTATTACTTACCTTACTACGCCGGGTCTGGCATAGATTTTTTATGTTATCAAGCTTGGTAATGCTTTTTGCTTCGGCGTCTGTGAAGACGTAGATGTAGGATTTAGGCATGCTAACTTGAAGAGCTCGTTCTATGGCAGCTAAAGAATTTTCAGGGCAACCTTGCCCTCCAATCGTTTCTATAATCTGCATTATATCAACTAATTCATCAGGTGTTGCGAATACAAGTGGAGGACCTACATCTGGAGGTAAAAATTATAACATTTCTTTATAGCGTTACTTTAAGGAGTCACGTCACAGACACATCAATGTTCATCAATGTTCAATGTTCATATATAATATGAAATAAGATTTTATATCAATTATTAAGTTATCAAACCGAATAGAAAGCGTATTTCAGAAAGCTATATTAATATCGTTGATAGATGCCTTACCTTCATCACCGAATGGTATTAATATGTAGTTAGCGAATTCAGAACTTCTAATTACGTTTACAATAGAGGCTATATTGACTTTAAAAGCATAGATTTCGTCTTCCATGGACTTCGTCGTGTCCATTACAATTGTGAAACTCTTTTCACACGAAACATTCAAAACTAAGAAAATAAGTAAAAAATAGGGCGTCAACATTATTTTATATCAATTTTGATCGCACTTAGTTAGAAGACGATTCACAACTAAAACGTGGTACAATTTCTACTTGCAGTAAATGATAACTTTGTTAAGGCCAAGCAAGAACCTTTGCAGTAAAAGCAGGTTGCTTTTTGTTATTTTTATTATTATTATTTTTTTTATTTTTTTTTGGTTTTTGTATTTTCACTTTGAGGGAATTGACTCTTATTGGTATTACTTATTGTACAGCTATTATACAATATGTAATAACAATATAACTATATACAGCAAATAATAACAAATTGCTATCTATTCGAGATATATATATATACTATAAAAAACAAGATTAATTTGCTTTTAGGTGAAAATGAACAGAAACAAATTCAAAAGAACGGTTTTGTAGGCTATTTGCTATTGCATGGCGTATAATTGCTTTACTGACGGTTTATTATATATAACTTTCGGTAACTTAAACGCATTAAAACACTTACTATGAATTCGGAATGTAAACGAGATACTTCTGTATATACAGGGTGACTGGTGAATTACCATCGATATTTGGGGAGAACGCTCGGCGCGCGGTTCCCATTCGGGTCATGCAATAAAAATAGATACTTAATTTTTGACCAAATTTTCATAAATTTCAATTCAAATAAATGAAGCGATGACACTTTTCCAGTCATGCCGGCGGCACATGCACAGGTGTTGTAATGTGTCGCTTGTTCACACCTAAAAATTGCCAAAGTCAAATAATTTACCTAGTCAACAAATTTGTTGCTTAAACGAGTAAAATATCTTAGTATTTTTGCCTTTCCTAAGCCAGGATTAAAGTATTAAGGGGGACTGGATCATGCTTGTTTATCCTGCTACCCTGTTTACACGTGGCGGCGTTTGGACGTAGATAAACTACCTGTTTAGTGTCGAAAGTGCAGCTAGCTGCTAGGGTGTCCAGACGATGCGTAAATAATTGGATAATTGTTGAGTAACTTTACTTAAAAGTTTATTAATATTTACCTATTTTTTTTACATGATTCGAGTGGGAACCGTGCGCCGAGCGCTCTCCCCGAATGTCGATGGTAATTCACCAGTCATCCTGTATATACATACGGAAAATATTAAGAAAGAAATCTATCATTTTATAAATTGTTTGCTTTTTGGTAATGGTCGTGTGACCTGACCATCTTGTCATAGTTTCTATATAATACTAATTTAAAAAAAAATCGTTGAATCGAAATTTAAACCAAAAACATATAAGAGTTGTTGAAGAAATAATTCACATAACAACCAAGTTTATTTAAATAATCCTTTCCGCAGAATTTCGTATTAAATAATTTTTGTTAATTATATAATCATTAGGTTAGTTTGTAATGTTAATATACATATCGCATTTTTTGAAATAATTGTTATCTGAAATAACGTAACTAACTAACGGCACTAACCACATTTAAATATAAGCTAATCATATCAACATCCGACACAACATCAAAAGATATATTTTTATTTGTTAAAAAAATATATAATAACTTTTATTGCAAAAAATATGGACCTAGAGGTATATCTACCTCTTAACGCAACATAGTGCATACATAATAAATGATTTGATAACATTACGGCCTAACGGTGCCTATATTACAAGGGCATATTGTCACACGATTTAATCTGACCTCACATCACACATACAAAATTAATAATGTAGAATATTAATCTTTAACATAATAAAAATAGAGAAAATAATTGAAAAAATACTAAACGCTAATTGAATCTTTGTATATAAACTTTATATTCCTCGTGTAGCAAAGAGTTAATTGGAATTACCTACTTTGTTATATTAATTACATAAATTGTAATGCTTGGCAGGAAAACTAAATTTAGAACCACACTCATATTACATTAGATTACAATAATTAGCCTTTATTAATTTACAGACTACGCAGAAATAATAATTGCTTACTTATATCCTGTAAATACTTTACTTATTTATTTTTAACACAACCATTTTGAGTGAAAATGAAACAGTTATTACATTCTTCAAAATTATTAGTAAATAATTTTTTAATATCTGAATATTCTTTTATCAAGTTTTGCTATAGGTATTGGCAAACCATTTATTTATGTTAGAGTGTATTCTAGTGTATTTTTTGTCTTATCCGTGTTTCTTTTTAAGGCCCACCCGTTGGGAAACTCCGTCGAGGTTACTGAGCATAATGTCGAGGTCTTCCAGGGATTCTGCCATAAGCACAATATCGTCGGCAAATTGAAGGTTTATATTTATGTCAAATATGTCTTTTTCTTTCGAGAAGCATGAAAGCGTCTTCCAAAGCTATTATTCTAGTAAACTTTAAATTATACTTACTTCCACTCAGCAAACTTCAAGTTACCTAAAATAATTAAGTTCAGATCATACCCTAAACTACACCAGCGCCTCCTTTATTTAATGCTATTTTGTGGACACTTTTTGTGTCTAACAGCCATATAAGATTGTGCTCCTTACGTAAAAGGTATCTCACATACACACATACACACATACACACATACACACATACACACATACACACATACACACATACACACATACACACATACACACATACACACATACACACATACACACATACACACATACACACATACACACATACACACATACACACATACACACATACACACATACACACATACACACATACACACATACACACATACACACATACACACATACACACATACACACATACACACATACACACATACACACATACACACATACACACATACACACATACACACATACACACATACACACATACACACATACACACATACACACATACACACATACACACATACACACATACACACATACACACGCACACACACGCACACACACGCACACACGCACACACGCACACACGCACACACGCACACACGCACACACGCACACACGCACACACGCACACACGCACACACGCACACACGCACACACGCACACACGCACACACGCACACACGCACACACGCACACACACACACACACACACACACACACACACACACACACACACACACACACACACACACACACATACACACATACACACATACACACATACACACATACACACATACACACATACACACATACACACATACACACATACACACATACACACATACACACATACACACATACACACATACACACATACACACATACACACATACACACATACACACATACACACATACACACATACACACATACACACATACACACATACACACATACACACATACACACATACACACATACACACATACACACATACACACATACACACATACACACATACACACATACACACGTACACACGTACACACGTACACACGTACACACGTACACACGTACACACGTACACACGCACACACGCGCACACGCGCACACACGCACACACGCACACACGCACACACGCACACACGCACACACGCACACACGCACACACGCACACACGCACACACGCACACACGCACACACGCACACACACACACACACACACACACACACACACACACACACACATACACACATACACACATACACACATACACACATACACACATACACACATACACACATACACACATACACACATACACACATACACACATACACACATACACACATACACACATACACACATACACACATACACACATACACACATACACACATACACACATACACACATACACACATACACACATACACACATACACACATACACACATACACACATACACACGTACACACATACACACATACACACATACACACATACACACATACACACACACACACACACACACACACACACACACATACACACATACACACATACACACATACACACATACACACATACACACATACACACATACACACATACACACATACACACATACACCCGGGGCTGAGGTGATACTGCTACCGGGCGCGTCTCCACCTGCGGATAGGAGAAGGCTCGCTGTTCTTAGGAACAGAGGATAGGAGTGAAATAAAATAGCTCCCGCGGACAAAACACCCCAAGTTAAGACGTTAAGATACCGTGTCGAGAACTGCATGGCGCCAGGGAAGTGACGTCGCAAACGGTTCCCCTGGGGCACCGGGTCCAACCCCAGGCGTATTTAGTAGCCTTACTCTAGCAACCGGGGCTCTGCTGGAGTGGACGGAAATTACCCTAGGTACTCGTGGGAACAGTATGGAGGACAATTTATTAAAAACCAACAATGATGTAAGAGTAGGAGTTAACACCGGGCGTCATGCCCAGCAAGCAGCCATAGATGAGATGGCTGAAAAGACAAGAACCGAGGCGTGGAACCGTCTCGAGAATCTCATTAGTGACTTGAAAAAGTTCGTGGATGAGAAACCAGACATCCACAAAGAAGTGAAAAGACAGTTGGCCAGTGTTGGCACTGCTTTCAATAGGCTAAGGGCACTAGAAACGACGGCGCGAAGCAGAAACCATCGCCCTTCTGTTGAGACCAGAGATGCAGAAACATCACCGATATCTACCGCATCTTATGTAAGGGTATTTGAGCAAAAAAGAATTGAATTGGTTGACACCGGTAGTGACGGGGATGGTGAGTCAACCACCGATCAGATGCTCACAAGTTGAAAGAGCAAGAGAAAGACGAGAGACTCACCAGGAACGACGTCCAGTATGCAAAAGAGGAAGAGGGATGAATCATCCCCACTTCACAAGGGTAAACAACCACCACATCCCGGAAATAAGAGAGGAATGGATCTGAGCAGTGGCCGGATAATACAGGATCCTAACACGGAATCACCTGAATGGCAGTTGGTCAAATCTAAAAGCGACAAGAAGAAAGAGCGCCAAGTGCAGCTTCTAACGCAGCCGTTAGAGCAGCCCAAGAAGAAGAGGCCACGAAAATCTAATCGATCTAATGCATTGATCATCCGGCCTAAGGAGAAGATCACTTACGTAGAGATCCTTACGCGGGTCAAAAAGGACGTTCCAGAAGAGCAAGTCCGGAACACAGTGGATAAAATTCGCAAGACAGCTGGAGGAGACCTGCTTATTATCTTAGCAAAACGCAACACTGACGGAGGAAAAGGGCTACAAAAAACTATTGCAGATCTCCTAAAGGAAGACGCCGAGATTGTCAGTAAAGGACCACAGGAAGTCCTTGAGATACGAGATCTTGACGATACGACAACGAAGGAAGATGTCCTCTCTGCCATACAGAGAGCAGCTGGGGATAATCATCAAATCCCTTCAGACGCTGTTAAGTCAGTGCGCAATGCATTCAGAGGCACCAAAATTGCCTTAGTCACTCTGGCTGTGCCAGTAGCTGACAAGTTGCTGGGTCAGCATAGCAAGATTAGGATCGGCTGGGTCAACTGCCGTATAAAAGCAGTAGAGAGACCTACTAGATGCTTTAAGTGCTGGTACTACGGGCATCTCTCCTCTCATTGTAAAAGCAAGGTGAATCGATCCAAGAACTGTATCAAATGTGGAGAGGAGAACCACAGAGCAGATAAGTGCGAGAAAGAAGCGCGTTGTGCTTTGTGCATCGAGAAAGGCAACACTGAGAACTGTGCTCATATTGCTGGATGTTGGAAGTGTCCAGTCTTTCGAGCGGCATCCCAGGAGATTAAGAAGAAGCAAAATTCCGGGTCCTCCAGGTAAATCTTAACCATTGTGAAGCCGCGCAAGATTTGCTTATGCAGACTGTGCGCGAAGTAAACGTAGACCTTGTGCTGATATCAGAGCCATATAAACACCTAGATAGTCAGCTGTGGATAACGGACAGCTCTGCTAAGGCAGTCATCTGGTCATGCGGCAGGTTTCCATTTCAGAGCATAATAAACAACACAGAAACTGGTTTTGTGGCAGCAAATGTGGACGGAATCTGCTTCTACAGCTGCTATGCACCACCAAGTCTTTCACTGACTGAATTTAAGGACTTCCTTCATCGACTCACGGAGGATGCAAAGCAAAACTTTCCTGTGGCGATTGCTGGGGACTTCAACTCCTGGGCAGTTGATTGGGGAAGCAAAGTAACCAATGCGAGAGGAGAAGCACTGTTGGAGGCCATGACTACTTTGGACGTAGTACTGCTAAACAGTGGTGATAAACCTACATTTATTAGAGGAGAGGCTACCTCAACTGTAGATCTTACCTTCGTTAGTGGCTGTCTCGCTAAAAGAAACTGTTCCTGGAAGGTAAGGGATACCTACACAGCCAGTGATCACTGCGCAATCCTTTGGTTGGTATCTACTGGCCAAAGCCTAGGAAGAACACCACGAGTCACAACAGCGATTGGCTGGAAGGCTAGTTCCTTCGATGAAACCGCGTTCACAGTTGCACTAGATAGAAGTCCAATCAAAGGAAAGAACGCTGAAATGAAAGCAAAAGATCTAATGCTGAGAGTTGGTCAAGCATGTGATGCTAGCATGCCCCGAAAGCGTTGCGTCAATCATCGACAGTCGGTTCACTGGTGGAATGGAGAAATTAGCACGCTCCGTGAGAAATGTCTCAAAGCGAGAAGAGCATCACAGCGTAGTCGGAAAAAACCGAATTCTGCAGAGTTAAAAGCTGAATATAAGACGGCACGCCGGAGACTGAATGCGGCAATTAGAGAAAGCAAGCGGAAATGCTGGAAAGAGCTAATCGATGAGGTTGAGAAAGACCCCTGGGGTAGGCCCTACAAGATAGTCACGACTCGGCTTAAAAGTCAAACAATACCATCACCTACGTGCCCTCATTTACTAGAGAGGATAGTTACAATACTGTTCCCCCAACAACCGGATTTCATACTTCTACCGAAACAGTGCGAGAGAGATAATATCCCTCCGGTGACAGAGGCACAGTTGATAGAAGCGTGCAAGAGAGTAGGAAACAGAAAGGCCCCGGGCTTAGATGGAATACCAAACATCGCGTTAAAAGCAGCCATCAAAGTACGGCCGGAGTTATTTTTAGATGTGTACAATGAATGTCTGAAAGAGGGTACATTTCCGTTGAAGTGGAAGCAACAGAAGTTAGTACTTCTTCCTAAAGGTAAGAAACCACCGGACGATCCAACATCTTATCGCCCACTGTGTATGCTAGATACGGCTGGTAAGATATTAGAACGAATAATTCATCAAAGGATAGAAGCAGTAGTCGATCCGCTGCTCGCCAGCAACCAGTACGGTTTCCGGAAGGGGCGCTCAACGTTAGATGCAATTAACTTGGTGGTTGATACAGCCAAAAAAGCGATTGCAGGAGCAAGGTGGAAAGGAGGTTCGAAGAGGTACTGCCTAGTAGTCACCTTTGATATCAAGAACGCCTTCAATTCAGCTAATTGGGATCATATCATGCGAACTCTTGGCGAAATGCAAGTACCAGTTTACCTACAGAGAATGGTAGCTAGCTACTTCACTGGTAGGCTCCTGAAGTACGACACGAAGTCGGGCCCAATGGAGCACAAAGTCACAGGTGGTGTGCCACAGGGCTCTGTTTTGGGTAATCTCCTATGGAACATCATGTATGACGGTCTACTAAAACTAGAAATGCCAAAAGATGTTAAACTCGTCGCGTATGCAGACGATGTGGCCGTAGTAATCGTAGCGAAACATCTCGAAGAAATAAGCTACACATTCGACGTTACATATAGGAGAGTTAGTCAGTGGATGAAATCAGCCAACCTGAAGTTAGCAGAGCACAAAACCGAAGCCGTACTGATAACCAGCAGAAAAAAACTAGAAAACATCGTGCTGAAAGTTGGAAATCACGAAATAACAACACAGCCCTTCCTTCGGTACTTACGAGTTATGATAGATGCCCGACTCAACTTCAAACCGCAGGCAGAACACGTTGAAGTGTGTATTAATATGATGTTCGAAATTATGTATGCGACTGTACCCGCACTAAGCTATGTAAGCATTATTTTATTAGTATTATATTTTATTCATATGAGTTAGTCTAATAAAAGCCACGATACCGTAAACAGTTGTTTCTTTTACTAGCGACTAAGGTTCAAACATCACATGGCGACCCTGCCAGGGCTCTGCCAAGGAACCTCTTCCTTCTGTTTTAGCTTTTAGGTGCAGATAATTGATACAATTTGAAGATGTGTCAATCAAAAGTCGAAAAGGAAGATGTGTTCCTGAATCAAAATGCCGCTGGCGATAATTCGGCTCAATTGGAAAATTTCGGCAACCACCTAAGCAGCATAAGCACTGTAACGTATATTGTTTTGGCCCTGGTTTTGGTAATTATTATATTTTTCGGATGCAAGCTGTACAGGGAGTGCCTTCGACGCGTAATTCAAGAGGAATTGAATATGCAAACTGTATCCCGCATCAGGTCATCATTACGGGCCAGGGGCCGCAGCATCGAGGAGACCACCACGTAAATAAAACGGCGTACCTGTGTGAGTGTTTTAAACTATTACCTGCATTTAATAGGTTAAAGTGCTATTATTTTCAATGAACTATGACAATATTTAAAAGTGTGAGTCGTATTTAAAAAAAAAAAAAAAAAAAATTAAAATATATTTGAACAGTTAATTTAGTTTCCTAATGACAATATTAAGTAAAATGTGTAAAGACAGTGATCAAATTTCATTACGCTAATAATTATAATTGACTAAACGGCGCACGGAGTTACCGCGAACATGATACCTTGCGGCAAAAACTGCTTACGCGTAACCCTTTATGTCTGTATGTTACGAAATAGTTTTAAGTTTTACGTAGTTATGAATTATTATATTTCATATTTTAAAATTATATATATACAATGATAGAAAGTTTGAAAGAATGTTATGATTTGTTATGTGAAATACGAAAATATTTAGTAAAAAGAGGTCAAAGTAGGTATAAAGGTCGTACTATTGAAACTAAATTGAACGAAACAAATGCTATTTTTGAGAAATGTCAATCATTATTATTAGGTTTAGAGAAAAGTAGCGATACAGAAGTAGTTCTATTAAGCAAAGAAATTTTTATGAGGTGTCAACTATTGTATGACGAGATAAAAAATTTATGTGTTTCTCCAATCTCAATTAAAACTAACAAAATGGAGTTTGATTTAAAAGTGGCATGTAATTTAATTCCAGTAATGGATGATACTGAAAACACCACTAAGAGAATGCTTGACTCTGTAGAAATGTACGCGGATATGCTGGACGACGAAGGTAAGTCCTTATTGATAGTTTTCGTCTTAAAGAATAGACTTTCAGAAAACGCAAAATTACGTATTTCTCACAAATATGAAAAAGTTGACGACTTAATTAGAGATATACGCAATCACTTAATAACAAAAAAGTCGTATACGGCTATTCAGTCTCGGTTACAGTCTATGAGACAAGGTCAAAAGACCATTGAGGAATATGGTAAGGAAATAGAGCAGTTGTTTACGGACATGACGATTTCGCAAGCCGATGGGGACTCGAGTGCTTATTCGGTACTTAAACCCATAAATGAAAAATCTGCGATAAAAACATTTTCAGACGGGCTGCGCAGTTCGCGAGTATCTACAATCATCACGTCGCGAAATTATAGCAGTTTGAAAGAAGCAATACAGGCTGCCAAAGACGAGGACAGGCCAGCCCCACCACAAGGTAACCTCATGCATGTATCCAAGCAAGGACGTACTTTCTATAACAATAGGCATTTTAGTGTTAATCGGGGTCATCGTGGTAGTCACAATTATGGTCAAAACTCAAAATTCTTTCGTGGTCAGCGTAATATCAATTACGGATATCAGCGTGGAACGGGACGCGCTAGTTACAATAACTATAGAGCAAATAATTTTAGTAATAACTTGAGAGTAAATTATGCTAATCGTAGACCTTACAGTAACAGAGGTAGGGTTTTCACACCAAGTAGAAATAACACTCAAAATCGAAATTTATATGCAGTTGACTACAATGTAGAGGAGCTTCAAAGCAGTCAACAATCAAATAATAATCCTATTCAGTTTTTTCGATCTTAAGAACACCATCTTATCATGCAATGAAAACACAAAGTATGTTGCATTGTACATTAATAACATAAAATATTACTGGCTTATTGATACTGGTGCATCACTGTCTGTCATAAAAAGTGAAGCGATTCCTTTTAACACTCCAGTACACAGAGATAATACGTTAATAAATGGCATTGGCGGACAGACCAGAGCTAAAGGATTGGTAAATTTAACTTTAAAATCCAGTAACGATGTACAGTTTAACCATAAATTTTCAGTTTTTGAGTCGTTGCCGTTAAAGGCTGATGGAATTTTAGGGTTAGATTTTCTATTAAAGTACGAAGCCAACATTAATTTACACACAAATTTAGTTACTTTACATATAGACAACTTTACTTATTCCTTGAAATTGATTAACGATATCAATAAAAATAATGAAGTTTTACTTATTCCTGCTCGATCAGAATCAATACACTTTATTTATGTGAATGAATGTATACGTGGTGATGTTGTTGTTTGTGGAAAAGAGCTTAGCAAAGATATATTTTTAGCTAATGAAATCACTACAGTAAAAAATAATAGGATTCCTATTAAGATATTAAATGTTACTGAACAAGACGTAGAGTTAGCATCTTTTACACCAGAATTACAATCTTTAGATAACTACAATATATGTAAATTTAATAAAATCGATATTAATGTTGATAGAGTTCAAAAGTTACTACACGAACTAAATTTATCTCATTTGCACGATGAAGAACAGAAAAGCATTGAGGCCATTTGTGCAAAGTATGCAGATGTGTTTCATATGGAAGGTGATAAGTTAACGACCACAAATATTTATCAGCAATCCATTACTGTCAAGCCAAATATTTCTCCAGTATATGTAAAACCATACCGTTTACCACAAGCCCTAAAGCCTGAAATCGAAAATCAAATAAAAAATTTAAAAGCAAATGATATCATAGAGGAATGTAATAGTGAATGGTCTAGTCCAATAATGTTAGTTCCTAAGAAAGCTGTTGAAGGTCAAAATACCAAATGGAGGCTAGTAGTTGATTATAGGAAATTAAACGATCTTGTAATAGATGATAAATTCCCGTTACCCAACATAAACGAAATCTTAGATTCGCTTTCTGGAGCAATTTATTTTAGTCACCTTGACCTTCACCAAGGTTACTTTCAAGTGACCTTGACTCCTGAGAGTCGTAAATATACTGCATTTACAACTAGCTCAGGACAGTACCAAATGAAAAGATTACCTATGGGTCTTAAGGTTAGTCCCAGTTCGTTCAGTCGTATGATGTCTGTTGCTATGTCAGGCCTTGCATTTGAGAAATGTTTCATATATTTAGATGATCTTATAATATTTGGACGGAATTTGAGCTCGCATAATCAGAATTTAATAAGCGTGATGGAAAGACTTAGAAAAGTAAATTTAAAATTAAATCCCCATAAATGTGAATTTTTGAAAAAGGAACTTTTGTATTTAGGGCACGTTGTTTCTGATAAAGGCGTTTCTCCTGACCCAAATAAGATTAAAATTCTTCAAAATTATCCTATACCTAAAAATTCAGACGATGCAAAGCGATTTGTAGCGTTCTGCAATTATTATCGTAAATTTATAAAATCTTTTGCTGATATTACTATGCCTTTAACTAAATTATCCAGGAAAAACGAACCATTTATATGGACTAATGAATGTCAAAAAGCGTTCGATACTCTAAAAAAGTCTTTGATATCACCGCCAATATTGCAATATCCTGATTTTTCAACAAACAATGAATTCGTAGTACAAACAGATGCGTCAGGTGTCGCTATCGGTGCAGTCTTATGTAATAGAGATTTGAGACCGGTAGCCTATGCTAGTAGGCCATTAAATAAAGCCGAAAGAAACTACCCAACAATTCAAAAGGAACTTTTGGCTATTGTTTGGGCTGTGAAGTACTTTAGGCCTTATATTTACGGCAGAAACTTTATATTAATGACGGACCACAAGCCTTTAGTGTATCTTTTTGGTATTAAAGATCCTTCTAATAGACTACTTAAATTTAGACTTACTTTAGAGGAGTATAAATACAAAATTGTTTACATTAAGGGCAAAGAGAATGCTGTAGCAGATGCTTTATCGAGAATTAGTATGACCTCAGATGAGTTAAAGCAGATGCATGAACAAGTTATGAATGTGATGACTAGAGCACAGAAGAAAAGGATGAATGAAATGAATGGCAAAGAATTTTCAATAGGGAACGTGGATCTTAATAAATCTAAAGACAATTGGCCTGATCAACCAAGAGTCGTGGATATATTAAGAAAACCGCGTTATACAATTGAGTTGATGTTTATGGATGGGAAAACATTAGATAAATTGAGAGCGAAAAATATCATTACCGCAGAAATGGAGTGTTTTGCTTTTAGATCAGATAGGAGACATTTATACATTAATCTTAATTTCAAGGCGCACTTCTCGCGAGTCGAATTTGTGCAGAAATTAAGTTTATTTTGTAGAAAGTTAGGCGTTGAAGAAGTTTGTATCGTTAAAGATGAACAAAATATAGAATTTATTAAAAATATTTGTAATGAAATTAAGTCATTGAATAATTGGACCGGTCCCCGTTTATGTATATTGCGAGGTGTTAAGAGAATAACGGATGATAAAGAGAAAACTCTTATTATGAATGATTTTCATTTGCTGCCATCTAGCGGACATGCTGGTATGCGCAGAATGATAAATACAATTAAGAAAAGATATTTCTGGCCTAGTATTGAAAGAGATGTACAAGAATTTGTACGTAAATGCACGATGTGTCAGAAGATGAAACATAGTCGTTATATTAAAGAGCCGATGGAGATTACCACTACGGCATCCTCGGCCTTTGAGAAAGTATACCTAGATTTAGTTGGGCCCTTAGATAAGGACATAGATAATAATTCTTATATTTTAACTATACAATGCGAATTGTCAAAATTCGTACAAGCAATTCCTTTAGTAAATAAAGAAACTACGTCCATTGCTGATGCATTCGTACGTAATTTTATTTTAATATTTGGCATTCCTAAGGTAATAGCTACAGATCGAGGGACGGAGTTTATTTCGTCGACAATGGAACAGGTTTGTAAGATCTTGAATATAGAAAAACTATCATCGACTGCTTACCACCACGAGTCAATAGGTGCGTTAGAAAACACCCATAAAGTGTTAGGTTCCTTCCTAAGAATTCAATGTAGCAATCACCCGGATACTTGGAGTCATTGGTTATCTTTCTGGTGTTTCGGTTTTAATAATACAGTTCATTCGGAAACGAATTACACGCCACATGAATTAGTGTTTGGTAAAGTATGCAATATACCTTCTAATTTAACTAATCATGTAGATCCGCTATATAATGCTGATAGTTACCCATTGCAATTAAAATATAGACTACAGTTAGCACAAACTGAAGCCAAACATAATTTAATAACTAATAAACATAAGCGAAAATCTAAGTATGACATTTCGATTAATCCTGTTAAATATAATGTAGGAGATTTAATACTAATTAAGATAGAAACAGGTAAAAAACTAGATCCTCTTTATAAAGGACCGTATACAGTTGTAAAAGATTTAGGATGTAATATTAGGATTAAAAATAATTCAAATAAGGAAGAAATAGTTCATAAAAATAGGACCAAACCTTTTTATGAATAATATTTGACATAATTATATTGTTATTGCTGTTTTGTATTGTATAACTATCTTTTTCTATATTAATATTATTTCTTTTGTTTTTTATTTTAAATTGGCGTTTAAAATTGTTTATTAGTCATATAAGAGTTTAAGTTAGTTTTTTCTTATTATGTTTGATAGTCTAATGTTACCTAAAAAACAAAAAAATGTTTCAATGTAACATTTTTTTTTTTCTTCGCCCCCGGGAGGTGAAGTGTGTATTAATATGATGTTCGAAATTATGTATGCGACTGTACCCGCACTAAGCTATGTAAGCATTATTTTATTAGTATTATATTTTATTCATATGAGTTAGTCTAATAAAAGCCACGATACCGTAAACAGTTGTTTCTTTTACTAGCGACTAAGGTTCAAACATCACAACGTAAGTACTAAGGCATCAGTGGTAGGAAAAACGCTATCGCGGCTCATGCCTAACGTAGGAGGCCCAAAACAGAAGAGAAGAGCACTACTGATGTCAGTAACAACATCTGTGCTCACATACGGGATTTCCGTATGGGCTGGTACCCTTGAACTGCAGGAGTCACGTAGACGAATAGCACCAATATATCGGCGAAGTGCTCTGAGAGTTACCAGTGCCTTTCGCACAGTTTCAGAGGATGCTGTGTGCGTAATAGCTGGCATGTTACCTATTGAGGTACTTGCTAAAGAACGACAAGCCATCTACCAGCGGAAGAAGTCATCGGGGTTGTCCTCTGAAGAAGTTACAAGAGAGGAAAGATGTAACAGTATAAGACGATGGCAAGAACTGTGGGATGCGACAACGAAAGGAAGATGGACGCATCACCTCATACCACAATTAAAGGATTGGCTAAATCGTAAACACGGTGAGGTCAATTATTATCTGACGCAGATGCTTTCGGGACATGGCTGCTTCCGAGCGTACCTTCATCGATTCAAGCATGAAGATTCGCCTGAATGCCCTTCTTGTCCTGGATTCAGTGAAGATGCTGAGCACGTGTTTTTCACGTGCCCCCGTTTTGACATAGAGAGACGTACTCTGGAAAATGTTCTTAAACAGAAAATAGGACCAGATACACTTGTCTATATGATGGTATCATCGAAAACGGCGTGGGAGGCAACTAGCTCCTTTGCGACGGATGTTCTCCTACAGCTTCGGTGCTCAGAAAGAGAGCGAGCCAAAACAAGAACTAAATAGAAGAAAGAAATAAGTAGTTTCACACCTAAGAGGAAGAGCAAAAGCTAATGCCTCCCCCCGTGAAGTAATGCCTGACGGCGGTTCCGCGGAGGAAAAAAAGAGGCCAGAGACAAGAAAAGAAAAAAAAAAAAAACATACACACATACACACATACACACATACACACATACACACATACACACATACACACATACACACATACACACATACACACATACACACATACACACATACACACATACACACATACACACATACACACATACACACATACACACATACACACATACACACATACACACATACACACATACACACATACACACATACACACATACACACATACACACATACACACATACACACATACACACATACACACATACACACATACACACATACACACATACACACATACACACATACACACATACACACATACACACATACACACATACACACATACACACATACACACATACACACATACACACATACACACATACACACATACACACATACACACATACACACATACACACATACACACATACACACATACACACATACACACATACACACATACACACATACACACATACACACATACACACATACACACATACACACATACACACATACACACATACACACATACACACATACACACATACACACATACACACATACACACATACACACATACACACATACACACATACACACATACACACATACACACATACACACATACACACATACACACATACACACATACACACATACACACATACACACATACACACATACACACATACACACATACATACATACATACATACATACATACATACATACACATAATAACCGTAAGTTATTGACATACAGCGTTGAGTAGGCTATGCATTTTGTTTTAGATAATGCTGTTTAACACGACGTTCAAATATATCAACTGATATATAGTTAATTAACAAATGTAAAAGTTAAAAAATAAACATTATAGAGATATTCATCACTTAAAAAACTTGATCATCGTCACTGATGCAATTAATGCAAACAAAGTAACATCAGCATTTGGCGCAAGCAAGCAAGAAAAAAACTGTTTGAATTAAAGTCAAATCCTTTCAAGATATCAAAAATATACAACATTTACAAAAGTAAAACGCTTACCTGATGTACCATAGATAATAACTGAATCTTACAGACGAAATATTCACCAACATTTTTTTTTTACTTTTTTACATAAAATAAACAAAGCGTTCAGGTACATTATTCGATCGACAGGTTGCAACTGACTGTCGTGCAATAAGTTCCGCTTCTAAGTCCGCTTCTTTTCGCCATATAATGTATTAGCGTGTGATGTATAGTTTTTGAGATATTTCGATTGCCCAACTTGCCCCATTGCTCAACTAGCCCCTCCCTACCCTACCAGAGTTTTCGCTTCATCCGCCATCTTGATTTAAAGGGTTATTTTTTATCTCTTGAATAACTCGTTCATTTTCAATTTAGGAAAATAGTTATTACAAAAGTTGTTTTAAATTAAATTTCCTACAATTTTGGTTCTCATAAATTTTTTCGTAGGATCGATATTTTTAGGATTTTTGAGAAAGTTTTTCTTTTTCGTCCGGCACACAGAATAGTTTTTGAAAGCATTGATACGAGAAATTAACACACATAGTTTAACCTCCATGATGTATTAAAATGAATTTAATTAATAAATAGCTAGCTATCAGTCGTAAAATACATTTAGCTATCAGTCGTAAAATACATACTCTGGTCTATAACGTAATTAATATTTTTTTTTTTGGAAAAGTTATATTATTTAAGCACCTAAAAAGCAGTTTATATATGTATAAATTATAGAGTTGTGTGTGTATAATTGAAGCACTTAAGAGAGCAACTTAAATATAGTGTGTGAATAATTTTTAGAAGAATTTTCTTTAGGTGGCGCTGCTTACTTGATGGACTGCTTTTAATGTGATTGATTGGCGATTAGTGAATAAAAATTCCGTCCCATCTGTTTTCTGTGCTTTGTTCCTGCAAGCAGCTAAAAAGTACTTAATTCTGGTTTTTTCTTTTATTATTCGTACAGTTTTTTCATTTAGCTCTGCTAACTTCACAATTTTTGATATTTTACCATACCAAAAATATTAGTTTGATTGTTTTACTGTCCAGTCATTACCAAAGCACTTAAATCTAACTTATAACAGTTATTTGTGTACCATTTATTAAAGATGACAATGTTAGCATGATTTTTTTGTCAGAAGTATTATCATGTTTCACTTTTTTCTCTCGTTAATTTTTCATTTCACCGATCTATTGTATTTACACGTCAAAAGTACCTAAAAAGCACTTAATTTTAATCATGTATTTTTATTTATTTAAGTATTATTTCATGTAGCTCTGCCAGCTTGATCTAAAGCTGGCAGTTCACATTAATAAAAAAAGTTTTCATTAAAAAATTTGAGCACCTAATTTGAGATTTTGGTACGTAATTAACATCCAAATAGCACCTAGCACCAGCTAGCATGATGGAGATGTTTTAGTCGCCTTTTACGAAACCTAGGCAAGAAAGAGTTCGGCATTGTTCTTCTCTGCAGGTGATCACACAGCAAAATTTCAAAATATTATATATGTGTTTAGTTTAACTAAATTATTAAAAAAAGAATTTTTACTTTCTGAACAAAAGGTATAATTAAAAAAAATCTATATTACACTAATACATTAACTTTACCTAAAATGGAACTAACATCTCAATAATGAACACATACACTTTTATTTTCCTTTAAAATTTACCCGATTGTTTTAATAGGTGTGTAGGAATATAAAAATAAGCTGCCATACATATACATATATTACGTATGTTTAATTTTTAACACATGCAGCTCTGTCACAATTATTTATAGAAGTCGACAACAGGAAAGTATTCAATGGTTTGAATTGAAAATTGTGTCTTATATTTAATTGCAGTAAAGCCTTGCGATCTTTTGTGTGAAAAGATAAATATTTGTTACTCTTTAACGCAAAAGCCGAATACGAACGAAAAACAGAATGGACAGGAAATGGAAACCCGAAGAGCAGCTATTACCAATTTAACAATATAAATTCGATTTATGTGCTTATCACTGCAATGCGAGTTAATGTGCTTATCGCTGTTATTATTGACCTCAGTTAGTCGCAATTAATTGTCACTAGTAAAGAAGTGTGTGACCGAGAGTGACTGTGATTATGTTGTTTACGATTTTATATAGTTTTATGGTAATCGTAGGAATATTATACGATGTGAACGGACATACATTAAAGAGCAGTTTAGCATTTGTGATCGATCGAACTGGTTCTATGGAACATGTTATTGATCAAGTGGTAAATGAAACTAATCTCATATTTGAAGCGGTGCTTAACTCGAACTCTAGTGTAATTGAAGATTTTATTTTAGTCGTTTTTGATGATCCCAGTGAGTGGTGAAATTCTTACTATGCTCATAAAATACATCAAATATTATATAAATTTCATAATATTTAAAGTAATATTGACTAAAATATATGTACACTACCCGTACGTACCTACGTATCTACGTAGTTATTGTTACATATGATTCCAATTTTCCGCCACACTTGACCAGGCTGCGGACCGGCAAATTTTTCGTAACAATATTTTTTTAATGAAATAATTAACAAAAAACAATATCGTTGACAGAGCAATTACAGCGTCCTTAGATTATATCAGTCACATTATACTGAATATTTAATAATGTGTTACAACAAGTTGTCGTCTTTAAAAATTAGAATCATAACTTAGTATTTACAACAATCACCTATATTTAATAAAGAAAAAAAAACTAAGTTAATAAAAATATTGAATATACCTATGAGCCTATGAGCTACAAGGATTAATTTTAGTTATAAATTTTAGCGTTCCCGATTATTATATATGTGTAGTATTCTGTATAATGTATCGTATATAATATGTATCGTAGTGTTCTATCAAAATTCGATATATCATACAAGTTAAGTATAAATAATAATATTTTCTATATATCGTAAGTAATTAGTTTGTATTTAACTATTCTTACAATTTTAAATATTTGATATAATTCAGGTTAATATCAATAAAAACAGCTAGAGTGAAGAAACGAATCAACTTTATTTATTTATTTATAAATCCCAATCTCTTTAAAAACAAAATATTATTCACTATTTTGGCTTGCAGTCTGCTTCTCGGCTGAGTTAAAACCTGTGCGGCTTGTGAGAAAAGTCTTTCAAATGGAACATAGACTAAATTTAACTTTGTGAATTGTACTTTGTAATCTACCCACACTTTTAATAGGTTTCGTTAAATCTACTAATTTGAACCCCCAAAAAAAGCGATAACTCATCTGACAGAGACTACCAGAATACCTCACGGGCTGCTACTGTTACCGCAGCCGACACCCAACGAAGATACCACTGGCGAGGACGAGGACGACGATTGCCAAGTCAATCTATTTATTTAAAACATAATTTTTTTTAAATATTGATATGGTCACTATAAGGTCCTGTTAGGTTAGCTAATTACGTAATAACCCTTAATAATAAACAGAAGAACCCTTAAGTAGGGACTGAATAAATTAACCGACTTGGTATAGACATAGGTCTCACAACTTTTTACGGTAGAAGAACTAAGTTGCGAGACTTGTATATTTTTACAAGTTATGTTTTTAATGGCATTTCATTTATTTTTGTAGATAGTTCTACTTGTTTTCCTTTCCGGTGTCTTCTACTTCTTGAATACCAACAAGGGATTTTCTTAAAGCCTACGCTCTGTCTTATGAACTTTTCCTTTTTTTGTAGATAGTCTTCCTCTTTGACTTTTCCAGTACTACTTCTTGAGTTTCAGCAATTATTGATATAGCTAGTACTAGTACGCAAGAGTTTTTTTTTTATAGGAATACGATTAACAGATATCGATATATACGCTTAATGAAATTTAAAAAGAAAAAAAACTTTTATTTGATTGTTCTGTCATACATATTGTGACCTCAAGTTGACAACTTGAGATACTTGATAAGAGAGATAAATGAAGTATGTTTAGCTATTAACAGTGTTGTCAGATTGCTGTAGATTTTTCACACCTAAATCTCCACAAAAATAAACTTAAAAAATATTGAAAAAAGTGTATGTGTACTTATGTACGCACGTAAGAAGCTATAGTTATAATAAAACGATGCGCCGAGTGAATGGTTAGTGCGCCCCATCTGTAATCAGATTCTGATAACCCACTTAAAACAAAGTACTCGTCAAGATGAAACAAACAAGCTGAAACTCGATGGGGTTGCGTCATTTCATAACAGAGTTCCTATGACCACCTTCCAGCTCCATCATCCGACCCTGGTTACCATTAAGAGACAAACTACTCGTCAAGGTGATTCAAACAAGCCCGAACTCGATGAGGTTGTATCGTTTCATTGCGAAGTTCTTATGGCCTCCTTCCAGCTCCATCATCCGACCCTGGTTACCATTAAGAGACAAACTACTCGTCAAGGTGATATAATCGAGCCCGAACTCGATGAGGTTGTATCGTTTCATTGCGAAGTTCTTATGGCCTCCTTCCAGCTCCATCATCAGATCAGACCCCGGTAACCATCTAAAAACAAAGTACTCGTCAAGACAAATCAGACGAGCTGAAATTCGTTGGGGTTGCGTCGTTTCATTATAGAGTTCCTAAGACCAAATTACAGATGCGTCAGCAGGCCCTGGTTACCATTGAAAGGCAAAATACTCGTCAGATTCAACCGAAACCGAACTGGATGAGGTTGTGTCGTTTCATTGCCAAGTTCCTATGACCACCTTCCAGCTCCATTATCAAGTCAGACCCTGGTAACCATCTAAAAACAAAGCACGCGTCAAGACGAATCATCATATATCATACATACGACATCATCAGTATAAAATAATATTACTACATACTCATATAATTATAATACTAAAAAATTATTGATCAATGATGTTTTATCGTTCTATACTATTCTATATATATATATATATATATATATATATATATATATATATATATATATATATATATATAATACTGTTGTTATTGAAAATAATGTCATATAAGAAAATATAAATAAATTATTACATTGAATTTACTTTCTAGATACAGAGCTACTGGCTAACACGATTGATAGAAATGAATTCAAAGCGGCATTACATTCTATAAGATTACGAAATGGTGGTAATTGTCCCGAATATTCAATGTCGGGAATCGAAGAAGCACTTAAAGTTAGTAGACCCAATTCTTTTGTCTACGTCTTCACTAACGCTTTTGCCGAAGATTACGAAAAACTAGATGCTGTTAGAAGTCTAAGCCAAGAAAAAGGAATACAAGTAAGTGTATATATAATTTTTTTATATAACCTTTGAGGTTACTTAAGATCATCAACCGTTCCAGAATCAGTTTTCATAGCTGGTTTTTTAAAAATCTTAATTTAAAATAACAATAACACTGACACACACAAATACTGTTAAAGTCATCAGGGAAGTGGACATCAGGTGCCAATCAAAATACCAAATTGCAAATTTTGCAACGTTTCGATCTTAAATTTAGATCTTCATCAGGCATCTTTACATATTATAGTATTTAATTAGCATCTTCATGTTATTGCCGCTAAGACGTGTGCTCATATGCTGTATTATATATAAATATAAAATAAATATGTTTAACACACACACACGGTCGTCTGTCCCTAAGGTAGGCAACTTAATGCCTGTGTTTTTAGGTAACAGCCGACTGATATAATTTTTTTTAAATAAATATATTTATAAATAATACATATATAAATAAACATATATTACACCCAGACTCGGGGCGGGAATCGAACCCACAACCCTTGGATCAGAAAACAAGGTCACTGCAAACTGCGCCAACGGGTCAGTCAAATATATATTCTTTAAATTGTTGACTATTGTTTAAGTCAAAATGTAGAGTCAGACTCGACATTTTGTATTGTTATAGGACATTGATACATATCTTTAATCATTATTAAATGACTTCAATAATATAATTTTATTGCAAAGAAAGGACAAAGGGCGCAAAAAATTATATTATACTACATGTGTAAGATACCTGAGCAATGATAAAAACTAAAGACGTAAATTTCATAAAGATTTATAACTCAAAAAAACTAATAAATAAAATATAAAATAATGTACATTGTAACATCTAGATAACTTAAATTAATTCTGTAATTTATCAATTGCAGAAACGTTGCAAAATTTGCTATTTGGTATTTTGATTGACACCTGGTGTCCACTTCCCTGATTACTTTAACAGTACATATAACGAATAGACGCAACAACAAATAAATAGATAATTTTGTTTTAAATCTTGATCTCAAATTAATAAACAATTTAAGTTCCCACAAGATTTTTTACGTTTCTAAAGAACCAAATTTCTCACTTTTACTCACTCAAAGATTATCTTCATTGATACAAATACATAACGATGAAGACCGTTCTGGTGTAGTGGTGCGAGTAGTCGTCTCAAATCCGCGCGCCGGCGGTAATGGGTTCGATTCCCACTTGGGATAGATATTTTTATTTGTACAAATATTTGTTTCCGGTCTGGGTGTATGTCCTTGTGGATCTCTCCACCGTGCCTGAGAGAGCACGTAAAGCCGTCGGTCCCGGTTGGTATCATAGACACCTGATAACGATCGTTACTCATGGTAAGAAAATTATCCGCCAACCCGCAGTGGAGCAGCCTGGTGGATTAAGCTCCAACCCTTGTTCTATATGGAAAAGACGCGTTCGCACAGCAGTGGGTTGTTTAGAAGCTGATGCAGTACAGTATATTAAAAGTTAAGCAAACGTCTAATCCCAGTCCAGTTCTCAAAGTCTTTCTGTTATTAAAATAAATTAAAGTCGGTTATAAAAAATGCCGAAAAAGGATCGTTACTTTTGCTAGAGAAATTATCCGTCAACCCGAGCTGGATCAGCATGGTGAATAAAGTTTCACTTTTGGGTGATTCTTTTCTAACTGTGACTTTTTTTATTAATAATTTTTGGATATCAAAATTAATTTTTTTTAAATCTGTTTATGGATGTTATTACTCTAAATTATTGTAAAAATGAAAGTCTGAGACGATTTCGCTACAACTTGAAAATTTCGAGAGCGACAATCAAATGTCAAATTTTTCGTTCCACGGTACTGACATATAATAAATTTGACGAACATTCTTTAGAAAAATCGTTTAATTTATTGTTTTATAACACTTTTAAACTCTTTAATATTAATTAACATTTAATTATTGAACATTTTTATAATGAATAATAGTAATCATAACAATTTTTTTAAATTTTTTTTTGACGTTTCAGTTAACTCTATCAATTTCTCTAATTGCGATGAATTCCCCAATTTTTTGGTATTTCGCAAGTTTAATCATACTCAGTAAGATTTATCAGGTAATTAGTTTAAATTATACATTGCGACAAAAAAAAAATACAATTTATAGGAAAATTCTAGAAATGGACATGCCACGGTACTGACATTTAAGTGATATAATCTCAGTTTCCTCTGAATTGCAAGTCATACTTTACAAAAAAAGTGATGAAATATGTTCATGAACATATAATTAACCCAAAAATTTCATTTATAGATCATTAATTAATGACCAGTGAGAACAAACAGTGAAGGACATAAAAAATCACAGTTAGAATGGAATCATCCTTTTGCCTATATAGAGAGAAAGCTTTTGCTCATCATTGTGACGCATACAGGCTGTTTCTGTTTGATTTATATTATGTTCTTAAACTTATTTACAAAATAAAATACTTTCTCAAATGTAAATCGAAATATCAGCGGTGCAATACCTATTTTTAGCCCGATCACTTACGATTTATAATTTTGGCATAACTTTTTGTCACAGGTAAATTTTCTTTTAACGGGAGAATGTAAAAGATTTAAACCTATACAATATGATGTATACAAAGACATAACTAAAGCCACATCAGGACAGATATTTCATTCAAAAAAAGATGACGTCAACAAGGTAAAATGTGCAACTTTGACTATTAGGTATAGCTATTAATGGGGTATTCTAGTCTAGAAGCACGAATTTCGGGCGTTTTTTGACCGACAATAAAAAAAGCAGAAATTTTTTAACATCTATTTTTTACATAAATTTATTTATTTTCAGAATTCACGAAAAAAAAAGTAACAAGAAATATATAAATTTCACAAAGAAAAACACTGTTGAAGTAGACGGGGAAAAATAGCGTCGGTTAACATAATTTCTACCTTTCTGGCCATTTAAAAAAAAATGTATATTCCAAATCAATACAAACTTTATTATGGTATAAAGCAAAAAAAAAAGTTTTCAAAACAGAGGTAGCTTTTCTCGGTTATTTTTTAACGGCTTCGAATTGTTTAAGAATAGAAAAAAAAAGAAAATTTTAATGTTTTATTTATACAAGAGAAAGATACTTATATCTTTAAACGAGCAATTCTTGTATTATATATAATCTGAATCTCGGAAACGGCTCCAACAATTTTCATGAAATTTAGTATGCAAAGGGTTTCGGGGCGATAAATCGATCTAGCAAGGATTTATTTTTAGAAAATGTCGTTTTATCCCGTTTATTTACGCAATTAAAAAATATCATTAGAATATGAAGGTAAATTTCGCTGTCAATGATAAGCTTAGAATAGCTCGGATGGGAATCGGGCGGATTCGAATTCAGAAAACCCGGCTTCGAATCCGGGTATCTCAGACCAAATTTTTTTTCATTTTTTTTTTCAAGTTTCTTCTTTTGTGAGAAAAACTTTTATTAAGAGCTCTTTTTATTTTTTATTTAAATAACCAGTTCCTATTATTTTATTATTATGTCGGTAAGATCGAAAATATTATTTTGTTTCATCAGTATGTGATGTATCTAAATATAATTTAACCGAGCAAAGCTCGGTCATCCAGGTGCTAAAGAAAATTCATGCAAATTTTCAAAAAAATCGGTCAATGAAAAGTTCAGATCTTATGACAACCGTTTCGAAAAAAGTAGTTTCGAGGAAAACACGTTTAAAGTTTTTAAGTTAAGTTTCAGGCGGTCTAACTGTTTTATCAACAGTAAATATAAGTTAAATTTCGTCAATTACTTTTGAAGCTCTTGAAACTCGAAACTAAGAACGTTCGATTCTAGCTTTATCGCGCCGAACAACAAACTCTTGGCTTTCCGGACCAATTGTGATCCCTATAGTTTTCATAATATTTAAAATGGTTCGAAAACCTTTATTGAAAATACAAACTGCAAAACAATTTCCAATTTGAATTTTGTGGATGAAAAAACTACAAAGGTATTCATGTTCAGGTAGTCAGTCTGTGAATCGCTTATTGTTAAATTTGTCCTGTCTCAACCAGTCGAATTGCTACGACACTAAAATGGCTATAACTTTTAAAATAATTCGAATTTCAAAAATCCTTTTAAGAATATACATATTTTTGAATATAATTATAAACTATCGCAATGATAAAAAAAAACAGTTTTACTAACTTTCTAGACTAGAATACCCCTTTAAGAATATAAACGTTGAGATACTCGTATATTCCTTTTTATTTTATTACAGATAATTAAATATATTATAGAAACAGTGAAGTATAAGCGGACAATACTAGCACGAAAAGATACTAAAGAAGGAGAAAATAAAATTCAAGTGAGTTGTAAAATTTTTGGTATTTTTTTCTTCTGTTAAAACTAAAATTATTAAATAATTCTTTTAACGCACATAGTCGTCTTTTCCTAGGATGGGCAAATGCCTGTGTTTTAGATAACAGCTGGCTGATATACATATTTTTAATATTTTTTTTAAATAAATACATCCATCATATATATCATCATATGAATCTATGGTCCTGTAGCGGTAAGCAGGACAGTGCCAATTGCGCCAACTGTCCAATTATTTTGTATTGACAATGATTTTTTAAATTGCTGAACCAGTACGTATTATTATTTAAAAGTATTTGTAGAAATGAATTATTTAGTTTTCAGTTGATAGCAAAATACACAATGTACTTATTGCCGTATCTCCAGCTCCACATTATGAAGTAATCGATTCAGATGGTAATTTTATTGAACCAGAACTAATAGTACAAACGAAGAAATGCGTTGTAAGTTCAATATATAATTGTATACTATGACCAATAAAAAATGTGATAGGTTACAGGAAAATACATTAGTATATATAATTACAGGTTGGAAAAATAATAGCAAAGCCCGGAATATACACTGTTCATATAAATGATTACAACCAAAGTACCGTAGTTGTTTCTGGCGAGACTACAGTCTGCTTTCAATATGGTTTTTCAACCATTGAACCAACAACTTTAAACGAGACATCAACTAAGCCTGTCGACGCCACAGGTTCAAATAGTATTTATATTTATATAGATAA
This sequence comes from Euphydryas editha, assembly GCA_036937285.1. Taxonomy (NCBI): domain Eukaryota; kingdom Metazoa; phylum Arthropoda; class Insecta; order Lepidoptera; family Nymphalidae; genus Euphydryas; species Euphydryas editha. Next base: position 9,723,073 of record JAUPFZ010000018.1, read on the forward strand.
GCATTTTAAATATAAGTGTAATTGTTTACGTACAGTTACTTCAACATTTTGTATTGTAATTTCAGAGAATCAATTCTTGTCAATCGAATTGGATAATTTCGAAACGGACGTTCATTTAGAGACTGCTGAGTTAACTGATATTGATGATAATATCATCAAAGTTTTTAATTTAAAACTCATAAACAAAAAACAACAATTTTATGTAACCGAACCTTTTAAGCCACCACATGGAATGTTTAAAATTGCGGTAAAATAAATTAAATATAGGTACCGTTTTTTTTTAATATTGAAAAATCTTAAGAAAATTTATATCTCTTATACTGTATTACAGATAAATGGTTTGACGAAAAGTAATGAAAAAATAAGAAGAGTATCGATTAGTACAACACAATATCAGGATCCTAAATTAGGTAAAATAGGGGATATAATGTTAATGTCATATGTTTTCTCGCTTAATATCACGTTAAATTTATTACCGATAAAGTACTAAATGAATCAATATTATCATTACAACAAAAAATAAAATTAGAATCAATAATTAATTAAACATGTACGTATTAACAATGAAAAAAAAAAATTGAGAAAAAATACAATATACTCTTCATTCACAAAAAAATAGCTGTTGTATTTTTTTTTTATGAATTCGACTTAACAAACTTTCCTTTACTTATATAACTTACACAGAACCAACCCCGCCATATACGCCCCCAACGGTCACTATTTCACCAGAGTCTCCAGTGTACGTAGAATTTAATAGTTTATTGAAGTTGAAGTGTAAAGTTCAAGGCTATCCCAAACCAGATGTCATATGGATGGACGATTCTGGTGAAATTTTATCAGCTCAGGTAAATTCTGGTAACTTATTTGTTATTTTGCATTTTGTCAAATTCTTTTTCTCCTCTTCATTATGTTAAATTTTTAAATGAAAACATATAAGAGTCGCTATTCTACCGAAGCAGAATGTCACACTGCTTTCTGCATCTGACTCTTGATCCAATAGTCTAGCGACGATTACGCCCCATACAGCAAGTATTTAGTGGGCTAATTAAATCTCTATTTTATAGTATTATATCAGGCTTAGCAAGAAATTTGTCAGAGATACGAGAGGCATTTGAAAAGTTCGTACCCTATACAAAATTTATTTATAATTTATTTTTAAACATATCCTCTCCCAAGTTATATGTACTTATTCCATCGGCCAGGCAAGGCTTCTACACCAGCTTTAAAAATATCTTCGTCCATACCTTCAAAATATGCGTCGACAGCAGCCTTAACCTCGTCATTTGTGGGAATTTTTTGACGTTTTTTGTGTTAAACCTTTTTGTATAAAGTAAAAATAAAAATAATACATAATCACAGCACGATGTTCGATTTTATCCATTTTTAGGATTCCGTAGCCAAATGGCAAAAAAACGGAACCCTTATGGATTCGTCATATCTGTCTGTTTGTCCGTCCGTATGTCACAGCCACTTTTTTCCGAAACTATAAGAACTATACTGTTGAAACTTGGTAAGTAGATGTATTATTTGAACCGCATTAAGATTTTCACACAAAAATAGAAAAAAGAAACAATACATTTTGGGGGTTTCCCATACTTCGAACTGAAGCTCAAATTTTTTTTTCATCAAATCCATACGTGTGGGATATCTATGGATAGGTCTTCAAAAATGATGTTGAGGTTTCTAATATCATTTTTTCTAAATAGGACAGTTTGCGCGAGAGACACTTCCAAAATGGTAAAATGTGTCCTCCCCCTGTAACTTCTAAAATAAGAGAATGATAAAACTAAAAGAAATATATATGATAAACATTACCATGCAAACTTCCACCGAAATTTGGTTTGAACGAGATCTAGTTAGTAGCTTTCTCTTTTTTTTTTTTATAAAAAAATACACTATTATTAAAACATCGATCAAAGTTACAACGAACTACAAGAACTTTTATATGATGTTAATTGCTGCTACGGAACCCTTCATGGGCGTGTCCGACTCGCACTTGTTTAATTTTTAAAAATAATTATCACTACTTGTTCGACGTTATAATGTGAGAATCTGTAACGAATGCAAATAAGAAAAAGAAATTTTACACAATTATTCAAGAATGATGTAGCTTAAAAATGAGGGTAGTTTCATAGCTGACCTTCGTGGTTCTTATGTAAGTAGTATGTATTAATAAAAAACAAATCGGTTCGGAAAAATAAGTTAATTGCTATATTAACACACTCATATATATATATATATATATATATATATATATATATATATATATATATATATCTACTATTGCCTTAATTTTAAACTGAAACATTAAAATCAGTTTTTAAAATAGTATTTTGTGCTAAATATTGATTTTAGAAAATGCATCCCATACACCTTCGAAGCGATTACATTAGTGTTCTTGAAATAGAAAAGGTCAACAAGAATATGACCGTAACTTGTACAGCATTAAGCCATAAAGGTGATAAGGATAGTAAATCCGTTGACGTTAAAATAAAATATAAAATATATTTAAAAGTCCTCGAACATCCAAAAGGTTTGTATTCGAATTTAGAATAAAACTATAATATACAAATTTTATGAAAATTTATATATTTTTTTTCTTATTATTCCATATAATTGAAAAAAGGTTTTGTATAAAACCGACTTTGGTACATATACCTATGATATTTTATATGTTTTCATGTACTGCTTAAAAATAATGTCGGGTAATCTAAATACTATGCAAATACTTAAAAATATTTAAATATCTTTTATTTAAAATTATTTACCATAGCTCGATTCACTATTTTTTTAATTATATGGGATAGTAATAATTATAATGACAAAAATGAAAAAAGATTTAAACTTATAAAAAAATTGTAAACTAGAGCTAATCTTGTATAATGTATCTTTATTTATAGATAAAAAAGTGGAATATAACAAAAGTGCTGAATTCAAATGCATAGTAAATTCCTGGCCACCAGCAAAAATAATTTGGTTTAAAAATGAGAAAATTATAAGCACTGATGAAAATTTCATGATGTCGCTGGATAATTCTACATTAACAATTAAAGGAATGAAATATCATCTTAAGGGAAAATACCACGTAAATGTTTCCAACACTCACGAAACAAAAGTTTTTTCATTTGAAGTTAAAGTACCCAACCAAAGTAAGTAATTTTTTTTTAAATTCTAGACCTCACAGTAATGGTTGTGAGACTGTGTTTACAGAGTATTTATGCAGCTCTTACATAAGGTTCTCGCTTATATTCTACTTGCATGCTTCATACAATATCTTATATACATCCTCATTCACGCTTGGTGAAGGCATTCTGTTAAGTATACTTATGACTATGCTTATAACTAGCAATTCGGGGACAATAAGGGGAGAAAACAGGAATAAATTTTATTATTTATCAATGTTTTCTCAATTCTAATCTTAACTAACTTTATTCTCTTACACAAATATTTACAGAGGCAGAAGACTTTAAAATGCACTTTATATAAAAACAAAATAACTAAACTACAATAACACAACAATTGGTTTGTATAAAACGGATTTTATACCTTACAATTTAGACTTATCGACTAACTTAGATCTATGTTCCTTATAATTAATGACAAAGTTTTATATGTTAAACTATATATACAACTATACATATTCAACATACATTTACTTAAGCCTTATTTCTAACGTTAACAATTTTACATAATTTTATACAGTATTGAAGGAACAGATCTCTATCTTTTCTACATATAATTTCGAAAAGCAAATTTTTATCAAGTTTGAGATCCAATGCAAACTCTAGATTCTGCCTCTCGCGATCATGGGCGGGGCAGTCCAGAAGAATGTGGAGGACAGACTCCGAGCACCCAGAATCGCAGATGCACGATGGACTCTCCTGGCACTTGAAACGGTGCAAGTACTCGGAGAATCCACCGTGCCCTGTCAAAACCTGAGTGAGAAATCTGTCTACCTTTATTTTGCCAATGATTCGGTATGCGACTATCGCGTCAGGGAAAAGACCCTGGTGACTCCGGCCGTTTCACCACTACGATACCGCTGGTTCCATTCATCAAGCGATTGCATGCGAATACTACGCTTGATGAATGAGACCGGGCAGCTTTCGTAGTCAAAAGCGCGTATAGGTTTCAGCGCAGCCTCCTTGGCCAGATTAACGGCACGCTCGTTTCCCTCTAGTTCTGCATGGGCTTTGACCCAGAACAAATTCATACGTTTGTCCTGGAACAAAGCCCTCTGCAGATGTCCCCGCGCCTCTAGGGCCAGGGCAAGGAGGGCTTTCGAATTTTAAAGTGTGAGCAGTGCTGATGACGAGTCGGAGTATATCCCGACCGATCCGTACAAGCGGTCCGCGGCCATCCGCACCGCCCGGTATATCGCCAAGAGTTCCGCCTGGTATACCGTACAGTAGGACGGCAAAGCAAGCTTGAAGGTTTTGGTTTCGGCGGCACCGGTCCATACGGACAACGCCGCCCCCGCCTTGCCCTCAATCTTTCTGCCGTCCGTGAATATATTATGATCATTATTGCTATTCGCGGAGAATTGCTCTTGGTCAACCAGGAATTTGAACACCAAGTCGATATAAAAGGCGGGGTGCGGAGACTGCAGAGCCGAGAAAACCGTTTACTTAAAGTCCTAGAGAATATATTTTATACCGTGTTGCTTGTAGCGGCAAATGCCTGAAACGAAAAAATAAAATATAAAAAACTATTACGCATCGTGTGTGTGTAATTGACCATGCAGTCCATGATGTGCGAAGCTGTCCAAAAAACAACTAATGACTCTTCGCTATTTCGTAATTCGTAAATACTCGATATATGAATGCGATATATTTTATCAATCCGATAGTATCGAATTATGTAGTATCGATATATTTCATTCGATATACATCGATATATTTTGCTCCGATATATATCGAGTAGTATCGATATATGTCGACAAGTATCGATATATTTTATCCAATATATATCGAGTAGCCGAGTAGTATTGATATATTTCATCCGATATATATCGATATGTAGAAGCGATGACAACTGTACAACTTCGAGAAGGGTACCATCTACAGATATCGGTCTCGGCATGACATGTTTATTGAACGTAACTGTCGTCTTATCCAAATTCATGCCGAAACCGACCAGTCGGGAGGACTCATTCAGGTCGCTCAGCATCCCGCCTAGCTCCTCTAATATCTCCGCAAAGATAACGATATCGTCGGCGAAATGAAGGTGTGAGATGTATTCGCCATTGACATATACTCCTCGTTCACTTCAGTCCAAAGTCTTAAAGACATCCTTCATCGTATTGGTAAATAGTTTCGGGGACATTACATCCCCCTGTCTTACCTCGCAACGAAAGTGTATAGATCTTGTTCGTTTGTCCTGGATTTGAACGGTCATCGTCACCGCATCATAATTGAATAAAGGATTAAATTAGAATGGTCTCGTCTGATGAAGTCTACACTCCGACCATGTAATGCACATATCGAAAACCCCGAAAAACTTCAGCTTGAATTATCTAATCGTTACGACTGCCTTGTCGATTGCGTTTCTGTGGACGATATAGGCAATAAGTTGGTGAACTCTATCCATACAGTCGGGAGCCAATTTTACAGATCTGGCCGTAAAAGCTCCTGAAAGCTCTCTAACCAAACTCGAAACTCATGGGAGACCGACGTTTATTAAACATGCAGTCCTCTAGTGACGCTGAAGCATATAGGTGGATCAATAGACGAATATGGAAATCTCTGAGACACGATGACTATGAGACAAGTCTCCAAAGTGTTTTCAAAGGATTCGTTTATTGGTCAAAGCCGGTTATCAAAGTTGAAAACAGAGGATGGAGGTACAGCGTCGACCAGAACTGAGATATTAAGGGAGGTCGAGAAGCTTTACGGTATACCTCGGTCAATCAACTTGTCCATTCAATTCGGCTGAAGATCTAAGAGCCGAGTTTACCTGACATTATTCCGAAGATGTCCCGGACATCAGCTTGAACAAGATTAGTATGACTCTGGAAAAACTTAAAAATAATTAGGCACCGGAAGAGGACGGTATTACGTCAGAGCTTCTAAAAACGGGTGGAACACCGGTACTCAAAACTCTTTAGAAGCTCTTTAATGCCGTCTTGCTTGCGGGCATAACGCCAGAAGCCTGGAACAGAAGCATGGTGGTGCTCTTCTTTAAAAAGGTTGATAGTATCTTGTTGAAGAACTACAGGTCTAAGGTGAAATAAAATAAACACACCAAATCAATATTTAAGTATGTATTCGAAAACGATAATATAATTATACATCCACGTGTGTCATTACGTGTCTGCGCATTCGAAGCCATTTCCTAAACTACATATCTATAAGGAGAAAAACATAATAATAAATTATTATGGTGGATCAACCCACATAAGCTATTCTCTAGGGTCATTCCAAATCGTCCGACGATCAAGTTTGATGACTTCCAGCGTCCCGAACAAGCCAGTTTTATTTTTTATTTTTTAATTATTTTTTTTTTTATTAAAAATACTAGACCTCACATTTAAGAGCGTGAGACTTTGGTTACAAGTGTTTTATGCAGCTCTTTCATACAGTTCTCGCTATTGTACTACTTACGTGTTTTATACAAATTCTTTTTTTTATCCTTCATCATTCACACTTGATGAAGGCATTCTGTACAATATACTTAAAACTAACGATACGGGGACAATGAGGGGGGAATAGGAATAACTTTTTATTTTTAAAAATTTTTCTTAAAACTATCTTATACTAACATTATTCCTTGTTTCAAATATATACAAGAGGCAATTTTGCACAAGCCAGTTTCCAAAAAGGCTATAGTAACATAGACCACATACACTACTAGAGGCATACATACGCTGTAGCAGATTATACAAAAGACCGAGGAGTATAATCGACCATTATGCTTTGAGTTTGTCGACTATGAAAAAGCCTAGAATTCGATCGAAACTTGCGCAGCGCTGCAGTATTTTTAGCGGTACTGTATCGACCGCCGGTATATCGAAGTATTGCAGTGTTTGTGCAATAACGCTAGCACATCGGTTCAAGTATAGGAGTATACTCCTAGTACAAGAGAAATCCCAATGCAGGAAGGTCTCAGTGAGGTAGGGAGATATTGACTCTCGAAAACTATTTACCGCTGTATTGGTAGATGCTTTCGAGCTAGAATGGAATATATTTAGTATTAATATTAACAGCAAGTACATCATTAACATCAATTTGCTGACGATATCGTAGTTACTCTATATATATTTTGTTTATTATTGTCTCCATTTAGTCTTATATCTTTCATGTATGCTGCACAGACGAAAAATACCCTCTCTGATTCCGGCTTGCGACTATAGGAACAGAGTATCGAGTGTCTCAATAAATATTTTTGGAATAACAGAATATAACACAGAGGTCATTACACAATCCTTGAAAGACCTCAACACAATCATCGGTGGCCTCTATAGAATTTCCCAACAAGTGGGCCTGGATATGAACATGAACAAGACGAAAATTATGTCGAGTGTTTATGTCGAGCCCACCCCAACACAACTACCCATGACAAAACTTTCAAGGAAGTTTGTAGGTATAGCACAGTGAATTTGTGGGCTAAAGTGGCATAGTCAGGGCACTCACAACTCGCAGAACTGATGGCCAATGGAACAGAAAATTTCTCAAGTGAAGACCACGTACCGATAAGCATAACCTCTGACGGCCATCCACGAAATGAACAGAGGACTCGAAAAGAGCCGCTTGAAACTGTTTGATGCAACTTCTTCGAATTAGTCACTCTTAAGGTCAATGAGAGAGACCTATGTATCAGGTCTATTTAGCTTCAGATAGATCCGATGATAATGGTATCCAACAGATAAAACCTACTGATAAGTTTCTTCTGTATCGCCATCAAACTCCACTTTATCTTTCGAAATTCTACTCGAAACCAGTAAAACCAAATCTATGTATCAGCCTGTAAGCCACTCACTGCTGAGCGAAGACCTCTTGTATGGAGATACAGAAGAAGGGTCGGAGCTTAATCCACCACGCTGCTCCACTGAGGGTTGGCGGTAACAATTTTGTCTACCATGGGTAACGATCGTTTTCAGCTGTCTGTGATAACAATCGGGACCGACGGCTTTACGTGTTCTCCGAGGGACGGTGGGGAGACCCACAAGGACATACACCCAGACCGGAAACAAATATCTATTCCGAGCGGAAATCGAACCCGCAACCGCCGGTGCGCGGCGTTAAAAACCAAAAGTTGTAGTTTATTAGTTTCTTTATTAGTCTCTCCTATATCCTGTTAGTATAAGTAACCGATATCTTATGTACTAGATAAATTTTATCAGCAACCGGTGAAATACGCTCTTAGTATTGAATTATAAATATTGAAATAAGCTAATTGATTCTAACAAAACTTTTAAACAATCAAAATTACTGGATCATGTTGATCATTGTTACAGAAGCTCCTAGAATAGACAAAAGTGTTTCAACTTATAACAGAAAAATAGGGGACAGCGTAGATATGTCTTGCAGGTAATTTTGTTTCTTTAATATTAGGAAAAATTGCAAGGAATTAAATACCAATATTTACTTTGTAAAAATTATTATAATAAAAAATGATATGTATGTAACAGTACATAATTAAGCTAAAGAAAAAATTAAGTTCCGGTCGGACCATTAATTAAATATTTCAATAGTACTCATAAAAATATCTACTGCCTACTAATTAATATCAATTTTTATGTGATTTCATTTTCAAATTGATTTTATGACACAATTGACCTCTAACTGTAAATTTTTATTGATATCATCTTAGTATAAAAAAATTAATAAAATAAAATTTTTATTAAATTAAATGATTAAAAGTCATCGTGATAGCTCAATATTCTTGAAATGGATAAATGCGTACAATATTTTAAGCTTAAGCATAATATACAATTAGACACATCAAATTATCGCACTTACGCTTGTTTTTGCACTGAGAAAAAAATATCTAATCATGATTTATTTTTAGAGTTATACAAGGTGAACCAAAGCCTGATATCATATGGTCATTTTATAAAGATGGCCCTTCACATGATTTTGAAGATTTAAATAACACACAATATTTTTATCATATTGAAGAAATCAATAAACATCATAGTGGAATTTATAGATGTGAAGCTAAAAATAATGTTGATAAAGATTTGCATGAGATGCAGTTGATAGTTGAATGTATGTATTTTTATTGTAATGTTACACATTGTTCGGAATAAATCCTGGTTTCTTTCCTTTTTTTTTCTGTATCAAATGTGTAATCAATTACATTTTTTAACAAATATTATATATTTTATGGCATGTAAACATTTATCGAAAAGTATATAAATTTGCATAATTATTGTAGATCCTCTGTTTATAAAAGTGGCTGGGGGTGGTACATTTAAAGTAGGTGACAGAGTAACATTGGACTGTATTGTTGATGGTTCACCGAAACCTTCAATTGAGTGGTGCTTTAATGGTAGCAAAATAGAAGTTTCAAGTCGATATAAAATATACAAGAACAATAGTTTAAGGTAGGTACTCGTAGCTGAATTTTAATTTACATATACAATATATATATATATATATATATATATATATATATATATATATATATATATATATATATATATATATATATATATATTCGTTTTATTATCTTATTATTTATTTATTATTTTCAATTTATTGCCTCTTTTTATATTTATTTCATGGCAACTGACAGTAATAACTCATTCCATTATTTTTATTGCTCCACTGCGGGGTTCAGCGATGACTCAAGTTTTCATAGCATTTCCTCACTCAACGACACTTTTGTTCTGCATTTTAAATATGTTCCTAAGAATTTTAACATCGTTCATATCAATGCGCAAAGTATTCCTGCTCATTATCTCGATTTATTATCTTCGTTTCAAATAACAATATCCTTGCGATATTGGTATCAGAATCCTGGCTTAAGCCCTATTTACTCTCAACTTCCTTCTCTCTCTCTGGATCTCAGTTAATCCGCAATGATCGTGTAGCTCAGCCTGGCGGTGGAGTTGCCCGCTACCTTCGTCCTTATCATTTTCCGTAATTCATAAGTCTATATTCCATGATGGATACGGACCTGATCATATTTTTGTCGAAATTAAACTATCACATACTAAGCTTCTTCTAGGCGTTAATTATAACCTATCACTCACTGTTGACTGTTTCGCTTCTTTTGAAAATCTTTTAGAATTGTATACACCGCTATATAGTCATACAGTTGTGATAGGGGGATTTTAACACCTGCCTACTTATTAATGACACGAGATTATCACGTCTTTGCTCTGTCATAAATTCCGCTAATATGCATATCCTTCCCCTGCAAGCTACCCACACCTTTTCTAACTATGCTCCATCCCTCCTTGACCTTATTCTTGTTTCTTCACCTGACCATGTAAAAAAGCATGGTCAATGCTCAGCTGATGCATTTTTCTATCACGATCTATAAAATAAGACCTTTATCTTATAAAATAAGACCTCCTAAAGCTAAGTTAAGAATCCTTCTGCAACGTAATTTTGTAGGCATGGACTTGGATCGACTATGTGAAGATACTGCCAAGATTGACTTTTCGATGGTGTTTAATGTTTCTGCGGTGGATGAAAATATAAATATTTTAAATTCTCTTCTTACCCATTTATTCGATACTCACACCCCCGTCCGACCTGCTCGTGTTAAGCATCTTCCTGCACAATGGCTGACAGCTGATATTAGAGCTCTGCAGGAACAGAAAAAATAAAGCCAAGAAAATATACATGTCCAATGCAAGTCTGGCAAACTGGGAGATGTATAAAAGTATTCGAAATCGCTGCAACATGGCATCTAGAGAGGCGCAACGACGCCATATTTATAGATCAATTATCGAGGAAATAAATCCTGGTAAAATATGGAAATTCCTCAAGTCACTTGAAGTTGGAGAATCATACAACGTATTCCTTCAAATTTTTTTTTTACTTAGTGGTCTTAACACTTACTTCACCAATTCTAGTACTATTGATACTAAGTCTAATACTCTTAGTCATCTTTCAGCCATACGAACTCCTTTTGACTTTTCACCTTTCAATTTCTATCAATTATCTGAGTGTGGTGTTAAAGAGAATGTACTAGCTGTTAGTTCCAGTGCAGTTCGCTGTGACTTAATTAGTCGTAAAATGATTATTCCCATCTTAGACTACATTATTCCTACCATAACTCACATCTTTAACCAATCCTTCGCATCCAGTATTTTTCCTTCATGCTGGAAAAATGCTCATATTATTCCTTTACCAAAGAAACTTAATCTTTCTGATTTCTCTGAATATCGGCCAATTTCTATCCTTCCTTTCTTGTCCAAGGGTTTAGAGCGTATTGTGCATCAGCAGCTAACATAATTCCTTTCCTCAAACAATCTTTTAAATCAATATCAATCTGGCTTTCGTAAAGGTCTCAGCACGTTAACAGCTCTCGTAAAAATTTGAGATGACATTCGAAATGCCATGGACAATCAAAGGCTTACGGTATCGGTTTTACAAGATTTTAGTAATGCCTTTAATACTGTGGACTTTGACATATTGCTATCTGCCCTACGTTCCTTTAATATATCTCTATCATACTGTTCTCTTATATTTACGCGAATTTTACTCATTTAATTAAAAGTCTAAATCGGATTTTATCGCGTTTATTTGTTTTAAAACGTTACAGTTTAACGATTTTTAATTAAATTAAATTATTTCCCGACGTTTCGGACCCTTTACAGCGTCCATGATCTCGGGGTACTGAGGTGGTGGGTGTCCGAATAATGAATCAGTTGTTACATAATGAATAATTGTATAAAAAGCGGGGTATGTAACAATTGATTCATTATTCGGACACCCACCACCTCAGTCCCCCGAGATCATGGACGCTGTAAAGGGTCCGAAACGTCGGGAAATAATTTAATTTAATTAAAAATCGTTAAACTGTAAAGTTTTAAAACAAATAAACGCGATAAAATCCCATTTAGACTTTTAATTAAATACCCCCATCAGTAATTGATTAGTTTCACAGTTACTTGTATGGGCGTCGGCAGCGGTTGCAAGTCCAAGATACTTACTCAGACTGGGCAAACGTAATGCTGGCGAACCGCAAGGTAGCGTGTTGTGTCCTCTTCTATTTTCGTTATTTATCAATTCAATAAGTAAAAACATTTCTTCTCTTTACCACCTGTATGTAGACGATCTCCAAAGATACTCCCATTCTAAGCTGGCTAATCTACCCACAAGTATAAGGACAATACTGAATTATAGGGACAACGTAAAAAATCTTGGAATTATTTTTGATCGGTATCTTTTTTGGCCACCTCAGTTGAGTGAGCTGAGCAGGAAGCTGTTTGCAGCCATCAGTTCACTTCGTCGACTTCAATCCTTTGTTCCTTTGCTTTTTACTAGATCTTAAAGAGGATCAACTAAATAAGCTTGAGAGATTTCAGAATCTCTGTATACGGTTCATATTTGGTCTTCGAAAATATGACCATGTCTCCGAATTTCGCAACAAACTCAAGTGGCTCCCAATTCGCTTTCGCAGGAATAATCACGTAATTTCACTACTCTACTGTGTCCTTTTTAATCCTAATACCCCTCAATACTTTAAGGAACAGTTTACGTTTCTTTGCGATTCCCATGAACGATCCCTTAGATCTGAGCACAATTTACTTCTGAAAACTCCTTCTCATACAACATCCTTCTATTCTGATTCCTTCACTATTAAAGCTGTCCGCCTGTGGAACTCTTTCTCGCTTTTAATAAGACAAGCTCCAACTCAAGCTTCTTTTAAGCAACGTCTTAAGAAATATTATGTATCGCTTAATACGTCATAATTGTCGAAATTTAGTTATATATATTTTAAATAGTATGTATATTTTTATGTATATACTATATATTATTTTATTTACGTAATATATATATCTTTATTATATTCTTATTTATTGTATTTGTTAAAAATGTTGTCAGTTGTTGTTGTTATCAGTTTATTTTTAAATAATTGGACACATCCTAACTTCTGCTACTATATCGTGTCATTTTCCCAAAGGTTTTCTGGACGAAATCGCTCTTTTAGCGATAAGAACGGCTTTGTACATATTTCCTGTATTTTACTGTATACGTTTGTATTATGGTGTGCAATAAAGAATATTATTATTATGCAATTGCCAAAAATAAAATAAAAACGTTATTTGATTTATTCTTGTTGTATTTACAGTTTTATAGGATCTAAATCAGACAGCGGAAATTATTATTGTGTAGCTGAAAATAGCAGACAAAAAGAAAAGGGCCATATAAAAGTCACTATTTATGGTAAGGATGAATTATTTGTTGAAGTTCCAAAGGTGAAAAAATATGGATGATTTCAGAAAAGATTTGACATATGATGTTGGCCATATATATATAACTAGTGATCAAATGAAAATCGAAATGAAAATCAAAAACAACTTTATTCAAATAGGCCCCATGAGCACCTTCGAATCGTCATTTTCTAAAATTAATATTTTAGTAATTATTAATATTATTATTCTTTTATTCCCTATAATTACATTTTTAAATATATTTATAAAAAATACAAATAAAAATATTTAAAAATATAAAAAAGGTATTCCTCCGGTGGCAGGTTGAGTCCCAGGCCATCGGTGGTTAAGGCTCCAGGCTGAGGAACCTCCTCACAATGCGGGCCGTTTCAAGCAACACTGCCTTTTGAATCCGACCCTTGATCCAACAGTCGAGCGAGAGTTTCTTAAGGTGTTGGTCGAAACTTTTCGCTAATAGGCCATTGACCGACACAACAATAGGAACAATTATTGTTGAGTCCACATTTCACATGGCGGTAATCTCGTGGGCAAGGTCTAAATATTTACTTAATTTTTCTTTTTCCGCCTTTACGAGATTGTCGTCATGCGGGATTGTAATATCAACAATAATAGCTCGGCGCGTTGATCGGTCTACTAGCATTATATCAGGTTTATTGGCTGCAATAAATCTGTCAGTAATAATAGACCGATCCCAGTAGAGCAACGCATGACTATTTTTCAAGAAATGGCGTTGGATTGTATCTATAGTACGGTAACTCATTTTCAACGAGGCCATATCGAAAAGCAAGTTGTTGGTGGATAATCCTGGCTACTTGGTTATGTCTGTGCAAATACTCACCGTTAGCAAGACGACCACAACCGGAAACAATATGTCTGATGGATTCGCCAGGCTTACGACATGCTCGGCATATGTCTGGAGTTCTATCTTTCATGATATGTTCACCGCTCCATATACGAGCCTAGAAAAGAACACAAAGCTGTATCAATCTTATACAACTTCATGGTCTCCATAAGATGTCTCAGATAGGTAATCAGATAGGATAAAATCTCCAGAAGAAGCTATCAAATAATAATAATAATAATAAGGATTGTCCGCCGATTTCTCAGCCTACAGCCCTAACCCCCGGCCGTTTGATCTCCCTGCCGGGGCGTAATCCTCCACCCGCTTACATTTATCTAAGTAAGTTTATGTAAGTTTATTATATGCCTTATATAAGTAATGTATTATATTATATGTATTTGTATTGTATATATATATATATATATATATATATATATATATATATATATATATATATATATATATATATATATATATATATATATATATATATATATATATAGGTTAACTAGGGTCTGGTGATGGAGCTGGAATGCGGTCATAGGAGCTATCTAATGAAACGACGCAACCCCATCTAGTTTCGGCTCGTTTGATTCGTCTTGACGAGTACTTTGTTCTTAAATGGTTACCAGGGTCTGACCTGATAATGGAGCTGGAAAGTGACCATAAGAACTTCGCAATGAAACGACACAACCACATCGAGTTCGGGCTCGTATGAATCGTCTTGACGAGTAGTTTGTCATTCAATGTAAACTAGGGTCTGGTGATGTAGCTGGAATATGGTCATAGGAACTCCGTAATGAAACGACGCAACCCCATCGAGTTTCAGCTCGTTTGATTTGTCTTGACGAGTAGTTTGTTTTTAGATGGTTACCAGGGTCTGACCTGATAATGGAGCTGGGAGGTGGCAATAGAAACTTCGCAATGAAACGACTCAACCTCATCGAGTTCAGGTTCATTTTAATTATCTTGACGAGTAGTTTGTCTTTCAAGGTTAACTAGGGTCTGGTGATGGAGCTGGAATGTGGTCATAGGAGCTATCTAATGAAACGACGCAACCCCATCTAGTTTCGGCTCGTTTGATTCGTCTTGACGAGTACTTTGTTCTTAAATGGTTACCAGGGTCTGACCTGATAATGGAGCTGGAAAGTGACCATAATAACTTCACAATGAAACGACACAACCACATCGAGTTCGGGCTCGTTTGAATCGTCTTGACGAGCAATTTGTCTTTTAATGATAACCAGGGTCTGATGATGGAGCTGGAAGGTGGCCATAGATACTTCGCAATGAAACGACAAAACCTCACCGAGTTTGGGCTCGTTTGAATCGTCTTGAAGAGTAGTTTGCCAAAGTTAGTTTTCAATGGAAACCAGGGTCCGATGATGGAGCTGGAAGATGGCCATAGGAACTCAGTAACTAAACGACATAATCACATCGAATATAGGCTCGTTTGATTCGTCTTGACGAGTACTTCAATGCAAGATGGTAACCAGGGTCTGATGATGGAGCTGGAAGGTGGCCATAGGAACTTCGCAATGAAACGACACAACCACATCGAGTTCAGGCTCTTTTGAATCGTCTTGACGAGGAGTTTATCTTTCAATGTTAACCAGGGTTTGGTGATGGAGCTGGAATGTGGTCATAGGGACTTTGTAATGAAACGACACAACCACATCGAGTTCGGGCTCGTTTGAATCGTCTTGACGAGAAACTTATTTTTAGATGGTTACCAGGGTCTGATCTGATGATGGAGCTGCAAGATGGCCATAAGAACTTCGCAATGAAATGAAACAACTTCATCGAAATCGGGCTCGTTTGAATCGCCTTGACGAGTAGTCTTTCTATGGTAACTAGGATCTGATGATGGAGCTTGAAGGTGGTCATAGGAACTCTGTAATGAAACGACGCAACCCCATCGAGCTTCAGCTCGTTTGCTTCGTCTTGACGATTACTTTATTTTTAGTGGGTTATCAGGGTCTTATTATACATGGCGCGCAATAACCGTTAACTCGGAGCATCAATTTATTGTAAGTATAACTTCTTACGTGCGTATATAAGTACACATACACTTTTTTTAAATATTTTTTAAAGTTTATTTTCGTGGAGAATTAGGTGTAAAAAATCGACAGAAACCTGACAATATTGTTTCCGGCTAAACATACTTAATTATATCTCTCTTGTCAAGTATCTTAAGTTGTCAACTTGACATCACAATATGTATGACATGACGATCAAATAAAAGATTTTTTATTTTTAAATTTTACTAATCGTATTTATATCTGTTAATCGTATTCCTGTAAGAAACAAAAAACTCTTGCGTACCAGTACTATCTATACCAGTAATAGCTGAAACTCAAGAAGTAGTACCGGAAAAGAAAAAGAGGAAGATTATATACAAAAATAAAAAAAGATCATAAGACAGAGCGTAGGTTTTAAGAAAATGCATTGTTGGTATTTAAGAAGTAGAAGACACTGGAAAGGAAAACAAGTAGGAATATCTACAAAAAGAAATGAGATGCCATCAAAAACATAACTTGTAAAAAATCCAAGTCTCGCAACTCAGTTCTTCTACTCTACAGTAAAAAGTTGTGAGATCCATGTATTACCAAGTCGGCTAATTTATTCAATCCCTACTTAAGGGTCCTTCTGTCTTAAGTGAGATGTTTTAAAATAAGAATAACGGGTTGTCGGTGACACAGTTTATTCACGACTGAAGCATAGATAATAGGACAATACATTTTATATACTAGGACTGATGCGTCCTCGACCGCGACCACAGATACCGTATATATTACACCTCCACCCTTATTAAAGACATACATTTAAATTAAATAAAAACAATTTATATAGACCCAAAATTTACATAACGTAAATGACATAACAATCATGAATGTTACCTACAATAGTCTAGTTTACTATAAGAAATAACTTATTTAAATACTAAAACACGAATTATCATTATAATAATATTTAAACAACAACAAAAAATACATATGTATATATATCATTTCATCCGACATTTACGTATGGGACGAGACCGGGGCGGTTCAATGGGAGGTGAGGGTTGCTGTATTTCGGTTGGAATTGATTCCACGCATTCCTCAATTTGCTCACGTTCGCGAGTCGGACTGTGTGCCACTGCGCGTGCATCGCCCCCGGGGTCGTTCGTGTCGTGCGCTTCGGGTTCGGTGCTCATCGCGCTCGTCTCCACACGGGCACTCGCTGGGCTAGAAGGACAGATTAGTGAACTCCGCTTACGTTGTTTCAGTTGGTCAATATGTCTATGCGTTTCGCGTCCTACAGCATCTACCACCTTATAATCTGTTGTCCCCATCTTATCCACTACCTTCCCCGACACCCACTTATCGTTCCCCCTATACTGACGTAGCCATATATCGTCCCCTGGGTACAATTGGCGTGACTCATGAGTACAGTATTTTTGTTGATGTTCTTGAGCGTTTGTAACTTTAAGCTCCCTATTAGGCCTCATCGCGTCAAATTTCGTACGTAACCGGCGACCAAACATAAGTGACGCTGGCGTTTCGCCCGTTGTACAATGTTCCGTATTCCTATAATAAAGTAAGAAGCTATTTAAAAATAAATTAATATCTAAATTTTGCCTTATAGCTTTCTTAATGGTCCTTTTAATTGTATGGACGGCATTTTCTGCCGCGCCATT
Organism: Euphydryas editha; assembly: GCA_036937285.1. Taxonomy (NCBI): domain Eukaryota; kingdom Metazoa; phylum Arthropoda; class Insecta; order Lepidoptera; family Nymphalidae; genus Euphydryas; species Euphydryas editha. The sequence goes on from JAUPFZ010000018.1 coordinate 9,740,953, forward strand.
CGATGCCGGATGATATGGTGCCGAAAACAAATGTTGAATACCATTCGTATTGACAAATTTTAAAAATTCATTACTAGAGAAAGGTGGACCGTTATCCGATACTATTTGTTTAGGTAACCCGAAACGAGCAAATATTCCACTCAATACATTAATTGCGTGGTTAGCTGCTGTGCTAGGTACCTGACAAACTTCTATCCATTTAGTTCTCGCATCCACCAACACTAAATACATTCGACCCGCAAGAGGACCCAGGAAGTCGAGGTGTACGCGAGCCCACGGTTTATCCGGCCATGGCCATGGGCATGGCATATGCCGCTGTGGCATTTCACTCTCCGCGACACACACCCTACAGTCGCGGCACGTTTTCTCGATTGCTTCGTCAATGCCTGGCCACCATACGTAACTCCTAGCGAAAGATTTCGTCTTAACTATCCCCATATGAGCCTCATGCAATTCAGTTAAAACTTTGTCCCTGCATGTTTCTGGTATTACTATTCTGTGGCCCCACATCACGCAACCTAACTCCTCATACAACTCTTTTTTACGATTAAAGTAGGGGTTGAGAGGCAACATGTCATTATGTGATGGCCACTCGTCGCGAATATAAGTGAGAACTCGACCCAGTAATGGGTCCCGGCAAGTCTGTTTTTTAATCTCATTATAATCTAATAATAAAGCGTTATGTGCAAAGTGTAAATGAGATTGTTCCGGAATTTTAGAGATATTTTTATCTTTAAAGCTTGCTGGCAATCGAGATAAACCATCGGCACCATTTTGTTTGGATGTAACATACTCAATTTCATAGGTATATGCCGATAATTTAATAGCCCATCGTTGTAAACGACTTGCGGCCATCGACGGAATACCTTGTTTCGGCCCAAATATACTTACCAAAGGTTTATGGTCGGTACGCAATGTAAAGCGCCTGCCGTACAGATACTGATGCAATTTTTCAAAGCAAAATACTATTGCTAAAGCCTCACGCTCAATTTGAGAGTAGTGTTTCTCGGCAGCTGTTAGCGCTCGCGATACGTACACGACCGGCCGCTCCCGCGCCGGCTCGCCCGCGCGGGCGCCTCGCTTGTCAGTTTGCGTGAGTACGCCGCCTATACCTCGCGCGCTCGCGTCGCATGTTAAAAACAAAGGCGCTTCCGGATCGTAGTGCGCTAGAACATCCGCACTTACTAAAATTGATTTGATGGTCCGGAAAGCTATTTCACACTCATCATTCCACATCCAATTTACTCCTTTCCTTAATAAGTTGTACAGTGGTGCTAATATAGTACTTAAATTTTTAACAAATTTTGCGTAAAAATTAATAGTGCCTAGAAAAGCCCTTAAGTCTGTAATATTAACCGGGCGAGGTATATTTACTATTCCCTCAACCCTTTCCGGGTCCACTTTAATACCCTCGGCAGAAATAATAAATCCTAGATATTTAACCTCACTTGTCATAAATAGGCATTTACTTTTTTTTAGTTTCATTCCGTTATTTCGTAACCGCTCTAAAACACGTTTTAAAGTAATTAAATGTTCGCGAGTATTAGGAGAACCGATTATTATATCGTCAATAAAAACTTCTACGCCAGGAATACCGTTCAAAAGATTAGTCATAATTCGCTGAAAAATTCCCGGACTCGAGGATAATCCATATACTAATCGTTTGTACTTGAAAAGTCCTTTGTGAGTGTTAATAACCGTCAAATTATCGGGATCATGTAATTCGATCTGATTATAGGCTTGTGAAAGGTCAATTTTTGTAAATATTTTCGCACCATTTAATTTCACAAGCAAGTCATTTATTCGCGGTAACGGATATTTATCAACCAACAGAAACGGATTTAAAGTAATTTTATAATCAGCACATATACGGAGTCCACCATCCGCCTTACGTACCGGTACCAGCGGAGTAGCCCAGTCCGCGCTGTCGACGGGCTCGATGATTCCCGCACGCAGCATGCCCGCCAGCTCCGCCTCGACACGCTCGCGCAGCGCATACGGCACAGGCCGCGCGCGGCAGAATACGGGCGTCGCCCCCTAGCGCACCCGCAGCTGAGCCTTACCGCCCGTGAACCGTCCCAGTCCCTCCGAGAATAACTCTTTAAATCTGTCGAGTAATACATTAATAGAGTGATTAAAAGTATTATTATCTCCGTTGACGACATTCACATTTTCTATGTGTTGATATAATGGTATTTTTATGTTAAATTCCGAAAGCCACTGTCTTCCCAATAAAGAAGTGGTACCACCCTCAATAACAAACAATTCCACAAATTTACTTATCTCTTTATATTTGACGAGTGGATTGATCACCCCTAGGGGTCTAATCGTAGAACCATCATAAAATTTAAATACCATTTGCGATTTTTGTAAATACCTACATTTAAAAAATTTATCATAAGTACTTTTACTAATACATGATACTAATGATCCAGTATCTATTTCCATGGGTAAAACGATACCATCAATACATAATTTTAAACTAACCGGCTTATAACTGTTTAGACTAAGTTGATGTAATTCTTCTACGACCGGTTCGACCTCGTTGTCCGATAACGCTCTGTCGTCCTCGAAGCGAGCCACCATGCTATTCGTTGGAAGCCCTTCTCGCCGAGACATGCCGCCTGACCGTACAGAGCAAACACGACGTAAATGTCCCCTCTGTCCACATCTACTACAGATGAACCGGTTGTACCGACATCCATCACTGTTATGATCCGTAGATCCACAGGCCGCACAATTACTGTTTATTCCTTTATCTCGTCGTCCGCGCACCGCCGCCGAGCCCCGTAGGCCGCCCCGGCCACGCCCGCTACGGCTGTTCTGCATGGCCACCTGTACCACATGCATGGAATCCGCCACGCCCTCGCTGCTCACACCGCTACCACCGCTTGTCTGCTCCACTGCTGCTGCATCTCTTTCCGCCGCTTCCATGGCTGAGGAAATTTTTACTGCTTTCGCGTATTGTAAGCTATCTTCAGCGAATAAACGCTGTCTAATAGCTTCGCTTCGTAGACCGCATACCAGTTGATCCCGCATATTCTCTTCCAATACCATTCCAAAATCACAAAATCTTGACATTTTTTTTAGTTCAGAAATATATTGCAAAACTGATTCACCCGCATTTTGTCTTCTTTGACGGAATCGAAATCGCTCTGCCATAAAAGATGGTTTCGGCTGTAAGTGGTCACGCATCAGCTTCACCACCGATGCGTACGTCTTTGTGCTCGGTTTTTCGGGACTCGTCAAATTACTTAGTAACTCGTACGTTTCATCGCCCATCGCCGCAATTAAAGTGGGTAGCCATAAGTCTTCTTTAACCGCGTTAACTTTAAAAAACATTTCGGTTCGTTCAATGTACATCGACCAGTTCCCCGATGTTATGTTGAACTCCGATAACTTTCCGATCGACATATTAACAATCCCATCCTCGTCGCCAGTGAGATGTTTTAAAATAAGAATAACGGGTTGTCGGTGACACAGTTTATTCACGACTGAAGCATAGATAATAGGACAATACATTTTATATACTAGGACTGATGCGTCCTCGACCGCGACCACAGATACCGTATATATTACATTAAGCTATTACGTAATTAGCTAACCTAACAACATATTATAGTGACCACATCAATATTAAATTTTTTTAATGTTTTAAATAGATAGATTGACTTGGCAATCGCACTAAACAATCTAATTTAATACAATACTCGTATGTATTACTTGTGAGATACATTATGTTTTCATGCGATTGCCAAGTCAATCTATCTATTTTAAACATTAAAGATTTTTAATATTGATATGGTCACTATAATATGTTGTTAGGTTAGCTAATTACGTAATAGCTTAAGACAGAAGGACCCTTAAGTAGGGCTTGAATAAATTAGCCGACTTGGTAATACATGGATCTCACAACTTTTTACTGTAGAGTAGAAGAACTGAGTTGCGAGACTTGGATTTTTTACAAGTTATGTTTTTGATGGCATAGCCCTTTTTTTCAAAATAAATACAGTCTCAATATCTGTAGCATTACCTCACAGTAACAGACCGTAAGACATAATACTATGGAAATAGCTAAAATATATTAAACGCGCAGTAGCAACGTCGGTCAGTCGTCGCACTTTTCTAACTGCGAATGATGCGGAGATGAGTTTACCGATAGTTTATTGATACATGTTGAATTCTATTAGATAGATATGAAGCAATGAGATCAAGAGCTTTACCATGAACACCGTAATATGAAAAATGAAAAAATGAAAAAAATATTTATTTCAGTACCATCGAGTTATTTTACACATTGTGATTGACTCCCTCAATTAGGTGCAGAAAGCACCTGAGCCAGATGGAGTCGCTCTTCCATTAAAAACTAAATACTAAAAACGGTACTTAGCGCTAATTCATACTAAAAAATAATAAAAAAATAATAAAAATAGTTAAATAATAAAATAGTTAAATATTCATACATAGATATACATTAGAGTGTATGTGTGTGTGTGTGTGTGTGTGTGTGTGTGTGTGTGTGTGTGTATGTGTGTGTGTGTATATGTGTGTGTGTGCGCGTATGTTGTGTATGCATAATTGAGCGTATACATGTGCGTGTACATGCTTCAGCCTAGTTTATTTTTAAAAGGTTTTCTGTCTGGTCGTAATCTAAGGTTTTAAGCCAAGTTGATAGCCTATGTCTGCATTGACGAAGTGTCAATGGATGAATAACTAGGGATTTATTGATGTTATTATATAAAAATGATGACATATATCCGTATTGACACTGGGCGAATTGTGTGTGAGTACGTTTAGTGTCAAAAACATTGTTCTTTCTTCTCTTCTTAAAATTTACTATATTGTAATCTGAGGAGGTATGCTTTCTTAAAATTGTATGCTGAATGTATAGTTTTCTGACTGATAATACCTCCGATGTTGTGTAAAGGCTTGTGGTCGAATATTGGCGTTTTTTAAAATAAATAACCTTCAGAAGTGCCCGCTGTGCTCTCTCCAACACAATTAAATGAGTTTTCGAAGCAGCGCCCCATATTGTAATACAATATGTAGTGATTGTCTGTGCTAAGGCGTAGTAGATCTCGTTCAACAACTTTTGGCCAGCCACATGCCTGAGAATTTTAAAAATCCACATAAGCTTTATAAGTCTACCAGCCACTAATTCTACATGTGGTAGCCAGGACAGTCTATGATCCACCATAACACCTAGGTATTTAGTGGCAAATACTCTTTCAATTGAGGGGCAAGTGCACGAAATGTCATCAGGATGATGATTATTGTGTATTTTGATATTGAAATTGCAATCCGGTTGGGTTCTGTTAGTTACTGTAAAGCACATGTAATTAGTTTTGGAGGTATTCAAAGTCAGCAAATTACATCTGAGCCAATCTGCGACCAACCTTAAGCCATTTTCTGCCACAGCTTTAACTTCATCCCATGACTCCCATATTCTAGTTTACTTAATAAAATCTCGTGGTACACGCAATCAAATGCCTTTGATAAGTCACAAAATACACCAATAGCATTTTGTGACCTCTCCCAAGCATCATATTTATGTTTGAGAAGTGCCACACCAGCATCTGTCGTAGAGCGACCTCTAGTGAAACCATATTGTGCACTGTGAAAAATTCCATTAACTTTAAAATGGAAAAGTAGTTGATTTAGTATATTTTTTTCAAAAATTTTACTTAAGGACGGTAAAACTGAAATGGGTCTATAATTGATGGGATCACTACGATGTCCTTTTTTAAAAATTGGTAAAACTTTACTATATTTTAGCAAATCTGGAAAAGAACCCACTTTAATAGCATTTGTAGCGACATCTATCTCGCCATATACGAACTAGAAGAACTCGACAGTAAGCGTTAAGTGGCGCGTAGCCCACCAGACACATCCGTCTGGTCGAAGGATCCTTCCTTTTCAATGGCAACCTCTCCCTACGCCAAACTGGTGACCCCGACGTGATCGTCAGCGCAACCTTCGCAAAGCTACGTCATCATGACATCATCATCGCTTCCTCAAGCTTTCAAGCAACGAGTCGTACAGCCAGCCAGCATCCACGGCTACTACGGGTATCCTGACCACTAGCATGCAGCGAACGCGCATTCCTGGTCATCAACTATAGCCTTCTCAGCGACCTTGGCACAGCACACTGCACTTCGGCCGGTCAACAAGCAGAGATGCACTTCTCTCCTGGTCGATGCAGCAGCCAGCCACTACGCAGCACTGAACCACCCCGACTCACTGGGGCATCACCGCAGACAGTTCCGACTCACCGTGAACTATGCGGCATCTGGTTCCGACTCACTGGAACATTCCACTGGCCCGGCAAGCATCACAAGATGTATGGACGACTCAACCTGCTATCGACCTCCAGTCTCGGAGGGGGAGTGATGTAGCGACAACTATCCACATATGAATTGACGTATCCTACATCGCGCGATCGAAGTTTTCAAAGCGATTACTATATATACAAGAACCCGACAACAAACGTTAAGTGGCGCGTAGCCCACCAGATACATCCGTCTGGTCGAAGGATCCTTCCTTTTCAACGGCAGTCTCTCTCTACGCCAAACATTGTTAAAAGTTAACGCTAAGTACGGAGCCAGGACATCAATGATAGTACTAATTAATTTAACTGAAATGTCCCACAGATCATTGTTTTTTTTTATATTTAGACTCTTAAATGCTTTATAAATATCTAAAGATTTATTACAGAAAGTTTCATTACAGAGTTCCTATGACCACCTTCCAGCTCCATCATTAGACCCTGGTTACTATTGAAAAACAAACTAATCGTCAAGACGATTTAAAGGAGCCCAAGCTCGATGAAGTTGTGTCGTTTCATTGCGAAGTTCCTATGGCCACCTTCTAGCCCCATCATCAGACCAGCATCATCTTATAATATTGCATTGTCATCATGGATCAAATTTAATTTGCAACATTTGATAACAAACATCGGGACAGACAGACCTTCTTGGTTTTTCATCTCATAAGTTTTTCCTAATGCGGCAAACGAAGTATAACTAAAAAAAAATGATATGAACTGATCGTTGATTTATCGTTCGAGAGGAAATAACCAACCAAATTTTTAACTGGCTCCCTAGACCATAACGCTTCTTCGTGACACAAAATTCTTAAGACCTCCCCCCCCCCGTCTATATAAAAGTGTCACTTCAAAAAGGCGTTTTAAGATTTTTCAACTAAAATGGAACAGTTTATAAGGAAGTTCTATGACAAATGCAGCTTCTTTATTGTTTTGACTTTAAGGTGGATGTGCATAGGTTTCATACATTTTTCTTTTCGATAATTCTTGAAATGTATTCATTTTTTTAAACATTTAATTTGTTTTATCATTTCTTTAGGGCTTTTTATAGGCGTAATTTTCATGTCAGGCAAATATTTACATTATTTATAATATAAAAACGGTTTAATTAAAAGTCTAAATCGGATTTTATCGCGTTTATTTGTTTTAAAACTTTACAGTTTAACGATTTTTAATTAAATTAAATTATTCCCCGACGTTTCGGACCCTTTACAGCGTCCATGATCTCGGGGGACTGAGGTGGTGGGTGTCCGAATAATGAATCAATTGTTACATACCCCGCTTTTTATACGATTATAAATTATTACTTTTTACCGTTCCTATTCTACTTTACCTACCTACCTACTTTTAATTATACCTAATAATTGTTACGAATTATTTTATTTTTTTGTCTTTCAAACTAAATATATTATCTCCATTTCCAATTTTTACACACCTACAAACATTCGCTCTTGTAGGGGAGACCAGGGATGAAAGTAACACGGGATGAACGTAACAAACGATTTTTTGAAAAAGTTATGTTGGCTGCACTAATGGTTGTTTCACCCAAATGTGTCATTTTGAATTCCCCCTTACCTCAGTTAGCCTCACGGCGCTGTGCCGACGGTTGTTGACGTAACGAGTCGGTGCCGCAAAAACTACCTTCGAAGTAAGTTTTGCCCATTTTTTTCAACTGTTTTTGTTTTTATTGCAGTAGGTTAAAGCTTACGTGTCAAGAGTCAGTAAAATATAATGACTATTCATCGTTTTATAGTAGCATTCGAAACTGTATTTTTCTAACAAATTTTTAAGTTATAGGCATGTGTCTGCCAAATTCGGTAAATTTTTTAGGTAGGGATGAAAGTAACAACTTGTTACTTTCATCCCAAATAAGATCAACCAAATACCCTTGGTAGCTTGGTAGTTATTACTGCCAAGAACCCCTCCTAAATTAACTCTACCAGCAATAGTCTTGTCATCGAGAACGATTTCGACAGTAGATGTGGCTATCCCATCGACATCATTTGATAATTTACACACCCCATGTACATCTTCAACTAGTGTTCAGGAAGTCACAACATCGTATAGTCCCTATGAAGTTAAGCCCCTACCAAAAGCAGGACAAAGAAAGAATAATAGAAAAGGAAGAAAAAGCAGAAAAACTGCAGTAATGACTGATACTCCAAACAAGGTTGAAAATGAAGAACGACACAAAAGGAAGCTTAGAGCTAAAAACGTTAAGAAACTTATTTTTCAGACAGAAAAGAAAATAATAAAAAACCAAATAAATAAAACAACAGAAGATAGTGATAATTCAGACAACGAAGATAGTTTCTGTTTAGTTTGTATGGAAAAACAGCAGGTCCAATGAAAAGTGGGTGCAGTGCCTAGAGTGTCAGTTATGGGCTCATGTAGACTGCACTAAAAACGGAATGAGTAGTGTGCCATAATTGTTTGTCTGATTGAGATCTCATTTGTAAATAATGTTATTGGATTATTTTAGAAGATTGTTATGTTATCTAGAAATGTTTAATTTTTTCTTGACATTACGTATTGATCTTTATGTAAAACCTAAAAGGCTGATTATTTATAAATAAATAATTATGTTGAATATGAAAGTAACTTCTTTTTACCCGACTGCGCCAGAAGAAGGGTTATGTTTTTCGAAAGTATGTATGTATGTATGTATAATTGTTTGTGTCGCTCTGCAGCCTGAACGAATCGATGGATTTTAGCTTGAGAGGTGTCATTAGATTCGTATTTACAATGAGAGTGACACTGACAAAAAAATCATTTTCAAATTACACAGAAACGCAGTCGAGTTCTTTAGTTTTTTAAATTACTTTGACTTGTTATTTGTAACGTTACAACCATCCCCTTACAATGTTACAACCAGCCCTAGGGGTAGGGATGGTTGTAACAAACTCCACTTTTCTTTATTTGGTTGTTTTTCTCAAAATCTATAATATCAGTTGCATATATGCTGGTGTTAAAAGGTAGCTAAAAGACCAATCTATCATATGTACTTATAAGAACTTTTATTAAAAAAGCTCATTGAGATATTACGAGAAACTTGAAAATTGTTACATTCATCCCTGGTCTCCCCTACGTCCTAAGGTTGGCTGGTAGAGAATGCTTTTAGCATTAAGCCCGCCTCTTGTACAATTCAATTTTGAGTTGTGCAATAAAGTATAAATAAATAATAAATAAATGTTATAATAAAAGTTCACAATTTTTTTTTTTATTTGGATCCGGCCCACCTACATACTTTAAATTTAATATATAGTCCTCTGCAAAATTTAGTTTGACACCCCTTGCCCAAATCTTGAAAAACTTACTACATTAGGGCGATCGGTTTTATATTTTTCACATAAAAGTGGCAGATTTTTTGGAGCCAAATAATTGACAGAGCTCCTTTATATCTTGGTAAATATAGTTCAATAAAATCCGTCATTTCTTGTTGTTCATCAGTAATCGATTTTTTCCTCCCAGATATTTCTTCTCTTTTATCGTTTATACCTTCTCTATTCTTGCCTGGGTTATATGGTTTTGGTTTTTGGCAACAAGGTTTTGTGGCATATCTTTTTATTACGCATGTAAAAACGCATAGAAAATATTCTAGTATAACTGTATTTTCGAGCTCCATATTATGAATTGAGAAGTGACAGAGAGTGCATAGTGGTTTCAGAGTGTATTTCAAAGAACTTAACACGTTATTGCAAAACGGTTTATCATTCAGAACGCGTTAGCATGAAGAAATATATTGATTTTTTCTTATAAAAGAAATAAGTCAAATCACTACAATAATTATTTTAAAATGTTTTATATTCGAATACCAATCATATGGTACAAAAAAGTCGTTTCATAAAAAATTTGTGTGTTAACACGTTATTGCTTATTTTCGTCCATATATCATTGTCAATTATTGTTTACATTTATGTCTTAATATTATTATTTGCGCTCAAACATCGCCGACGCGCGACGTCTTTTGAGTCTGTGAACTGACGAGCCAGAGCCCTATCTATTTTCCGGCTTCTACTATTGTAACAGTCTGTCGAGTGTGTTCTTCAAAAATATATTTAAAATAATCGAATAAGTATATAAATATCGTGTATTACGTAAATATTTATGTAAAATTTGGATATGATGTATTGTAAGTATAATTTAATAGTTCATGTCTTTATTGGTAGTTTTTTTACTTGGTATTTAAATTATGTATCTACTAATCATATAAGTGCGCAATAAGTTCACCTTTTTTACATGATTTCCTCCCATGGACCAGCTGGAAAATATTTCTTAAGGAAATAAATTTAATTATGCCTATGTTTGTAATTTTTTCCCAGTATCGTTATGTGTGTAATAAAAATAAATAAATAAGAAGAAGATAATTTCAGTTTAAAAAAAATGATCTATCCTCTCTTTCTCTCTTTAATCCTGTGATTTTACTCGTGGACTCACATATTATTAATATATAATATATGCGCCATTGGTTCACAATACTCGTGAAAATTTAATCTTACAAGTGTTATCACTTAACTAAACTAACACTAAACCGTGCTAGGCTTCTAGCTTTATCAAGTAAAGAGTCAGGTCACTGGTTACACGCAATGCCGTCAGTTTTCGAATTTGTGTAGGTCTCCGGTTGGGAGCACGTCTGTGTTTTGAACACTGATGTCCGTGCAGAAAGGAGGTTGATTCTTACGGAGAATACACGGCCTTTCTTGCAACAAGAGTTCAGGTAGGTTTTCCCGCTACGGTTTCCTGAATGAAACCATTAACCACCATCCTCTCCACCATCATCTCACCTCTTGCCACCATCGACGTTCCTGCTCTTATAGAGCCTACTGGAATTAGTCGCGATGATGGCAAGAGGCCTGATAATTTAACACTGATTCCCCGGGAAAGGGGACGGACGCTTTTGTGGAACGCAACCTGCGTCAATACATTGGCTCCGTCTCATGTCAGGGAAACGACTTTAAGAGTTGAAGCCGCTGCGGAGAAGGCTGAAATGACTAAACGGCACAAATATTCGTCACTTATCCAAAGTTATATTTTTGTGCCGTTTGCAGTCGAAACGAAATTTCTCAAAGAATTAACCCTACGTCTCATAGCCTTCACTGGTGATAGAAAGGATGGTGCATTTTTTGCCCAAAGAATCGGAATTGCGATTCAACGGGGAAATGCTGCTAGTATTCTTGGCACCATTCCACGCAGACATGATTTATAACAAAACTGTTTGTAAATAATTATTTTATTAACATACACAAATTTAATAGTTGTGTCTGTAATAAGTTGAGGGGTATTACTTGAAACAAAAATAGAAAGCGATTCTATTTAATTAACTTGAAAGCGAGTAGAACCGTACTAAAGCAAGTAGAACCGTACTAAAGCAAGTAGCGTTTACATGTTTCAACTAAAGTACTATCCTAAAGTACTCTCCTAAACACTAAGATAATGTAAATCGGGCCTTACTGTGGTGTAATGCTACAGATATTGAGAGTGGATTTATTTTACAAAAAAGGGCTATTCGTGGCATTTACGATCTTAGAGCTAGAGTCTCCTTACGGGAGACGGGGTTGTTTTTCCAAAGATAGACATATTAAAAATTGCGTCGCAATATATTTATAACAATTGTTATAAACCAAACAATTGTAATGACTGTGCGCGTGGACATCTCTTTAATTGCGTCACATAACTATCGACGAGGTGTGCGGTGTGCCGGCGCCGCCGCTTCAGTTCCCTTTGAGTCGCCCTGTCGCCCTGTCGCCCAGTCGCCTATTGAGTCGCCTTTGAGTCGCCCTGTCGCCCTGTCGCCCAGTCGCCTATTGAGTCGCCCGGAGCTCTATTTTTGATTCACTCGTATGAAATTGTATCGTCGAATGCGACTTATGTCACACTCGTCTTATGTCGCATGATCTCGTTTTTACGTATTTTTGAATCGTTCGCCTTAAATGTTGCCACTACAATTTGAAGTATTGTATTTTATATATTCCACGCAGAAATTAAAAAAATAATATCGATACCGATCGCCATACGCGACGAGTGGTATGGATCATTCGTTGCAGTCGAGCGATTCAAAAATACGGAATATCAGATGGCGAACGAAAATCAGTAAAATTCGAGCGCTCGACGCGATACGAGTGAATCAAAAATAGAGCCCCTGGGTCGCGCGTGCGGATATTGCAATCTGTCAGCAAGGTGCGCATCACGTCTTTTGTTCTGCAGTAAACCCTATTGTGACGTGTAATTACGTTCGGTTTATTTTGACTATAATTTAAATTAAATGTTTAACATAATAGACTTGTTAATTTGATTATTGGACATTTTGAATATACACGGGGCCTGGTTTTGAGTGCATGTTAAGTTGTGTCGCCCGCGTGTTAATGTGAAGTGTTAAGAACTAGTTACGTTGTGTAGATTTATATAAACTTTAATTGTTTTTTGATTTATTTGTTATCGTATATGGACTTATTGACAATTTCGAGTGAATCTTTGTGTAATGGTGTAGAACTTTGTTCGTGAGCCGACGCCGAGCATCAGCCATTTTGACGGTTTCACGAGACCTGCTTCACCCCGCTGCTTTAAGTATAATCAGATAGCATTAGACGTTGTGATCGGCCAATTGTAGTTTATTGTTAACTAGATTTGTACCTAAGGCAGCGTCACCGATGTGCAACTCAACGAAGACACATAGGTAATTTTAATTTGTTTTATAGACACTAAGTTATAAGCGCTGTGTTATCGCAGTCAAGGTGTTCGTCCCCATTGAGCCTGTGAATCAACACTTCCACTGCCAACATAAATTCCAGGTCGGACGTAACAAATATCTGGTAGCAGAGCGTGGTTTGATTATTTGTATAAGTACCGACATATTGGCGAACTAATTGTGCAATAAGTATTGACGCCATATTCGAAATACCATTTGAATAAAATAATTAATATTAATATTTAAAAACAATATATATATATTGATTGTATATCCGAATCGGTGGTAGCTTTACTTTTACAAAAAATTATAATCACTATAGTTTTAATTTGTAAAATGACGGTTCGAAGGTGCTCATGGGGCCTATGTTTCCATTGTTATTATTTTTTATTAATCACGTTACTGTTGACATTCTTACCTTTTTTATTGTTTTTAAATTATCACAATAAAAATCGATAAAATCGTACAAATGCTAACATAATAAAGGATCAATAAATCGCTGGCATATCATACCAAAAGTATTTGACTTTTAAAAATCATTTTTCCATGTATTATACAATCGTTTATAGAACCAGTTTGGATAGAACCTCCTGAAGAGACCATTTTTAAATTAAATGTTGGTGAAGGTATAAAATTACAATGTAAAGTTCAAGGATATCCCATACCGACTATAAATTGGCAGTGGAAAGCTTTTGAGAGGAAAGTTATATACTCAAGCTTCGAGTAAGTATTATTATTATTACCCGACTGCGACAGGAGGGTTATGTTTTTCGAGTGTATGTATGTATGTATGTATATATGTATGTATGTATGTATGTATGTATGTATGTATGTATGTATGTCCATTTCTTTGGCACGCCCTACAGCCCAAACAGCTGGACGGTTTTTGACATATGAGGTGTCGTTGGATTTGTCTAAATTGTAGTAGTGACATAGGCTATATAAATTTTCAAAATGGCGCCCGCAAAAGGCGGAATGAGGGGGGGGAGGTGAATTTTTTTCTTACTCTAGCAATATGGGTATCAAATGAAAGCTAGTAAATTGTTTTATTCTTTTTAGTTTATAATAAGAGTATTTTACGCAGTCGGGTTTTTTGATTTTTTTAATTAAGCATACTTGTTGATTTTTTAATTATCTAAATATGATAAATATATCCATAACCAATCAATTAATATATTAAAACAATAGTGTCATTATAGCCTCATGAAATGAAACACATATTTCTATTATGCAGTATAAGTACTTGGCATAACAGGTGGTCACTAAATGTACCGGACCCTAGTCGAAAGAAATACGAAGTGGACTGTATAATATGCGATGTGACGATGAGACGTCTGTTTCTAGGGCCGGTATCAAACGAATGCGAAGGGTGAGCTGGTTCTAGTTCGCCGTGCGTTCAGTGAGGGTGTACGTCAGTGAAACGCCAATTGAATGTTGAAGATTTTCCCGCTTGTGAGGAGCAGAATGGCTGGCTAGCTTCTATAAGCGATCTCTTCTATACTATGGTCTCTTGCTATTCTTTATCTTTACTATTCGCTGGTCGATCGAGGACTGGCATATACTATTCTTTACTCTTCTATAGTCAATCGAAGACTGGCATGTGGTGCCCGAAATGGCACCGCAATTTATACTTCTCTGATTGGCTGGCCAGCGATCCCTTACCTCACCCCCGGGAATTTACTTTATTCAAAAAACATACTTTTTACAATGATCGAGCTTATTTCTATACTTACTCTATTTTAATTATTCATTCTCTATTATTTTAACATACAATTAATGCGGCGCGCGCGCTAATTATCAATAAACGGGGTCGGGCCCTCGCCACGGTATTTAAATCTACCTCGTCCCCCACCGCTTGATATAAAAGCCCCCCGCGGATCCTTAATCCGCGTTAGTCTGCCACGTGCGCGCGTCGCTAATCCATCTATGAATTCTCGAATGCTATACTATTAAAATCTATTTTTACATGTAAATTATTATTTTAACATTATAAAACATCTATAAATTAACTATAAATTGACAAATATCCTTAAATCTATGTAAGCTATATCTGAAAACATTCTTAAACTAATATTAAAATAATGAAGTGTCCTTAATCCTATAATCCTATTTTCACATACGAATTATCAATTTTAAACTATAAAACCCTATAAAATATCTACAATAACATTAATATATTAATATTAAACGACAAAATATCCTTAATCTATGAATTTATAACTGTAAACATTAAACAATGAAATTATCCTTAATCCTATTGCTTTCTCTATTTTTCTATACAAAATTCTATATCTATCTCTCTTTATACGAAAATATTTAAACTTTAATAAATTTACAAGTTAATAAAACAATGTTACGAAATGATATAAGTACCTCTCTAAGTACCTAACTACGCGAATGATTTCTATAAATACGGTCGATATTTTTCGACATCATTATGTTGTCTCGCTCGCACACGTGCGAGGGAGACTGTCTATCTCTATCCCTTTCGATTGTTTCTTACACATATTCTAACGAAATAATTCTATGAAACGATACAAAATACCTCTTTAAGGTCCTAACTATACGAGTGATTACTATAAGTACACGCGATATGGGCGATAACATTATGCTATCTCGCTTACACATGTGCGAAGGAGACCGTCTGTTGCTGTCCTTCTCGGTTGTCTCGTACATTCTCCCGCCGTGCAGTCTCGGGGCTCGACACGATGCTGCATTCTTCCGTGCTGGGAGAGACGACCGATGCCGATGTCAGCTGCACCAGCCGCTTCGTAGGTCTTCTCAGGATGCCTCCGGATGTTCTCACGTCCACTACTCGTACCGTTCCGTCTTGACCGGGATACGTAGCTATCACGACGCCTCGTGGCCAGGTGTTGCGAGGTAGATTCCCGTCGACTATGAGTACCACGTCGCCGACTGCTATTGCTGGCCCGGACCCTCGGGGCTCCCGCCGGTGTTGAAGCTCGGGAAGGTACTCACGAACCCATCGGGCCCAGAACTGATCTGCTAGGCGCTGTGTTGCTCTCCAGTACGGGCGTCCTATCAGATCCCTATCGTTGAATCTGCCGGGCAACGGTACTCGGGCTGACCCTCCGAGCAGTATGTGATTCGGAGTCAGCGCTTCGGGATCTTCTATATCGACCGAGACGTGTGTAAGGGGCCGACTATTAACTGTGTATTCGGCCTCTGCGAGTAGTGTAGCGAGGACCTCTTCTTGTGGATTTCGTTCTTGCAGTACAGCTGTGAGAGCGGTCTTCACAGACCTCACTAGCCGCTCCCATGCTCCGCCCATGAACGGTGCGCCCGGTGGTATGTATCTCCATGTGATCGATCTGATGTTGGCCTCCTCACTCGTGGCCTGCAGCGCCGCCTTCTTCAGCTCGGTGTCCGCGCCGTGGAAGTTCGTTCCGTTGTCCGACCAGATTTCGGTGGGACAACCACGGCGCGCTATCATTCGACGAAGTGCCAGTATAGCTGAGTCGGTCGATAGCGATGCGGCGACTTCCAGATGCACAGCTCGAGTGGTGAGACACGTGAAGAGGGCCACGTAGCGCTTTTCATGGCGTCTTCCTATGGTGACCGTGAACGGTCCGAAGTAATCGATGCCAGTCCTCGATCGACCAGCGAATAGTAAAGATAAAGAATAGCAAGAGACCATAGTATAGAAGAGATCGCTTATAGAAGCTAGCCAGCCATTCTGCTCCTCACAAGCGGGAAAATCTTCAACATTCAATTGGCGTTTCACTGACGTACACCCTCACTGAACGCACGGCGAACTAGAACCAGCTCACCCTTCGCATTCGTTTGATACCGGCCCTAGAAACAGACGTCTCATCGTCACATCGCATATTATACAGTCCACTTCGTATTTCTTTCGACTAGGGTCCAGTACACTAAAAAAGTTACTAACCCAGAACTATCTCTTCCAGACAAAACCTTTAAGTTCAAAAGCGTTTTAACGAAATTAAACGAGTTTATATAGATACCTATGTTTTAACTAGTTTTACCTAGTTAAAGCTAGAGTTTAGTATTGTACATGTTTGGATAAAACCTAAAAAGTGAAAACCAGTTAAATGTCGAATGTCAATTCAAACTAATTTTAACTAGATGACTAAACATTTAATGTTACGTCAACGAAATCATTTAACAATGATAAACATATATAACGAAATGAAAAAAAAATGCTAACCTAATATAAATCATAATGCTTAGATATGTTTAAGGAACATCAATGATCGATTTTGTTATAAAAGCGCTGTAGAGATTTTCGTTATATGACCCTAACTTTATATCGTGAGGATGACTAAGCTTGTAAGCAAGAGTAGTTCATTTACTTTATTTTCTATATATTGCATATACATTTGTATTAAATTCATGACCAACTGCCGATATTAATTTATTGTTATTATACTATAATTGGCTTGCGCTGTTAAGCTATGCTTGGCTGCGAGACATACCGCTACACCTCCCACACAATATCTATGGGAACGGACTGGCTGAAAATCAGCGCTTTCCAGGACCTCGGTCCCATTAAGCAAATAAATGAGCCAGCTCTTATTTCCTCAGATGCTTTTTTGATTTTCTTTGTATTTCGTTATCAACATTTCAGCCATTGGATTCCACTGCTGAACGTAAGTCTCCCCCATTGATCTACAGAGCAACCGGTTCAAAGCAGCCTCTATCGAACGGCTTCCAGCGACCTCCTCAGGTCATCTGTCCATCTCGTGGACGGCCATTACCGCTGTGCCCGCCGGCACGTGGTCTCCACTCGACAACCCTTCTGCTTTATCGGCCATCAGTTCTACGAGCTACGTTCTCTGCCCACTGCCACTTCGATTTGCAAATCCGTTGAGCCACGCCGGCAACTTTCATTCGTCTGCGAATCTCATTGTTTCTGATTCGATCTCGAAAAGAAATACCAATCATAGCCCTCTCCATCACACGCTATGCAACCTAGAGCTTGTTTAAAAGGCTCATAGTAAGAGACCACGTCTCAGATCCATATATCATCACTGGTAACACCATTGGTCGAAGTCTTTCGACTTCAAGCACTGACCGTAGCATGCATTTCATATAGGCAGGCAGACACTGCCTACCTTGGCATGTTACAATTTAATTATTTATTTTTTGTTTAACATACACACACGGTCTTCTGTTCTTAAGGTAGGCAACCTTATACATGTGTTTTAAGTAACAGTTGACTGATATACATTTTTTAAATAAATATACATATAAATAATACATATATAAATAAATATATAATACACCCAGACTCGAGGCGGGAATCGAACCCACAACCCTGGAGCAGAAAACAGAGCCACTGTCAACTGCGCCACGGGCTAGTCAATGATATATAAAATCTCTACATATAATAAATTTGTTGAAACCTCCGTTTTATTAATACACTATATATCATCAAGGATAAATTTTAATAGCGCGATTTAATTTCAATCAGCGCCATCTCTTATAATTTTTTGTTTGTGCACGTATCACGTAAAAAGTACAAAAACAATTTAAATAACTTTAATACATAAAGATTATACATGTCAATAAAAAAATATAATATGATATATTATTATATTTTTTATAATAGAATATAAAAAATATAATAATATATATATGTCAAGAAAAAAAAATTAGTTTTTGTTTCATTGTAATTAAATTTAAAAATAAATATTTAAGAAAATAGAAATACGCCTAAGCGACATAGACGCCATCTTGTCTAACGAATCTTAAAAACTCACAAAACTTATTTTTGAGTTATTATTTTGTTAAACTTAAAAGTTTACTAAATATATCGGATAGGAATAGAAATCGTTTTAATATTTTAGATAAACATCATTTTTCATTAATATACTAGTATGTTAAATTATGTTAAATGTCACTAAATATAAAAACGATATTCTACCATTATACGATAGTTGGCGCAGAACATGTAATATAATTTTCTGAATCGCGCTGACCAAAACTTCGGTCAAAAGAATGACACTCGCCCGTATTTAAAAAAAACGTTTTTCTTTTTTGAATTTAATACCTTAGGGTACTATGGTCTTGAGTCAAGACTCTTGACTGTTTGTTTGTTGTTAAAATATTTGGTCGTTATTTCTTTGTTGATTGTACAAAGTTGGATGGTTATAGCTATTTAAGTTGTAATCTATATATATAAAGAAAGTCGTGTTAGTTACATTGTTTATAACTCGAGAACGAGTGGAACGATTTTTATGTTTTTTGTGTTTTTGGATTTGTTTTCGTCGGGAATAATACTTATTAAATTATGATATTCATCAATGAAAAAATAATTAATAAAAAAATCAGTTCAAATGTTTCATCCGTACTATCTATACATATAGATATAATAAATATTAAATCTGTTAACGGGTTAAGGGGTTTTATAATCTTAATCTTAATATATAAAAGCGAAAGGTCACTCATCACGATATATCTGGAACTATAAGACCTAGAGACTTGAAATTTGGTAGGAATATTCCTTTTGCCGAGGAGAGGTCAGCTAAGAACGGATTTTACGAAATTCTACAAAAAAAGCAAAAAAGGGGGCCAAAGTTTGTATGGGACAACGTAGTTCCTTGGTCCAATCTACTTCAAATTTTGCATAAAATATTCTTTAACAGAATTGATTGAAGACGTGTTTCGTATTTTATCAAAATTCATCCCCTTACGGGGTTAAAAGGGGGTTGCTTTTGCTTCGAAGTTGATTTATAAACATAAATATATATATAAATATATATATAAATATTAACCAACAATTACACCACGTTAACCCAGCCCTGTGCTAAGTTCGTAAGAACTTGTGTTACAGGTACTAGGAACGGAAATAAATTTAAGAAATTTATATAAATACATATATGCATAAATACACATCCATGACCCGGTGCAGACATTTATATTCGTCATACAAATTATCTGCACCTGGCGGGATTCGAACCCGCGACCGCAGCGTAAAGTGTCCAGTTGCCTGACCACTCGACCAGCCGGCCGTCA
Source organism: Euphydryas editha (assembly GCA_036937285.1). Classification (NCBI taxonomy): domain Eukaryota; kingdom Metazoa; phylum Arthropoda; class Insecta; order Lepidoptera; family Nymphalidae; genus Euphydryas; species Euphydryas editha. Next base: position 9,760,959 of record JAUPFZ010000018.1, read on the forward strand.
AACTCAATCCGTCTATTATAAAATATTTTCCAGTATCAACGCAGGTGTAGGTGATAAAAAATATAAATTTATAATTTTAAAATTTTAGTTAAATACCCGTGCGATGCCGGGGCGGGCCGCTAGTGATAAATAAAAGTTATAAAACATGAACATTACATATTTTTGAAAAAGACATAAACCGTAATTCAATTTAAATCCGCTTCCATTTCAAAAACCCGCAGTCATATTAGTCTAGTCAATAAGTTCAAAAACGTGTTAAATAGAAATAAAGCTCCTAAAAATATGTGCCATAGCTCATTGGATTCGGAATGACGTCTAGAAAAATGTTTTTTAAGGGTATATTAGCACATAAAAAATTGCGATTGTTATTAACAAAAAAAGAAAAAAAAAACAAGGTATTTAGTTTTTCGTTACTAACTATTAAAATAATAATATTTAAGGAATTTTGAAAAAAGATCCTGAAAGAGGAGAAAATTTCCAATAAAAAGGTCCCAACTCCCGGAACTCTATCTATATTATTTATAAATTTTTTTTAACGCTGGAATTAGAGCTCCGCGAGGGCGTTACGGCATAGACGCGCCGCCTAAAAAGCCGGTATATCACCTAAAATATTTTTTTTAAAATATTAAATAACAATTTAAAAATTTGAATAAATTACAGTATAATCTAGACACTTGAACGAAAAAAACCTCGGTGAAAAAAATTTTTTTTGTCGATTTTTCAAAAAGTTACACCATTGTTAATTAACTAATTTTTTTCCAATCTCTGTTTTTATAAATTACGGTATAAAAGTTTAAATAATTGGTCTAAAAATATTTCGCTTCGTGGAGCTCTTTTTGTTTAGGTACTTAATAAAGTTATGCAAAATTTTTTTATTAAAGTTAATTATTTTGTTAATTATAATTTTTTTAAACTAACTAAAAATTAAATTTCTATAAAATGTTATCAAAAAAAAATTTTTTTGGTAATATATTATTATTGCTGTTTTCGCACTTGATATAGGTATTAATTAAAATTGGAAAAAAAAAATTTACGTCTTTTTTTAAGAAATTTTTTATAAAAAAATAGACTATTTAGGGATTTTTAAAAAAAATTTTTTTACTATCTTATAGCATAGGTGAAAAGGTGATTTTTTTAACAAAAATTTTTTCTTAAATATTTTTTTTTATATTTTATAATCGTTTTTTTATATTTCAATTGTTTAAAAAATTAGTTAAGAAATTATTTTATTCTTAAAAATCATCATTTACCCTTTTCAATGGAATAACAGAGAAATTTTTTTTTTTATAAATAATTTAATTGTTTATTAACTTAACAATTTGTTATTAACAAATAATATTAACCGTTATATTCTTTTTCGAAAACTTCAAAAAATTACAAAAACAACCATATATAACAAAGTTAAGAAAAAAAATTTTTGTATTTTTTTTTACAAAAAATTGTAAAAAATACAAATGAAAAAAATTCTATATATGGTTGTTTTTGTAATTTTTTGAAGTTTTCGAAAAAAAATATAACGGTTAATATTATTTGTTAATAACAAATTGTTAAGTTAATAAACAATTAAATTATTTATAAAAAAAAAAATCTCTCTGTTATTCCATTGAAAAGGGTAAATGATGATTTTTAAGAATAAAATAATTTCTTAACTAATTTTTTAAACAATTGAAATATAAAAAAAACGATTATAAAATATAAAAAAAAATATTTAAGAAAAAATTTTTGTTAAAAAAATCACCATTTCACCTATGCTATAAGATAGTAAAAAATTTTTTTTTAAAAATCCCTAAATAGTCTATTTTTTTATAAAAAATTTCTTAAAAAATGACGTAAAATTTTTTATTCCAATTTTAATTAATACCTATATCAAGTGCGAAAACAGCAATAATAATATATTACCAAAAAAAATTTTTTTGATAACATTTTATAGAAATTTAATTTTTAGTTAGTTTAAAAAAATTATAATTAACAAAATAATTAACTTTAATAAAAAATTTTTGCATAACTTTATTAAGTACCTAAACAAAAAGAGCTCCACGAAGCGAAATATTTTTAGACCAATTATTTAAACTTTTATACCGTAATTTATAAAAACAGAGATTGGAAAAAAATTAGTTAATTAACAATGGTGTAACTTTTTGAAAAATCGACAAAAAAAAATTTTTTCACCGAGGTTTTTTTCGTTCAAGTGTCTAGATTATACTGTAATTTATTCAAATTTTTAAATTGTTATTTAATATTTTAAAAAAAATATTTTAGGTGATATACCGGCTTTTTAGGCGGCGCGTCTATGCCGTAACGCCCTCGCGGAGCTCTAATTCCAGCGTTAAAAAAAATTTATAAATAATATAGATAGAGTTCCGGGAGTTGGGACTTTTTTATTGGAAATTTTCTCCTCTTTCAGGATCTTTTTTCAAAATTCCTTAAATATTATTATTTTAATAGTTAGTAACGAAAAACTAAATACCTTGTTTTTTTTTTCTTTTTTTGTTAATAACAATCGCAATTTTTTATGTGCTAATATACCCTTAAAAAACATTTTTCTAGACGTCATTCCGAATCCAATGAGCTATGGCACATATTTTTAGGAGCTTTATTTCTATTTAACACGTTTTTGAACTTATTGACTAGACTATATATGCGATTCAGCGTTTCGCGCGAATTGACGGGCCTTTTTTTGACGTGCGTTATATCTTATATCTTTAAACGAGCAATTCTTGTATATACATATATATATAATCGGAATCTCGGAAACGGCTCCAACGATTTTCATGAAATTTAGTATGCAGGGGGTTTCGGGGGCGATAAATCGATCTAGCTAGGATTTATCTTCAGAAAATGTTGTTTTATCCCTTTTTTTACGCAATTAAAAAATACCATTAGAATACGAAGGTAAATTTCGCTGTCATTGACAAGCTTCTATTAGCTCGGATAGGAATCGGGCGGATTCGAAACCAGAAAACTTGAGTTCGAATCCAGGATTCTACAGACTTTTTTTCAGAATCTTTTTTTCATTTTTTTTTTTTGAATTAAGAGCTCTTTTTATTTTTTATTTTAATAACCAGTTCCTATTATTTTACTTTTATGTCGGTAAGATCGAAAATATTATTTATGTTTCATCAATATGTAATGTATCTAAATATAATTTAACCGAGCAAAGCTCGGTCATCCGGGTACTACATATAACACGAACAAAGTATTGTGTTTTTAACGTTGGTTTGTACCAATAATTATGATTTTTGACACGGTCGCATAATCGCATCTGCCATCCGAATCATTCCATGACAGAGTAATATTATGACAATTCGCTTTGAATTTTTCGTTTGTGCGTTCTTCTTATTGTGAAAATATTAATATATTAGTGATGGATAAGTTTACTTTTGAAATATGTAACGGAGATGTTTGTTTGATGAAAGTAAATAGTGCCTCCAAATTCAACACGTTCGATTTTACGGATAAATTAAAAATTGTTCATTGTAGGCCCATACCCAGCTTAGATATAAAACAAAAATCTGCAAACGAAACAGTAACTACTTAGGAAATTTTTCAATAAATATTATGAAAAATATAGCTGGTTAACTGGGAGCGTTCATACTAACAAATTTTATTGTTTTTTTTCTTTTTGCTTGTTATTCGACACTTCTAAATCTGTTTGGAATTGTTATGGGTAGCTAAATTTGCACAATTTCACTAATGATGTAAAAAAACATGATAAGTCCGGAAAATCGCTAGCATCTTCTTTAAAATTTCATACTTTTGGCAAAAAACGCATCGAAACAAGCTTAAATAGTCGATTCAAATTAGACATTGAACGCCATAATTAAAAATTAGATCAGAATCGAAACATATTTCGACGTTAATATTGATATAGTGTGCTTTTTGAGTAAACAAGAACTACGTTTCAGAGGACATGACGAGTCGAACTTTTCATTAAATAAAGGTAATTACTTAGAAATGGTAAATTTTTTATCAAAATATGATGGCGTTTTGGAAAATCATTTACAAACGTCAAGTAATGTTTTTACTGTTTTACCTAATAGGGTTCAAAATTATTTAATATCTAGCGTATCGTCGTTATAAGACACAATAAAAAATCATTCATGTTATATGGTTGTTTGTCCAAAACAAATAGCTCAAACATATGACAGGGCGGCAGTCATGTCCTCTGAACAAAATGGTGTGGAAGCAAAAATAAAGGAGCGTTGTCTATTAGCACATGTTTTAAATGTAGTTCTCTCTAAATTATTTGAAAGAATTGGTAAAACTAAGCGATTTTTACCCGACTGCGACAGAAGGAGGGTTATATTTTTCGAGTGTATGTATGTATGTATGTCCATTTCTTTGGCACGCCCTACAGCCCAAACGGCTGGACGGTTTTTGACATATGAGGTGTCGTTGGATTTGTCTAAATTGTAGTAGTGACATAGGCTATATAAATTTTCAAAATGGCCCGCAAATGGCGGAATGAGGGGGGGAATTGAATTTTTTTTTCTTACTGTTGCAATATGGGTATCAAATGAAAGCTAGTAAATTGTTTTATTCTTTTTAGTTTTTAATAAGAGTATTTTACGCAGTCGGATTTTTAGATTTTTTTAATTAAGCATACTTGTTTTTTTTTTTTGTATAATTAAAAGCTTGTACATTTTTTTTCATAGTAGTACGAAAAGATTAGTTCATTATGGTCAATTTACGAAAATACCACGCGTCGTCGAAACGCGATGGTTATTTCATTTGCGTATAGTTAATGTAATTTCTAAAGAAATTTTAAACTTGATTGGTTTCTTTGAGGAAATGATGGAGAATGTAGATATCTGGGACTTTCATCAGACGAAACCATTCCAGCTTAACACTGATATTCAATGTGCCTCTAACCAATAGGTCACTCCTGATTTTACCCTATGGATCACGGAGACGTCATTGAATATCTGTCGTCTGGTGGTCATGAAGTCTATTTCATTCTTAGTGGAACCGTCAAGGCTCGTCCAGGTCCATTTCTCATGAGGCGGCTTCTGGAAGAAAGAGTTCATCGTAAAGAGTTCCTCCTTCTCTAGAAAATCGGCAAGCCTCTGACCCCTGGGGTTCCGCTGTCCATATCCAAATTTCCCCACTCTCAGTTCATTGTCTTGTCTTTTACCTATCTTCGCGTTGAAATCACCCATGACAACATTGAAGTAGGTTTCGTTCGTATATACGGCCCAACTGATGTTCTTATACATAGCCTCTACTTCTTCATCTGGGTGTGCTGAGGCACACCCGACACCTCTTTGGGACTGATGGTCACCCTCCCAGTAGAATAACAGGTTACCGGATTCTAGGGTTATCATGTCTTCTCCCCCTCTTCGGATTTCAAATAAACCCAGTATATCCCAATGTAACCAGTCCATTTCCTCTTCGTTGAATCATTTCATCAGACCTCAAAGTACGAATATTATGTGTCACCAGGGCGAAGTATCATCTTGGATGGCAGCGGAATCCCACCCGGTGTCTCACCCTACAGTTACCCGGGCCACTGCTGTAGGCGGGAATAGTAGAACCCCTGGGGACTGCGGTGACCAGCAGAGAAGAATAGTCCCGACCTCTTTCTTGCCAAGGTGTCGTAAAAGGCGACTAAGGCCATATTGTTGCGAACAACTGTACACCGAACGGGGTGGTGATAGCCAGCAACGTCATCGTGTCCTGAAGAACACACTGCGCATTAGCATTTGGTGGGACCAAATGACAGTTAGAAATGAGCCCAGGCTTCCAGTACCCCGTGGCCCTACTACTCCCGGATGCGGCAGCGGCCTGGGTAACGGCAGGGTAAGGGGGTACGAACAATCTCTGGGTTAGATTCCGCTGCCACCCAAGATGACACCTGGCCACGGTAATGCACAATATTCGCACTTTAAGGTCTGATGAAAAGATTATTATTGAGTGAGCCGAACAAGCCAGTTTAAGGCTATCGTGCTATAGATCACATATTAATGCTGCGGCAGATTATAGAGAAGATCGGGAAGTATAATCGGCCATTGTACTTGGGGTTTGTGGACTATGAGAAAGCCTTCGATTCAATCGAAACTTTGGCAGTGCTGCAGTCTTTCCAGCGGGGCCACATTGACTAGCGGTATATAAAAGTGTTGCAGTGCTTGTACAATAACGCCAGTATGTCGGTTCGAGTACAGGATAGCACGAGAGCGATTCCAATACAGCGAGGTGTGAGACAGGGAGATGTCATCTCTCCGAAACTTTTTACTACAGCATTGGAAGACGCTTTTAAACTTCTGGAATGGAAAGGATTCAGCATCAACATAAACGGCGAGTAATTCGTAAGCGAGTAAACCTCCGATTGCCGACGATATCCTGCTTATGACAGAATCTCTGGAAGACGTCAACATTATGCTCAGTAACCTCGATGGAGTTTCCCGACGGGTGGGCCTTAAAATGAACATGGACAAGACAAAAATCATGTCGAATGTCCATGTCGTGCCCACCCCGATATCGGTTGGAAATTCAACTCTCGAAGTTGTTGAACCTAGGAAAAAAATTCCAACTTGGTAGGTTCAACTTCAAGAGAGAGATCAATCGTCGAACCCAACTAGGATGGGCAGCGTTCGGGAAGTAGTAAAAAACATCTTTTCATCTATCATACCTTAGTGCCTGAAGTCGAAAGTCTGTGTGTTACCAGTGATGACATACGAATCTATGACGTGGTCTCTAACTATGGGCCTTTTAAACAAGCTCTAAGTCGCACAGCATGCAATGGAGAGGGCTTTGCTTAGTGTTTCTCTTCGAGATCGAATCAAAAATGATGAGATCCGCAGACGAACGAAGATTGCCGACATAGCCCAACGGATTTGCAAGCTGAAGTGGAAGTGGGCAGGCCACATAGCTCGTAGAACTGACGGCAGATAGAGCAGAAAGATTCTCGAGTGGAGGCTACGTACCAGCAAACGCTGCATCAGATAGCCGTCGGCGATATAGATAGACGACTTGAGGGAAGTAACTAGAGAGTAATAGACATCCGGTTCGGATGTAACGACGATGATGATAGTGGTGTTTATAGCAACTGCTGGATGGTTTGTATTGTAAGGTTCAGGCTAATTGAGATGCAACGGGTTATTGCAGTCTACAAATGTGAGCTGATTTATGTCATCGATCAATATTTTGGCCCATTTTCCACCTGTAATCCTGAGCGCCGTTACAATGGCTACGACGTGATTCATATGAGATTTGTATATGATGAGATTCCGTAGCGACAGTGGAATTTCCAGCTGCCAATGATTTTCAAGTCAAAATTGGGGCCAACAATAAATATTTTTGACTAGTAAGTCAACTACTACCAACAAAAATAAAGGGTCTTTCAAAAAAAACTTTCTTTTGTGAATCAAAATAAAACAATAAATATAGATAACAATGAATAATTTTTTTTTGTATAAAAAAGTAAGGTTTGGCAATTAGAATGAAAAATGATATCTGATTAATCTCTACCACGACCACGGTTCGGATGTCGATTCTTTTATCACTTTTTGACAAAATGTTGGTTACATTTCGTTAATCAGTTTACGAATTTTTAGTTTTAAGGCTGCAATCGATTCGGTTGACTACGTATAGACTCTATCTTTTACATAACCCTATAAAAATATTTCAGCGATGTTAAATCATATGATCGAGCTGGCCACTTTACAGCTGCATTTCGTGAAATAATGCGATCGGGAAATGTGGTTTGCAATAAATTCATTGTTTCGGTGGCTGTGTGACTTTTGGCACCGTCTTGTTGACAGCACAAATTAGTGATATCCATATCATCAATAATAGGCCAAAATTGAGTTGTTAACATTTCTCGATAGCATAATCCATTGACCATAACCGCATTTCTAACCGAATTTTGAAAGAAAAAAAAACGGCTCGATCACGCTTCCAGACTACAAAGCGCACCATTTAGTGACACGTTCAGCATGTAAAGGCTTCTTAATAATCTGTCTGATTGCCAGAAGCCCAAACGTGACTGTCTTACTTGTTTACGTAGCCTGATAAATAAAAATATACTTCGTCTGAAAAAAAGTTTTTTTTTTCTTCAGAAAAACCAACTGGTTTTTCTCGAATGAATTGAGTGAATCTACGGAGATTTGAATGATCTGGTGCAACGATTGAAGCCGGCTTGCGGCAGTTGCAACTTGTAAGGCTTTAAAGCCAAAACCTTACGCATAATTCGCCATGTGGTTTTTGTGGATAGCCATAATTTTTGAGATGAGAGTAAAAAATTTAAAATATATTTTTCTCTGTCTACTTTGTATACAATCTGTAACTGGTTAAATGTATATTATTAAAATGTAAACGACTAACTGTTTAGAAATATGTAATTTTCAGAAGACGAAAACCCGGAAAATCATCATCAATGTTAGACCTTAATAAAATTCAAATTGCAGACCAAGGATATTATATTTGTAATGTAGACAATAATATAGAAAAAAAAAGTATTATATATGAAGTTCATGTTTTAGGTAGGTTAATTATTTATAAGGTTAATCTGTAACTCCGGTTAAGACGAACATTAGTCTATGTAAGGAATATACCTAATTTTTATTAACAAAATTTATTTATCGAGACAATAATTGAAGTAAATAATTGTTCAAATTGCCTGGTGTGTTACATAGTATCAACTAACTATTTTTTATTAAATCCTGGCTTAAGCATGATCATTGTATGAATAAATCAGATAATAAATGTAATAGATTTTTCCAAGCCCTCGTAAAATTATTACTATATTAAAGTATTGTAATATTTTTTTAGCGTCACCAAAAATCAAGAAACAGAAATCAAGAAGGTTAACTGGCATTGTGGGAGACCTTGCCCTTATAATTAGATGTGATGCGTCAGGCTCTCCTGAACCAACAATAACATGGTATAAAAATGGCTTAAACATAGCAAAAGGTAAAATTTAATTCAATTTAAAACTTTATTTTCTTTATACTATCTAATAAATGGTAAAAATTAGGCAATGTATTTGAATCCAGTAAGTAGTATAAGTAGTAAATGGCTACTATCAGTGATTGGTCTACAATTTAAATGTTTCTATATATATATATATATATATAGAAACATTATATATATATATATGAACAGTCACACTACACTTACTTTACTTTTCCAATTTCGTTGGGAATAGAAGCTTTTAGATAATTTCAAGAACTGACAAGCAAATTGTTGGACACGTAAAGTGCATTTATACTTATAATGCAGGCATACACATACAGCAGTACATAAAATAAATTTAAATGCACATACCAGGCTTATTGATTTGTCCGGCTTTTCTCGGCATGTGATACAAGTCGTACCGAATCTTTTATACGCCACTAACACACTTATACACACACACACACACACACACACACACACACACACACACACACACACACACACACACACACACACACACACAAACACACACACACACACACGCATATAGCAACTAACTGATACTTATCAAACAAATCAGTTACTTAATAGACATAGTGGCCTCATAAGGCCCGCATGCTGATAATTTCGTTTGTGTCAAACATAGGATAACACTATTAATTAGTTACGAAATTGTATGCTTAATGAAAGTACTTGTTTATTTATTAATAAATGAAAAATAATAACGTCATTGTGATTTATATGTTAAATCGATACGCCTATCTTTTTTTTAAATACGACTTTATGACATCCTGGTAAAAAATTCCAGAACGTTTTAAATCAGTTAGTAGCTTTTTCTCAATCAAAATCTTAGATAATTCAGTAAGACGCTGTTGCCCTTGGGTGTTTCGTTAATAAGTGTGCAAACGTTTTAAAGAAGAAAATGATCGGTCTGCAGATGCACTAGTTGCTGGGACGGTGACCATTAACTTTGCAAGTCGAATAATTTAAAGAATTTTTTTTTTGTAAATTATTTTCATATAAATCGACGGTGCCGTAGAATAACATAACATGTAAATAAAGTACGAAATTAATGATATTTAACAATTTTCGTCAGCAATCGTACAAAACAAATAATTTTACGACCAAGAGTTTTTGAGATTCTGAGGCGAAAAACGTTAAAGTTACGTTACGTTTTTATAAAACGTCATATATTAACATAGACCCTACTATCTTTTTAAATAAAACTGTTTCAAAATAATTAATAATACTGATAGATAATCACAGGCTTAATGTTAATTTTTCCAAAGTATAAAAGCGCTAGGTTTTTTTCGTTTCCGAAACATAACAATTTAAACCTTTGAACGGCTCTACTATAAAACGATTGTCTTGCAGATATGACGTTATTCTACGGCACCGTCGAAATGTTCTATTAATCTGTATACCCCGAGGTTACTAAATTCAGAAGATTTATATACACATATTAATTCGTTTCTCAAGCGATCAAAATCAAAGTTATGAGCATTATAAGCAATTACAAATTCGTTAAGTGAATCATCCGGAAAAAGTGTTACGAATCTACTAAAATTTTCATATGACAATAATTCAAAAATCTTTAAATTACTGTAGCGGTTGCGGCACTCGCTATGAACATTATCTATAATTTCAATAAATATATGATTGTGGTGAGACTTAACATCATCTACAGTTCTTTTGCGCTGACCACAAATTCTCACAATATTGTTATATATCACTGAAAATTGTGATCTGAATTGTTCTAAAAACATTTCGAATTCTTTAATTTTACGTAAAAATTAAGCAATGTCAGAAGTTTTTTTCTGTAATGTATCATAAAGAATATTAGTTTCTGCGAAAATATTGTCAAAAATATAATATTAAAAAAAAAAGATAAAAATAAAATATAAATAGCAAAAGAAAGTTAAATTCAAATTGTTTTAAACTACTTATACAAAAATGACGTAGCTTAAGTGAGTGTATCACCGTCCCAGATATCTACATTCTCCGTCATTTTCTCAAAGAAATCAATCAAGTTTAATAAATCAATTTAGTTAAACGACCATCGCGTTTCGGCGACGCGTGATATTTTCGTAAATTGATCATAATGAGCTAATCTTTTCGTACTACTATGAAAAAAAAATGACAAATTTTTAATCAAAAAAAATTGTTTAGTTTCTCCTAATCGTTCAAATGATTTAGAGAGAACTAAATTTAAAATATGTGCTAATGGACAACGCTCCTTTATTTTTGCTTCCACACCATTTTGTTCAGAGGACATGACTGCCGCCCTGTCATTGGCGTTCAATGTCTAATTTGAATCGACTATTTAAGCTTGTTTCGATGCGGTTTTTGCCAAAAGTATGAAATTTTAAAGAAGATGCTAGATATTTTCCGGACTTATCATGTTTTTTTACATCATTAGTGAAATTGTGCAAATTTAGCTACCCATTACAATTCCAAACAGATTTAGAAGTGTCGAATACAAGCAAAAAGAAAAAAATAAAATATATAACAATATAAGTTGTTAGTATGAACGCTTCCAGTTAACCAGCTATATTTTTCATAATATTTATTGAAAAATTTCCTAGTTACTGTTTCGTTTGCAGATTTTTGTTTTATATCTAAGCTGGGTATGGGCCTACAATGAACAATTTTTAATTTATCCGTAAAATCGAACGTGTTGAATTTGGAGGCACTATTTACTTTCATCAAACAAACATCTCCGTTACATATTTCAAAAGTAAACTTATCCATCACTAATATATTAATATTTTCACTAATAAGAAGAACGCACAAACGAAAAGTTCAAAGCGAATTGTCATAATATTACTCTGTCATGGAATGATTCGGATGGCGGATGCGATTATGCGACCGTGTCAAAAATCATAATTATGGGTACAAACGGTATCTAATTCAAGATAATTTGATTTGAAAGGTTATTCTTAGACTGTGCGTCCCGTCATTGTTAAACCGACCAATGATAAAAACACAATACTTTGTTCGTATTCCATATGATGCGCGATCTTATATAAAATTGTAGGATTATTTAATGTCCTACTGTCATTGCTAACATTTGTTAGCGATTATAGGCAGAAGTTTCATAAAAGGCCCTTCGTCGTTTCACGCGAAGCGCTGATATCGCATATATGACGGCGGGTCTTTCAAATTGAAGCAGATTTAAACTGAATTATTGTTTGTGTCTTTTTCAAAAATATTTAATGTTCATGTTTTATAAATCATTTTTAGTAACATGCCAAGGTAGGCAGTGCTTTTCTGCGTATATGAAATGCACGCTACGGTTTCTGCTCCAGGGATGTGGGTTCGATTCCCGCCCGAGTCTGGGTGTAATATGTATTTATTTATATATGTATCATTTATATGTACATTTATTGTGAATAATGTATATCAATCGGCTGTTAAGTTGCCTACCTAAGGGACAGATGACCGTGTGTGTATGTTAAATATATTTATTTATAATAAGATGGAACAATTAAACTCAAGATAAAGTATTTTTTGTGTATATATTATGGACCTAAATCTTTGTGGACAGGGAAGAAATACTAATATATAGTCATACTGTCTACGGTAAAAAAAATGAAAGGTACAAATACAAACATGCAACTTCAAAATAAATGATCTTTTATTTTTATTGATTTAGAATAATTCTAACTCAAAATTAAAATCATGATTGCAGGTACAGAGTGGTATGATATCGATAATAGTGGTACATTAATAATAAAAAACCTAAGTTTGAGCTCTCAAGGTACATACGTTTGTAATGCAAGTAACACTTTGAACTATGATATAGTTGAATATGATGTCGTCGTTAGTGGTAAGTGTCCCTACTTTACTAGCTTTTTTTTACGATGGGAAATGCATTTATGCATCCCGCCGCCCGAAAGCGACGGGTATGTGGGACTCGCTGACTCCCCCAAAAGCCAGAAAGCCCAAAGCCCAAGGCGGAAAAACGTGAAGCGTCGGGACGCTGGGCCCGACAGCCTTTCCGTATGTGATTGGAGTTGCTCAACCGGTCCACTCTGCTGATTCAGAGAGTACCGGGAGCGGCTCAACCACCAAAATGGAGGGAGAGAGTACCCTCGATCTCCCTCCATCCTCTCTCGACCGATTTACCGGTCCACTCTGCGCGAGGTAGAGAAGAGAGAACTTCCGTAGGATACTTGACTAGCTGTACCCATGCTAATTAATAACAACTAAGTAAATATTTTTATTTTGTTTATGACAACCGTTATGCTGTAGTGGTGCGAGTAGTAAGGCACCTTAACGACGACGGTCGCGGGTTCGATTCCCGCTCTGGGCAGCTTTTTGTATGTGTACAAATATTTGTTTCCGTTCTGGGTGTATGTTGTTGTGAATTACCCCATACAGCCTCAGAGAGTACATAAAGCTGTCGGTCCCGGTTGTTATCATAGAAACCTGGTAGCAATTATTACTCATAGTAGGAAAATTATCCGCCAACCTACAGTGAAGGAGCGTGGTGGATTAAGCTCCAACTCTTCTCCTATATGGAGAAGAGGCTTTTGCCCAGCTGTGGGGCGTATAACTTAAAATCCAAGGTAGATGGCCAAGATCTGTATCTTCCTGACAAGGTTTAAAATAAATACATTTTTGGATTCAATGTTGATTATAGAGTTAAAAAAAAATGCTAAAAAAAACTCCATCAATGCAATGCAAATCTCCAATGTACAGACATGGACCTGTATAGTTCTAGTATAAATATAGATAATACTTCATGCTATATAGAATATTTATTGCAATAAGAAATCATAGTTTATATAATACTAATGGCCCACCCAGGCTACGCTCGGGGTATGTATATATACATTAATCTTCCTCATAAATCACTCTACCTTTTGGTGAAAACTGCATGAAAATCCGTGCAGTAGTTTTTGATTAAACTCATAAATGAATAATAATCGTACGATAAATCGCGAACAGACAGATAGACAGAGAGACGCCGCGGAGGAATGTTTATAATATGTAGTGATAGTGATGTACGACATACTAGCTCCGTATCATAAAGTTAATTCTTCAAGAAAAAAAGGAAATTTCATTTATCATTTAATCGAAATTATAGACAAATTTATCGTAATAAACGAGCCTAATATTGTATGGAAATCCATCATCTTTTACTCATACTTCATCATCTGTTAGGTACTCCCTTGCGCTGTATCCCCGTCTTGCACAAAACATTCGTGGTTGACTTAGGTATAATGGTGACTTTGGATGAATTGACATAATTGCGACTCAAAATATTACTCACTAAGTTGTTTTACTTTCAACGTTTTTACAGAGTACGTCAAAACTTCAGATTCTGAGTATGTACAACAACTAATTACAGAGGGATCAAATATGACAATTTTTTGGTATAATTATTGCAAATATAATCGTGTGTACGCAAAGTATACACGTTGGTTTAAGGTACTAATATATTTTATACGATTATTAATTTTAATTTACGTTATTAATTTATCTACGTTTTTGTTAATAAATAATAATTGGTCTAGTAATAAAGGGCTTTTCAACAAGAACTTTGTTTTGTAAGTCAAAATAAAACAATAAATTTAGATGACATCAAAATTTGTTGTTTTGATTTACAAAACAAAGTTGTTGTTGAAAAACCCTTTATTTTAAAACACGTTCAAAATATGTCTTTGATAACACCTTTAAAATTGTCTCATATCCCATCTGAATTTGAAGAATTTAATTGGGTTGATGACAAATACTAAAAATCAAAAAAGGATTATGATTTATTGATTAAGTATAGTCAAAATATTTTAAAAATGTACTAATACTATGTGGTGTGTATGTATGTGTAATGTATTTTTTTTTTCAAAGTGCTGGATTGCAAATATTTTCATTAAAATAAAAACTCAAAATACTGTGGTCGGATATCGAATAAGAGCGCCTGAAGTTTTTAGTGACGTATTATACAATTAGGAACCTCTCATCACTTATAAACCATGGAATTCATTTTATTTCCAAAAAAAAAAAAAAAATTATACTGCGATAGAATGTTTTAGCGATCTGTCACTCCTTACATATACATAATGTCAGACTGCCGCCATTATATTTTTGAGCATTTTGGAGCGCAATATGAAAGAAAAATAAAAACAATAGAAAATATTATTATTTAATAATAGTTTCTTTCAAAAATATTATTTACTTATGTTAAAGTAGACCTATCTGAGAATTGTATTAAAGTTTTATAAATTAGTCATCAATCCTATTCAAAGAATTGTAATTTTGAATTATTTTCCCTTGACCACCAAACCGTATACTTTAAAGGGTATAGACTAATTGCAATATCTTCCTAATGACGTTGTGATTTCTTAAAGAGTTTTAGTAATTTTTATAACATAGTTAGATTGTACAGTTCTTGATATTGTGTGATGAACAAAAAAATCGTTAACGAATGAACATTTTTTTAATTTTTTATTTTATTTTTAGAATGGAAGTTTTTACAAAAAAGGTGATTCGATTGAATTTTACATGGCAAAAAGAACTGATTCTGGTATATATACTTGTAGGATCAGCGAACACGTGATCTCATATTTTTGTAATATAAAAGTCATTGTTGGATCCAAGCCGAAATTTACTTCAGATGCAAGAAAGATTATATACTTTAAAGAAGATGCTACAGAAATCTTAGACTGTAATGCGATAGGCTACCCAGAGCTAAGGGTGAGTTTATAGCGTAAATTAATTTATGAAAAAATCTAAAAATAAACCATTATTTTACTATTATATATCACAAGAATATCCTGTTTTAATTCCCGTTAAAATAAAAAATAAAAAAAATCACAAAGACCAACTACTAAGGTTTCATAATCATTTTCAGCGTTAATAATAATTGCATATACCATTGACCAGAAATTATTCGGTCAAAATTATTTGCAAACAAGTTTTATTTATTTTGATGACTTCAGATTTAATTTTATGTCTCATTTACTCTAGTAAACTAGAAAATATTTCTATTTCTAACCTTTACATTAGTCCTCCTAGTCATTTATAGTGTTAGTATTAATAATTGTATAGACCGTCAACCGAAATGATTCGGTCAAATTTAATCTATCAATTAAAAAACCAAACAGATTTTAATCAACTGTTATATTACTTTAATTTATTCACAATTTAAAATGTTTCCACTACTAACCTTGACCGAGGTTTTCCTTTCATGTTTAGCATTATTAGTATGCATAGATATATAAATTTAAATTATGTGTTGAAGACCCTTTTCCGGACCTTTAAATATTTATTTTATAAATACATATTATTGAAAGAGGTAGTGCCATGTTGCTTTGCAGACAATTGGGCTGGCACGACCGGGGTGGTACCTCTCGCTCACATGATGCCGGCGTAAAGTGAAGTTTGTGAGTATCCGGTGGCCTATTGGGGGGGTATGGGGAAAAAATGGGCAACGCATCTGCATTATCTTGTGCGGATGTTCATGGGCGTCATTTGCCCCCTATACTATAAAAAAAATAATTATCTCATGCTAGGCGATAAAAGAAAACATTGTGTGGAAATTTTTATGTTTTAAAAGCAGTTTTAAGTACTAATATATACATGAAGAAGAAAGGACGATTAATCTTATCAGGCTTAAGTGCACAATAGTGGATATTTAAAGATTATTAGTACAATTCGAACGTATCATATGGTTAAAATATTTCAGTATAATACTAATCCAGTTTTAACTGCAACTTTTCAACAATTCATATTACCTATTTAAAGTTAATATTTATTTAAGGTAAAATGGCGTCATGGTTCAAAAAGCCTTCGAGAAAAATCTATGATTTATAATTTGACAATGAAGAAAAATAATATTGGAAAATACAAGTGTACTGTTGAAAATACATTTGGTCATATCGATCGATCTTTTGAAATTAGAAGTGAAGGTTAGTAAGTTAGACTTTATGAATTAGAATGACACAGTAGTACAGAGCACAGGTGACCTAATCAACGAATACTTCTGACTAACAATGAATTTAATTTATCATGAATACACTGCTCCGACTATTAATTTTAAATATATTTTTGCTCTAAAAGTAAAATTCTTGTATACCTACTATTTCTTGAAATTTGATTTGGTTTTTAAATAACGTAGTTCTTCGGTCTATTGTATTTTACATCTCGAAAGTACCTAAAAAACACTTAATTTTAATGATATGTTTTTATTTATTTAAGTATTATTTCATGTAGCTCTGCCAGCTTGATCTAAAGCTGTCAGTTCACATTAATAACAGAATTTGCTTAGTAAAAAATTTGAGCACTTAATTTTTGATTTTGGTACCTAACTAACGCCCAAAAGTACCTTCTTTTGAACATTTTTAAATCCGATTTTGATCACTCTGCTCTGCTAGCGTTATGGAGATTCTTTATTATTAGTTTCATACAAAGTCGAGTTGACGGTATACATATTTTTCAGTTTTTCAGATACATTATTTAGTAAGAACTTATATTTATATTACTATTTCTTTTTTCACAGCATGCTATTTGCCTAAGCACAAGAATTATGATGAAAACCTTCCATTAATTCTGTCACATAACCAAACATGGATATTACAAAGAACGATATCACTCGATGAAAACATTTATATAAATTGTCCTGGATCATATTTGACCTACAACGAAGAACGATTAGGCGTATATATATTAGCTAAATGCATAGAAAAAACTCAGTTTCTATCTAATAACAAAAAATACGATATTTCTAATATGAAATGTAAAGAAAAAATTCAAGCCACGTATCAAGAATCCAACATAACCTGTCGTCCTGGTAACACACAATTAGTTGAAATCGGATTTTCAATCAAAACCGAAATATTATCTGTCTTTGACGTGTGCATTGACAAATCTAAATATAAAATACATTTCACAAAATATAGCATTTATTCTGGTATAGCCAATACAACTATTACTCGAGCAAAGTTTGGTAATAATAAATTACTGCCATTAAATTTTGATGACATTTACGATTGTAACCAGCAGTTAAAGTCAATATATAATACTACCGGTGAAGTATTTAGTAAAGATGAGCATTGCTGTTTTGGTAAACGCCAACTAGTCAGTCCTATGGATGTGCCGCCTGGACTACCACAACTGGCAACATACAGTTATTTGAATGTCGTACCTGTTTGGAGCTCTTGTGGTTTAGAGGTATGTTTCGCACTTCGAAGTTTTACCACATTACATGGTCTTATAAAAATATTTTTCTACTTACCACAGAATTGGGATGAAGTGGAAAGACGAGTACGATCTCTTGAACACGACCTAGGTCACGCGTTAGAAATATGGAGTGGTGCATCTCATTCAATACTACTGGAATCAAAGACATTTGGGGCTCAGGAGCTTCGTTTAAGAGACAGATATAAAAGACAACAAGAAGTTCCGTTATACTTGTGGAAGGTAATATCTCTGTAATCAGAAAAAAAAAGCATTATATATGAAGTGTGATAAAAGTTTCGAACAAATTGTTGATATGTGTTGTCTGATCGGGATCTCCATAAAAATAAACCATATCTGCTCGATGAAATATTTCAATAATTGTTATAATCGTTGAAGCGATTTTTATTAGACATTTTTGCATTATATTTTGTTAAAATGTTTTGTTTCCAATGTGACCAATATATTAATTTAAATGAGATAATTATAATAGGTAACAACAAATGTATTATTTCTCGTTTTGTTATTTTTTTTTTGTGCGTCATTGCGTTATTTAAATGTATGGATATAATTAGGGGTTAAGTGTCATTTCACTTAATAAAATTCACATAATTTATATTAATTGCAAACATTTCATTGAATTAATGTAAGTTTAATTTTTATTTTATTTCAGATAGTATTCGATCGTGAAGAACAGGCATCCCTAGCAATAATCCTAATCAACTATCCTAAGTTAACGTCTCAACAGGCGTTGCGTCTCAGGCTCTGCAAAGACGTTTGTCAAGAGACTAATTGGATGAGAAATTCTGAATGGACGAACGTTGAAAAAGGATTCGTTTTTTGTTGCAAAACAAAAGATTTTGAAAACGCTTTCGGTTATAAAAATTTATTGAAAGGAAGAAGTGTAGTTTTGAGAGGATAAAGATTTAAAAAAATTTAAGATTTTTTTTTAATGCTGTAAATAATTAACAGCAATATCGTGGGACACCTAACTGTATGGACTTAATCACACGTCACAATGCCGGGGCATCGGCGGAGATTATTTAATGATCACTGATCATGTTCGTATGCTTCGACCTGCGAAACATCTTCCCCTCGCTTACCTCATCCCTTTTTACCGACTTTAAAAAAGGAGGAGGTTCTCAATTCACTTCAATTTTTTTTGTGGTTTGAGAAATCAGTCATGTATAAACCAATAGGAATAATTTTTGTTTTTAGTTTGGTATTCTTTCTTATTCATACGAGTATATATGTATAATATATATAGATGATTATTTTTTAGAATACACTTTCGACGTAGGTACCACTTTTTTATGGACTCGTCTTTTTTTAAATCAATATCCTCGAACTCGGCTTTTTTTTAATAAATAAAAATATGGTATTTTTTTTTAATTTAAATGCTATGTAATTTGTAAAACTGAATTATGATGAAATAGAATTTTTTATTTTTTTAAAAGAAATTGATATACTTATAAGTTATGTAAAATTATAGTTTTATGTATTGTTATCCTATAACGTAATTGGCGACACACGGAATTTCATTTATACAAATGAGATTCGAAGATTGTTACTTAAACAAAATAGTTATAGATGGTTTTAAATTAATTTAATTTGAACTTCTTGACTTATGTTATTGTACCTAGTATTAATTAAATAATAAAAATAAAAAAAAATTGCAACTACGACCTCTATTTACTTGAAAAGTGTAAAATTAGCAGAAACTTAATTATCCTTTATTTTCTAGTACAAAATTTATATTTTTTTTAAATCCCGAAATATCACTAAATCAATCAAAGAAATTGCGGGTTTCGAGGTACCGTCAAACTCAGCAACTTTACCACATTTTTATGGCTAAAAAGTGATTTATTTTTATTAAATAGACCTATCTCAAAAATACGTGGCACCATATTAGTAATTTTTTTTTTTTACGCAGGGGAATCCATTTACGGATGATATCCAGGACGCCCGGGTCGGCAGTCCTAGACCTATGTCGGACTCGGCACTTTGGGAGTGCAATACCGTACTAAACCCCTGCGGGAGCCTTCAGCCGCTTTAATTGGAGGGTCCCGGATCTGCAGGCAACAGGATCCCTCCAGCGACAGGCTGGCCTCGGTGAAAAGGCCAGACTTCTCCTCCATGGAGACTGTCCGGCTAACCTCTGAACAGTTCCGACGACGCCGTGTCTAGCAGGACCGGGTTCCTATCCCGGCCTCAAAACGGGCACAAGGGCGTTACAGGAGGCGCATTAAGTAGCGCCTCCTACGCACCCCCATTCGTCGCCCGCGGATGGAGGCCACGTCGGCGGCCTCCTCTCTCATTCGCTCGTCGGCCTCCTTCTGGGACATTACTGTCTCGCAGAAAGAGACCATACCATATTAGTAATATGTATAATTTTTGGATTTACTTATTTCCAAGTAAATACATTTTTAATTACGCGTTTTATAATTAGGGATACCCGGATAGTTGCCTCAATGGGATACTTGCCCCGGTTTTGAATACACCATGTTAGGAATATAGTTGGTGTTAGCGCTTTACTATAATTAAAAGTGCACCCCCGAAAGCCTCAGTGTCATATAAGTAATATATTTTTTAATAATTATTATGGACATTAAATATTATGTATTATAATATTTAATATTTATAAATAATAATATTATTAATATTAAATATATAATGTTAAATATTAATTTTTAATATTAATATGAAAACACCGGGTGTATTCCTGCTTTAAGCCGCACCAAACGGCGACCGTTACGTGAGAGGTTATTTGGAAATCGCAATCCTTGCATTATTTACATTTATTTTGCTTTTTTTATGCTTCCGGCAGATTATTAGTTTATCTAACTCTTAAATAGCATTTAATAGGAAAATATAACCAAAATCATCAAAATTAAAGGCAACATTTCGATGTCGAGCGCCAAAAGCTACCTACAGTATATTATAGGTTGAGAAAAAAGCAAAATATACAAATTATGTGTTTCATGCTGTAATTTTCATGTCTATGTGTTAGTTGTTACATATCTCTAAAATCAATAAATAAAAAAATCAACAAATAAGTAGGAATAAATACTCACAATTTATAAAATGACGAGAAACAAAATCACTATAATGAAGAAACGACACTCAGGTACGCAGTCAACTGTCAAATGACTTATTGCTCGTTTCTTCTTTTTTTATGATACGTGACTATGGATATATATAGATTACAACTTAAATAGCTATAACCATTCAACTTTGTACAATCAACAAACAAATAACGACCAAATATTTTAACAACAAACAAACAATCAAGACTCTAGTACCCTAAGGTATTAAATGCAAAAAAGAAAAGCATTTTTTTAAATACGGGCGAGTGTCATTCTTTTGGCCGAAGTTTTGGACAGCGCGATTCAAAAAATTATATTACGTATACTGCGCCATCTATCGTAGAAAGTAGAATATCGTTTTTATATTTAGTGACATTTAACATAATAGTATATTAATTGAAAATGATGTTTATCTAAAATATTAAAACGATTTCTATTCCTATCCGACATATTTAGTAAACTTTTAAGTTTAACAAAATAATAACTCAAAAATAAGTTTTGTGAGTTTTTAAGATTCGTTAGACTAGATGGCGTTGCACATAGGTACCTATTTCTATTTTCTTAAATATTTATTTTTAAATTTAATTACAATGAAACAAAAACTAAATGTTACTGTGAGTTATGTATAATTTTTATGTATTAAAGTTATTTACATTGGTTTTGTATTTTTTACATGATACGCGTACAAAAAAAGCTTATAAGAGATGGCGCTGATTGAAATTAAATCGCGCTAGTAAAATTTATTCTTGATGACATATTAGGGCGCTTGTGTACTACACGGAATTTTACTGTCCGGCAGTCCGATTTTTTACGGTCCGATTTGGCAATGACAAAAACGCGAATAGGCGTTTGTGCACTACACGGAATTTTACTTTCCGGTAGTAGCCTTGCGAATTTTATATCACTAAAAAGATAAGAGATTTTAGACTAGTTATTTAACATAATTATTCTAATATAGTGTTCTGTGATAGAATAGAATTTTAAAAACTACTATGGCAGGCTTGTGTATTTGTTAAACAATTATTTTATAGTTTAATTTAAAAAAAAAACTGCCGATACGTATAGCTCTATCTTGTATATCAATAAGATACCGGTAGTTTTGAATCCAATGAAACCAATCAATAATTAATCACGCTCAAAAGAGATGGCGCTTAGAAGTGATTTCCTTTAAGATTATAATGTAAATAATAATAAAATATTTGTATAAAGACTTAACTGTGTATAAATATGTAAATAAACTAGGATTTAGAACGTTTTGGTAAATAACATTATAACTAAAGTTGATAGACAAATCGTAGTTATGAAAATATATATATATATATATATATATATATATATATATATATATATATATATATTATAATATCACCGCTTAGCGTAACTGAATTACATTACTAAATTATGATAAATAATATGATAGTAGTATGTATTATATGATATTTATACAATCATAACAAAAAATATATAATAGTACAAGAAGGTAGTTTCAATTTTTTTTTTGCAAATAGTGCGAATATTAAAATACCGCTTGAGGAAGTAAGGCGGTGGCCAACAGGTAGCGGACAACGGCGCGGGAGCGGAAAGTTTACGTTACAAAATGTTTAAGCAGTTAAGTGTGTGGTAGTAATAATATTGTGTTTTATTTATGGGATTGATTATTTATATGATTATGTTGTATATTTATTTTTTTCATATTTCATTTGTTAATTCATAAATCATTCAGTGGGAAATTAGTAATACCCACGTTAAAAAGTAAATTTTACCTCTTTAACACATAATTATAGATAATATATAAATATATCTAACTCCCTGACTTATTTATTTCAAGTTTTATGTAGCTTGTACTGCTGTGTATAAATATTAAAAAATATAATTATTACAATTATTTTCCAATGTTGACATCTGCCTATGTTTGCTTGCTAAGCAATGGTTTGTTGGTAAACATTCCATATCGAATTTGGCTTAAGTATAGTTCCATTGAATAATTTTTTTTTTATTTGGTATTCATAGCTTGCGGCAGGTGAACAGAAATTCAATACATTTTTTATATTGTTATTAAGCAAGGAGCCAAATCCTTGACCTATCTTATCCGACACCATTACTATTTTTTAATGATTATAACCGTTTGTTACCGAAATATTATTTAGCATCTGTATGCCAGTGTCACACCGAGCCCGCAAATAATTTTTAGCTTGGTTAAGTTTTGTGTTATCAGATCTTAAAGACACTTTGCTATTGCTATTATGACAATTCGTTAGTGAGATCTTGTTTTTTTTTTTGTAATTATTTTTAACTAATCACTTGTGGATAATATATGTTCCTGAATTTGGTCTTTAGAGGACTCATACATATCAGTTATTTTCTTAAATGACTTTTTTAAATAATCTTTTTCACATTGCAGTTTCTTGTGTCACTGTCATACATTATAGTCGTCAAAATATAATAGGCCCGTTTTGACAGTTGTCATCGCGACGCAACTAGTAATGTAACCATACCACTCGGTACTCGATACTCACGAAAAATCGATTCAAGTTTGTATGAGTATTTGATCGATTTGATTATATATTGTAAAGTGAATTGGATTAAAGTTCTGATTAGAAAATTTAACTTAAACTAATATTGTAGGTATTTTGAAATAATACAATGATATGAAAGGTCAATTTGTCTTTAATTTAATATTTTTAGTGAATTTTCATTCAATCAATTTCTTCTGATGATGAGCTAAAATCGTCAGTTGAGCTATCGTCGAGCTTGAGTCTATCGTCACCTGTAAATATAATTATTTTATTATCAATTATATTATCAATATTGACGTCGCTGTTATAATCATCTTTTATTATTTTTCGAGTTTTTTTTACAACTTTTGCTCAGTCTTGTTTAGTTATTTTGGCACAAACTTCTTTTAACAATGTCATCATTTTATTAGTGGAGAATGGCGGCTTTGTATTCTGGCGTGCTGCGTATCTTTTGATTTGAGCCCAGATCGTGTCAATAGCATTGTACTGACAATGGCACGGCGGCGTTCTTATCACTTTGTGTCCATGGTGAAGTGCCAATTCATCAATTTTATATTTTAGTTTCGCAGGTTTATTTTCTTTTCCCAGTGCCAGCAATTCAGCTTTCAACAATCTCATATCAGTTTCAATGCCTTGTCTTTGTAGCCATGCCACTAAATCAGCCTTTTTGTTTGCTTGAGTGTATAAAATCAACAGTGTACTAAATCAGCCTTTTTGTGTGCTTTATCTATTTGAACTGAATGGTAAGATGCATTGTCCATTATGATTATGCACTGTTCGAGGAGGTTTGTTAACAAGTTAGTAAACCACTCTGTGAATTTATTTGCGTCCATTTCTTCGTGATATTATTTTGTACTTTTCGATTCACAAAACCTCCCCCGGCTGTCCCGTTTTTCCCATTGGCGCTTTTGAGCAAGATGGCTTGGTATCGTCCGTCCACAACTGCAGCGGGGTATGATTCGAGTTCAGCCGAGTCTCATCGATAAATATGACCTTGTCCTAATTTGTGATTTTGGTCATCTCCCTCAAGAATGATACTCTGTGCAAAATTAAATCATATCATTCCATCATAATTTTCCTCGTGTCGATTTTCTTGTATTTGAATCCAATATACTTCATAATCGTTATTAAAGAAGTGGAACTTCCACTAAACATGCCACCCTCTCGTAGTGATATGAGCAATTTACTTCCAGTTGGGTATACATTTCTTATGTAATAAGCATACACGTGGTTTCAAATAGCGTCTGCGTCAAATGTATCAATACCTGTTACAGGCTTGCTTTTATTCCTCTTTTAAACGTACGCTTACGTAACATATTTTCAGTACCGGAAGGTCCATACTTTTGTTTCAAGGTGGTTCGAATAGTTTTCTTGCCGATTCCTAGTGCTTATACGACGCGTACTTGCGTTACGGGCAACAAAGTCAACTGATTCGCGTTCGAAGTATTCAGTTAACTTCACAACCAATTCGCGTCTCAGGCTGTTGATTATACGTCCTCTTTTCAACATGTTCAAACAGAGAACGTACGATATAACAACAAATACCAAAATCGAGCTCAAATCAATTTATTTAAATCAATGTTCAAAAGACAAGAGCCAAGGTCAACGTGATAGTAAACAGAAATAATCCAAAAGCAAAGCAGAGTCGAGAAAAAAATATCAAAAATAACGAGCGCATAGTCAAAATCACAAGATGGCAAACTAACAAATTCTATAGAAATCAGTTTCACCAATTAAAAATTTTATTTACAGCTTTAAGCGCCAAGCTCATGCTTTTCAGTAAAGATCACTACACAATATTTAATTACTATTAAAATCGAATGAATCTCAGTAATTAATTTGTAACAACACTAGTATTTAAAAAGAAAATGACTTAGAACGTAACTGTTTTTGAGACGTTTCGTAAAACTTAGAAATTGCATGCTACTATAAAGTAAGCTTGAAAAGAATACTCGCAATATATTCTATCATAATATTTAACGCGCCAAAAAAATTTATGTATTTCTTAAAAACACTTTATGTAATTAACTATTCTTTCAAATTTGACTTTAGATGCAAACAGTCTTTTTTTAATTTATTTATTTTAATAGAATTATTTTTATTTCCAATTATTTTATTAGTTTTTTGATAAATTTGTTAATTTTTATATATTTTTTAATTTATTGTGTGATTTAATTATTGCAATATTACTTTGATCGCTAACAACACCATCTGCAACAATAGGTTCATTTCTCAAAATGGAACCAGAACCACACTCAACCAATTTCGCAGGACTAAGTTGCTCAGGTGAAGAGATACTGGCTTCATAGAGACTTTCTTCAAGTTCTCTGATGCGACTAAAAGCTGTCTTATATTCATCGCTACATTGGTTGAGTGAGGTCATCACTTTGTATAAGTTGTCACGCTGTAGCCTCTAAATACTTATTATGTAGATTAACAAGTTCTGCTTTCCGAATCCGAATCCGAAAAGTTCGAAATCCGAATTCCTTTTAATATTTTTGGCCATTTCAACCTCGAAATCCTCTCTCTCTAAGTAATTATTCACAGAGATTTTGTGAGGATTTAAGTTCTTGAAGTGCATTTTTTTTAAATTTAACCTCCATGTTTTTACCTGTTACTTTACGGGTCATAATTGAGTGTACCATTCTTAATACACTGGAAATTAATAAATAATAGTGAGACACAGGTATATATATTATAATATAATAATGGTTGTCCGTGATACATAATATAAATATAATTACTTAACAAAATTGTTTATATAGAGATAAATAATACTTTCTATTTATAATAAACAATGATGCAAGAGGTTATAAAAAGGTTTTTTTATAAATAAATGTACTTGTATTGTAAAGGTATATTTTGTACCAAGTCTTACGTTCAGGAAGATTTCGAAAATTTTATTGAATTGATGAAATCGTTATGTTGAGGCTCGTTATATTAAGGTTATAAATAAAAACGGTATTAAAATAAATTATAAAGCATTGATAAACATAAATCTTTATTTGAATCTCAGAATAAAATCATTAATTAAATATTACAAATCGATTTACGTCCATCAAAAGTCAATATATTAAACGTATTACGAATGAAAAAGTTGACAAAGGGAAATTGATATTATATAAATCCTACTTTTTTTTATTACACTCATAATCAACAATAAATGTATTTATTACATTTAATTTATTTGCGTATATTACGACAAACGCTTGAAGTATCGCAGAACATATCTTAAATAGATAAATAATATATGTTCTTCTACTACATGTACCTAACCCTCGCTGATTTTTCCGCATACAAGTTTAATATAACACAGGTTTTAATAAAAAAAAAGTTGTTTTATATTTTAATAAAATATATTTTGTGCCATTACGTTAAAGAATGTTCTGTTAATAGTTTTGGCCGCAAAACATTCGTGAAACCAACGTAATCTTTAAAAATGTAATCGTAATCGAAGGCTTTTGTGAAATCTTGCAATCTGCAGCAGTATGTGAAGCCCTTTTCAACATTTCTCCACTCAGGGTTTATCATCCATTCTATTTCATCACATATGTCTGCACAAAGTACGTGTGATGACGCTTCGTTTGGTCTCAAATTAGGTATGTTCACTTGAATTATTGCGAGTGCCTCTTCTTCTTGTAGATTTATGATAACCTATAAAATATTTTTTTTATTACTTTCAGCTTCAATACTTTACAAGAAGGTCCAGTGAATAGACTCCAGGCAGCCACGGGTTCAAATCTGGGCTGGCAGCGCATAGTCTTCTATTGCTAAATGTGTCTTAAAAGTTATATCAGGCTTGATGGTGAAGGAAATTAAGGAAGCTGTGCAAGAAAACCAGCACGTTTCCAAAAAAGAAAACTGAGATATTTATGTCCGCAAAATGGGAAAAAATAAGCGTCATGGATTGTTCTCCAATCTTTATCTTTAATAGCTGACTGGTCAAAGTAAGACAATTACAAGTTGTTGCAGTATTTACAATGCAGTACTTTTACATCGTTAAGTAACTAGTAAATTTAATTGTAAGGAATGACTAACAATTTTGTATTTGTATACTTTTTGGTATCTTTCTATTTATAAATTAGTAAAAATTGTATTTTAAGAATTATTACCTTCCATATATAATGAGGAGCTGGTCGATCTTCGTACATACTTCCATATGTTCTATATGAAGTTATAAGAGCCTCGTAATTAGCGCCTGTCAAAACTATTAAACTGTAGTCGACAAACTCGACAAGAGACCTCACCCTCCTTTCTACTTCATCCCAGTTCTGTAAAGAAAAAAATTAATATCACATCATTCACATCATAAGAATTAATCAATAGTTCCGTACCAATATTATAAATGAAAAAGTAGCACTGTCCATCTGACTACATATTCACGACCACTGGACCGATTTCAATAAAATTGAATATAGAAATATGAGGATATACCATAATTTGGATAAGACTGGAATATTGAGGAAAGTAATATTCCATATGAACTAACTCCACAGTAGTTCGCTGTATAATCGCTAGGGGCGCTGCAAGTAACTATAGGTATGACAAAATACTGTTTGTTTTTGCGACAGTAAAACTATTATCAACTCGTACTAGAGATACAAATTATAATTATTCAAGTTCCTAATGTAATAAAAATTTCGTAAATAAATTTCTGTGTGATATAAAATGAACATATCGAGTTTTCTTACTCAAATAACTCAGTTAACTCGTATTTTATAATAAAAAGGTTTAAATTCAGTTTAGCATTTTTAAGTACTAAATTACAATTTAATTAAATGGATGGATGGATTTACATAGAGTTGAATTTGGAAAAACTTCGAACGACCAGGTATAAATGCTAAGTAAAGGTAAATAACCCTTCTTCTATATGGAGAAGAGGCCTTTGCTCAGCAGTGGGTGATTTACAGGATGATACAGATTACAGACAGATTACAGAATTGTAAATTATGCGCAAATTATTCCCCTCAATGGGACAGGTCTTTTTTTAATTTATATTAATAGAAATAGAATTTTACCTCTGTTCCACAAGTGCTCCATTGAGGTGAAACATTCAAATCGTTGTATGTTGCAACTTGCGGGAAACCCAGAGATACATCCCTAGGGTTTACCAGGAGCCTTTTTGCGAAGCAACATCTATCCCTACATTCATATATGTCATTAACATTAGGAGGTAAGTATTTACTTCCAACATATTTAATTGGTCCTTCTGGAAGTTTATTTGCCAAAGATCGATCAATATTGTTTTTTGCGTAAATTGTAACATTTTTATCTTTATCGAAGCAAACCTCGTATACATCTTCAAATTGATGCCTTAAACTAAAACCTACTAATAGCAACTCTGTGTTACCAGTATTACATTTCTTTCCAGTTGCTTTAGCTAGAGGTGTTATTTGTTTTTTACATTTTATGTCATTAAAATCTACATATCTTCCACTTATCGTAAACATTTGGTTTCCAGCACAAGAAACGAATATTTTTTCCTTGCCAATGTTGAATTTATCATAAAGAATAGAGCTCTCTGGACACGTTATCAAAATTAACTCATTTTTCAACAATCTAATTAAACCTCCAGTTATTTTAAATATAGGCCTAAGTGTACTAGCATTCATTATCAATGGCTGATCTAAAGTAAAATCATTTTCAATATCAATTAAACAATCTGAAAAAATATTATTTAATTTTAAGTAAAGTAATAAATAGCGTGTAGGAATAATTATTATATACGTAATTATATAATACGTGAATTCTTTGACAAAAATAGTTTTGTTAGAAATATAAATACCTTCATTAATAACGTTATATATACGGCTAATGTTACCAAAGTCATTGCTCACTATACAAGTATAATTGCCAATGTCCTCAGTTTTCATTTGTAAAGTATATGTGTTAGATTTTTCTTCAATTCTATGACCATTGTGTAACCAAGTGACCTAAAAGTTGTGAAAAACAATCTAGTAAAGTTGTTACTTATTTCTAAATAAACTATTGAACTATTTATTGAAGCTTTATTTAATAATTTTAATAAATTATCGTTGATGCTTACATATGTAATAACTACTATTTAGTTAGTCAAAAGTATACTACATCTGATAAAATAGTGATACAATTGTAAGTGTATCATTTAATACATACACAATATATATATATATATATATATATATATATATATATATATATATATAAAATTATTTTTTATTGACAAATTGTTAATCAAATAAAAGTAATTTAAAAGTATATATTATACTTACGGTAGGCGTTGGATAACCACTAGCACTGCATTCTAATACAGTTACTGCACCTTCATAAAATTCAATATCAGTTTCTTCGTTTGTATAAAATTGAGGTTTGTGACCAACAAGGATCATCTTATGGGTTGAATGTGATGATATAAAATTGCTTACTCTGCAACTATATAATCCTGAATCTGATATTTTTATCTCAGGTATCGTCAATTCGCCGATTTTTATGAGCATTCCATTCTGTAATTAAATGATAAATGTATAACGATATATAAAACAAATAAAATAAGGTATTGATGTATGTATATATATTTATATACCTTAAACCAACGCACTACATCCCTTTCATTATGTGGTTGGTCACATTTAATATTCGCTTTCGTTCCTTCTTCATATAACTCTTTTATAGTTACTCCATTATTTCTTGGATATGCTGTCATATCAAGTAGTATATTAAAATTATTATATAATTTGTAGTTGAAAAACTCAAGAATATTATGATTATAGCAAAATCTGTCAGTAAGTAAATATAGGACAACATATATTTGGTAAATAATAAAAATAGGTACTGAAATATTTATCATCTATTTTATATATTATAGTAGTTATTTTAATAGAAAAATTTTTGTTTAATAAAATATGTAAATAAGAAATATTATTTACAAATTATTTTTATACGTACGCTGAACTTTTACATAAAATTCTTCGGAATCAGATCCAAGCGAATTTTCAGCTTTGCACTTATATGTACCCGAAGATTTTTCGTTCACATTTTTAATTATTAATGTTCCATTTTCATCAGCATCGTACCATTCAGTTCCTTTAATAAAATCAAATTCTGTATTATCAGTTTATTTTGTATCTTATATGCAAGTTTTTATGGTACTTAATTTTTTTTTTTTCTTGTTAAGTGAATCTTAGAATAACGATGTTTTTTAATCGAAGATATTTTTTTAACATAACGGTACCATAAATAAACACATACATAATTATGATAATTTTAGATTAATTGAACATTACTTAATATTCTTTATTAAAGTAAGAATTAATCTAATAATTAAATTACCTAAAGCAATGTTCAGTTCATCAACTGTCCATGACACAGTTGGTTTCGGTCTACCATCAGCTTGACATGGAATTCTCAACACCAAATCCCCGTTGACAGGGTTCAAAGTTTTTTCTAATAATTTATTGTGAATTACAGGAGGCGCTGAAATGGATTTTATTAAATTTTAATACAGTATTTTCGTTAAAAAACTGTTATTTCTTATACCGAGATTTTAATAATTTTATGGACTTTTATGCCGTGCGGTGACTATCAGAGAAGAATAGTCACGACCTCTTTTTTGCTAGGTGTCGTAAAAAGTAACTAACTTCATAGTAGTGCGAACAATTTTACATCAATAAGGATACTGATGGGTAACATCATCACCATATCCTGCCACAACGCACTGCGCTCAACAATTCACCTGCTAAACATGGCAGTAAACCTCCCGAGAGATGATGGGGGAGGCCTAAGTTCAGCAGTGGACATCCAACGACTGAGGTGATGGTTGATGATTCCATTCTACCCTCAAAGGCTTAAATACATACGTCCATCAGTAGGCTAAAATGACGACCGTTCTGGTGTATTGGTTCGAGTAGTTGCCTCCAAGCCGCGCGCTGGCGGTCACAGGTTCGATTTCCGCTCGGACCAGATATTTGTATTTCTACAAATATTCGTTTCCGGTCTGGTTGTATGTCCTTGTGGATCTCCCCACAGTGCCTCGGAGAGCACGTAAAAAGCCGTCAGTCCCGGTTGTTATCATAGACACCTGATAATAATCGTTACCCATGGTAGGGAAATTATCCGCCAACCCGCAGTGGAGCAGCGTGGTGGATTAAGCTCCAACCCTTCTTCTATATGGAGAAGAAGCTTTCGGTGAGCAGTGGGTGATTTACAGGCTGATACAGTACGCTAAATAATTAAAAAAATATGTATTCACAGTTAGGTTTTCTTAAACTTAAAACCGATTTCTTAAAAAAGAATAAAATACCTAATACGTGAACTTCGTATGCAACATGAGCTAACTCTGCAAAGTTACGCACGTTGCATATGTAAAAGCCTTCATCTTCTAGTTGGACCCGTGGTATTGCAATACTATTATTTTCATCAGCTCTGGAAATATATCCAATTATTTATTTATGTCTCGCTATGTTATTTTTACAGTTTAATGTTCCTAATATATTTATTTATGATATGTTTGACACGTATTGACAATTTAAGATTATTTGTTGTATGGCTTTTAGTTGTGTCAATTTGACATCGCATAAATATCATCATAAAAATGATTTTGCCAATGTCATGTGCTATGGAGAAGATGCTTATTCGCTCCACTGTCTGTGTCAACTACTAGTTGACGAGAGTTTACAAACTAACCGAAATAACCGCAAGCGCCCGTGTCCTTGTAATGATCGCTATGCCTATATTGCCCTTGTCAACTTTTTTTCAACACGGGCATTAGTACGTGAAGTGTACCTGTCAACTGCAGGTTGATTAACGTATATTACATTATCACCGGTGAGAAATTATATAACAAAACGTGAGAGGCCTTGGGCAGTTTTGTGCACTTGGTAAACTAAAAGGTCATTTCCCGGACACTCAAGCGGTTATTAAATTTTATAAAATAAATAAAAATATATTGAAGCAACCATTCTGGTGTAGTGCTGCAAGTAGTCTACATAACGCTGGCAGTCACGGAGATATTTGTATTTGTTCAAATATTTGTTATGGTTTTGGATCTATATACTTGTGGGTTCAATACTGTCCTTCATAGAGCACGTAGATCTGTCGGTCTCGGTTCTTATCAAAGACACTTGGTAGCGACCGTTACTCAGTAAGGGAAATTATCCAACGACCCGCAGTCGAACAGCTTGATGGATTAAACTCCGACCCTCTTTCTATATAGAAATAGATCCTTGACCAGCAGATGGACGCTTATAGACTGACTCAGTTCAGTTAAGTTTAGTTGTTAAATTCTCTCTTCCTTATGTATTTATTTATAATTAAATGAATTGTTTCACCTTAATTTTCTTGGTAAAATTTTCGATTCAAAATCAGTGAAGGTCCATTTAATTTCTGGTAACGGATAGCCATCAGCAACACAAGGTAGCACTAAAGAACTTCCTACTTGAATATTCAAAACTGTTTCCTTGGGAGATTTAACTTGGATAGGAGCTGTGAATCGAATGACAAGAGTTTAGTTGATACTTTATCAATTGCTTTGTAAAGCATTCCCACCTTTATTAAATTAATCCAAGTTACAATAAGTAAACCAAGCGGATAGATATACTTATTTAAATTGTGTAATATTTGAAGTTACCGTTAATATTTAAATTTATATCTTCTTGTGCTATCCCTAAAAAGTTTGACGCTTCACAAGTATAGACACCAATATCTTCTATTGACGCACTGAAACTATAAAAAATTATAATTATTAACAATATTTTTACTATAAAATCATATTATAGAGAAGTCTATTAAGCTGACAGCTTTTTGAAAGCAAAGCAAGCAAGAGGATGATTTTAAATAAAAATAAGTTCTTAAAATTGTATTTATTCGCAAACGAATTAACAGAAGATACATTAAGGTTAATGAGGTCAGCAGCTTATATTAAATTGAATAATACGACTCAATGAATTTTAAATATAAATTTTAATTTTCCATCAAAAATGTCAAAAAATGTAACGAATAATTTGTATTAAATAAATATTTTATTAATCCTTGCTATATAAAGTAATGATGTAATAAGGTTTATTATGTGTAATACTAACCGCAAAATATTATCATGGTATGTTCGATATTTGCTATCGCTACTGATTTCAGAACCATTTTTGAACCATCGTATACGAGGTAAAGGAAAACCATCGACTTTGCAAACTAGTTTTATTTGTTCATTTTCCTTTGCATTATAGTTTTTAATGTTTACTTCAATTGATGGAGGATCTAAAATCAAACAAAATAATTATTATTATAAAGTCACAAAATTTATCGAGCTGCGGCTTAATATAAATATTGTTCAAAGATGAAACTTACAATGGACGTTTAAATTAATGACATGATAGTCTTTTCCAATTTCATTGCGAGCTACACAGATATAAGTTCTAGAGTCATCTTTTTTTAAATTATCAATATGGATAGTTTCTCCACTCTCATTTATTTTTTTCTGTTCTTTACTTCTATCAGTAATGTACCACGATAGTGTAGGTTTCGGTTTACCCTGTAAGAGTCTATGAATACATTTTTTATTAATTTTATAGCCTACATTAGAAATTTCTTGACACTTTTTATATAATTTACCTGCAGTATAAGTCCACGTCAGATCCCACCTTCACAAAATAATCAGTTACGTTTTTATCTATTTTTGGTTTTTCTAAAAGTATATAAAGATAATACGTTTGTATAAGTGAATAGATCAGATTAAAAAAAAACATTGATCTAACGTCTTGATTTTAAACTCACCAATTCCAGATATCTTAACTTTGAAAGAAATCGTCTTTTCTTCTTTTTCGTTTGCCACTTTGACAGAATATTTTCCTTGTAGTTTAAGATGCATATTTTTAATAGTTAAAATACTACTATCTGAAGATAAGTTAAAATTATCGTTTATAGTGACTTTATTATCATTCTTGTACCAAATTATTGTTGCCGGTGGAAAAGCGTCAATAATTAGTTTCATTTCAGCGGAAGTGCCATACTCTATTACTACGTCTGAAAAATATTTGTGTTTTTAAGAATTAACATTAACATTATTTAAACTTTTTCCAATTTCTAACGTAGTGTATTTTTGTTTTGTACGTACATATGTTCTAAATTCATAATAACTAAATATGTTAAATTATGATTTTATTTTTAACACGTTTACTAACCTTTTGGATATTCAATGATGTTTAAATAAGGTTTTATAACAATGTTTACAGATTTAGCGTCATATCCTTCTGAATTACTAGCTTTACAGGTAATTGATAAACTTTTGGTTACTCTATCTATAGTGAGTACGCTCATATAGTCGTATGGTAAATCAACTGGGACTTCCTATAAAAAATGAAACATCTCAGTAATTAATTATAGATGTTGATTATAATAATTAATGTATGATATACATAAAAACAAAGCGGTGTTTGTCGATAGGCGATTACATTCACAAGAAGTGGTAAAAGTCGGCTAATTTTTAAATATTCACAGATGTTAAGAAATGCCAATAAGGTTCTAAATAAAAATCGGAAAAAACGATAGTGCTCTTAGATAGTATTATTTAATTGTTATAGAAATATATCTCAGATGAATATTAAGCTTACTTAACGTCGATAGCATTCTCTCAAAACCAATATCGATAGATAGTGAGATAGTAAGAAGTATCTCATGCATAATTATATACATACCGCATTATATATAAATTAATAGAAATTTTTGAACATATACAGTCGTACGTTCCTAAGGTAGGTAAATTTTTGCCTGTATTCTAGGTACCCGCCGAATGTTATACATATATTTGCTATATATATATATATATATATATATATATATATATTGTAAATGTACTGATTTAATCCTGACAAGATAAAATATCGGCGATAATAAATAATAAAAGTATACCTACCCATAGGGTACAATCATTTAGCATTTTTAGACTGAAGTTTAGTATCTACGTTATACTTCTAATATTTTAAAGCAAGCTTCATAGTACGTACCTTAGCAACGCAAGTTTTCGTTTAAATTTGTGCGTAAATATATATTTGTTAATAAGCTACAACATTACTGATATGTGGGTTAAGCGATGATTATTATTACAGCAATGACAAAAATTCTGTTATTTCTGATAATCATCAATTTCAAATAAAAGTACCAAAATGACAATTAAGGAGTAGTAATTAAATATTGAATTTCTTACCTTAGATGGCCAAATTGTGCCTGACATGTCTTCCCACGTTACGTCAGGCTCAGGGAATCCATTTAATTTACACTTTAAAGTGATGGACTCGCCATGTTTTACCTCGATTGTGTCATCGCTTAAGATTATTACCGTGGGTGACATTTTCGATACCATTTCCTCTATATTTTTATAACAAATTTAAATAAAATTAGTCGACAATTTCTGAATAACATGAAATAATGTTCTCTTATATTTACGCGAATTTTATTCATAATTAAAAGTCTATATCGGATCTTGTCGCCTTTATTTAAAACTTTACAGTTTAACAATATTTTAAATTATTTCCCGACGTTTCGAACCCTTTACAGCGTCCATGATCTCGGGGGACTCAGGTGGTGGATGTCCGAATAATGAATTAATTGTTACATACCCCGCTTTTTATACATTTATAAATTATTACTTTTAACCGTTCCTATTATTTCGCCAACGAAGATAAGTCAATTATTACCATCTGTCAAGTGCCAAATACCTTTGGTATCAACCACAATCACAGTCTGTAGACTGTGATTGTGGTCTCTCATGTAAAGGGCAAACTAAGCGGAGTTTAGAGACACGCGTCAAAGAACTCATAGCTGACATGAAATACCAACGGTCGACAAAGTCTGCTGTGTATCAAAATACTCAACAAGGTACCAACCACAACATTAGATTTGATAAGCCACAAATTCTCGCTAAAAACACCGATTCCTACCAAGGATGATTCGCGAGGCTATTGAAATAAAAAAAACATCCTAATTTCAATAGAGAGGATGGTTGGAACGTACCACCAGCTTGGGAGCCAGTTCTGAAATTAATTGAACCCAAGGAAAATAAGAACACAGCACGACTTCCAGACACAACAAGTTCATTCGGTGTGAATAGGAACGGTTAAAAGTAATAATTTATAATTGTATAAAAAGCGGGGTATGTAACAATTAATTCATTATTCGGACACCCACTACCACAGTTCTCCGAGATCATGGATGCTGTATAGGGTCCGAAACGTCGAGAAATAATATAAAATTTAAAATATTGTTAAACTGTAAAGTTTTAAATAAACGCGATAAAATCCGATATAGACTTTTAATTATGAACATGAAATGAGCTTTGAAGAGTGATATTCTCCGCTTACCTAATTCTGGTTTCTGTGGCTGCACAGGTGTTGACGATACTCTGGTTATTTTTTCACCGGTGTTCGTAAATCCATTTATCTATATAATTTTTTTTCATATTGTTATCGATTATAAATGATTAACGATGTAAAGTAGTAGTAAAAAAGTTAGATAAAAGTATGTTTTTCAAGCAAATAAATTTTTCCATTCTAGCACCTTACTATACAATTTATTTTATTTTTATATTAGTTAGTTTAGTTAACCCTCTCGTTACGGCAGTCTGCCCCGCAATGCGACGTAGCACACTTCGCGGCGCGAGTAGAGGTTCAGACTTTTTGATTTATTTATTTCTTATTTCTTGCTATAATTTATTTTTGTATTCACGAAATATTTCACTCCTAAATATAACACACAGCATAAGCTTGTTTCGACTTCCAAAACTTAAATACGTGCATTCAAGCTAACCCTGTTTAAGTACGACGCTCGTACACACGAGGCATCGTGTGACTACCGTCAAATTGCGGCGCCAATAACGAAAGGTTTAAAACTTGGTTTACAAGCATAAATATTTCGGTAGAAATTTTAAAACATATATTTTAAGTATATTCGCCAACCAACAGAGAAGCTGTGTGGCGAATTATACCATTTTATTACACAGCCAATAACTAATTCGTCCAGCAGTTCCACATTTAACATATAACAAGACAGTGCAGAACAGGTATTTCTAACTTTTGGACGGCCTTTCTTACACAATATAGTAGGTAATTAAAAAATTAATAAAAGAGTGCTGTTACTTACTGCTATTCTGAATGTTTCAGTAGGTGGATCAAATGGATCCGATGTATAAAACTGTTTATCTTCATTGATTAAAGTTACCGGTAATTCTTTGATAATATTATTTTTTAGATCTCTTATTTCAACTGTTTTCAAAACAACGTCTCTTTTATCGTTATCTAATGCAATTGACAAATAGGATTTGAAGCCTGGATGTGTAGAATAATTGTTTATGAGTATTGTTGTGTTTGTTATCTGAGTTTAAAAAATATTTTTACAAATGACGAGCAGAGATGATCAAATGAATAGAACACGTGGGTAATATCAAAAGGTCGTAGTTAAAATTCGGACGCACGATGAAGGGACGGTGTTGGGAGAAATTCTAAGACAATGTGTCTCTAACAGTTACCAGTGAAGCATTTTGGTGAATAGAGATTGATTATTCTTTATAACAGTAGAAAATACTGGTTGGCAGTCGAATTGCGAGTTGCAAAATATTGCGATAGAAACTAGTACTAGACATGATTTAGACACACGCACGACCATATGTTTGTGAATAGTCGAGTAAAGATAAACCAACAAATATATATATATATATATATATATATTATCGTGTTAAATACTTTTTAAAGTTTTACCTGGTAAAGGCATTGTAGATGTATCGTTTAATGATACAGGCTCAGTAGCAGAAAAGCCATGTTCAAAGCATATAGATGTGAATCCAGTTACAATTACTGATGTTCGACCAGTGCTCTTTAAATTGATTGTATAAACACCAGGCTTTGTTTTGATTTTGCGTATCTTAAAAATTTAATTTAATTTAATTAACTTATCTAGGTACTAATATATATAAAAAAAGATAAATTTGCTTACTAATAAATTTTAAATACTTACATCATTTTTATGAGTACTAGTAACAGTTTGTGCAACAATTTCTGTTTCTATAACCGTGCCATCTGGATCTATAATATCAAATTGTTGTTTTTCTGCTGATATAGACACAATGACATCCCAAACTTTACTATCTACTGTAAACTGAAAAAATAAAATTTTAAAGATTAAAAATATCTAGGAATTACGTATGTCGTCAAATTTTATTTACTGTTTTCTATTAGGTGTTTTGAAATATACCAAAAATTCAAGTCTCCATAGATAACACATTATGTTCTCTTTCATTCTATTATTCATTCTTTCACTCATTCACATTCGCTTACCACTCATTCAATCATCGACTACTTTTACTTTATAATCTTTATATTAAAATTAGTGTCGAACAGTGCAGACGTGTTTTATTATACCCACCCATTTCCCTTCAAGGTGTAAAGAAATTATTATTTTATACATGGAAACAAACATAATTGATGCCCATGTTTTCAAAAATGACATACTATAATAAAATTATAAAAAGTCTTTAAAGTGCAACATGTTATCCCACAAAGCGCGCGATACATGTATACACACACATATATATATATATATATATATATATATATATATATATATATATATATATATATATATATACAGGGTGACTGGTGAATTACCATCGATATTTGGGGAGAACGCTCGGCGCGCGGTTCCCATTCGGGTCATGCAATAAAAATAGGTACTTAATTTTTGACCAAATTTTCATAAATTTCAATTCAAATAAATGAAGCGATGACACTTTTCCAGTCATGCCGGCGGCACATGCACAGGTGTTGTAATGTGTCGCTTGTTCACACCTAAAAATTGCCAAAGTCACATAATTTACCTAGTCAACAAATTTGTTGCTTAAACGAGTAAAATATCTTAGTATTTTTGCCTTTCCTAAGCCAGGATTAAAGTATTAAGGGGGACTGGATCATGCTTGTTTATCCTGCTACCCTGTTTACACGTGGCGGCGTTTGGACGTAGATAAACTACCTGTTTTGTGTCGAAAGTGCAGCTAGCTGCTAGGGTGTCCAGACGATGCGTAAATAATTGGATAATTGTTGAGTAACTTTACTTAAAAGTTTATTAATATTTACCTATTTTTTTTACATGATTCGAGTGGGAACCGTGCGCCGAGCGCTCTCCCCGAATGTCGATGGTAATTCACCAGTCACCCTGTATATATATATATATATATATATATATATATATATATAATAGTTTTAATTAATGTAATAGGTACCGAAATTTTATTTTCATAGCCGCTGTCGAACGAGCTTTCGCTTAAAGTTGTCTGCTTGTGCTTGATCGATGCTATGATGTAATTGATAATCTATAATTAAAAAATATGGTACATTAAATAATATATTATATTATACTTTTTATATATTACATTATATTTTACTTTGTTGAAATTAAACTTTTTTCTTTAATTGATGGAAAACCTTACTGTAACATGTATAAACATGAATAACGTCAAACATTAAAATTGAGAAAAGTATGCTGAGGTGGTTTGGCCACGTCGAGAGAATGAATGAAGAACGGTTGACGAAAAAAAGTGTATAAGGCGAGTGTGAATGAAAGTGCTGGAAGGGGTAGACCTAGGCGTACGTTTCAAGACCAAATCAGGGTCGTCTTGAAAAAAGGCCAGGTCAAGAGTGCCCTAAACCGAAGAGCATGTATGAAGGGAATAATGAAAGTAAACGAAGCGAAACAAGTATGTAAGGATCGTAGCAAGTGGAAAGAAGTGGTCTCTGTCTACCCCTACGGGAAAGAGGCGTGATTATATGTATGTATGTATGTATGTATTTTAAGGAAGACAAACATATTAAAACAATATATTTAGAATGTACAGAGATAAATACAATTTGATTCAATGGCCATTATTTATAAGTTAGATGATATGATATTATATTATAGATTAGATGACCTTTTTACCCATAATTATAAACTTACCTTATTAATGTCATCTTTCTCAATATGAAATACTTGACCTGATGTTGCTTCAGCAATTTTATCGTATACTACATAATCTGTATCAGATGAACGACCACATTTTCCAGTTAGAAGGAAAGTTACCTAAAATAAATGGTGGTTACAAAATTAACCAACAATAACTAATTACACAATTGTGCATATATTTGTAGCATGCAGCAGCTGTTTTACAGTCTCAATAATTGTTCTCAATTGGCTTGATATAATATCAATGATAATTGATTAAGTTTTTAAAAAAATATCATCATAATTATACGATCTGATACGATCGGCCATCGTATGTTGGCTAGGGATGACAATCTGAAATCGATTAATCGAAGAATTTATTTCTCGATCCAATGTATCGTTATTTTACCCTCGATAATCCACATTTGATTTTTTATGCTTTAATAAAAACCATATATATATTCTTTTTTTTTTAATTTATCATTTTTTAGAAAAATCGATATATTAGGGATAGCCTTAATGTCCACCGCTAAACGTAGGCTCGTCTCTCATCAACCTCCAGAGCGTTCGGTACGAAGCAGTTTCCATTCAACGTCTTTCAAAATATAATATAAATAATTTCTGATATAATTCACACAATACCTATCAAATTATAAAAGCTAAAAATTAAAATATTAGTCAATAAGATAAATATAATATGTAATTGGTCAACATATCAACTAAGTACAACCAACCAAATTACAATTGAAACTTATAATATTCAGTCCAATCTTAGGAAACAATTGCTTAGAATAAAATATGTTATACAAAAAGTAACGTTGCAAATAGTTTTGTATTATTTGTTTTTGTACCTAATAAATAACATCCATTCATTATTCCGAAGTATTTCAAATTAGAGAAACAGTGAGTAGATCTTCAGGAGCTGCAGCAAACCGATGTAGAAAAATATTCATATGACTGAATTGCGAATAAAGGTAAATACTTTAACTAGGTAGAAAAATTGTCTGCCAACCCGCAGTGGAGCAATATCGTGGATTAAGGCCAGTATATCCCAAATCACCTGTTTTTGATAGAGTTTTAAACATAGTAATATTAATTTTTTTGATCCGTTAAAAATATATGTTATAGTTTAACAAACGTTCTTGATTATTCAACGGTTCAAAACACGATATTTGTAACTTGACTCGATAAAAAAAAAACATAAAGAAAGGATGTTTTTGATTATTTTTCGAGTTTTATTCGAAGAATATCAGATTTTAAGTTACAATATTCACATGTAAAAATAGGTAATAACTTTTAGTAGAACATTTAACGGTTACTTTTTTAAATAAATGTTTCTATTTTTTTTAAATATTAAATATTTAAATTATATAAGAAAACGGCCCGCGCGCCTCGCTTTAGTTGCCTGCGAGGCGTCATCGAAGTAGGACCTGTATCTCTGCTGTCTGGCGGCGTCCCCCCCCCCCCCTCTAAAGATTGGATTTTTTTTATAACAAAAATATCCACGGGCTTATATTTGCCCGTGCGTTTTTTTAATTAAATGTATAAGATTGTTAATATAGTTTCATGCGTACTATTTTAGAATTACATTAGCTAGACTTATTGTCAGGATCTCTATGACGCGAGTCCGTATACTGACCATTATTTATTTATTATTATTATAATTTTTTTTAATACATATAATCATATTTACATACATATAATCATTTTTAATAAACATAATCTTTATTTACAAATATAATTTACATATACAAATATACACACATACATATATATACATATACATATATACACACACACATATATATTATATATATATATACATATATATATATATATATATATATATATATATAATTTTATTTTGTCTTTTTTTTTCTTACATCTATTTACATCATGTTTCTTATTTTCTATGTACATGCGTTTATTCCTTGATCTAATATAATCTAATATTTCATTGCTTGTTAGTACATACATACCAGCCACCACATTTTTACGGCTTGTCTACATTTACATTTGGGCTCTTTATTTTTGTATTATTTATTGGAGACTCTGCCGCAGCCATCCCCCGAGGGAAGCTGTTCGAGCACATCCTCAATGACGGCGGTGTCTCTTTTATGTATAGCCATCTTGAGGGTGTGCTCGAGTATTTCCTTTGTTGTGGCCTCCACCGAGGCCGACAAAACGACCGATTGCATCACCACCGTCGTCGGTGTAGTAGACACAGGTCTTTGTGTGCCTGGTCACCGCGACCACAGCATGCAGAACACTGTCATGAATCCGCAGCCTCCTAGTCTTTGTCTGGACGATGATGACTGCCTCGCGTGTCTGTCCCTGTGCCTCGTGGATAGTCATGACGCTCGATCCCTGTCCGGTGCCGTATCCCTTGTCTATCAACGTCTTCTTTCCCTCTTGTGTGAAAACCGATGTATAGGGTCCGGTCTTGTCTCTTAGGAATTCGAGCGCCAGTGAACCTCTCTATCCTCAGAGAATGGATAGTGTGGTTTGAGAAATAGATTGGATAATTTTATTTAGTACTAGCTGTGCCCCGCGGTTTCACCCGCGTTAATTTGAGGGAAAAACGTACTTAAATATTTTCGCCTCGTTGGTCCAGTGGTACCAAGCGTTACTGCCGAGCAAGGGGTCTCAGGTTTGATTCTTGGGTCGCTCAACATATTACTGAGTTTTTTTTTTCGAAAATTTACAGTAAAAGAGTGATGTTATATTTACTTTAAAAGTGGAACTATAATTAAAAAATGTCTTGAGAAGAGAAATAATAAAGGACGCAACGGAAGCTCTCAAAAATGATTATTTTTTCCCGTTTTTGTAACATTTCTTATTATTACTCAGCCCCTATTAGTCGTAGCGTGATGTTATATAGCTTAAATTCTTCCTCAGTAAATGGACTATCCAACGCAAAAAGAATTTTTAAATTTGAACCAGTGGTTCATGAGATTAGCGCGTTCAAACAAACAAACTCTTCAGTTTTATCTATTAGTATAGATTATTATTGATTATTTTATTAGATTAGTTTAGTTAGTACTCTAACAACGTTGGAAGTGTTTTTACTGTATAGCAGTGTAGTGTAGATATAAAATGGGGAATAAAACTAGAAATAAAAAGAAAATATCTAGACGTGAACTACGTAAGCTTAGGGAAGCGATCAGATAAGTACTCGTAAGTTTAATGAACACTCAATCTATTTTTAGCTAGAATATAATGATTGTCATCGATATCTTAGACCGATATATTAGCATATCCAAAATTTCAATAAGTTATATTAGTATTTTCACCTAACAGCGGCTAGCTAGCAGCTAGCGGCAATTGAAGATTCTTCGACGGTCAGCGAATGGCGATGGGTCCCAACCAGGCTAAACGTAGCCGACGACGCGGCGCGGGACGTACCAGCGGGATTCAGCAGTGGTCACAGATAGTACACAGGTCCTGAATTTCCTTATCATCCGGAGTCCACCTGGCCCACGGAAACGTCCGCCTTGTCGTCGTCAACCGAACCTACAGGCGAAGAAAGGACTCATCACGTCACCGATCGTAAACAGCCGCGACTCAAAGAAGGGTTACCAGACTGCACACGGTACTCCAGCTGGAACAGACTCCGCTACACGACGGCTCGAGTGCTACAGCTTATAGAACTCTGTCGAGCCAATACACAACGAGTCAACTATAAAAGGACTAAGAAAAGCGCGTTAAAAGACCCAGACTGGAAAAGGACGAACAAGAAGCTAAAAACACGCCAGAAAATAAGAGTAGAGCTCGAAGAAACTTTGGAGGTTCGTCCGGTCTCCGCGGAACTTATCAGGAAAGCTGAAGACCTATTCACGAGAACAGTCCAAGAAGAATCTTTCCCAAATGAAGTAGAAAGCATTAAAGACGGGAAGTCGTTTACCCGAAACAGTCGCCTCAAGCAGCTGAGCATCGAGTGTGCAGAGAGAGCCCTCCGAGTCCGTAGTCGTATTAACGCCGCGGAGCAACTATCAACGCCATCTAAAAACCCGATGATACTAGATAGAAATCATCACACAGT
Organism: Euphydryas editha; assembly: GCA_036937285.1. Lineage (NCBI taxonomy): Eukaryota > Metazoa > Arthropoda > Insecta > Lepidoptera > Nymphalidae > Euphydryas > Euphydryas editha. The sequence goes on from JAUPFZ010000018.1 coordinate 9,805,610, forward strand.
GAAGTTGTGGATCATAGCGATGCATAGAACGAGGCATCACACGGGAGTCGAGGCGACTGTGAACGAATGTCGACAGCACTACTGGATACTACGCCTGCGGCCCGTCACAAGAACGCTCTTTCCACAGTGTCTACACTGCCGGATTAGGGCAGCGATCCCGCCACACCCGAGAACAGGAGACCTACCTGCGTGTCGCCTAGCTCACCATCAGCGACCCTTCACATACACAGGGGTGGACTACTTCAGACCATTAACAGTCACCGTGGGACGCAGCCAACAGAAACGTTACGTGGCAGTATTCACGTGCCTCACTGTAAGAACGATCCACCTAGAGATAGCGACGTCACTGAGCACAGACTCAGTGATAATGAATTTAAGAAGAATGAAAGCTCGACGAGGACAACCTGCTCAAATCTGGTCCGACAATGGGACTAACCTGCGAGGTGCCGACAACGAATTGAGACAGGCAATGGACAGAGCGACGTCCTCACCTTCGTCGCTGGGTCAACAGGCGGCATAGGGTCCTTACGTTTCGGCTGTCGCCGGTGCTTACCGGGCACGGTTGCTTCGGTAAGTACCTGCACCAAATCGCTAGGCGAGAAGCCACCCCTGATTTTGCCACGAGTGTAGCGCGCCAATCGACTCGGCGCGTCACACCCTGGAGGAATGCGCCGCTTGGGAGCCCCAGCGCAGGGCCCTGGTGGCAGTAATAGGTGGAACATAAACATTTAATACCTAAGAGAAGAAATAAAGTTTAAATCTACTTCTCTTAGGTATTAAATGTTGTAAAGTGTATTAATTAACAAAAAAGAAAATTACTGATAATTAATATAAATTAAAATATTAATAGTAAATTTTTTTTTTAGCTATAAACCCATAAAAAAAAAAAAATGGTTTTTATCTACTTCTCTTAGGTATTAAATGTTTATGTTGCATTTTATACTGTGCCTTCAGGATCGAAAACAAAACTGAATTATGAAATAACCTAAAGTAAAAAAAAAAACCTAGTAAGTTACTGTAAAATTATATATTTAATTATTTCCGTGCGCCGTCGCCGCGCGCGGGGTCATCGAGAGTTCATTTGATCGGAGACTTCGCGTAACTAGTCGCGCGGGGAGGGAGGTAGCGCTGAATACCTACAACGCTCAAATATACTGGCCTTAAGCTTCAACCTTTCTTCTTTATGGAGAATCGACCATTTACTAGCAGTGGGACATTTACAGGATGATTCAGAAAGTTCAATTCAGTTAAACCATAGCAACTAAACGAAAATATGAGTATACTCGTATATTTAATACAGAATTTTTTTTCCATAAGTCAAATAAAAGACTTGTATGCAATATATTCAATTTTAAATCTGATAAAATAAGAAAATATTAATTAAATAATCATGAAAAAATTCTTTTTAATTTCATTATACATTATTACACCTGCTTACAATAAAATCCGTGATATTAAGGTTTAAGCGTTTATAATTTTGCCTGATAAATTAAAGTTCTATACTTGTTTAACGTAACGTATATCTATATACGATATATATCTTTTCAAGAAACTAAATTTGTAAATAGGTAAAAAGTTATGATGACTTTCTCAAAAAGTCATATCAATTATATATAATAAAGTATTGAAAAATCCACGCGTTATATATAATAAATAAATAAATAAAAAAAAATATATAAGTATACTAAAGATCGATGTGCGGAAAAGAAAGTTTATTAAGAAATTAATTTTTTAATAAATGACTAACCTGAATTGACTTTTTTTGACTCAAACTTTTTATTCGTTCGAATTTGTTATGATCCTTGGCCGAAGCGTCCGTGAAAACATAGAAGAATGAGTTAGGTTTACTTTTTTCTAAGGCCAGTTCTATACCACTCATAGCATATTCGGGACAATCACCACCAGCACCGTTTATAATTAAAATACTGTCCAGTGCTCTCTTAAATTCATTTCTATCTCTCGTTATTATTCGTAGTTTTGTTTCTAGAGAAAAAAAATCATCATTATACTTTTTAAAAGGACGAAAAACATAATAACTAAAAGATTTCAATAAATAAAAATATAGTAATTTTACAGCCAGCGAATTTAATGTTTTTTTTAAGACGAAGTATATACACTAAGTCAGCTAAGCTTTTCTTACTACGATACAAGTGCCGGTGTTCTGTAAATAACTTTCATTTAATTAATGAATAACATTGTTTATATGAATAATTTTAAAATATTATTAAATTAAAAATAATAAAACAATATGTTTTGGTTACAGTTTTAAGAGAGGCTGGAAGGATAATAGATCCGATATAATCAAGTAAAAAAGTGTGAAGTTAGCTCAATAATCTTCTTCTACCGGTCTTATTACCATTTTTTATTGGGGTCGGCTCTCCTCCCTAATCAATTTTTTTCAGAGATGTCAGTTCTGAGTCATCTTCGGGTCAATGTTGTGACTCTTAAGGTCGTTATATATATATACATACATATATATGTCTTTTCTGCGCTGGCTCAATAGTCCAATAATCACGATAAAAAATTCGCCTCGTGCTCAGCAATAAGCTAAACTATACTATCTTTTCGTAAGTTTTTTGAGTAGTAGTGAAACATTTGAAGACGTATTTTTAGGAAAACAAATTAAAAAAGAAACATATTTTTAATCCTTTGAAAGGAATAAATAATGTAAGTTAATAAATCACTTAAAATAAAGTAATTCATACTCACCGGGATCACTAAATGTCACTAAAACAAAATCGTCTATTTTTGAAGAATTTGCATTTAGAACAGCATCGAATACCTCATTAGTTTTACTTTTTACTTGAACGATATCGTCCCCCATGGAACCCGTTTCATCTATAACGAATGTAAGACTACCCTTTTGATTATGTCCATTCGCATATAATAATCCATGTACAACGAAAATGTATACATATACTAAAATTAACATTGTGGACAAATACGTTATACCTAGTCAACCGTTGCTCTAATACTGGGAACTTAATTATTTATCGTCAAGCTTATACCTCTGCTATTACGTCATTCGTATAGATAAGAGCTATAAATATACTGTATATATTTTAATAGTTTGTTTTGTTTATAATATATGTTAACCCACAGTGGAGCAGCGTGGTGGATTATGCTCTAACCCTTTTCCTATATGGAGAAAATATCTCTGCCCAGCAGTGAGACGCATACAGGCTGATTAAGTTCAGAACAGTCCAATTCTTGTTCTTGTAAGTTCTGAATACATCAAAATTTTAGAAAATAGTATTTCTGATATTTAATATTTAAAAAACGATCGGTCTCCACATTTTTCTTCAATTTGAGAACTATGGAGATACGCTGGGTAGATTCTTATTTTATCTTCACGAAAGTTCAGAGAACAACAGAGAACGATTATTTTTTCTTAGTGAGCTTATGTTTACCTAGAAGGAAGTGAAAAATAAAGAGTTTTATTTTGAGATTGAGAATATTCTCAATTATATTGTGTCAGGCACTTCTGTGCATTGAAAATTTGATTGAACTTTTTGTGTACAAATCTTAACTCAGACTAGCCGTATTTTATTTTTGTCATATACGAGTAAGATTAAAAAAAAATATATATTTCGTTCAATGTTTAAAACGAGCTAAATACAGATAGTAATGGAAAATATTACTATTTCGTAATATTTATATTTTTTGTCGTTATCAGGTTGGAAGTTGAACTTTTGATCTAATTTATAAAAGATATATATGTTTTTTATTTTAAATTTAATTCTACTAAAGCGGCCTTATACCTAAAAACGATCTCATCCAGACAACCCTGAGCTAAATATATGTTTGCTTTGACCGTATACTGTTTCCGGTGTAACATTTTATAGATATTAGATAGATTTTATAAATAAAAACCTGTATTTTTTCGGTATGATATGTCAAAATTTTGACACTTATATTGTAAATTAGCTGATGTCACGGAATTTATATCATAACTGGAACGCTCACTTAATAAAATTGTATATTCAAATAGCCACCTTGAAATAATTGACAGATAAGTTTGACATTTATAATAATTTGTTTCCAACATGTAAAGTGAAAAAATCGTTCCGAGAATTTCGTTGACTACTGGTATTTTGTCTCTTTCTTACCAGTTGCCTTGATTCCATGGTAGAAAGAGATGCAATCCCTCTCTTAAGAACTTTTTTTTTGTGCACGTGCGTATTCCAGTTTGTATAAATTCTTTGGCTGATGTTTACTTATGACAGTTGCTTTTCGTCTATAATTCCAAGTTTAACGTCAAATATAATTGAGTTAATCATATTAATAACCACATATTTCTGAGATCTACGCATTAAAAATAATTCATGTATCAGCCTGTAAACCACCCACTGCTGAGCAATGGCTTCTTCTCCATATAGAAGAAAGGTTGGAGCTTAATCCACCACGCTGCTCCACTGCGGATTGGCAGATAGTATCAATGATAACAACCGGGACCGACGGATTTACGTGCTCTCCGAGGCACGGTGGGGAACCCACAAGGACTTTATATACTCGGGACAGATATTTGATTTTCACAAATACAAATATCTGTCCCGAGCGGGAATCGAAACCGCGACCGCGGGCGCGTGGTGTTGAGGCAACTACTCGCACCACTACACCAGAACGGTCGTCAAAAACCAAACGAATACAATATATAGTATTTAAATTAAGTAACATATACTATAAATATACGTTTATCTCCCAGAACATTGTTTATATAACAGTTGCAGTGGGGAGTCCCCATCTGATATATTGACTCTAATGAAGCACTTGGTGTACGTAATTTGATATGAAACGGGAATTGAGTATGATGCAAATTAATAGATAAATAAATATGTTTGACCTACACACATGGTTAATGCCTGTGTTTTAGGTAAGAGTTGACTGATATACATTTTTTTTAAATAAATATACATCCAAATAATACATAAATAAATAAATAAATAAATAAACGTCTCACACTCAACGGCCCCCAGTAGGATGTGAATCCTGTGTCGGGGGACGGAAACACACACAACACACAAGCACAAACGCCCAGACCACGACAAACATCTGTATGGCCTATATAAATATTTGTCATGTGCGGGGATCGAACCCGCGACTAGCTAGGGCATCAGCCAGTTGCTGTGACCACTGCGCCAACGCGTAAATATACATATATAAATAAATACATAATACACCCAGACTCGGGGCGGAAATCGAACCCACAACCCTGGAGCAGAAAACAGGACCACTGCCAACTGCGCCACGGGCCAGTCAATAATATATATGTAATTTACATTTAGATTTTCATTTTTTATTATATATACTATATGTATATGTGTTCTCTTATATTTACGCGAATTTTATTCTTTTAATTAAAAGTCCAAAAAACAGATTTTATCGCGTTTATTTAAAGTTACGGTTTAACAATATTTAATTTAAATTATTTCCCGACGTTTCGGACCCTTTACAGCGTCCATGATCTCGGGGGACTGAGGTGGTGGGTGTCCGAATAATGAATTAATTGTTACATACCCATGTGTTTACATATGTTTCTGCCAGAAAGTTATCACGTGATATTGAATCATACAACGTTACAGGCTTGAAAACAAATTCAATATAATTATAATAATTGTTTACATTCCTTCTTTTATTACCCGACTGCGACAGAAGAAGGGTTATGTTTTTCGAGTGTATGTATGTATGTCCATTTCTTTGGCACGCCCTACAGCCCAAACGGCTGGACGGTTTTTGACATATGAGGCGTCGTTGGATTTGTCTAAATTGTAGTAGTTACATAGGCTATATAAATTTTCAAAATGGCGCCTGCAAATGGCGGAATGAGGGGGGGGGAGTTGAATTTTTTTTTTTCTTACTGTAGCAATATGGGTATCAAATGAAAGCTACTAAATTGTTTTATTCTTTTTAGTTTATAATAACTTATATCTACTCGTATATGTAGAAGCGGAATAATATCTTTATTTTTTTTAATTTATGTCATGTTATAGTAAGCATATACATAATTGTGATGTATGATGTTAATAATATTTAACATAAGTAATTTTTTTAAAGATGTATTAAATTCTACATTGTGTTAGTTTCCTATAAAAATAAACAAATAAACAGTCTGGTTCTGAATAAAACTTAAAATGAAATTAAATTATAAGGTTTCGTATATAAAATACATAAGATGTTAGTTATAAAACTTACATACATAAACTAATTAATCAGGAATTATATATTAACATATAATTAAATAGATTATTGATTATTTAGACATTTAATAGTTTGTTTTTTATTTTTTTTATTTATTTATTTATTGAATTAAAGAAGGATATAAATTACAAACATCAGTAAGATGTCACATAAACTCATTCGAGTTTTACCGGACATCAGTTTCGCTAATATCTAGTAAGTAGATATATATTATTAGATAACTTAGTACTAAAAATAATATGATAGGAATATAAGATTATAAGAATATTAAATATATTAGGTAGCGATAACATATATTAATTAATTATCATTCACTAGTCAGTTCAACGCTGTCTGCCTATAGACCGACCAACCACTTTAAGTGGAAGCGAGAGTGATGTACATAATACTATCTATATTTTAGATTGAGTATAAATTAATTATTAACTGAATTTTTTTTTTTTTTTTGTAAAGTATAGCTAAAGTTTAGTAAATTTTTATTTATTCAAAGTTTTATATATCATTTGAATTTATTTATTATTATTTTATCTAGTTATATATTACTTATTTAAGTTAAAAATTTGATATAATGGTATTATTAATAAAATGTTTTTTAAGGGATCTTTTTAAGTTTCTTGTTGTTAATGATTCCCGTAAAGTTAAGGGAAGTTCGTTTATAAGATGTGGTATTATGTAACTTAATTTTCTTTTACCGTATAGGTTATTATATTTCGGTAGCAGTAATATAGAGTTAGTTTTTTGTCGGGTAATAATACTGTTAGGGTCTACTTTATTCAATATTTTTAATGTATCGTTAAAATATTCTTCACTTAATAAAGTGAGTTTAATTTTATCATGTATAGGCATTATTTTACAATGTTGAAATAATTACGAAATTATATTATTATTATTAATATTTACGAAACAATAAAAAATAAACTTTATTGTAAAAAACATGTCGTTAACAGTGGGTTAGTATATGAAAAGGAATTGATAACATTGTAACCTACATTATTTAGTGATTTGTCACAAGTTCAATGCCAATTATTTATGGGGAATTTTTAATTGCACCTCTATTTAAAAATTAAGCAAACAACATTTCTGGACTAATAATCTACCTGCATATCAAATAAATGACTGTATATTAATTTAAATTATTGTATAACTAAACGTGTATTATTAGAAAATGTTTAAAATAAATCAAAGTTAGCGACTTTTTTTATCTAACTTTGCTACGAAAATCTTGCTAAAACCACTGATATAAGCATTCTAAAACAAAATTACTCACCGCATAACAAAAATACTGATTTGCACACTAAATTATCCAATATTACAACCGAATTACTAACATAATTATCTAAATATTGCATAACAATTAATGCATATTTTAGGTTAGGTTAGGTTAGGTTAGGTTAGGTTAATTTAATAAACATGACTGATTAACTGGTGTTTTATTTAGTATAACTCATGTTCTTTAAAATTTAATAGGTGATGGATTCCAAAAAAACAGATTAAATATATTGTTGCACTAAAATAATAATTAGATTTACTATAAGTTAACAGTTAGTCATTCAGTAAAATAGTTGAGCTTTAAAGATCAAAGAGTATAGTATATTTGATTTATTTGATGCGCAAATTTAGTGTGCAATTCAGTATTTTTGTTAGCAATTTCGAATACTTTGATAGAAAAACGTAGATTTAAAGTTGTAACATTAAATACATGCCATTATTTATTTAGGAACAATTTGAAAATTACAGTAGGTACCTTGCAGGTATGATCTACATGGAATAATTAATTGTTCATAAATTAACGATGACACACAAAACAGAATACAATCGAAATAATAAATATATAAATCATTCAATTATTCACATTAGGTTGTAAGATTTACCTTATAACCGGTTATTTTCTAATGTTTTCAAGATAAGTATAGCAAAAATAAGATAATTCTTCTTATGAACTAATAAAAATAAACAATATAGTCGTCAAACATGGAATACCCAGACAGAACTCACACGAAAAGGTTATCATCTCTTACAGACTACTTACTACCATTTTATTCGACGAAATTTCCATGACGTCGTTTTCTACGACAGATAGGCTGTATTGTTTATAATTCTCTTAACAAATCTCAACATAATGGAAGAAAAAAATAATACAAATATGGAACAGCGCTGTTAGAACGAAACTCAATGATCTCCAATGACTGAAAGTCAAAGTTGTTGGAATAGTTTTCCATTGCAATGTTTTATATCAAACTTCATAAATATGTAAAGAAACTGGATACTAGAAAATTGCGCGAAAATTAGAAAATTTAAGAATATTTAAAGAAATAATTAGTGAAATCGGTCCAAACTTTCACGCGTGACCAAGGGAAATAGGGATTCATTTATATATATAGATTATACTAGCTGCTGCCCGCGACGTCGTCTGCGTGAACGCTATACAGCAACAAAAATACCTACGATTATACCTTTTAAAATAACATTCATTTACCCGTTTCTTCTTTACATTTCATATCTACAGAAAGTACAGTAACAGAGGGAGACTGTCTTTTGTAAAATTGACTTTCAAAAAGAGCGTTTTTTTTTAGCCTGCTTTGAATAAATGACTTTATGGTGATTCTGCTGAATTAAGTCATAAGTTGTGACTGAAACGGATGGAGAAAATAATAAATAAGGAATACAGAATAGGGTAAAAATACATATTTATAGGACTTCTCGATAAACAACATTAGTAGTTTGGCTCTCCGCAGCCAAAATGTAAAGAGAGTCAGGACCGGTGACGCGGGAGCAAGCGACGCGACGTACAGCTGCCCGTGTGAAGCAGCTCGTCCTGAGGTCGAAACCAGCTACCCTCAGTGTCTGCCCCTGCGACTTATTGATGGTCATCGCGAAGCAAACACTCACGAGGAACTGTACGCGCTTGAACTGGAACGGGAAGTTATGAGGAATGAGGGGAATGCGTGGTATAAATACTGCTTCGCCGACGCCACAACCCGTAAGAATTTCCACCTCAATGGTGTGTCTGTGGAGCGAGATGACTTTAAGGCGGGTCCCGTTCCACAATTTTTGAGGAAATAGGTTCCGGAGAAGCATAAGCATTTCTTATCTTTATAACATATATGGCATGCTTCATTTTCCTCTTTCTTCGTTATTTAGCTCAAATTGCTTACAGCAATAGCGTGCCGTTTTCGAGTTTAAATTTTGTTATACATCTATTCAGTTCTTTTTGAGTTCTGTTTGTTATTACATACAGAAAAACTCGATGAATTTTATAAGACATAGATGAAGCAGCTTAAAACTTATATAAACACATTTTTTAAATTGTCTTGCTCATCATGGAGTTGTGCATTTTAATTTTTATTAAAATGCACAACTCCATCTATGACTTTTGTAAACAACTATTAACCTCGCCAACATGATCAAATTTAAATTATTTATATCCAAAAAGGGTTTACACATGTAATTCGACTTGATGTTTTTAAAATCTCATAGATGGCGCTGCTTGTCTTGATACTACTTATATTCATTTCTTATATTACATTCATTCTTACATTTATTATGTTTATCAGCCTAAGTTACTTATATTTCGTGATTTTTATAGTGTGAAGATAGCTTATAGCATGGTTATTAACATAATAACAACATTCAAATATGCGTCGTTAGATTACACGCTGTTACAGAATGTGTTGAAGAAATAAAGGTTCACTGCTCGTTCCCCGTAGGTGATAGCGTGATAATATGTAGCCTATGTTATGACCCGACTTCTTAATAATATTCGTGCCAAATTTGAAGTAAATCCATGCAGTACTTTTTGAGTTTATCCCGGACATACATACAGACAAACAGACAAACAGACAAAAATTCTAAAAAGTATATTTTTGGCTTCGGTATCGATTGTAGATCACACCCCAAGTATTCTTTTTAAAAAATATTCAATGTACAGTTTTGACTTTTCTACCATTTTATTATATGTATAGATACAATATACATATGTATACTAGATTCGTTCGCTATTAGGTACAGTGCGTCGCTAGGTTAATATGAGCCGTACGTTTAAAGGTTTTTGTACATTTCGAGTTTTAAATTACCTACCGAGTTTTAAGCTTTTTGGATCTAAGGGCCGAAACACATAACGGCGTTGCGGCGCCGCAACGCTAAAATCGGCGGTGGCGTCACCGCCAATTCCGGCGTTGTGACGTCATACTTGTTGACCATGATTTATTGACATTTTGTGTCTATTTTTATATTTTATTTTTTTGTGTCTTTATTAGACATGGGTATCTCAATGAATTTTTATGAACTGCAGATAAGCTCATGAGCCATATGCTTGAACCGGAGCTGTGAAACGGCTCACAGTTCAGCTCAATTGTTGTTATAGGTATTGTTACTTTTAACCACTTTTAACTATTAGATTTACAGCTAATTTATGACTCGGTTCAAAAAATAACATGTATGATGTACCTAAATTATAAATATGTAATAAAGCAGCGTTTCGAAAAGTTATTACAGTGATATTTTTTCTATCTTACACAATTATAGGGGAATGCTAATTTCATGCATATGATAAACGCTAAAGTGAGTTTCTTTGTTTGTTACGCTTTCACACTTTAACTATTCACCTGAATTACGATCATCATGAAATTCTGCATACCAGTTGTCTGGGGTACAGAAAAGGACATAGAGTACCTACTTTACGTACCGACTACCGTTGGTGCCTGTACCATGCGAGCGGAGCCGCGGACAAAACCTATTTATTTATATTTAATCTATAAAACTAATATAGTAAGATATTAATTTATGTATCACTTTGTTTCAATTTTGTTTAGGCTTTATGAGACAAAAGTTGCTTAAAATTCTACCAGCATACAAACTTGATTCACAAAATTATTTCCGGTACAAAGGATTACTTTTTATGCATTCTACTAAATAACAACTTCACAAACATAATAATTAACAAATTTCACGTGAACTATAATATTTAAAATAATTAAATTAATATCCACAATAAAAAATCACGAAGAACTGGTTACCCTACAACAACGCTCTTTTTCGCGGCGCCGCAACGCCGCAACGCAAACTGCCGATTTTAGCGTTGCGTCGCCGCAACGCCGTTATGTGTTTTGGCTCTAATAGTGAGAGTTATGATATCTGTAATTTTTGAACTATCAAACATTAACCTGAAAATATAGACGGGACAGTTTTTAAAATATCTCCTTTCTGACATAAAAAAAAACTACTTCAATGAGATCGAACTCCGTTTTAATTAATTATAACTAATAATACCTTTTGACATTCCTCCCTTTTCTCAAAAGAACCGTACCGAATTTCGGAATAAATAGAACTCAAATAGTTCCTAGTTTCGTTTAAATTAATTTAGTAGTTTTCCCATAATGCGCTACCAAGATTTAAAAATAATAATTTTTATGTCCATAAAAAATTATAATATTTTTATATCAATTAAAAGTGTCCCCCCACAAATATTATTAAAATATCTTCAATGTATATAATTTGAATTGTTACAGTTTTATTATATGTATATATAATTCCGATTAACTCTTATGTAAGTAACTCATGTCTGATATTTAAATAAAAATATTATAAAATTTGTTGATAGTTAAATAGTTAACAAGGATATAATTAGCATAAATAGGCAGAAACAGCTACATTATTTATGATTAGTCGCTATGGTAACTATAGACCGATAAATAATGTTATAAAAATATTTAAACACAATCACAGAATTAGCGAACGTTGTCAACTAGGTATAACAAAACGTTTTAGCAACAATAATAAAATACGCATTAATCTATACGAGTACAATAAAAATACAAGATAGAGCAATTAAACAAAATGCGTAACATTTTAACTTTAAGCTAAGCTGCTAAGCGACATGAGTACAAAACAGGAAAATTATCGCATCAAATATTATACGTAAAAATTGTTATCACATCACGTGATAAATTGCGGTCTGGTTTGAAATTTTTTCTAACTAATCCTACTAATTCCTACTAATATTATAAATGCGAAAGTTTGTGAGTATATATGTATGGATGTTTGTTACTCTTTCACGCAAATACTACTAAACCGATTACGATGAAATTCGGTATGTAGGTAGCTGAAGACCCAGAATAACACATAGGTAACTTTTTATCTCGGAGTTCCTGCAGGATTGATTCCTAATTGAAAATAGATACATTTATCGCTTCTGAAAACTGAATGCGCGATCTAGCGGCAAAATGGCACCGAAGGCGCTAGCGGGAGTGGGGGAGGGGCGGGTGGTCCAACGAGCGGCGCGTGAGGTGGGGGAAGAATTCGTTCATAGGGTTTCCACGCGGACGAAATCGCGGGCGGCCCCTAGTCCATAAATAAAGTTAAAGTTAATAAAATATTATTCAAGCTACAACTAAAAGCAGCAGATCAATAGTTATCATTAAAAACGGGAAGCCCATTTTACATTCAAGCACAATTTTAAAACCACATTTTAGTTAACAGGAAAATTGATTTTACTAAAACCGGGAATTTAGAAAAATAATTTCGTCACGAAACATCATCATTTTGCATTTGAATCTCTCATAACAACATTGAAGCAGGTTTTATTTGTATGTGCCATACCTATGTTCCTACTAATGTCCTCATACATAGCCTCTGCTTCTGTATATGGATCTACCAAGGTCGGTGTGTATGCCTGTATGACCTTCAGCCTATACTTGCTGAAAATACTCACAAGATGCGTTACTTTGTTCGACCTCCTTGCGATGATTACAATGTTGCCAATGAGAGATCCGCGAACCATAAACCCGAAACCTGCTTGGATCGCCCTCCCACGTAGAACAGGTTAAAGAATTTCAGGGTTTTCGCGTCCTCTCCCTCGTTTTTGACTTTAGGTAAATCAAATATTATATTATAAACTCGAATAGCTTATCCGAAGTCTTATCGTAGCTTGTTCGTTTCTTCTTCCAGCTCAATAATCCCTTCGCCAGACCTCGGAGTGCGAATATTTTGTTTTAAAAGGGATAGGGTGTCTTCATGGTTGGTAGCATAGAAATATTAAGATTAAATCTATGGTTGGTAGCAAAATCCCTGCCGGCGAGTCTTAGCACCCCCTGACCTACTGTAACCTAAGCAGCTACCGAAGACAGGAATGGTAGTGCCACCGAGGTCTGGGGGATTAAATTTTACAGTACTGGTTATCCTGGGTGTGGTTTTGCTAATACTCACCACGCTTGACAGGAGAGTTGGCGAGCGTAGTAGTATAAAAATACGTATTCTTGGTATATTATATAGAGAATAGGCCTTCGCCTAGCAGTGGGACATTTACAGGCTGATTCAGTTGCGCTATTATTGAGTTTGTTATTATTGTATTTTTCTTATGAATCTGTTTTGTGTAATTCTATGTCTACCTTTTCCAACTTTAATAAGCATATTAAAGTTGAAAAAGATATAAACGATATCATCGTTTATTTTCGGAAGTACTGAAAGAAATTACATCATTAAATTATTGTTAAGCTAAAATGTGTATGTATGCAGAAATATTACAATTTTAATTTCAATTAATAACAACTAATTGAACCCTTTGATGATAAATAATTTGTTTGCCATTAGTACAAATGTAATACTGGGGCCACACTAACAGGGAACGTCAATGCCTATCATCGCGTTAAATATTGCGTTAAATTTTAACGCGATGAAGTGAGTGGCTACATTTGAACTTTCAACGTGAAGACGCTAATATTATACCGCCACTTGAATTATCAGGTAACGTCAAACTGCAATGTGAATGCCGTTGTCAAATTATCGCAATGAGTCGTGGCTACACCAGAGACATGATACTTACAAGATGATGATACATAATACTTGTAAGTATCATGTATCTGGGCTACACACGTTCATCGCGATGGTAAACGTCATTTCCAGTTAGTGTGGCCCGAGGACCCCTACCAAATAATTAATTTCAATTAATATAAGTATTATGAATATTTCGTATTTATCATATTCTTGCTCATTATGCCTAAAATGTAACTGATACTGAATCGACTTAACTAAAATACAGGATTTGTTTTTATTGGCTTCATAAAGTTATAATGATTTTAAATACATTTTATTATAGTTAATTGTTGATGATTTTTAATACATTTCAGTATAGTTATTCGCATCGAGTTATAAACTACTTAGTGGCAACTGAAAAGTCAAACTGTGTCTAAAATTAAAATTTTACATAATTCGTATCAATTGATCTAGTAGTTTGACCGCGAAAACAGGCAGTTAATTTTTTTCCTCAATTATAATATTATGGACTCATGATATTTATAAGGAAAAAAAAAATACCATCAACCCATTACTTCCCAAGCATCGAAATAAATGTCTTTCTTTTGTTGAAATCACAAAATAGAGATCATAATACATTAAAAAAAGTAATAGAAAGTAAAATTAAATATATATATATATATATATATATATATATTCATGGTTGCTGTATCAGCTTGTCCTATAAATATGACAATGGGAGTATATGGTCAGAAATAATAAAATCTTACATTTATTACAAAATCAACTTTATTTTCATAACTATCATTATAATCCTTTTAAAGGTATGAAACAAACACTGCAAAGAGTTTTTTTTTACAACCTTGTCCTTGGCAACGCCTTTGTTTGTGCCTTTTCAACATATGTTGACCCAAATTATCAAACCTCACTGGTTGCAAAAGAACTTCCGAAGTCCGAAGCAGGTTTACTTGATCTGCCTTCCGATTTTTTCATCCAAGAAAAACAAATCCTTCGTCTAAACTCTAACAGAGAGATGGTTTCGTCTTTATTTACCTGGTTGTGAATAATACATGCATTTACTAGAGACATATCCAAAATTCTAATAAAAAGAGGCCAGTACAATTTCTTACCTCTGAAACGATTACGATACTTTGAGTTCAACCAATCATGTTTGTCTACTCCTCCCATATTTTGGTTATAGTTATGAATAAGTTTTGGCTGATTTACAACTACTTTGGCCTTTTCTATCTTAAAATATCTATAAATTTTCATAAAAGGTTCCACAGAATCAAAATTAGTCAAAAGACATACTACATTATTGTCATGCCATTTCACACATAATATTTCATTATTTTTATCAAACCGGTGATCGGAATAATCTCGATCTTTCTTTTTCATTTTCCGTTTTGTCATTATAGGACATTTCTTAGTTCGAGCGGGTGAGAGAGGTCGCCGCTGACGTGGCCTCCATCTGCGAGTGACGAATGGGGGTGCTACTTAATGCGCCTCCAGTAACGGCCCTCTGTCCGTGTCAGGCCGGGATGAGAACCCGGTCGTGCTAGATACGGCGTCTTTGGGACTGTTCAGAGGTAGAGCCGAACAGTCCCCATGGAGAAGAAGTCTGGCCTTTTCGCTGAGGCCAGCCTGTCGCTGGAGGGATCCTGTTGCCTGCAGATTCGGGACCCTCCAATTAAAGCGTCTGAAGACTCCCGCAGGGGTTTAGTACGGTATTGCACCCCCTAGTGCTGAGTCCGACAAGGATCTAGGACTGCCTACACGGGCGTCCTGGATCTCACCCGTAAATGGGTTTCCCTGCGATACAAAAAAAGAAAGCACATTTCTTAGTCCTATTGTCTCTTACTGTGCCCGTAGCTCTAAAGTCTTGAGATTTCAAATCAATCAACAGTTGCGTACTACTGAAAAAGTTATCGAAGTAGATAATAATGTGCGCTAGGATCCGAACACACGTCGAGCAACTTTTTGACCACTCTTGAACCCAAGCTATCGCTATGAGAGGTATAAGTATTCTTTCCTGTATATAGAGAAAAGTTATAACAATAACCACTAACTCCACATAGAGCCCAAAGTTTGTACCTGTTCGTTGCTGCTCTACACAGTATTGCGCCGAATAGTATACACGTATTCCCAGTATCATATTTATAGTACGGCTCATTTAAAAGTTATGTAACTTGTTTCTAGAATATGTTTTGTTTTTATATCTATTTATAGCATGTTTGTATTGTTTTTGTTGTAGTACATTAAATTTAAAAAAAAAAGTATCACTCCTGTTAACCCAACAACATTTAGCAATTTTAAAAAATTATATTAAAATGAATTATATATGTATGACTTTCAAAAAATATATTTAAATAGAAAAATTCTGTATTAATACATATTTCATTATAAGTAATAGAAAAAAAATATATAAATTTGTAAAAAAAAATCGAATATAGTGTCCTAAAAATAGGACAGCAGTAAGTAATGGGTTAACGTGGACAGAGATGTGGGCATAAATTAACGTTAATTAACGTAATGGTAACAATATATTGTATAGAAATATAAAGTGTGTTATATTCCTTCTCCTATTCCTTCTATTCCTTCTTCTTCAGATTCTCATAATTTATATTCCGATAACAATTAAATATAAGAACGCCAACTCACTTACTTACTTATAATGACTTTTAATGAAATCTACTATCTGCTATATAAAGATTATCAATATTACGTTGCTCTCTAATATCATAACTGTATTGAATCATCATGTAAATATCTCAATTCTAGACATAAGCCTTTTCTCCTTGCGCTGGTACTTTTACTTCTATATAGCATGGCAGATCGGCAGATTAAGCTTAAATTCTGACACATAAACTGCTACACCTAAGTCTGGGAATATGAAATGGCTTTACAAATATAATTTCCGGCTTGGCCACAAAACGGAGACTTAAAAAATATACTGGCTCTGATAGATGTTGGCGTTTGAAACATAAATTTATTCATATCTACATACATTTTACAGTTTATTATTGCAGGCACAAATATTAGACACCAAAATTGTAAAAGCACTTAAATTTTAAAGCGCCTGTACATTTTTAGTAGCAAACATCACTTCGATGAATACATAGAGAGTCAAATCAGGCTCAGATTCGAATTTAAATTAAGATGAAAATTTTATTGTCATTCGTTCTTCCAATGTGTCAATATTAATACTGTTGACGACCGTTTTGCTGTTTGTACTTACGCTCAGATCACAAAATTATTTGTAATTATATAGCAATATGTTTTTGGCCTTCTTTTGCGCTTGAGTGTTATTAAATGTTGGCTGGCTAATATATATTATATTAGAATGAAAAATAAATAGAATGATTTCTGAATTTACGGTGAACTTCCAATGGACTGATTCTAGGTGAGATTTGAAAAGACTTGTAAAATCTATATCTTAAATGTTTGATAAACTTAATTTTAAAGTTTTCTAGAAAGTCAATGTATACTCTATATTAAGGGTTTATTCAATCAAACTACAGGAAACTTTATTGTATTTAAGTTTTGTCATTTTTTATTATAGCATATTAAAAGATAATATTCAAACGACCCAGTGGAAGACGGCAGTTGAAATGGACTTGCGTTAACATACGCAACGGTTAGACATATGGAGTGTTGAAATTATTCCCTCCTTGATTGGAACCACCCAGCCGTTGATGTTCACGAAGTAAGGTAAAAGAGAGGTAGCGGATGTACATGCAAAGCAATTTCACGATTACTTCCAATTCTGGAAGGGTAAAGCCATCGCTTAAGTTTTAATGAGTAAAATCTCACTAAACTGTTTCTGCACATTAAATGATTTTCTCTTGTAGATTTCTCTTGCTTTAAAAAGAACATCAAAAAAGCCATCAAGTCTTTGGTAGATTGGTTAACCAATTCAACATATGTGAAACTACAACGGACTTTTAGCACAGTATAAGCTTAAGTTCAGCGTATATGAAGAAATATGAATGGGTATATCAGCATATTTAAAGTAGATCCGCGTTGTGGTTTATGTTTCAATCCATCTCTATAACTAGAGTAAAGAATTTTTGTCCAGCATTGGAGATATTTACAGCCTATTAAAGCACAATATTATTATATATTATAAAACGGTACTTAGAACAATTGATGTAGTTAAGATCACTTATCATTATGTAAACATATCGTTTTATACACTATTGAATCTTAATGCATTTAGACTTTAGTTCTTCTGCGTTACAAAAGTGTAAATGCCACTCGTAATTACAGATCAGTCATAAAATAAAATGTGATTGCTGTGCATAAATACATATATATGAGGTCGAAGGTGAGTACATTCCTTATTGATTTTACAATTACACTATAAGAACTGTTTTTATAGTAACACAGCAATAATAATTAATAAAATTAATCTATAAGAAAATATTACAACTTTGGTCGTCTTCTAGTCTTATATACAAAAAATTATATACATATATAAAGATACATAACATGTACGTGTTACAAGACTACGTGTAGACAAAGTAAACAATTCATTCATTCATTCATCTTTTTTTTTCACAGGGGAATCCATTTACGGGTGATATCCAGGACGCCCGGGTAGGCAGTCCTAGACCTATGTCGGACTCGGCACTTTGGGAGTGCAATAACGTACTAAACCGTTGCGGGAGCCTTCAGCCGCTTTAATTGGAGGGTACCGGATCTGCAAGCAACAGGATCCCTCCAGCGACAGGCTGGCCTCAGCGAAAAGGCCAGACTTCTCCTCTATGGGGACTGTCCGGCTCATCTCTGAATAGTCCCGACAACGCCGTGTCCAGCAGAACCGGGTTCCCATCGACACGGACACAGGGGCGTTACTGGAGGTGCATTACGCTACGCTCGCCCATTCGTCGCCCGCGGATGGAGGCCACGTCGGCGGCCTCCTCTTTCACCCGCTCGTCGGCCTCCTTCTGGGACATTACAGTCTCGCAGAATGAGACCATCGCCTTCCAGGATTCATTCATTCATCTGGTTTAATGGCTTTCAACAAAGAAAACAATGAATACAGCTGAAAGTGTTATCATGGTTCAAGGGCATATACAAACATAATAAAAACAACGACAATCGGAATCTCCAAACGCACAAAATTTAAAAATTCCCGTTATTGAACACCTCGTATACATTGATTTATAAAGAAATTAATAATATATTATTTTCTGATATAATTATAACATTTGAGTGTTTTACAATTATTATATTTTCATTTTTCATTTTTTTTTTATTAATTTATTTTTATTTAATACAATAATGTATAAGGTATGTAGAGAGTTTTTTAGACAAAATAAAATTAAATTTTCATGAGATTGTACTGAAACACTTCTCTTACTAAACTTTTTTAAGTTCTAAATATTTTTCTCTTTTTTTATTTCTCAGATAGAAGTATACTGAATAAAACTGGGCTGAGCAGCTTCGTGTTTAAATAACTTCACTATATTTATTCGTTCAAAACTTCTGAATGCCTAAAGATAAAAGTCTTCAAAAGATGCGTGTCGCTAGTAATCACTATTTTATTTAACTTTTCTCTTGTAAGATTTCTGTTGTTAAATGTTAGAACATCGTACCAGCTTCATCCAACCCTTTAAATGAGCTTTTGTCCTGCAATGCAACAGAATTTACAGGCGCTTTCAGTTCCGTTTAGTTTTTTCTTTAATAAGTTTGCTTTATAATATTATTCAAAAGAATCGAAAACAGTACTTCTGTAATGGTACAATTTTAGGCTTTATTATTAGAGTATTATTATTAGAGTTCTTATTTTGTAGAGTCCCCGGAAATTTTCTAAATACGGACCAGAAAAAGGTAAGAAATAGACACCCTGATTCGTCACAATTTCGTCTTTTAGTTTTTATTGACCCTGACAATGAAAACATAAATAATGTAATGTAAAATATACTTTCATTAAGCTTTTGAATCGTCTCCTTAGAATTCGTCATGTCAGTTCTACATACAGCTACCAGTATATCGAAATGCAAATTCTTTCCAAGAATAACTGGTAAGGATCTCATTTGTTACTCTTTAAAAAATCTTACGAGAAGAATTAACTTAAGATATTTTCCAGTTATCGTGCGAGAAGCTTAAAGTATGTATACATATTGATTACCCACTCTTTATCTTAAACAAAAGAATATGCACTTTTATATAATAAGTTTCAAACGAAAAATTAATACTTTTAATTATCCACGAGCGTGTTGAATGACACCAATAAACGTGGTATTGATACCTTAGTTCGGGCAATAGTGCGACAATGTGAGATAATAACATGTCATATTATCAATCTCTGATCATTGTCTTACTTTTCTGATCGACGATGATTTTTTGCATGGCAAAGTGATCATGTAAGAGAATTTATTTATTTTTATTAGGAAGACCTACCAGTTTTTATATACATTAAAATTAAATTATGTGTCATAGACATATCAATTAAGTCTTTACAAACAAAATTCCAACGAGTTTTCCTTAGCTTAGAGTGTAACGCTATTCCTAAGATTTCAGTACCATCGCTTATGGTAATAATTTAATTGTTTAATGTTATATTTTAAGTTTGCTTACTTACTTTTGGCAAAGAAAATCGGAAGAGTTAACAACAACCGAATACTTTAAAATTTGCTTAAAATTCTTCATTCTTTATAACTATCTATCCTATGACATTTTTGTTGATTATCATACACTAATATGAATTGCCTATGAATACGTTATTATTTTATTAATATATGAAATATAAATAATATGTCTATTTTTAACCTTCTAATAGCTCGATCATAAAGAACAATCCGTGTGTCGAAATATTTTAGGACAATGAGTCGTGATAATCTGTAAACAGACATCACGACATGTAACTTCGCTATGTTCAAATATGACCTTACGACCCGAAAATTTGTTTGTACGTAATGGTAATTTTATAACGAATAATGTGAAATTAAAATTAGAGTTCATCTTGTATTATTATAATTTTATGCGCAGAGGATCTATCTATATTAATTTTGATTATTTTAATTTTATTTCTTCGTCTTCTATTGCATGGTTTTGTAATTGTTCAAATGAATTAAAAATTCGTATTGTCCGTATTCAAAATTAGCTTCACGCATATTAATTATCAGTTATCAACATCATTGAATGGCTTAAAATATCTTTCAGAGTATTTCTTTAGAAATAACACTTCCACTTCTCGAGGATCATACTGAAATCTTTTTCACTATTAAATATCCATAAAATCTATTGCTATTTGAATTTTGAAACTAATAAGAGTCAGTCAATAATAGATTGGACTAGAAAAACAGGTCTCCAAACATTCTAGAATCTATTCAAAATAAATAAGATAGGAATGAGCCACCAATGAATGCACAGTTAAAAGAGAACAAACATCAAAGTTCGTTCTGAAACAACAATTTATAAGTGTGAAGAACTTTTTTAAAGCATTAAAAGCAATGACCTACTGTGAATCAACAAGAGAATTTCTTTCGTTTTCATTTTATACGAGAAATACTATAACATAATACTTTGCAGTCTGCCAATGAGGCTGGCCATGGCCCTGGCTAGGCTGATACGGCATTCAATTAGCATCTAATCTTGTACATCACAAACCTTATTGTTATTATAGCAAAAAAAAGAAGGAAATTGTACTACGAAATATTTAATCATAAAAAAAAAAAATTAAATTCTAAATACTAGCTGTGTATGCGTATTTAGGGTTGTGACTTAGACCTATACCAGTATCTTTTTTCAATAACTTATAAAATAAATAAATAATAAATAAAATATAATATTAACCAACAATCACACCACGTTAACCTGGCCCCGTGATAAGTTCGTAAGAACTTGTGTTACAGGTAGTAGGAACGGAAATAAATTTAAGAAAATTATATAAATACATATATACATAAATACACATTCATGACCCGGTGCAGACATCTATATTCGTCATACAAATTATCTGCACCTGGCGGGATTTGAACCCGCGACCGCTGCGTAAAGTGTCCACTTGATCAGCCGGCCGTCAAATAATAATAATACCTTCAATGTAAGAAATTGAATCTGTTACCACTTCATTATGAGTATAGGTTACCGAACCAAAGAAAATTATTATAACTATTTTATTTTTTAAATTTCAAAAAAAAAGACGGCCATCGTCTTGCCAATTCTGCTGTAAAATTATTTTCAAATTATTATATGAAAAAATAATTTCACCTTGTGTATTAAATTTAGCTCATGTTGCTTTATCTATAAATATAGATATGGTAACAGTGATGCCAAGATATAAAAAAAAATTTTTGTGAGCTTAAGCCATATAGACACTCTATTCGAAAATACGGAAAGATCACAAAAGATATCGAAAACTGATTTGTCTATCAAAGTTTTCTATCAAAATGTTCGTGGGCTAAGGACGAAGACAAAATCATTTTATTGCAACGTACAAGCTTCATCGTGTGATTTATTTGCGATTACCGAATCGGGTTTGAATGATTCAATACATGACGGTGAATTGGTACCAGGTCAGTATATTATGATCTTACATTGTGACCGATCTGATGGACGCAAGAAAGGAGGTGTAATGTTAGCTGCATCTCCGCGACTGGAATTAAGACGCGTTTCTACAATCGATGTACGCACCGCCTTATTCGAACTAGTTTGTGCCACCGTCCATTTGAATAATAATTGTCTGTTTCTATGTTGTGTAGTATACATAGCCCCTAAGTAAAATTGTGATGAGTATGAGTGAGAGTATATGAATTTATTTAATATTTTAGAAACTGTTTGTGTTCAGTATGATAATGTCGTGGTATTGGGTGACTTTAATATGCCTTCTGCAACACTCGAAATACAAAGTTATTCGGAATATGTGAACGCTTTTTGTGGTTTTCGACAGGCAAATGAAATATACAATATCAATAATCGTATATTGGATCTGGTATTGACACGCGGACCATAAACCCGACACCTCTGTGTGACTGTTGGTCGCCCTCCCAGTAGTAGAACAGGTTACCGGATTTCAGGGTTATCGTATCCTCCCTTTCTCTTCGGACTTCAGACAGACCCAGTATATCCAATTGAAACCTCTTCATTTCCTCTTGTTGTGTGTGACCAGGCCCAGATGTAGTCGTAGGTGGCAGCGGAATCTTAACAAAGATTCTCTGCACCCCCTGCCCTACGTTACTCAGGCCTCTGTCGTAGCTGGGGACAGTAAGGCCACTAAGGACTGAGAGCCCAGGCTCGTTTTTGCTTATCATATGGGGGTTTTGCCAATACTTGCTACGTTTGGCAGGCGTATTGGCGAGCGCAGTATGTTATGTCAGGATATGGTGATGCTGCTGCCATCACCACTTTGGTCGATGCACAGCAGTTCGCACCACTATGGCCTTAGTCTCCTTTTACGACACTTATATATTATCAACATTTGTGAGTTTTTGTAAGATTTTTATGTGGCAACCCTTGTGAAAAGCTAATAAAGTTTCAAACAAAAATAATTAAAATAACATCAAAATCGAAGCTATCGCTTTTATTTAAAAAAATACATTAAAGAGAATATTTTAAAAATGATAAATGCTTAAAATTCCATTTATATCGATAATTTAAGATATAAAGAAAAAATAACCACATTTTAGACTAATGTGCAGTTCACACATCAAGTTGAAAGAGCGCGGGTGAAGGCCATGTTGACCGCATCCGCTTAGTAGTGATTCACCATGTCGATATATCGACATCGTGGGACACCTGTAACATCTGTACAATTAAATACTATAACTACTAACTACAACATTAATAAATAAGAAATAAAAGAAAAAAAGTAACACCATTATTTATCTCACTATAAGAACTTTAGAAAACAAAATATAAGACTGGATTGGAAGCAAACGAATGAGATACACACAGACAGATTAAAAGGCAGACAGACATAGCTGCGAGTGACCATCAATCAAATATATTTTATAAATATTGCAGTGAATGACCTTTTATTTTCAAATATAAATTAGAAGAGCCTAAATAATACATTATTAATTTTAGAAAATATTACATCGTAGTTATAAATTACTTATAAATTTTCAAGCGTAAAAGTAAAGTATCAGACATTTGAAATAATACAATTTCTATATTAGTACCAATAAAAAGATAGAAGACAATTTAAAAGAAATAAGACAAACTTAGATTATAAAAAACAAAAATAATAGCATTATAAGACAATTAAAAAAATCAACGGACTTAAGTCAATGGTTATAAAAATATTACGATTGATTAATTACGAGTATTAAATATTTATATTAAATATGTGAGTAATAATTATAATTCTTTTTTTATTTTGATTCAAAAGTCGATAAGAAATAACATCCTTAAAATGGTTTAATGCTTAGTCAGATGTTTGTCTGTCTGAACAGTGTTTTTTATTTATCACATATTTGACTATCGGAAATATAATAACAAACAAAATTTATACGTTTTCAACTTTAATATAAAAATTTTATACATCCTTACTAATAACGAAAAGGACATAAGAATTTTCATTGAGTGACATTCTTCTTCTTTCTTTTTCTGTATATTACAGTGAGTAATATACAGAAAAAGAAATATAAAAAAAAAATTGTAAATTTTACTGGGAAGACAAAAAAGATTAGGTTTTAACTAATATTTTTAAGAAGGTATATTTATGTCGGATAGACATATATATCTATATGCACAAAAATCTGGAGAAAATGTGACAAACTTTTATAGACATTCATTTGTTTATTTAATTTTATAATTAAAATTAATATTTAAATGTTCTTCGTTTTTCGTTCTAATATTCTTTGGCTCAGTTTAGTTATTTTGTGTTAACCGGAATTGTATATACTCAACAATCGGTATTGAATTAGATCTTTTTTTAGTAGTTAGGAGCCATCCATAAACCACGTAGCGTGTTTTCAGTCCTTTATTAACCCCTACTCACTACCATGTAACACCACGTAGATATTTTGTCACCCCACCCATGTCATAAGTATTTTGTGTTACGTAACTTATAATAACATTAAGTAGTTAATTAACCCGAAAAATAAAATACGATTTTTTTAAATTATTAATTATGCTTCTTGAAGGAATAAAATGAATGAAACAATGGCCCCTTCCATTGGCATTGGCATTTTCATCCAACTAGAGCGCTTAATGTCCTAACTTACCTGATTAACTTCTTGATAGCCTTAATTAACTTATACTAGCAAGTATGCGACAAGTGCCGAACGGCACTTTATGCTATGCCACCTTATTCTATGCATCGGCGATGAAATAAAAATTTAATTCAAAAAGAATATTGTATTTTATTTTAAGACTGCCAAATCAAGATCTGCAATATTGATCAAATTTTAATCATTAAATAAATTCCACACTAACATGAATTTTATTACGAATTATAATGATTTTGAAGGTCTTCAATTATTAAGCTAATGTCTTATGTTTAATGTAGTTCTACATGGGAACTAAACCACTGAAACAAGGTTGATTCCATTGACCGAAACAAATAGTATTTGGAAGAATTAAATGACTGACAAGTACAACGCGTAATAAAGAATATTATAGTAGTTTCTAGATATGTGACGACAAAGTGGTCACAGCAACTGACTGTTGCACTGGCTATCACAGGTTCAATCCCCGCTTGGGTTGCTAAAGTCGGTGACCTCCGCGTGGTGCACCCTGGTAACGTAGACAGCAGCAGCTGCACAGTTGCGATTGCGGAACTGCTGCTGCCTACGGCTAACGACCGACTCGGGGGAACGCCGAGTATGCGATTCAGCGCTCCGGGGACTGCTCTGCTACGCAGAGTTGCCCCGTTGAGCGGCCGCATGGCGTGAAGGGGACAGCCGTCTCCTCGGGGGCTCCGGTGCCACTGCGCTCGCGCGCGGTGAAGCAACGGAGGCGGACGGGTCTGATGTGCACTCACACTGCCGTCAGACAGAACGGCTAGACTTGTCTTAATCATTCACCGTCCTCTCGTAATCCCGCTACGTGGTGTCGTGGTCATGTCTCGCAGCTACGTGCGGGACCGAGGGTCTTGCCTTAACCGGCCGGACCGCGAGGAAGAAAACCTGTATAAAAAATTACCCCGAATTCCAAGCGGCGACGCAGCGCGAGGGGATGCATGGCTGATGGGTGGATCAGTCTCGACTGCGATCCTCGTCCGAGTACCGGACGACACCCGTGACGAGTTACGCTAGGCTTACCCAGGTACAGGGGGCACTGCTTGGGCGGACCGTCCTTCCCCCATACTCGTGGGAACAAATATGGAAGCCTTTATAATTAAACACTACGACGACAAGGATGTGGGTGATGAGTCGACTGCGGTCGACTCTGATGATTACAGTTCGACGGCAACAGCCAGCGACGGTGGTAGGAGGGGCCCCATGGAAGTCCGCGGTCGTCCGGCGGGGGTACCCTTGCTGGATGTAAGAGGCGAGTGCTTGGGCGGGAGGAGCCCAGCTCCGATGTTGACCGAGACTTCGAGGAGCAGGTGAAAGCGGCCGAAGAGGGACGCAGAGCGTTGGGCGTGATAACAGGGGATACACGCACATCCAACGCTCTGATGGAGCAGGCGGCCACAGACGTGGACCTGATCGTCAAGGTTGCGACGAGGTTGTCGAGCCTGAAGGGCACGTTCGTGCGCGTTCTAAAGGTTTCGGCGGCCTCTTTAAAGGCAGTGGTTGAGGCCCTCAGTGAGAGGACAGCCTCGGAGGAGGTGCGTCGCCTCCAGGCGGAGAACTCCCGCCTGAGACGCGACATGGACGACCTCCGTAGACAGATGGTGGAGCTACGAGAGCAGCGTTCTCAGCAGTCCGCTCCCACCTGTCTTCCAAGACCTGAAGAGGGCCTCATTGAAGAAGTGAGTGCATCGGTGATCGCTTCGGTCGGACGTATGATGCAAGCCCGCTTCGCTGGCATCGAGGAGCGGCTGCTGCCAGCGAAGACGCTCCGGCCACCGCTTGCGGCGGACAAAAAGAAGGCGAGGATGACGCAGAAGGTGCCGTCTTCTAGCGCCAAACCCGCTCCAGTGCGGAAGAGGCAAACGCACGCGAGTGAGGAGTTGGCACCCGCAGTCGAGACTGGCGACGGTGAGTGGACGACCGTCGTCAAGCGCAAGAAGAAGAAGAAAGCGGTGAAAACCTACGCAGCCGCTGCCGCCAAAGCTCCTTCGTCTAAGATGAAGCCGCAGCCGCAGCTGCAGCCGCAGCCGCAACCGCGACCAAGGAAGAGGGACAAGAAGCCAAGGTTGGCCGGCCCCCGCTCTCCGGCAGTCCTTGTGACTCTGGACGAGTACGCGGAGAGTAAGGGGGTAACGTACTGCCACCTGCTAAAGCGGGCGGCAGTACGTTACGATACGATCGACCTGGCTGATCTCGGGATCGTTGGAGGCCTCAAACTGCGGCTCGCCGCGACCGGAGCCAGATTGCTAGAGCTGCCGAAGGGGCAGACCCCGGAAGCGGCGGGACGGCTGGCGGAGGCGATGCAGACGGCATTGGGTAGCATGGCGAAGGTCGTCCAACCCATGAAGTCGCGAGTCTGCGAGTTTCTGGGCTGGACGACTCCGTCAGCTCCGATATGGTGGCCACTGCGGCAGCGCAGGTGGGCAAATGCGATGTCGGCGCAGTTAAGACTGGCGCGATCGCGGTCGGAGCGGTTGGGTTGGGGTGCACAGTCGTGCGATGCCCGATCCCAGCCGCTAAGGCTCTTGCCGAGGCTGACAGGCTCTTGGTCGGCTGGACCTCGGCTAGAGTCCAAGTTTTAGAGCAGCGCCCCATGCGCTGCTTTAAGGCAGGCTGCTAATGTCTGGGAATCGGGCACACTCGCCCGACCTGTCCGGCTGCGGTTGACCGCAGCGGCGCGGGCTTCCGGTGTGGTTTGGACGGGCACATTGCTCGTAACTGCACCGGGGCACTGCGTTGCGCCGTTTGCGCTGACGCCGGCAAACCGGCATCTCATATAATAGGGGGATGGGAGTGCCGCCCCCCAAAATCGAGTGTTAGAGCGGTCGCAAAGGCCCCGTTCATCGCACCAGTCAACGGAGGAGACTGCAGGTATGTCATCATGACCTGCCGCAGTTTTCCCCGTTCGCCGGTCTCTGGTGCAGTGGAGATAGAGCGCTCACGGTGCCCGCGAGTGCTCTATGACCGAAGGCGGCCCGCATAGGCAAGCCAACCGTCGGGGCGTCACGGTGGCATGCGCCAGCGATCCCGTGGCGTCCCTGTGTGATGAAGAGGGCACCGCTGGGTTTTAGTGGGTATTCTGACTTCGCAGTCGGCGAGTCCCACATATCCGTCTCCTTCGGGCGGCGAGATACGTAAACGTATTTCCCAAGGCCAAAAAAAAAGTGGCAATCCCCGCTTATGATAATATTTATACAGTACACACAGATGTGTATGGAGGTCTGGTCGTTTATGATTGTGTTGCGTTAGTTTCCACAGGATTTTAATCCTACTAGGGGTTGTTATAGGCAAACAGATAAGGGTTCCTCGGAGGGAATTTGTCGCTTCCGAACGTCATTACCGCGATTCTCGGCGACGACGAGTCCTGGAAGGCGTTGGTCTCTTTCTGCGACACAGCAATGTCCCAGAAGGAGGCCGACGATCAGGTGAGAGAAGAAGCCGCCGACGTGGCGTGGAGGAGGCGCTACTTAATGCACCTCCAGTAACGCCCGTGTGCCCGTGTCGAGGCGGGATGGGAAGTAGGTCCTGCTAGACACGATGTCGTCGGGACTGTTCAGAAGTGAGCCGGACAGTCCTCATGGAAAAGTCTGGCCTTATCGCCGAGGCCAACCTGTCGCTAGAGGGATTCTGTTGCCTGCAGATCCGGGACCCTCCAATTAAAGCGGCTGAAGGCTTCCGCAGGGGTTTAGTACGGTATTGAACTCTCAAAGTACCGAGTCCGACATAGGTCTAGGACTGCCTACCTGGGCGTCCTGGATATCATCCGTAACTGGATTCCCCTCCGACACAAAAAAAATAGGCAAACAGACAAGGTTGTCGAGGCAAACAAAAGAATGAAAATTTAAAGTTTTTTAAACAAATCAGTGTTTATATATTACATGTTAAGGTTATATGTATAAGTTGAAATACTGTCATAAATTATACTGCTTAGAATTTGGGGAAAAACTTAAAGCTTATACCAAGAGTTAGTCTGTTAACTAAGTCTGAATAAAGGCTCTTTTATTATAGGGGCCGTTGAGTGTGCGGCGTTTGTTTATTTTGTATTGTATTTTAACGCTGTCATTAATAATTATAACCAAGTTTTGAATATGATAAAAAAAAATTGTGATATCTAATCAATTTTAAATAAGTACAGTCTATAGATAACTATTCTGTTACATTGTAAGTTCAAGATGTCATTAGTAGAAGTTAAACAGCATACATGATTTACACATTGCATATCAATGATGACATAAAACAAAAAGGAACTGATGCTATAAATTTTTTTAGCGAAATTGACAACTAAATATCATTCACTCATAAAACTCATTACGACGAGTACATCCTTGACACATAAATAACAAAGGAATAGAATCATAACTGTCTAAAGTAACACTTGCGAATCGTAATAAAAATATTAATAATATGGACATCGGCATATATGTACAATATGCTAATTTGTTGCTCAATTTTACAAAACATAATATACAGTGTGTCCGGTTACGGACTAGCGATATTCTAGGTACTTATAAAACAACTATTTTAATATACAAATACAGCATAAACTTGGGTCCAACCCACCTCCACGCTAAATGGCAGCCATTTTGATTTTTTTAATGAAATTTCTCTACGTGTGTACAAAAAACATCATATCAGCAAAAGTTTGGGTTTCACTGCGATAAAAATAGGCTTATTCGACGGGTAATAATACTGTCTGTCATTTACATTATAAAATAATGTGTTTACAATCTACAAACTTTAGAAAAGAAAATATTACATTTAAAAAAAAGTAAAAAAATACGTAAATTGACAAATTATTGCAAATTACTACAAAATCACTACACATAACCCATTTAATGTTTTTACTAGATCGATAGCTTTTGAGCTAAGCTACACTACAACATTAAATTTACAACTGTATGTCTATTACTTTAGAGTTATTGTCACTTAAACATAGCGTATAAGCAAGCACAAAAGGCCTTTGTTAAGTGACATCTGGTATACGCTGCATTCTATTCGAGAAAAAAGTAGAAATACTATTTGCTATCAGCGAGAGTAAGTGAGATGGAACATACTGGCACTACCTGGAATTAAATCAAATAGTTTTAGGGATAATGAATACTTAAATTAGTTGTTGTCCCTCGCCCTGCGTTGTGATCGCTACTTTGACTTACTGTCCGTGCTGTTAACGTTCTGTATTAGTGATTAATTAATTACGCCTGTGATACGAATATGGAAAATCGTCAATATTCATCGCAACATATTGCCGAAATACACTTTGTGTATGGTTTTTGCAATGGGAGTGCAAATCTGGCTGTACAAGAATATCGACGAAGGTACCCCAATAGACCTACACCGATTCGTCAATCTTTCATCGACGTGCACATAAGTTTAGCAGAAAGGGATATATGCCACAGTTCCAAATGCAAGAGAAGAACTCGTCGTTAAAATTTTGTCAGTCGCCGAAGAAATAAGACTAGATACAGACATGGTCAGACGCTCGACTTGCCCAGGTGGCACAGAGAGCTTTGAGCTGTCTACAGGCTGGAGGTGAACACTTTGAGCAACTGCTTTAGATATTAAATAGTTCTGTCAATATTGTAAAAGAATTTAATAAAAAAAAAAAAGATTTTAAGTGTTTTATTAATGTTTTCCTATCTTGGGTTCCGAGAAAGGCCTTTTGTGCTTGCTTATACGCTATGTTTAAGTGACAATAACTCTTAAAGTAATAGACATACAGTTGTAAATTTAATGTTGTAGTGTAGCTTAGCTCAAAAGCTATCGATCTAGTAAAAACATTAAATGGGTTATGTGTAGTGATTTTGTAGTAATTTGCAATAATTTGTCAATTTACGTATTTTTTTACTTTTTTTTAAATGTAATATTTTTTTTTCTAAAGTTTGTAGATTGTAAACACATTATTTTATAATGTAAATGACAGACAGTATTATTACCCGTCGAATAAGCCTATTTTTATCGCAGTGAAACCCAAACTTTTGCTGATATGATGTTTTTTGTACACACGTAGAGAAATTTCATTAAAAAAATCAAAATGGCTGCCATTTAGCGTGGAGGTGGGTTGGACCCAAGTTTATGCTGTATTTGTATATTAAAATAGTTGTTTTATAAGTATCTAGAATATCGCTAGTCCGTAACCGGACACACTGTATATGATGTAGTCACAAAAAATATATCAGAAGTGGTATCGTATATTTATGAAAATCTATATTAATATATTTTGCTTTAACGCCGAGGGTTGCCGATTCGATTCCCGCTTGGAGTAGATATATATTTATATAAATATATTTTTCTAGTCTGTGTGTACCTCGATGTCGATTCACCCTGACCATCTTGGAGAGCATGTAAAGTATTCGGTCGGTCCCGATTGAATCATACTTATAAGTAGATACATAACCTTAACGCGAACAAACATTCTTCATCTTATTCTTCTATTAAAAAAATATCTTTCATCAAATGCTCATGTCGGTCGCCTACTGATTTTTCGACTTTTAAAAATAAATATTGAATTTGGCTGAATTTAAAAATGCTTATATCACTTACATTTTTTTTTATTATCTAAGGTATCAATCGTTTCTCAAACAATAATCGTTACACAAATGAGCGGTCTGACAGTTAAATCTTTTGAAATCGATTAAATATCGACTATAAGTTTATATTAATTCATTAGTTAACAAACCTTTGAGAAGAGTATCAATAAAGTAAACGTCTTTGTAATCTGTGTATATAACTTTAGTTTTAAGAGCTTTCTGTAAATGTCTTTGAATAATTTTGAATAATAAAAGATTTAAGATATAGATATAGATAATATGTACTTAAAATCAATCCTCGGTAAGGCCATCTTCTTTTGGTAAGGATAAGGACTGAAACTTTATCCACAACATCGCTCTACTCGACTCGAATATACACATAACTAAAAATCTCAAAAAAAGCACATAAAAATTAATCGATGTAAAGATCCTGGTGCTCTAAAAAAATTTATTCATAATCATAATATAATCATAATTTTATCATTGCATACTTACAATTAAAAGATTTTACATGAGCGCTAAAAGTGAAAAAAAAAGTTATAAAAAAAACGGAGGTTCATTAAAGCAAGGATGATATCGTTAACACATTAAAATCTGTTAATAACAAGCTATAAATAAATAATCACGTTTTACCTACACAGTACTATTGTGTCGAAAAGTCATAATATTTTTAATTTTCTAACATTATACTATACTTTATAACTTTAATAGCTTGTAACTGACTCACTGCTTTTCTTATATGAAAAATAAGGGTTTTAACTTTAGGGCCTTACATAAGTTGCATTTTAAAAACAAATTTAACACTAACACACTGAACTAGCACGGATTTGAATCAGCAAAAGTCTCGGCTATCTAATAACGCAGAATCTGAAATAAAAAATTATGTCTCTCTATCATTGAAGTTTACTTAAGGACTTTAACAATGTTCTACTTTAAGAAGGTGTATTGCGTAATTAATTATTAAAAAAAACACCTACAAGCATACTTGAACTCTGAAAATAGATATGTATATTACTATTTTATGGCAATCGTTTAAAAGGAAAACCTTGTTACAAAATATTAAAGGATACTGATAAATAAAAAATACGATATGAAATGTTATTGTGAACATCTTTATGGTAATTTAACTGTCTATTGCATTCACAGTTTTTAGTTTGCTATTTGTGACACCTAATCTATAAGCGTCTAGGAAGTAACAAAAGTTATAAACTTATATTTGTACTATTAATCTCCTGCTGAATAAAATCTAAAATAAAGGTTACGAGTCTACTTCGCTATATATATATAATAACATTATTCATGTTTATGTACTATGTGTCATAAACATAAATAATTTAAATCACGAAAGCGTAAAAAATACAATGAATTACATTTACTAACAACTGCATTATTTTTCAATATATTATTTATATTTATATTGAGCTTGTTAGTTAGATTTTCACCGAGTGAAGGTCAGTAACGGTTGTTACATAATTTACATATTACTAGATATTGTAGTTTGGTTTTTAATATTCCTTGATTAGATCCGTTTGCTCGTATTATTGTTAGATCATCGTTATTCTACAAACATCACTTATAGCGTGAGAGATGATTGTACAAAAATCCATCTTATTTGTTATTTAATCAAACATCGTAACGCAACGTATTTATAAAAAAAAGTAAATTTTATAAGACCCTAACTGTAAGTAATTACACTACAGATGACACACCGACTCGACCAGGATAGTGCGATAATGTTAAAATTGATATCTTTTGCTTCTGCCACTGATTTTCATACGGTGAATGGGACACTCGGAAAATAATATTCTTTCCTTTCTTCATTCCTTTGATTATTGTCTACGACAAGATGTAATTACTTATAATCTGTTCATATGCTTGGTTTCTTACCGGCTATTTAAAAATAATGTTATTAGTAAAAGGGCAAATATTTGAAAACATGCAAATCGCGCGGCGGTTATTAAAGAACGAATGCGGAGTTTATATTTTTACTTTTGTGAATTATTTCTTATGTAAAAAAGTATCTCAAATATGGACCGATAACTAAAAATCTTATTTATAAATTGAGTTTAGAGATATTACAAATCAAAGAGCCAAAATCTAATTCCCATTCGTGTCCAATTCTCCATTTTCAATCAATAATTATCCTAAAATTGTTAAATTTTTCTTGAAGATTATACTTTTGGTAAGATATTCATAAACTTAAGTTGTTAATGAACACATAAAACCATGCTGTAACACGCAAAGAACATAACTTATTAAAAATAAGATCAGTTAAAAAATGTCCATGGACAACTTGCTAATTACCATTTGGGAACATTCCGTAATGATTTTTCTTGTAAAAACTGGAATATTCCAACCCAATAGTACATAGGCGCGTGGGTACCAGTTAGAGCTCGAACACCGAGCGAAGGCTAGTGTCAAAGATCAGTCTTTTTGGCGCCAATTGTGATTATCTCGTCCTCAAAGTGTTTTAGTAAAAATATTATCTAATAACCATTTATTGTTTTTTAGGTAAGTGATCAATTACATATTTTTGATAACATGTTTTATATAGTCCCTATAGTGACTCCTTTTGGATTTTGAGAATAGAATTAGAATGTTTCTAACACAAGACTGATTTATTTAAGAAAATAGTTGAAATACTACTTACCATTTGTCTCATTACCGATATTTGCCGTTCGCACAAGCGAATGGTAATTAGTTTTTTTTAGAAATGGTAATTATGTTGAAATTTCGTCTTAATTTGTGACAGCATTTTTGATGTCTGTGCGGAAAGGAGGTGATTCTTGTGACAACATTTTTGGTCTATTTTGAAGTCTTGGTCTATTTTATTATAGAAGCAGCGGCCTAATGCAAGCCTTTTGCAGCGAAATTGGGCCGCGCGCCGGGGAAGTACTTCTCTTTCACTTAACTTATGGTTTTTAGCCACGTTTCGGACTACACGGCCTTTCTTGCAACAAGAGTTCAGGTATGTTTTCCCGCCAAGGTTCCCTGAATGAAACCATTAAAAGGGCTCTTGCCACCATAGACGTTCCTGCTCTTGTTGAGCCTACTGGAATTGGTCGCGATAACGACAAGAGGCCTGATGGTTTAACACTGATTCCCTGGGAAAGGGAACGGGCGCTTTTATGGGACTCAACCTGCGTTAGCTCCGTCTCACGTCAGGGAGACAGCTTTAAGAGTGGAAGCCGCTGCGGAGAAAGTTGAAATGACTAAATGGCACAAATATTTGTAACTTATCCCATGTTATGTTTTTGTGCCGTTTACAGTCGAAACACTTGGACCTTAGAGTAGCAGTGCAAAAAAAATTCTAAAAGAATTAACTCTACATATCCTCCACTAGTGACAGGAGGGTTGGTGCATTTTTTGCCTTGCACGGATTATGTCACTAGTAAGATTTTACGTCAAATTTTCACGAGTATTGTGAACTAATGGCGTATCGCAAAGTTTTGTTTTGTAACTTCCTTGGGGCTATCGTCATTAGGACACACCAACCTCCAGTTTTCTACTGCGTCTGTGGCCTCTGTAATTTGGACTGAACCTAATTTTAAATTTTCGGAACATAGGCCTTTGATACTATGCACAGAAGCAAAAAAAGCAGGAAGAGCGACACTAGAAATTTTTCTCACGCCGATGCCACCATCTCTAATTGGTAAAGCAGCTTTTATATCTTAGTTATAATCTCTAATTTTGTTTTCATAATTACTATTTGAAAACTATTCATTACATTGTGAGTGACCTAATTACCAATTATTCATATTTATCACTACCGTTTGTATGAATTTTGAATTGCCTATCATACAAAAAGTAAATATTTTAAGACATTCCCTTAGATACTATTTTCAAAAGAAAGTACCTGAGATTACAAAAATCATATAAAGAATCATTTTCCTCACCTTTTTTTCTTAATCTCCGAAACTATGCCATATGCGCATTTTCAAATATTTACCCAAAAACAAAATCTACATTCGTATGTACACTAACGTTATGAGAAGCAATATTTGTTTATTCGTCTTTTTATTCGATATTTGTTATTCAACTCTGAAAGTACTAAAACATTGTAATATTTCTATAGCCATTACACTGATATCAAATATATTTTTATTTGTAATAATACGAAACATCTTTAAATATTAAAATACCTTCTCCTCTACTATAATTTCAACTAATATATGTCTTACGAGATAAAAGGATACGAAACTTTTTTGTATAATATTCATTTGTATAACGGTAAAAAATTGAGAGTGTATATGGTCAATTTTTATACAAACAAAAAAAATGACGCTTAGCGAAATAATGTTTTTCTCGAGGTTTTTTAATGACTTTTTCAGTAGGCAACAACTTTTAGATGATGTACTACATATACCTAATACCTACCATGTACTAAAAGTACCAATTTAACAGTCACATTATAGACTTAGTAATATATGCTTACTTTACGTTAAAAGGTCATAAACAAATGGAGAAAACAAAAGCTGTAGACGCTGATTTAAAAGTCATATTCCAAGACTGATTTTGATTATTTTTCATAAAAATCCTTTCGCTAACTAAATGAACAATTTAATTAAAAAAGTATAATAAGGATTTAATTATTTTTATTATATTGTACACAACAAAATCTGTAGGTATCATACATCGAGACCAGAAACATATATTTGAATAAATACAAATATCTGCCCAAGTGGGAATCGAACCCGCAATCGCCGGCATTGAGGCGATTACTCGCACCACTACACCATAACAGTTATCTAAACGAATAACCCACATTACCTTAATTTTAGGCTCATATGGTAGTTTTTAAATTTAAAGTTAGTAATATTTTTATATAATCTGGCAATATTCAGTCGTTTCTTCCATTAAATTTACGACGAAAAACGGACTTCATAAATGTTAGTTTAAGTGCAGGTTCAAAAATACTCGCCACGCTGGGCTGGTGGATTGGCGAGCGCAGTTAGTTGTGGCAGGATTTGGTGACGTAGCTAGCCACCACCATCCTGGTTGGTGTGCAGTTTTTCGCACCAGTGTGGCGTTAGTCACCTTTTACAACACTTCGGCAAGAAAGAGGTCGGGACTATTCTTCTCTGCCGATCACCGCATGCGAAAATAATACATATATAGACTTAAAATGGTTTAATAAAATAAAATTAAATATAGTATTGTAATTAGCTAATTGAATTTTAGGTAGTTTAGAACAATATTTAATTTAAAAAATTAAATATAAATAATTAATGACTTAACTAAGCTCTCAAAAAAGGGTGTAGATGTATCAGGAGGAAAGTGGATGTGAACATCTATTATTCTTTTTCACTTCACGAGCACGGAAAGTCGAAACTTAAGATCCAGAATCCAAAAACAGCATTTTATTTTAATTCATTTGAAAGACAGATTGTAATAATATAATTATATTATAACTTTACTTGATATACCTACGTTAATTTTGTGATTGAATTTGTAGTTTAATTTTTATTTTGTGTTTTATTTGAAACACAAAAACTCTAAACGAAAAATTCTAATTATATATCTGAGCTAAGCATACCATGTGTGAACAACAAAAGCAAATATTTTCCCGGCAACAAACAAAAAATATATTATAAATTAGTGGAATCGCCATTTGGTTCTCGGCATACTATAATAGCGCCGATCCATACTCTGCCTAGGGTGTCGTAGAAGGTGGCTAAGAGCAAATAAAGCTGCATAACACCAGCGCAGCCTCATTGGAGACTATAAGTGACTTTCCGAGTGAATAACCTAGTACTCAAAAAATTATGGATGGAAGAAAGGAAAGGAAAGCACATAGGGCCGCTGCTTGGAGAGCGCTAGGGTGCATCTGTGTCTATTGCTGAATGTGGCAGTATGCAGGTCGCTTAGCCGGTCGGTGGATCCACCGATCCCCAACAGTTGGCTTGGCGCCAGTAGAGTCTGCAAGGTATCATCATCATTTGAGAACGTAGCTGATGCGGTCCGGCAGACACCTAACTGGAAAAGTCCGCTGGTCAACGGCTTGCATCACTATTGGGGTATTACAATACATATATAAGGGTTTTCGGTACTTGTACAGTTGTAATAAAGCAGTCAAGATTCTCTATCAAGAGCTTACTCTTAAGTATGATCTCCTGGAATAGAGAATTCCGTATTTTCATTATACATCGATGCCAATACTCGAACGTGACAAATCCGGCTCTACTAGTACCTACCTGAACAATCCCGATATCGTGGTGATGAATAGGACACGGTAGAGGCGTTTCTAGTAAGATCACCATTCCACATGACAAGAACCTCTTGAAAGTCAAAATACAGAAAATACGTTAAAATCTGGATCTAGCGCATGTGGTGGTTGACATGTGGGTTGTGGAGTCCACTGAAATTCTACTTATAATCCTAATTACGAGTATAGTACTTAGTACATTTGGAATGGAATGGAAAAATATGTATTTTACTCATAGCTGTTAGTTTGTATTTGATTGTATTAGAATTTATATTAACAAAATATTCATGAATTGCCCAAAAAATTAATTTTAAGTTTTGTATTTAAGAACCAATGGCCGCTGAAGCAGACATGTCCTGAAGTGGAGACGGCGTATCGGCAAACGATACGCAGTGTAAGGCGTCCTCCGGCACGCTGGACTGACGGCTTACACAGGATCGGCGGAGGAGGCTGGATAGGATTTAGTAATTTTATTGACAATCTATTTATTATTTACAAATTTTTTATTTCAAATTACAACAAAGAATTGTAAAAACACATAATTTAAATGAAATATTTAATATATTTACTAACACTTTTTACGCGCACACGCAAATTTTGTTAGTAATTTTATTGATTATGTTAATAAAATTTAATTCCGAATATGTATATAAAATTTATGAAATGTGAGATTCAATTCTACTACACAGAACCATAAAATTACTATAAGTATCTGACAAATACAAAAAACATTGTGAAATTGCATCCTGTTTAGTACTTTGGCTATAACAAAATGTAATATTAAAACAAATGCGTATTAAAATAGCAATACAGTACAAGGTTTTGTAATTTTAGCATGCAATGGCTTACTAAACATGTATTTTTACAAAAAAAAAATTACAGTGTATCGCAGAGTTGCACGAAACAAATTTTAAATTTAAGTGCTTATTAAACTAATTTAATCACAAGAATCGTGATAATCTGTTGCACGAAACCTACATCTGATTAAGTTAACAAAAAAAATTAGTTTAATTAAAGACCTATCTAACGGATGATTAATTCCAACAGCTTTAAATTAATCATGAGATCAACTAATTTTAAGATTAATTGCAACTTAACTAACGGAAAGTTAGCGACGGTTTCGTGCAACTCGCCGTATGAGGCAGAGATTTATTTGAATTTATTTGAAAAAAATATTTAGAATTTGAAAGTTGGTTTATTGTATATACCACAAACGTGATGGAAACCGTAACTGCAAAAATGTCTAGTTCACAATATAAGGAATTTATCAATACACACTGATCTGTGGTCATTGTATAATTGTACTTTGAGTGAAATATTTCATTCAATCGAAATCTAATATTGAATAAATAGACAATAGACCTATTGTGTTAGTAATTATCTTACAGTTTATAAAAAGATTTTACGGTGGAAACTTTATTAGAAATGAACGTATGTATACCCGCGGATTTGTCTGCTTGCTCAGTAATCCAATTCATGTAGTTCCCTATCATCCGTTCTGTTACAGAGTTGTATCTTTTGAACTATAAACATTTGATAATTACAGATTATGTATTATAATGAGTCTTAACAACAAATAATAAAAAAATAAAAAAATGCGTAACGAGATTTTTTGATCTTGAGACATATCTAATGTTAAAGTTTTCAATTTTTTTTATTTAAATAACATTCCATACTGTGAAGATGGTGTCGAGGGTGAAAGGTAATACATAAAAATG
The DNA here is from genome assembly GCA_036937285.1 of Euphydryas editha. Lineage (NCBI taxonomy): Eukaryota > Metazoa > Arthropoda > Insecta > Lepidoptera > Nymphalidae > Euphydryas > Euphydryas editha. Next base: position 9,845,199 of record JAUPFZ010000018.1, read on the forward strand.
AAAAGCTTATGCACAGAATTCTTTATCTTTTTATCTATTAACTTATATTGTAAGCAACACACGTTACCAGTATGACAGTAAATCAACGATTTTATACACGCTATACATGATTGTGTAGCTCTGCAATATGCGAATAGTGTGTGCTTGTACGAGTGTGTGTATTTGTAGGTATGTAAAATATATACACAATATATTTTTGTGTGAATTAAATTCATTTTAGTATACGCTTGACCTAAACATTGAATCTTGACATTTAATATAATGTTATGTTCACATGTTAATAAAAATGCATTAATTTTATTTTTATGCAAATATATTTATTTATATATTAGCGTATTAGATTCGTTCCAAATTTCATAATATTTTCGAAATTGAAGATCTAGAAGTAATATTCAGGATACCTTATAACATTTAAACTAGTTTTTAGAAAAATTTAATAAATTTGAAATGAGAATTTTTTCGGGAATAGTAAATAAACGTATTGGCGGGTAACTTAATGAAAATAATCGCCTTTGTAAATATAAAAGAACTAAAATATCTGTTAAAACTAGTAGCGCAAATAAGTATAGAGAAGACAGAAAATAGGAAGGAGCTAAGGATTAGGAAAGGCTTGATCTCTTCTGACTCGTTGTTGACTTTTGATTCTCTTAACTAGATATTTTAAAGGACACAAAAGACAAAACTTTTAAATCTAAACTCCATTTATTTATTTATTTATTTTTTATCGTACGTTCTGAATATATGTAAAATCGAATATCCAAAAACATTTAATAAGCCCATGATTGAAATAAAGTCGTCGTGATTTTTATAAATCATAGTAAGACAAAGGCAAGATTCGTTTGTTATAAATTAAAATATTGAATTAATATTCTTAATATCCACCCCATGTCCATCGTGATAGAGCGAACAACAAAACTTTTTTTAAACGCTTTACGCACTGAGGCTGTTTGTGGTGCCTACCTAACGAAGGTACTCTGGCGACCATGAAAGCATACTTTTACAATTTTTCAACTTAATATATTTTCAATAACAGCTAATAGTAAAGTAAATTTACATTTGCTAACATAATCTTTTAATATTGACAATTTGTTGCGAGATACTACAAAGAAAACGACGAAACGTTCTAATATATAGTTACTTATTTCACAGTTTTACGATTATAATACATAATGACCAATATTACGACGTAAAATAATGACATAGTTCATAATATTTACATTTATATTTACAGAGAATAATATATTAGGATATAATAGTTACTATTAAAATAATTTCTCAAATAAAACCATGTACTATCTCTTTACTTTAACTCAAATAAAGAGCAGACATATAGATAGTTAAAAGTAGGCTGTGTATGTATATTTAACAGATTTAAGAAAATAAATGCATTCTCTTGTTATATATGAACTTTTAATTAACATGTAATGTTACGAAGTTCTATTGAAGGATTCTTGTTTGTTAAAAGTACTGTTCACGCTAAGACAATCAGATAAACAATATTTCGAATTGTAATCAAAAAACTATAATACGAATGAATAATAGATACTGTACTATACTGCAACCATTTTTTTTTATGACGCAGGGTAATCCATTTACGGATGATATCCAGGACGCCCGGATCGGCAGTCCTAGACCTATGTCCGACTCGACACTTTGGGAGTGCAATACCATACTAAACCCCTGCGGGAGCCTTCAGCCGCTTTAATTGGAGGGTCCCGTCTGCAGGCAACAGGATCCATCCAGCGACAGGCTGGCCTCGGCGAAAAGGTCAGACTTCTCCTACATGGGGACTGTGCGGCTAACCTCTGAACAGTCCACGACGACGTCGTGCCTAGCAGGACCGGGTTCCCATCCCGGCCCGACACGGGCACAAGGGCGTCACTGGAGGCGCATTAAGTAGCGCCTCCTACGCACCCCCATTCGTCGCCCGCGGATGGAGGCCACGTCGGCAGCCTCCTCTCTCCTCCGCTCGTCGGCCTCCTTCTGGGACATTACTGTCTCGCTGAAGGAGACCATCGCCTTCACTATACTGCAACCATCTGTAAGTATCCCAATACTATTATTACTAGACAACGGCTTTTTTTATATTAAGAAAATGAACTTAAACTTAACCTGCCACTACAATAAGGGATATAGATTTTATTCCGAGAAATTCTCGTTTCCTCAGGACATTTTTTTCATTGCTAAGCACTTTTAATTTCAAAATTTATTTATTATTCAAAATCAGCTGTTAATCACTTAATTTAAAAATATTATTTTACCTTGTTCTTTGGCTAGTATCGTCTGTTTCATCGTGGTAAAATATGTGAGGCTCCCGGATTTATATGTTCGAGACCCCTTACAGTCGCGTTTGTCACCATCATTCATCGTCGGCGAATGAATGGTTCCTTTAAAATTTGTAATGCCAAATAGAACGATTGAAAGAAAATTCGTGTCCATTTAATGTTATTTCACAAGCAACAGGGCTGTTCTCGTTGGCATTGTTTAGAAATCGCAGTTAGCGGTGAAGCGATAATTTGTAATACTATTGAATGAGATTCTATCGCTTGAACATACTTACGAAATCAATTAATCGATTTATATCTAGCCATTTTTGTTTAGAAAACATTTACCAGAAACTTTCAATTTAATTATAACTTAATTTAATTAATAAACCGAGCATTAATTACTATGAGTAAAGTTTTTTAATATGTTTATTTTATTTTAAGATTTAGATTTTATATTATAAAATAAATAAATATGTTTTACGATAGTATACTATTTATATTTTTAGCGAATTGTTTGATTGGTTGATTTATTTTATCCATATTTTGGATGAAAATTTCACACTAGAATTCAGTTCTGATTTTACAGTCCTTTAAGTCTCTGTGTAGTGTTTGTGATAGCTTATACGCTAAACTATATACAGTTTCTGTTGTTATATATACATACATATATAATGTTCTTTGTTAAACAGGTTTTCTAAATCGAAAAGGTTAGATTAAGCATCAGAATTTTTTTAAATGAAAAATCATTCGTGAAATTCAAGAAAATATTATAACAATATTTTGAAGGTCACTATGATTATAACAGAAGAGTCGCCGGAAGCCGTTGAATGGGGGCTGCTTGGTCGATCGGTCCTTTTTGGTCGGTCGCCGGTCGCTTTGAAGGTGGGGGAGCCCTACTTTCAGCAGTGGACATCGTACGGCTGATATAATGATGATAATGATGTAGTGATTGTCTTTGTTATTTTGAGAAATAAGTTATTGAATCACTAAAGATTATTTTAAATTAGGCTGGAATTTGCAAATAAAACATACTCTTTATCCTTATTATTATAATAATAACATTATACTAATACATATAATTATGCACTTACGCAATTAATTGTAGACCACACACAGTATGTCAGTAGCCAATAGCATACATATATAAAGATAATTATTAGTTTTGCAAGATCTTATATTATAATTATAATATGACATACATAAGAGATGAATAATATAATATTCATAGTTCATACATAATTAAATTATTATGTATGAATAATAGATTCAACGATGACCATTCGACGACCGTTCTGGTGTAGTGGTGCGAGTAGTTGCCTCAACACCGCGTGGCGGCGGTCGCGGGTTCGATTCCCGCTCGGGAAAGATATTTATTTGTTTCGAGTCTGGGTGTATGTCCTTGTGTGTCTCCCCACTGTGCTTCGGAGAGGAAGTAAAGCCGTCGGTCCAGGTTGTTATTATAGACACCTGATAACGATCGTTACTCACGGTAAGGAAATTATTCGCCAACCCACAGTGGAGCAGCGTGGTGGATTAGGCTCCAACTCTTCTTCTATATGGAGCAGGGGCTTCGCGCAGCAGTGGGTTGTTTACAGGCTGATACAGTACAGTACAGCAATAGATTCAAATTAAGATTCCTTTAGCACTAAGTTCAGAAATGTCTTAGTTTTATTGATTTAATAAAACTGATAATTTAACGTAATCGACTAAGACTAGACGGAAATATATAAATTATACGTATATCACATTTGTCAAATGAGCAAATATTATTTATTAATTTAGTGTATGCATGACACGATCAACTTCATCACAATTTTAGAAATGATTAACTGTTTTAATAAAAATCGATCTATTATATCAATCGACTTTAAAAAGAAACCAATCAGGGACTTAAGAATTAATATTTTATATCGATTTTTTTGTGAAAGACCCCAGACAGAGTACCTACTTCCTGACAAACGGATATACACGGCACATGGATGAAGATCTTTGGAAACGTAATACCTCTGAGAGATGGGTCTTGATGACTTTAATATATTTTTTAATCATATATACGTCTCTTACTGGTCGTCAGTTCTTCGTAATATGTACTCCGTCCAACGGTTTGCTACGCATGCAATTGTGCCGGTTGCCTTGTTGTGCTACCGAATCTCCTCATTTCTGATTCTATCGATTCGATCGTATAGAGGTGCGCAGGGCATAGTTCTTACGTTAAACGATTTTGTGTGCTATATGTCACTGACATTGACAACAGGTATGTTCAAAGATTTAAGGCGTTATAATCCAGTTAGTTAACAATTTTGTATTAACCTCTATTGACCTTCGAGCAATAGGTCGCGAGATATTCGCGAAAAACTGATTTTCGTGACCTTTTGACCTTTATAACTTTTTTAGCCGGCACGATATTAATGTTTTTTCGTCATTTTTCACATCTTCATCACAACGACGTAATAAAGGTTTATACGAAAATTCAGCTCACTAGGAATTTTTCTGCAAATAAAACCTAAGATGACTGGATTATTAAGGAAGAGGAGATACCGCGAAGTTTTCCGGACGCTTCTCATCTGAGCTGAATTTAGCGGTTTTCCTCTTAACTAGACAGGAATTAGTCATTTAATCCTATTCTTTATTAGAACAGACATGATAGATTTTTTACTTCTTTATCATGGAACCGTTCATCAATTTCCTAAAAGGCTTCTTCTTACAGAGATCCTCTTTTACCGTGAAGTTATCCAGCCATTAAATCAAAAGTTTTTAATTGAAAAGCTATCTATAAAAAATATTAGACTTGTGTGCTTTTTTTAATAATCTGAATATAATTGCTAACTTTGTTCTCTAGAAGTAGCTCTAGCTCTTCATTCATAAAATTTTAGTAATAAATGCGTTTAACAAACAAAACAAAACAAAAAAACAAACAAACAAACCATTTTTTTTAAATAATGATATCGATAGAATAGATTGTAACACGTTTTCTCTTTTTTCGGCCTTTTCATTTGTATCATAAATAATAATTGTTTAATGCTTTGAAGACCCTTGAAGCGAAGTATACAATAAATAATATAATAAAAATTTAATTTTTCTTAACAACTGTACATCGTGTTCATCACGCCATTGTATCAGAGGCTTTCAATTAACATGTAATCATACAATATTAATTGAATATTGTAAAACGAACTTATTAATACAAAGAGATGATTAAAATATTGTGTTTAACATCAGTTAATTTGTGTTACTCATAAAAATCAAATAATTTAGTTCAAATTTTAACTTGAATTAGATGTATTTCTTTTAACTTATTTAAAAGAGAGAGAGATACAGGGAGAGAGAGTGCGAAAACTCTAGCAAATAATTTCTAAGTTAAGATATAACACTGACTAAAACATCTTACTCATCAATTTCAACGGTTACGCGTTCCAATCTAGGCAGACACTACAGTAGTTTCAAGTGCTAAAATTTATAAATTAATTTCATTCTAGGTGGTAAAGCAAAACATCGTGAACATCCATGTCACGGGTGAAAATGTAATTACTCTCTTTCTAAAAAGAAAAGAGGCTTTTACCCAATAGTTGGATATTTGCAAGCTATTACATTATAATAAAGTTGTTGTTGACTTTAAGATATATTTAAATCAAATAAGATTATTAGCTAAGATTTTACAAATCATTAAAATTCAATTCCTAATACACCGAACCTAATGTTATGTGTATCAAATTTTTTTTGAGGTATACACGAGACATGCTCAACTCATTAAAAAAATATTAACATCGGTCTCAAGTCGTCAAAATTTTATGTAGTTGCGAAACAAACATACTCAAAATACAATATACATGTTATGTTAGAATAACTAACTACAAATTTTTTGAAGTCATTTAAAATTTTTTATTTTATTTTATTGATTTTAAATATAAAAAAATAACATTACATAAACCAAGGTAAAATTTATTACAAGAACGTCTTTAATCATCATGTAAACAGAACTTAAATGTCAAAGCCGATACTAGGAAAGTAAAAGTTTCAGCCTGTGAGTCATTATATATAACCGCTCTTTCGTAAACCTTGATGTGGAACCAGTTCTCAGCGCTTCTTCACCCATATAGTGATAACCATCTTATTATGTCATTACCATAACACGGTTTATTAAATTGTCCGAGATTCTCGAAGGTAGCAATACATTTTACAATCACATCTGTAACACATATTTTATTCATACATAATATACATCATTCAATATATACATTGCTTATCCGCGTGCGCTGCTGTCTGGGAAAAGACGTGGTTTGATGTTAACGGTTTGTTTCAATTTATTTTTTTATACATATTATGCATTTTTCAGTTTTTTTTCAAGAAGGCCGAGGCCGAGCGTTTATTTTTTTTTCCCTTATTCTACACCTTATATTTTAAAACAAACACTTTACTAATTATATCCATATCCCTATTTTATGACACATCCTTAATTACTCCATCACATGTAGTAAGTTTCCAATAACTGGATGTACAGATTATCCCGATTCCTAAGAAAAACTAGTGCTACCTGTGTATCCGATTTCCGACCGATTTCTATTCTTCCTTTCCTCTCAAAAATCCTAGAAAAGGTAGTTTTCCAACAGTTAAACAGTTTATTTTACAATATATTTATAATATTCCCTCTTAAATCCTCGTCAGTCTGGATTCCGTTCTGATCATAATACGGTTTCAGCTCTAGTCAGAGTTACCGATGATATTCGATTGGCTATGGACAATAACCACCACACAGTTTTGACACTGTTGGATTTAAGTAACGCGCTTAATTGTGTTGACCAAGATATTCTATTGAGTGTATTACGCGCTTTTAATATGTCTCAAGCGGTGACAGACTGGTTTTTGAACTACCTTAAAAGGCGACGACAGAGTATACGCTATGATGATGGCATATCTTCGTGGTATGATGTCCAAGCCGAGGTATCTCAAGGCGACGTTTTATCTCCATTGCTCTTCCTAATTTTCATCAATTTAAATACTCAATGTATTTCTTCTCTCTATCATATATACGCAGATGATATCCAAATTTATCATTGCACAATGCTTCAAGATCTTCATAGTACAATTGATTCAATGAAGAGAGATTTAGCTAACATTTCTGAGTCGAGCAGACGCTATAGGATTATTATAACCCTGGCAAATCTCGGGTCATATTTATAAATAAATAAACGTTTCACAGTCAACGGCCCCCAGTAGGATGTGAATCCTGTTTCAGGGGTCCGGAAACACACAGAATACACAAGCACAAACGCCCAGACCACGACAAATATCTGTATGGCCTATACAAATATTTGCCTATTAATAAACATGTGCGAGAATCGAACCCGCGACCGCTAGCGCATCAGCCAGTTGCTGTGACCACTGCGCCAACGCGTTATTGGCATCCTAAGCGTGACTGCACGGGGTGATCGCTCAATACTACCTGCTATCGTATATAACAGTATTAGTTTGCCACCTGATTGTGCCACCGTTAGGAAATTTGGTATACAACTTGGTCCGACTTTGTCGTGGTCAGTACGATTAAAAGAAGTTAGTAAAAAAACCTTCGTTGCGCTGAGCTCGCTATGGTGCCGCAAGTCTTTTTTACCAATTCCTACCAAAATTATCTCGGCCGATTAATCTGCTAATTGCGTTGTTATCGACATCAGCGTAGTAAACACGGGTGTTTGTGTACTTAGTGATTCACTACCACATGAGCGACGCTGTCGTATATTCGAAGCTTCTTGATCTTGATCTGAACAATAATAACATCGCCGTATGTCTGTCCTTGCGCTTCGTGGATATTAATGACGCGAGACCATTCGCTTCACCGGTTCCGCATCTTTGGTCCAACGGGAATTTCTTCTCCTCTTGCATGTAGATCAAGTACAGGGTTTCCCGTTTAGTCATCGGTATTTGAGTGCCAGTAGTTTAAGTCCAAGTCGGTCCTAATTGTAATCATAAGCGTCTGATAACGATCGTTACTCTTGGTAAGAAAATCTACCAACAAGCAAGATATCAGCGTGGCATATCGAGCTCCGTCTCTTACTTTCTCCTCTTTGCCCATCAGTGGGATATTTACAGGCTGTTTCAACACAGTTTTAGAGAATATCACTGTAACTACAAATTCCAATCAACTAATAGTTAAACAATAATGAACTCCACACATACAACGACTCCGAGTAAGATGAAGCTACGTTTGTCTGTCCTACGGGTGTTCAAGTATCTTTGTGACCTATTGCGCAACAGCTAATGCCGTGAATATTATGCTAACCCGTTGTTAGGAGTGACATGATGATATTATTTTAATTAAAAGTCTAAAAACGAATTTTATCGCATTTATATGCGAATAATTCGGATTCGGACACCCACCACCTCTGTCCCCCGAGAACATGGACGCTGTAAGGGGTCCGAAACGTAGGGAAATAATCTATAATATAAAAATAAGTCGGGTTTTCCTTCCTGACGCTATAATTCCAGAACGCACGAACCGATTTCCACGGTTTTGCATTCGTTGGAAAGGTCTCGGGCTCCGTGAGCTTTATAGCAAACAAAATTTAGGAAAAATTTCAAGAGAAAAGCAGGAAAACAGGGAAAATCATAATAATATAATCTTATACTCTCATAATGAACTGAAGTGCATTGAATCAACTTCTAAACAACACATTGCTTGGCAAAGGCCTCTTCTCCATATAGAAGAAGGGTCATCATTGACTCTCATCAAATGATTTAAAAATTATAAATTTTGTAATCTATAATATAAAAATAAGTCGGGTTTTCCTTCCTGACGCTATAATTCCAGAACGCACGAACCGATTTCCACGGTTTTGCATTCGTTGGAAAGGTCTCAGGCTCCGTGAGCTTTATAGCAAACAAAATTCAGGGAAAATTTCAAGAGAAAAGCAGGAAAACAGGGAAAATCATAATAATATAATCTTATACTCTCATAAAGAACTGAAGTGCATTGAATCAACTTCTAAACAACACATTGCTTGGCAAAGGCCTCTTCTCCATATAGAAGAAGGGTCATCATTGACTCTCATCAAATGATTTAAAAATTATAAATTTTGTAATCTATAATATAAAAATAAGTCGGGTTTTCCTTCCTGACGCTATAATTCCAGAACGCACGAACCGATTTCCACGGTTTTGCATTCGTTGGAAAGGTCTCGGGCTCCGTGAGCTTTATAGCAAACAAAATTCAGGAAAAATTTCAAGAGAAAAGCAGGAAAACAGGGAAAATCATAATAATATAATCTTATACTCTCATAATGAACTGAAGTGCATTGAATCAACTTCTAAACAACACATTGCTTGGCAAAGGCCTCTTCTCCATATAGAAGAAGGGTCATCATTGACTCTCATCAAATGATTTAAAAATTATAAATTTTGTAATCTATAATATAAAAATAAGTCGGGTTTTCCTTCCTGACGCTATAATTCCAGAAAGCACGAACAGATTTCCACGGTTTTGCATTCGTTGGAAAGGTCTCGGGCTCCGTGAGCTTTATAGCAAACAAAATTCAGGAAAAATTTCAACAGAAAAGCAGGAAAACAGGGAAAATCATAATAATATAATCTTATACTCTCATAATGAACTGAAGTGCATTGAATCAACTTCTAAACAACACATTGCTTGGCAAAGGACTCTTCTCCATATAGAAGAAGGGTCATCATTGACTCTCATCAAATGATTTAAAAATTATAAATTTTGTAATCTATAATATAAAAATAAGTCGGGTTTTCCTTCCTGACGCTATAATTCCAGAACGCACGAACCGATTTCCACGGTTTTGCATTCGTTGGAAAGGTCTCGGGCTCCGTGAGCTTTATAGCAAACAAAATTCAGGAAAAATTTCAACAGAAAAGCAGGAAAACAGGGAAAATCATAATAATATAATCTTATACTCTCATAATGAACTGAAGTGCATTGAATCAACTTCTAAACAACACATTGCTTGGCAAAGGACTCTTCTCCATATAGAAGAAGGGTCATCATTGACTCTCATCAAATGATTTAAAAATTATAAATTTTGTAATCTATAATATAAAAATAAGTCGGGTTTTCCTTCCTGACGCTATAATTCCAGAACGCATGAACCGTATTCCACGGTTTTGCATTCTTTGGAAAGGTCTCGGGCTCCGTGAGCTTTATAGTAAACTAAATTCAGGAAAATTTTCAACGGAAAAGCAGGAAAACATGGCAAATCATAATAATATAATCTTATACTCTCATAATGAACTGAAGTGCATTGAATCAACTTCTAAACAACACATTGCTTGGCAAAGGCCTCTTCTCCACATAGAAGAAGGGTCATCATTGACTCTCATCAAATGATTTAAAAATTATAAATTTTGTAATATTATCTATAATCTATAATATAAAAATAAGTCGGGTTTTCCTTCCTGACGCTATAATTCCAGAAAGCACGAACAGATTTCCACGGTTTTGCATTCGTTGGAAAGGTCTCGGGCTCCGTGAGCTTTATAGCAAACAAAATTCAGGAAAAATTTCAAGAGAAAAGCAGGAAAACAGGGAAAATCATAATAATATAATCTTATACTCTCATAATGAACTGAAGTGCATTGAATCAATTTCTAAACAACACATTGCTTGGCAAAGGCCTCTTCTCCATATAGAAGAAGGGTCATCATTGACTCTCATCAAATGATTTAAAAATTATAAATTTTGTAATCTATAATATAAAAATAAGTCGGGTTTTCCTTCCTGACGCTATAATTCCAGAACGCATGAACCGATTTCCACGGTTTTGCATTCGTTGGAAAGGTCTCGGGCTCCGTGAGCTTTATAGCAAACAAAATTCAGGAAAAATTTCAAGAGAAAAGCAGGAAAACAGGGAAAATCATAATAATATAATCTTATACTCTCATAATGAACTGAAGTGCATTGAATCAACTTCTAAACAACACATTGCTTGGCAAAGGCCTCTCCTCCATATAGAAGAAAGGTCATCATTGACTCTCATCAAATGATTTAAAAATTATAAATTTTGTAATATTATCTATAATATAAAAATAAGTCGGGTTTTCCTTCCTGACGCTATAACTCCAGAACGCACGAACCGATTTCCACGGTTTTGCATTCGTTGGAAAGGTCTCGGGCTCCGTGAGTTTTTTTTTTTTTTTTTTCATCATTGACTCTCATCAAATGATTTAAAAATTATAAATTTTGTAATCTATAATATAAAAATAAGTCGGGTTTTCCTTCCTGACGCTATAATTCCAGAAAGCACAAACAGATTTCCACGGTTTTGCATTCGTTGGAAAGGTCTCGGGCTCCGTGAGCTTTATAGCAAACAAAATTCAGGAAAAATTTCAACAGAAAAGCAGGAAAACAGGGAAAATCATAATAATATAATCTTATACTCTCATAATGAACTGGTGCATTGAATCAACTTCTAAACAACACATTGCTTGGCAAAGGCCTCTTCTCCATATAGAAGAAAGGTCATCATTGACTCTCATCAAATGATTTAAAAATTATAAATTTTGTAAACTATAATATAAAAATAAGTCGGGTTTTCCTTCCTGACGCTATAATTCCAGAACGCACGAACCGATTTCCACGGTTTTGCATTCGTTGGAAAGGTCTCGGGCTCCGTGAGCTTTATAGCAAACAAAATTCAGGAAAAATTTCAACAGAAAAGCAGGAAAACAGAGAAAATCATTTTTTACATACAGTGCCATCTCTGATACATAGCATGTACTACTTCATCTTTTAATCCCCAAACGAAATGTTACAAAAACAAGAAGCCATATGGTGGCGAAACGGAGTTCGCCGGGTTTGCTAGTTTAAATTAAATATTGTTAAACAGTAACATTAAATAAACGCGATAAAATCCGTTTTTAGACTTTTAATTAAATGAATAAAATTCGCGTAAATATAAGAGAACAATATGATGATATTAGACCGATTTTATCTTAAATTTTTAAATAATTACGCATATATGCATGTACCATACCACATATGTTTGTTACCACCTGCCATTTTCTGTTGAGATTCACCCTATTGCTACAATTGCTTGGAAGAGATAACAATGAAGCTATACTTTACTTTAATAAAGTAATGGAATTGAATGTGATGTCAATTATTGTACTTTTATCTTTATATGACACGTGACTAATACGACAACGACACTAACGCATTTGAATAGCTTTTCTGTAATGTTAGATGTAAGATGATGGAATAAATAAATAAATATTGTTTTTTTTTGTATTACATAAAGCGTATAAAATATATAAATATAAAGTGTATAATATGTAAAAATGCACTATTAAGTCTTTATTTGTATATGACATAAAAGTAAAGCACTTGCAACTCCAGAAAAGCCACCAATGCATTACTGGCGAAAGGCAAGAAGGAAAATAGAGAGCTGCTTGGAGACCGTATAATACTTGCAGTCACAGTATACAGCTAGTCTCTACCACAACTTAAAAAATTTAAATTGCGTCACTTGAATTGAATGGATCAGTTGAACATCAAAGTAGTCTGACAAATCTTTTGTATACAAGCAAGGAATAGTGTATTTTCAATAAAAATTATATTTACGAAACAATTGAATTTAAATGGTAAATTATTTTTTTGAAAAAAACAAAGTTTTAAAAAGCTAAAAAGAATATCTCAAGTTTTACAAATGTTAATTGAATAGACTAACTTCCTACCTCATATTTCCCTCCCCCAACCTCTTACTATATATTGGTATATATGGGTAGAAGGTAGAGATTTTTGTTACAAATGAAATAAACAAATTTATGAATAACTACGTGTCATTTAATTTTTATACACGATGTACAATTAATATTAATCGTTAAAATAGTTGTAAAAATTTATGTATTCATGTTTTAACATTATTTCTAAGAATAATGTGCAAGGTCTAAATTCAAACTTCTAATTGTGAATCTTTTTAAAATCTTTATATTTTGTTTTAGTTTTATGTCGCCTTTTTTATATTAAAAAGATAACAGCCTTTTTGTTTGATTAGTAACGTTTCTTTTAGAAGTTTATATATGTATTATTTGTAGTTTGGTGAGAAAACATTGACATTATATGAAAACAAAGTGACCTTGTCGACACCCAGTCTTGTTGTCGCCCTAAATCATGTCTGGTTGGTTTTTGTCGTTTTTCATCGTTCATCTAGGACAACGGGCAAAAATAAAGTTACAACTTGGACGCGTTTCTGCTTTTTAATCGTATTTTAGTTGTTGATAAGAGAAATTTACTATGCGAGTTTTTAGTATCACAGGTATACCATCGAAATATAATTATGAGCTATTATGACGTCACTTCTCCGTGCGGTGACTGGCAAATAACCCGACCTCTTTTTTGCCGAGGTATGGTAAAAGGCGACTAAGGACATAGTGGCGCGAACAACTTTACACTTATCAGGATGGTAATGGGCAGCAGCGTCACCAATACCCTGCCATAACACAGTGCGCTCGCTAACCAGTCTACCAAGAGTATCGCCAAACCCCCCAGAGATGATGATGGAGGATTGGTTCAGCAATGAGCATCCAACGGCTGATGTAATGGTGAATTTTTCCATTCTACCTTCAAAGGTTTGAATACATTTACATCAACAGATTAGATCAATCAATAAAAAAATTATAGGTAAAAAAAAAATATAAATCTGTCAAAAACATCAATTATACAGTTACGAATTGACCACTAATGTGCCCTTGTTTAAAAATTATATTTCTGTTAAAATATTTTAGGAGCGGAGTAATAACCGTCACAACAATCGACATTATAATAAGAAGGCATGTAGAGCATCGAGGTACATCTAGTTTTCGGACTATAGTATTTTTATAACACGTTATATTTTATTACTGGATTATATTTTAATTATAAGAATGAAAATTAATATAAATGTATAAATATTTATGTATTAATTTGCATATAAATTTTTACGCCAAGGATACGTAAATAAACAGTTATATAACTAAATTAGAATATAAAACATATCGAAATAAAGATATATATAAAACTATTAACCATAAATTCGGTAGTTATATAATTATTATACTAATAAGACAGGGTAAGAAAAACCATGTCAAAATAACACTAGACATTCCTCGCAGTTTCATCCATCGTTTATTTTCTACACTCTTACATAGATTTATAACCTTTGTTTACACGGGTCGTCTCGTGATAGCCCAATCTTCCTCAATTATCTAGATTTATTACATTTAATAAAATTATAATTTTCACGTTTTTAATTGTTTAAATAACGTTTTGACAGAAATTTTTGAAGCGACTTAAAAAAATTGTTCGTAATTTTTAACGAATTTAATATTACAAAATATTAAATTAGGTATTAGTATTTATAATTTTTAAAAATAAAATTCAGTATATTAGTCTGTATATGTGTTTGAACACGCATAATTGCTAAGTATTAAAATCATAAAGCATATCCTCATTTAGTCTTTATTTTATCAAAATCGCTTGACTCTATAAAAAGTTATTGTAATTTGAATTTTGTATTTTGTAGGATGGCGTTAGAGAAGAGTAGGTAAGTTTATTAACTTTTAAATATGATCCAAGAATGGTAAAAACGTTGCATGAAATAAGTTTCATAGCATTTAATTAATAATAATTAATATTCATATTCAAAACTTAATTTAGTTTCCTCAAAACACAACAGTTTGAAGTACAACTCTATTATGATAATGGCGCTGATAACACTTTCTGATGGCGGTTAGTGAGTACGTTCAATTAATTACGTAAACTACATATCAAAGTAAAACTTATATGTGTGTAAAAAAAAATAAAGTCAGTAGGTTCAGCTCCTACGAACAAACAAACTCCTTAGCTTTATTTAATATATTAAACCGACTATGATTGTTATTAATAATCTGTGATTGTTATTAATAATATATTACATGAGACAAAAAAAGGTTGAGAATACAAACATACTCACAATATTTTTCGGTAAAAAGATGATTACATCTTTTTACTTGTGCTTTTAAAAGTCATTGTTTCTTAAATTTTTATGTCATATTTGTAGTTTGTAAATTTATTATGATTATAGATTAGTAATGCACATACAATGGTAGAGCTATTTAATTTTATTTGTATAGATTTAAGATTTAGCAAACGAATATATGTAACCAAACACCAATTTATATTTTAAAAAAAAATTTAAAATATATAAAATTTAGTCTCAAATTAATGGTCTTGAGGCAAAATATGGTTATTTTTTTAAACAAAATAGGTAAGCTACTCATAATTTGGCACATAAATATTTTTTATTGTTTATATTTAAAAAATATGATAATATTAGTATATATTTTTATCAATAACTGCATCGTTTTACATGCTGTTTCGCATGAATATTATTGAAATCAAGTTAATTTTATTCAGCTAAATCATATACATATAAAAAAAAAATGGCGTTAAAATCAGTATAAAATTTTGCAAATTTTGTTTTATTTTCTCTTGAGAAGATTTATACAAGTTTAATAAAATAGAATACTCTTAAAGATTTATTAAGAAATGTAAAAAGTTGTTTACTCAGTTAAAAGTTATTATATCATCAAATAATGTATGTATTCAATATTAAGTTATGAAAGCAAAAACAATTTGAATTTTGCTTTATTATAAATAAAAGTACCTGGATACCGGAGCTTTGCTCGGTTAAATTATATTTAGATGCATTACATACTGATGAAACATAAATAATATTTTCGATCTTACCGACATAATAATAAAAAAGTAGGAACTGGTTATTTAAATAAAAAAATAAAAAGAGTTCTCAATAATAGTTTTTCTCACAAAAGAAGAAACTTCAAAAAAAAAGGAAAAAAAAACTGGTCTGTAGGCACCTGGATTCGAACCCGAGTTTTCTGATATCGAATCTGCCTATCAATAACAACATATATATATATATATATATATATAGGCGGCTTTCTATAAATATAGTCACTCATCACGATATCTCTGAAACTATAAGACCTAGAGACTTGAAATTTGGTAGGAATATTCTTTTTGCCGAGTACCTCTAAGGGGATGAAAAAGGGAGGCAAAGTTCGTATGGGACAACGTGATTCCTTGGTTCAATCTACTTCAAACTTTTCATAAATATTCTTTAACAAAATTGATTGAAGACATGTTTCGTATTTTATCGAAATTCATCCCCTAACGGGGTTTAAAGGGGGAAGACAATTATTTTGATATAAATACTCCTTAGTGGTTTTGACTTAAATTACATTTTATTTTTACCAAATTTTTACACATGTTGACAACTCAATCCGTCTAATTATAAAATATTTTCCAGTATTGACGCAGGTGTAGGTGATATCTTTTTTTGGGTGCTCCTAGTGGAACAGGCAAGACTTTATAATAAACGTAACAAAATCGAGTTTTAAATATACCTTATAATAATCGTTTTTTATGGTAGGGATATTACCCGCCAACCCGCAGTGGAGCAGCGTGGTGGATTAAGCTCCAACCCTTCTTCTATATGGAAAAAAGGCCTTCGCTCAGCAGTGGGTTGTTTGCAGGCTGATACAATACAGTACAGTACAGAAGCATTTGTGGCCTGCAGTGACGAAACTGAGCCTTACTATAAATATAAGAGTCTATCTAAGGGGAGATGTTACTGCCGGACGGTTCTCAGACCTGTTGCTTAAAATAGGAAATGGTGATTTCCGGGAACTATATAATAATATCATGTATGAGTGTATATAAGTATGTATATAAGTATGTATTTACCATAAACAAAGCTTAAGGTAAAACTCTTAATGTAGCGGGAGTATACTTGAGCGAAAGCTGTTTCTGTCACAGCCAGTTGTATGTAGCATGTTCCAGAGTAGCCTGGTGATTCTATCACCCCGAACGAAAAACAAAAAAAAAATGTTTATAAAGAAATACTACGGGAGGTGTAGTATTTCGATTTCGTTGTAAAAAGATAATACTCCCGTGTAACCTTCTCCAAATCAAAGGCAGAGCTTCGTGTTCATAAAATATAGCAATTTTTATTTTTATTTTAATGTTTATTTAAACTTTAAATCCCTACTCTATAATAAAGATTGTTATATTTTATAAGTATTCAAATATTTTAACATGATAATTTATATATTATAACAAAATTAATAACGTAAAAAAAAAACAAATAAAAATCCTATTATAACCATTTCGACTTGTACGCGGACGAAGTCGCGGGGTAAAAGATAGTATATATATATATATATATATATATATATATATATATATATATATATATATATATATATATATATATATATATACAAGAATTGCTCGTTTAAAGATAAAGATACAATAGTATGCTTTGACATAAATCATAAGAAATTGAATGATAAGAAGCATTTCCTTCGTCGTCCCGTTCAACCGTTGAATGTGGTCTACCACTTAAAACGTTATATAACTTATCAAATTTGTCAAAAATGTAAAAAAAATGAAGTACAAATCGAATTTCAACATGTAAAAAGGGTTTATATGCAAGAACTTTGGTCACAAGGGAAGTTGGAAAAAGCTTCTATAGTAACCTTGATGACTAAAAGATTATTCAAACAAACATACTCCGACAGTATAAGTTCTTGTTGCATTCGTGAAGCATTGAGTATTTAACAACATTGATGTAGGTTTGTTAAAATTTAAGTATGGTTAGTTGAGAGCGTATTTGAGTCAAAAGAAATCTAATTTGGATGAAATTTGCAAAAGAAATATCTAGAAAGACACAATCTGTTGTTAACAATATTCAGGTCGGAGATATATAATTTAGAACCCATATAATGAAACCAAAAAAAAAATGAAATTAAAATAAAGACAGAAATAACAGGGAGGAATAAAGAAACTATATAAGATATAGAAAGAAGAAGATTATAGAAAGTAGCTTACACATCTCTCAAGTACTATTAAAATTGATTAGAAGCAAAGGTTTTCTTGAAGAAATCGCTCTTTTAGTGATAAGATCGTGTTTGTACATCTTTTGCTATATATTACTGTGTATGTTTGTAATTTGGTGTACATTAAATAATATTATTACTACAACTGGTAATGACTAGTTTCTTTAATATATATTAATTTTATTATCTTTAGATGTCGATAGTTTTTGACGTCTCATTATAATTCATTCGATTGATTAAAACTTACTACAGGCATCCCTCAAGATGGCATATGCTCTCCGTTAATCTATACAAATAATAAATCTGTTAAAACCTTCGTTTTATTAATGCACTACAGATCATCAAAAATAAATTTTAATAGCGCGTTTTTTTTTCAATCAGTGCCATCTCTTATCGGTTTTTTATGTGTGCACGCATCACGTAAAAAGTACAAAACCAATGTAAATAACTTTAATACATAAAAATTATACATAACTCATAGTAACATTTAGTTTTTGTTTCATTGTAATTAAATTTAAAAATAATAGGTACCTACGCCGCCAACGCCATCTGGTCTAAGGAATCTAAAAATCTCACAAAACTTATTTAGTAGAGTTATTATTTTGTTAAACTTAAAAGTTTACTAAATATGTCGGATAGGAATAGAAATCGTTTCAATATTTTAGATAAACATCATTTTCAATTAATATAGGTACTATTATGTTAAATGTCACTAATTATAAAAACGATATTCTACCATTATAGGATAGATGGCGCATGTAGGTGATAAAAAATATAAATTTATAATATTTAAAATTTTAGTTAAATACCCGTGCGAAGCCGGGGCGGGCCGCTAGTATTTACTATTTTTGTTAATAACATCTCATTAGCTATTTCTTCCAATTAGCACCTGTAGATGATGATGATTTTCGCCGAAAAGATAAGATTTAGACTCTAAACATCGTCTTTCTAACTACTTATTAACCTTTTTTCTCGTTGAAATCAGCTGTTTGAGAAACCAAACTAATTAGAATATAGAGTCTCAAAAAAAAAAATTAAATTAGAACGTCTATAAAATCTAGTGATATGATAATTTTTGGTTTATGTATGTGTAATCACATTTTTCATTGCATTACTTAACTTGTGGCTTACAATTCAACTTAACCGTAATATCATTTCCACCCTCGACTTTCTACATTTTTATAAATATACAACGTTTATGTTCATTGCGATCATATATGATATATTAATACAAAGGCTAATCAGACTGGTAACTCTTGATTAACGTATCAAACAAACTTACAAACTCTTCGTGTCTTTAATATAAACAATGATTATAATGTTTTTAATATGACATGTCAAAACCGTATTTTATCAAAACATTGCTTAGCATAAAATCAGAAGCTGAATGGTTACCAATTAAGTTGATATAATAAAACATTTTTTCATTCATTAACAACGTTCTAAAATTTAAATTAGTTTTATGTCTTCATTAATTAAGAAATTAATTTGATTTCTGACGAGGTTGAAGACTTTAAATTAAACAAAAAAAAAAAAAAATAAGACATTCAATATTAAACTTGATAAATGTTATACAAAAATAAATAATAATTCTATACAAGTAGGTACCCATTTATAAATAATTCCACGTAAATAATTGTTAAGAGTCGTCGAGTGATTAATTTAATTGTGTAATTAATTAATACTTTGAGATTGTTACACATGTAATTTTATAAAATATTGGATTGGCACAAAAGTAATGAGACACTCTAAAAAGAAATACATTTCCTTTTTCAACTTAATTGCTTTCGATAATATTCTAGAATGTTGTAAAACATTCTAGGTACTTCTGACGTGGGCATATATAAAGCCGCTCTCACGATAAGTTTAGTCAGTTTGAAGAAAAATGGACAAGCGACAAGTTCGAACACTATACTTATACGAGTACTTGTTTGGCTACAGTGCGCGGGATGCGGTTGATAATATCTACACTGAACTGGGCGCTGGAAGTCCAAGCCATGCGACGGTGTGCCGATGGTTTGACTGGTTTAAATCAGGAGACAGGAGTCTTTAAATTCAGCCACGCTCAGGACCACCGCTCGCAGTGAATGATGACGATTTACGCCGCGAGTTGTAGTTGAATCCGGATGCTACCACTCGTGAATTAGCGGAAGCACTTAAATGCAGTCACCACGCCGTGGAATACCATCTGCATGAGCTTGGGTATCGAAAAGTTTTGGCTTGGTGGGTACCGCACATCCTTACAAACACCAGTCGTGCAGTTAATCACTTTTACTGCGACACCGACGTAAAGAGTTTTTGTCTGATGTGGTTACTGGAGATGAATCATGGATTTATTACGATAACGATACACATCATGCTTTTTGGCTGCCTCAAGGAGAAACGCCACCAACACAAGCGAAGCCGAGTCAAAAGAACCGCTTAAAAGTTCTGCTTTGTTGTTTCTGGGAGACGCAAGGCATACTGTTTTATGAACTATTACACAATGGAAGTATAAAGGGTGACAAATATTCAACCCAGCTCACGAAACTGCAATCTAGCAATCTGCTGCTATCAAGAAAAAACGACGAAGACGAGTCAATGTATTTTTACTACACGATAATGCTCGACCTCACGTCGCATCTCCCGTTTGCTAAGAGTTGGAGAACTTGGGCGGGGAGACGATACCCCACCCACCTTATTCCCCAGACCTCGCCTCATCAGACTATCATTTGTTTAATATCATGAAACAACACCAACCAAAAAACCTTATTTTTATGCTGATTGGACTTACAACAAAAAATACCAGTTTTTACGGGAAAAAAAGTTGAGCACATACGTGTTAATGTAGATCTTGGTTTAACATTTAAATTGATCAAGAATTGTCGGCGAATTTATTAGACCATGTAGGATCTTGAACAATTAAATTAGTTCGTGATATTTACGCCGCGACTCTATCTAGACTAGACATCACATAAAATTTTCGTCTTAAACTTTTTGAAGATGATGATAAACAAGTGCTATTTACAAAATATTTGTTGTAATTTATTAGACATTTAAAATCAATCAGCACAAAAATTTTTATCCTTAGACTTATTGAACCTCCAACGACAAAACTTACATATAACAATGTAGAAATTTCTTATATATGATAATATTTATATATACCTGTGCCATCTGTTATGGTTTAGTGGTGCGATTAGTCATCTTAACTCTCGCCTTGTCGCAGGTTCAATTTTTCTTGAGGCAAATATTTGTAATTGTTTCAGGCCTGGGTATACGTCCTAGTAGGTCTCCCAGCCGTACTTCAGAGAGCACTCCAGTTGTCACAAACACAAATAACAATCCTTACTCATGGTAGAGAAGTTATCCGCCAACCCGCATTGGATTAGCGTTGTGTATTAAGCTCTAACCCTTCTCCTACATGGAGAGGAGACCTTTTCCCAGCAGTGGGACGTTTACAGGCTGATTCAGTTCATATAAATATACATATGAAACTTAGTGAGTGAATCCGACTCGTACTCGTTTTAACTGCTCAAATGTGTAATAGTTGTAAAATCATAAAACGTATTTGAATATAAATAAAAATAGAAAGTATACCTCTACATTTTCATATCTTCGCATCATTTCATAATTTGCTATCTGAAGCATGCGTATAGCTTTATACTTGCAAAATATCGCACTTGACGAGATATATTATTAACACTACTCGATAGTATCACGTACATCTTTGACATGCAATAAAGAATATCTGACTTACTGACCTTTAATAGCCTAGCCTTTATTTTTTAAATTACTATTAGCTAATTTTGTAAGCTTATCGTGATTCTACATTTTCTTTGATTCGCTGTTAATGATTAGAAAAATAAAAAATAAAATGTTTATATATAATTATACTTATAAAACAGTTTTTATATCTTGTATTTCAATCAAAAATTACAGACAATTGTGTTAGAAATTACATATATCCGTGAGAAATTATGGCAAGAATGTTGACAGCATATCTATATTAAATCGCAATCCTTATTATGTGATAAAAAAATGAAACAGCCTTCTTTTTTTTACCAGTTGAGGCTATGAGACATGGTATCAATTATTTTAAGATTTTCTTTCACTTGGTACTGCTCCGAAGTCCAAATGTTTCGACTGCAAAAAGCACAAAGCTGTCATGTGAAAAAATAACGAATAAAATTATTATAATAATTTAATAAGCATTTATAGTTTTAACTGCAATCTTATTTATGTGTAAATACGGTTTTAGAAAAATAAATAATAATATTAATAAAATAAACAGTTTCCGTTCGGAATTCGGAATTAGAGTTAAATTAGTGAAATAAATTATTTATGACGTCATATATTACGTTGGTTAATAATTATTACATGGCGATTAATGTTTATGTACATAGTAATTACATACACATGAGTCAGTGATTACAGCGTAGTGTTTAATGTCTCTTTAACTTTAATGAATTAAAAAGTTCAGTAGATGAGCAACCCAATCAACGAAAATGTCAATACAGAGCTTAAGTCACACAAAAACTCTTAAAACGTTTCATACGTTTATAATGTAAAAAAAAACTCTAGAATTAACCATTTTGTAAATACATAAATTCCTCGCACTTAATACTCGCAATTAACGGCCCCACGTAGGGAGTTGTCATGTCTAGGAGTTTCAGTATTCGACTGTGAGAATACTGAAACTCCCAGACCACGACAAATATTTGTCGTAGGGGGGATAGAACCAAAACTGCTAGTGCAACAGTCAGCCATTTATCACTTCGATACTCGAAAAGTGTAAAATGATTTTCTAGATTGATCTATTTTTCTGTTGAGTGAAATAATTAGGCTCAAATATTACGTTAACAAAGTAAATTCCTGCGTAGGTGACATATGTAACAACGGTTTGTGACGTGATGCGATGAGAAAATGTCAATATATCTGAACTACTAACTGTTCTACGTTATCGTCTTAATTGATGTCACATAATATTATTCGCTTTATATCGCATCGGTGATGCGATCGCTTCGTGAAGCATCGCTTGCCTAGGAAAGCGTCTTAATATACCTTGCAACAGTATCTAAACGAGCTTTACACTGAAATTCTCAGTGGTTTTATCACAATTACCTATGTAATTTAGATTATAATTTATTTCGTCATTTTTTTAATTATTGTAATCAAACTACGAACTCTTAATAACTTAATTTAGTTTTTTAGTTAGTAAGTTTCTCATATAAGCCTACTTTAGGCTTATATGAGAAACTTTGTTATGTCAGTTCTACATGAAGCTGCTACTGGCTTGGAATGCAAAACTCATACCAATATTATAAAGGCATATTTATTCCAACTGGCATATCTTAATATACTAGTAGTCGCCCAGTGGTCGAAATTCGACCTAATCTATAATTGACAGTATTGTCAAAATCATAAAAATATGATGGCGCATAACATGGTGAACATATGCAGCAGTCATTCGATCTAATCTGTGATAATAAATTTCGATAAAAAATTCGTTGCAAGACTTGTATTTAAGACCGTGTTAACAACAAACTTTGACAATAAACAAAATTTGTGTATCTATATATGTCATTGTATATATGTGTGTGTGTTGTAGTGGGTGTAGGGTTTTTTTTTTTTTTAAATGAATTTAATGTATTTTTGACCATTATTATTAAAAATATAAGCATTCTGCACTTCTTCTCCATATAAACTTTAACTGTGTCAAATTTCATTCTTCTCCGTCCGCGTAATTTTCGTAAAAGGAGTAAAAAGTTTTTGCTTCACGTATAGATAGATAGATAAGTCAATATAAACTGTAGTTCTCAATTAAGGTATAATAATAAAAATATATATCTAATTACAAAAAAAAGTTCATATTTAAAAGTACTAATTTAGAATATTTACATATTAATTAACAGGAAATAACACTATTCGTCACTTTTTGAAAAAAAATTAATCCATAGTTAAAGAAGAAAAAAAAGTAATTTACCAACTTTATCCAAAGTTTTTGAACGTGTTTTATATATTCGTCTCCTAAATTACTTAAACGCCCAAAACTTTTTGTACGAAAAACAGTATGGATTTAGACCAAAATCAAATGCTCTTTCGGCGACTATAGATCTAATTACTAAAATCAAAATAGGTATTGATAAGAAACAAGTAGCTCTTGGAATATTCATTGATCTTAAACAAGCGTTCGATACCGTGTGTCACGATCTGCTGTTGAGAAAGTTGAGAGATGTAGGTGTCGCTGGACCAGCATTGGGAATTTTTTGCTCATATCTGTCAAACCGTCGTCAGGTTGTCAAAATCGGCTCGGGTCAAAGTAGACCTGTGTTAGTGACCTTTGGAGTACCTCAAGGCTCTATTCTGGGACCACTACTTTTCCTTATATATATTAATAGTATTCAAAGTATCGAACTCAAGGGTACCATCACCCTATACGCAGATGATACAAGCCTATTTTATTTTGGTCACTCAGTTAATAGTATTGTAGAGGACGCTCAAAATGATTTGAATCTTTTGAGCGCTTGGTTTCAGAATAATCTATTAACTATAAACATTTCAAAAACACACTACATTATATTTACAGCAAAAAACAAAAAGATACATAATTATGAAACTCTAAAAATAAACAATATTCCTATAGCAAAAGTTGAAATTGAGACATACCTTGGTCTTCTGTTGGATAAATTCATGATATTTAAATCTCACATAAATAAAATAAAATCAAAACTTGTATCATTAACTGGTGCACTTCGGAGTATAGTAAAATGTCTACCTCAAAAAGTGCGCTATCCTATATATAACTTGCTAGTTAAGCCTCATATTGATTACCTTGTAGAAATCTGGGGAACAGCTGCAAAAACAAATCTTAACACAATACAGGTGGCTCAAAATAAACTGATTAGGGTACTCTTTTACTATAACTTTCTGACACCTACTGCGAAAATATATAAAGAAACTAAAATTCTGAATGTTTCCCAAACATATAAATATTATACGTGCATTTTGGTACGGAAGATTTTAGATAAAAGTATACATACTGAAATAAATTTCACAAAATCAATGCCAATGGTTAAACTTAGACCAAGAGCATGCAAAAAACTCAATGAAGGAGCATCAATATACAACAAATTACCAAAAGTAATCAGGGAAGCAAAATCTCAGTCCATTTTTAAAAGGCTATTAAAACAATATTTAATTAATGATGGCACATGAATATAGATACACATATTTCTGTCTTGCATACACGTACAATAACTTCATGTTATATTATTCAAAAATTATATTATTCAAAAATTATATTTAATCCT
Organism: Euphydryas editha; assembly: GCA_036937285.1. Classification (NCBI taxonomy): domain Eukaryota; kingdom Metazoa; phylum Arthropoda; class Insecta; order Lepidoptera; family Nymphalidae; genus Euphydryas; species Euphydryas editha. Next base: position 9,870,640 of record JAUPFZ010000018.1, read on the forward strand.
TTTCAGTACCTAAATAAACTTGTTAGCGTTATACACTAACAGAGACTTATTGTATTGCATTTATAATAATATTGTAATTGTAAACTATACTAATATATGTATATATTTATATAATTGAAATATAATTGTTTATCTATATATTATGTTCTAATCAAAATTTAATTAAAATATAACGATAAAATAGGCAAATATGTAATACTAAATAAATATAACTGATATAATTAACAAAAATAAAATAAAAGAGAAAACTTGATTTGCAATTAAAGCAAGTAAGTTTTCACTTCAAACCAGAGACATGATACTTACAACTAGACTGTGCACTGTGGCGCAAAAACCGGGCCGAGCGAGAGGGGCCCCCGCGGTAGTGTGTCCCTTTCTAATGAGGTGACCATGACTAAACAAAAAATGGGACTAACTATACAGACGATTGTGTAAGTATTCTGATCATTTATACTGATGCTACCTAACTACACTACCTACAGGTGTGTATGTACCTAATTTATGTGAAAGTAAAAAAAAAACACCAAAATCATTATAGTAGGCAGATTTTTTTGATCTGCCACCATCCACCATCACCGTACGTCAATCTTCCCGTGATCATGGCGATTGACACATTGCCGAACTATAGGGACCTCAATAAAATTACAAACGCGGTAAGCACTCGAATAAATATAAATTTTAATATGAATATATTTAATCAATTTCAATTGATGAGTTTCGTTAGAGCTTGGATGGACAGGTGAAACACGCTTGATTTTCGGAGAGAATTGATGTAATGTCATATTAAGCATCTTTTTCATATTCAAACTGTGTAAAGGATAAAAACATTACCCTCCGGCAGTCGAGTACATTACCAAAAAAAAGTTTTTCAATTTAACCGCTTGAGTGCCCGGGCAATGACCTTTTAGTTTACCAACTGCACAAAACTGCCCAAGGCCTCTCACGTTTTATTACGTAATTTCCCATCGGTGATAATGTAATATACGTAATTCAACCTGTAGTTGACAGATGCACTTCGCGTACTAATGCCCGTGTCGAAAAAAAGTTGACATGGGCAATATAGCCATGGCGACCATTACTTGACACGGGCGCTTGCGGTTATTGCGGTTAGTTTGTAAACTCTTGACACAAATGCTGAAGCATATTTTAGGCCTCCTCTGTCTACAAAGGCTGTAAAAGAAGAAAATTTACAAACATCAATCAAGTAGTAGTTTTCATTATTCGGAAATCTAAGATACAAGAAATTTATTATAAATCATAAACATCATCGGTACAAAGTAGAATGACTATAAATAAGTATACTTATAGTTAACTTCAACACAACAATTTAAGTGTTTTATAAAAAATGTAAGTTTCGGGTATTGTTCATTTTGTATACTCTTGTCATTGACCGGTACATCTCCAATTCAAATCATGGTTACCCTAAAGATTAAGATTGTTGTTTTTATTTACTCGTGGAAAGAAAAGCGACTACCGCAATAAGACTCATTATTGCACCCTATCACACAACAAGAATTCACCATTTTTCATGGAAAAACAATCAACTTTAGTCAGAAAATTGACACAATCGCAAATCGAAACACGACAATCAACCAAATAAACAAATAAGCAAACCACCATCTTACATTTAGTATTACCAGTCCCAAACATTTAATACTACCTTTACTCAATATTTAATTATTTTTTAAATACAACCAATTGATTTATTAATTATTGACACTGTAGAAATACGTCTAAATACGTTTCTAAGTTTACCAACCGTTCGTATTAGTAAATTATTAAAAAGAAAAGTATTTAATTTTCTACCATTTCTATCAAACGAAATGATTATGTGAGCTGGCAAGATGTTAGACAAGGACACACTACCAGCGGGAGCGCTCTCGCTCGGACCGCTTTTAGCTAGCTACCGCTTATAGGGAAATACCTACCGTAACAGTCAAAGAATAGATCTCATTTTAGCAAAACAATTTTTTTTTGTACACTGTCTAGTTGTAAGTATCATGTCTCTGCTTCAAACCCAGATACTTGCCATTTCCAGTTTCGTTAGTTCTGTGAAGATATTAACAATGGTCGAACCAATATTTATAACTACCTCACAAAAAATTTAATAGAAGTGTTTAAAATCAATTTTAAGTGTTACTTGTATGTTGTGCATGATTACCTATGTGAATATTATTATCATTTTGTATTTATTGCTTCTTTTTGTGAGTCGTACGAATTTTGTTTTAATTTTATTTTGTTTTGTGTACATTTCTCATGTAAGTGAATTGTAAATTCTTTTGAGAAATAAAGTCTTCTTAAACCGTAAAAAAGTAATTTATATTATTGCACTCAGTAAACAAATTCTCAAAGTAATTGTTACATAAAAAAACTAAATTAAGGTTCTAATTAAAAAAATAAATTTGTTAACTATTTATTCATTAGAAAGTCTATATCGGGAACTACTACCTACTAACCTACCTACCTACTACCTACGAAATATCTAAATAATATAAACGAAATATCTACGAACTAAAACCATAAGGCCCGTGCGTTATAGTACTTTATTAGTAATATAATGAAGTCCATTTTATAAAGTATGACAACCGCGATGATCTATATGTATATACATTCTATAAATTTCATATATGTATATATATATATATATATATATATATATATATGCTATACTTCACACGCTGGCGGATCAGTGACTGACGCCTATGACTTAATACTTGTGTCTGTACACTCTTTACTTGATTTATGCCTTTGTCAAAGTGGAAACGTATTTACCCTTGCGCTAAGACGTGTTAAGGACTTCTATAGTAGAAGTTTGTTCTGTTTGACATCGGTGTACTGAAATAAACTGGAACAGCTTGTAAAAGTTGCACTGCTGCGCGAAGCCATCTCTCAATAAAAGAGAAGTTTAATCCACTACGCTGCTCCACTGGGGGCTGGCGGATAATTTCCCTACCATGAGTACCGATCGGTATTAGGTGTGTACGATTAATAATCGGGTCTGCCGCCTTAACATGCCCGTCAAAGCACAGTGAGAAGACCCACAAAGACCTGCCAGAAACAAATTCTTGTATAAATGCAAATATCTGCCCCGAGTGAGAATCGAAACTGTAACCACAATCAATCATGACACCAGAACGGTTGTGGTGTGTACTATCACAATAGAATGTAGCAAAACGTTTTAGCGCAGCGTTTGTGCGCGACGCATGTGTGATCGACGTCCTAAATGTACGTACTCTGCTTAACCAAGGTATTAATGTATCGTGACATTGTCACGTCAGTCAGAAAATATTAATTCAATACCATGTAATGAATATTACTATTCGGATACATCAATTAGAGTTTCGTAACATTAAATCGATTTATACACGTGATATTATTTTTCAAGTCTAACGCATTACCAATCATTTTCGGTTTGCATTTATAATTTCATTTGATAACATGAAAAACCGTAAAATAGGTAGTTGTTAGTACACTGACTTACGTCCTTTTGATTATTGCGTGTTATATTTATATTTTATTACAAAATAATAAAAAAATATTGTGATCATTATTATTACTGTCCATTATTTCATTCCTGTGTAATTTTAAAGATAAAAATGAATCCTTTTTTGTAAATAAATGACGTTTTAATACACATTTATTTGATTTATACAGTTATAAAATTTAATTTGTTTATATATTTTAATTATAAAGACTGTAAAAGCTTCTTTTTATTTACTAGTGTTGCGAAACCAATTTCAAACAAAAGTAACAATGTTGTAACTGCAAAACGTTACGATTAAATATCATAAAAATCTCACATTCAAAGTAGGTAGTAATAAAATCACCAACACTCTTCGTTGTAATATTTATTTTGACATCAATAAACAAGTTCCATTCGTAGTTCTTACTGATAAACTATTCTTGATAAAAACTAAACAACAAATGAATACCCTATGTTTCAGGTAGGTGTTTATATAACTTCAGTCAAATTAGCAACATTTTTTCAAAAACAATTTTTATAATTTCAACAGAGCTAATAGTATAATTATACTTCAAAATCGAGTCAAGATACATATTATAGTTTATAAATCAGTCAAATGTCATTAGTGAAATCTAGACTTGTATGTCTGAAAGGTGAGGAAAAACATTCTGAGAAAGCGAGCATTAAGGGAAAAATGTGTATGTGGAGAAGAAGACAGAGAATATAGAATATAATAGAATAACACATGATTGTTTCCGCTAATCTGTTTATAATTACTATTTGATATAAATAAATAATAAATAAATAAATAAACGTCTCACACTCAACGGCCCCCAGTAGAATGTGAATCCTGTGTCGGGGGTCCGGAAACACACACAATACACAAGCACAAACGCCCAGACCTGAAACGCCCCGACAAACATCTGTATGGCCTATACAAATATTTGTCATGTGCGGGGATCGAACCCGCGACCGCTAGCTCATCAGTCAGTTGCTGTGACCACTGCGCCAACGCGTCGTCTATTTGATATATTATGTAACTTAGTATGTATGACAGTAGTATTTTATACATGAACTGCTTTTTGTTTAGAAATCCTATACTCATGGTTGGTCGTAAGAAATAGCTTTCAGTGATAAGGCCGGCATTGCACATTTGCTGTAAATCTCTGACAATGTTATTATTCCATCATGAGTGTAATAAAGTATTAAATAAATAAAATTAGTACTAGAGCAGCATAGTGGTTATTCTTTTCCTTTATGAGAGAAGAGATGTTTTCCAAGCATTAGAACATTTACAGGTAAAGTAAATAAATTTAAAATTGCAATTTTCCCTAGTCTGCAATTGTTGTCTTTCCTTGATCTTTTTAGATATCAAAACTTTTTTGCATATCTATTTATAATAAAATATGAATAAAATAATGTGATTTTTATGTGACTAATTATACTGAACTGTATTGTATCAGCCTGTAAACCACCCACTGCTGAGCGAAGACTTCTTCTCCATTTAGAAGAAGGGTTGGAGCTTAATCCACCACGCTACTTCACTGCGGATAATTTCCCTACCATGAGTAACGATCGATATCAGGTGTCTATAATAACAACCGGGACCGACGACTTTACTTGCTCTCCGAGGCTTGGCGGGGAGTCCTACAAGAACATACACCCAGACCGGAAACAAATACTTATACAAATGCAAATATCTGTCCCAAGCGGGAATCGAATCCGCGACCGCCGGTGCGCGGTTTTGAGGCGACTAATCGCACCACTACACCAGAACGGTCGTCTAATTATACTACTACATTCTAGTTACTACTACTATATTATATTTACATTGCTATTATTAATATAAAAAAAAATTGCTAATCTGTTTGTATATCTACTTATTTTAACCATAATATCATAATTATATTATATAATAATTTTGAGATGTCACTGAACATGAAGAAAAAAAAAAGGGGCGCCAATTTTTATTTTAGATATCAGGATTGGCAGCTCCTTCAGAATGAGATTGCAAAACAACATTGGTAGACAAGTAAAAATTATCTAATAGCTTAAAACCTCCGATTAATTTTTTGAAAAAAAAAATTGTGCTTAGTATTACGTATTAAAAATATGGAGTTTCCCTATATTTCTAGTTGTGTCTCCCATAAATTCCACTAGAACACATAAAAACTTATACGTGAGCGATTCCGTAGACACAGCTAGTTTTTTTATATAATGAGAAACCCTGTAAAGATTCCTATTCCGATGACACCAATAGGTGCATGATAACGAGAATTTCGCCACTACAGAGCTACAAACGTAAGCTTACGCCGAAACAATAATAATGATTTACATGAACCACAAAATAATGTTGAAAGGAAAACAATATTTATGGTAAATTTTCAGTTTTTAAGTTAATCTTGAAAAAACATTTTTTTTTTAATATACATTTTATAACCACATACATGTACATACGATTAGCTTTATAATAATTTAGAATCTAATGTACTCGTATATATCAATTTTACCCGACTACGACAGAAGGAGGGTTATGTTTTTCGAGTGTATGTATGTATGGATGTATGTATGTATGTATGTATGTATGTCCATTTCTTTGGCACGCCCTACAGCCCAAACGGCTGGACGGTTTTTGACATATGAGGGGTCGTTGGCATTTGACATTGACATAGGCTATATACATTTTCAAAATGGCGCCCGCAAACGGCGGAATGAGGGAGGGGGAGATGAATTTTTTTTTTCTTACTGTAGCAATAGGGTTTTAAATGAAAGCTAGTAAATTGTTTTATTCTTTTTAGTTTATAATAAAAGTATTTTACGCAGTCGGGTTTTTTTATTTTTTTATTATTGTTTATTTATTATTTAAAGAAATTTAAATTGTTACAATGAATTAGGTTTAGAAGTAGAGTGACCGCAGAGTGATCGGTTAAACATTAGTTCATATATTATTTGTTATTGCGTCCATACTATTATATATGTTGTTGGTTAGCAGGAAAGAGGACATCAGGATGTCCTCTTTCCTGCTAACCAACAACATATTAGTTCATATACTCATATCAAAAGATACTTAGTAGTGAGACCTTTACAAATTTTAACAATACAGTCCAAAAAAATTAAGTTTAAAATACTTGTGTAAATTATATACGTATAATAACTATGAATTAATATGCTGAGATAAATATTTATGTAAAAATTTTAATTTCAAAAGTATTATTATTATGTTTAAACAGGTACATACCACGATATAACACAGTTATTTTGTGTCAATATTTCGACCCAGTTGCATGGATCGTGGTCACGACAGGACTGCGGTGTCGCGAGGTGTGTAGCTGGAACTGTCATGGGTAGTAGCGAACTACCCTCTTTCTCGTTCTCTTCACAGGAACTTCGCGAAAATTTCCGCAAAATTCACTCACAACGTCACTTTTCTCTTTTGCTTTCATGCGGCGCTGTTCTGGTTTGCATAATTCTACCACTGGATTCCACATACTGGCTAGCTTAAAGCCATCCTCACCATTGAAATTCCGGTGTTTGCCAATTTCAATCGCTTCGCGAACTAGTCTAGGTATGTAGTGGCGGTCTGTGGAAAGAACTCGGGGGTTGTGGAGTTCAATCCAGTGATTTGTTCCCGGCTGTAGAATATGTACCCGTTTTAAACATAATAATATGTCTTCAAACCACGAAATAAGTCTTAAATCATTAGTTCAAAAGTATTGTTGCAAATATTGTAAATAAAGTAAAATATCTGATTTCATACAGTTAATTAATATTTTTAGAACTGAAGTGGGTGTGAAACTTTAAAATAAATTAATATTTAATATCTATACATTCTATTAATTAATAAAAGTGACAAGTTTTTTTTTCTTTTTTTTTCCTTTTATGTGATTTCTTACCTGCTAAAGAACTGGTCCTATTTTAAGAACTATTATAAGATTAGAAAGCCTATACCGCGAGAGATCATAGACTATAAAATATTACTTCTACTTTAAATAGAATCGGACACATTACCGTACGTGAAAACCATGGGTCGTGAAGAGAAATACTACTACTATATATCATAAAGATACAAATTTACTGTTACTTTGAACACACTAATCTCTGGATCAACTAAATTAATAAGATTTTAAATAAGGAAGTGTCTGTTCATACGATTATCGTAAGAATACTTTTTTTTTTTTGTTATTCATACGATTATCGTATAAATAATTGAAGTGTATTAATAAGATTATCGGAAGATTATTATATATTTTTTTTCTTTTAAACTGACAATCGTATTAATTTTTTTGAACGATGTATTTTAAATTAATTAAAAAATATTTATTTATTTCTTATTGAGTTTATTTAATAATTATTTTTTATTTATACGATTATCGTATAAATATTTTTTAATAGTCGTACGAATAATTATTGTTTTATTCATACGATTGGCGTATGGATAGCAGCAGAATTTTAAAAATCACAAATAAATTTTAAAAAATTTGTTTATCAGATGAACTTTAAAAAATCATGCTCAATATATCAGTATAATATCAAATTTTACCGCAAGCGAAACCACTAATTCAAAAAAATTAAAAAAAAATTGTCGTCCTTAAGTCGCGTAACCAAATGCAAAAAAGAAGAACTTTTAATAGCTGAAAAATGAAAATAAATTACACGCTTCTAACTTGAACAGACTAATTAACACAATTAACTAAAAAATTACAACAATAACAAAATAAAATAAATCTTAACAGATGCCAAAAGGATCTCAATTGTTTAGCGATCAATGATGTCAGAAGCGTAAGGCTATATAAGAGCTTTCTCTAGCGATGCGCGCGAGTCGCAGACTCAGCTGTAGAGCGCACTCTGACCCCGTCGCACGCGCACAACGAAATATTGAACTTGTGTTTGTGTGGTGTCGTGATATTTTTTCGTGTGCAGGGTGAGTTGAATTTTTTTTTATTTAACCCTATATTATATGTACAGTATTGTAAAAATATACACTGTAATTATTTTGTATATATTTTCACATTAATAACTGTATTTTATAAAATATTTTATTGTATAGATCAGGGATTCCCAAAGGGGTCGATTTTGACCCTATGGAGTCGAAGTCGACAACTTATACCTTATCCACTTAACCAATTGCAAAGTTTTTATATTTGTAAGTATCAATAGCTTAAAAAAAACTAGAGATAGGATTTTTAAAGAAATTGGGCAGGGGGACGGCTTAAGATATCAGTTGATTTTGGAATAGGGGTCCCTTGCCTAAAATAGTTTGGGAATCCCTGGTATAGATGTTATAAATTTCTTAATTTTTTAAATATTTTCCCAACTACAGGCTATAATTAAATACTCATCAAATATACTTTGTACTAAGAAGTTAAAGATTTTTAAGATCAAACTGGAAAAATATATTTAGTCGCTGAAAATTATTCTTAAAAATATTAAGTTAAGTTTGTCGCGAGCTTCATTTAGGGCTTTTTATTTGCTTCACAATCTCATTAGGACTCAAAAATTGACTTAAGTTGCATTTTAAAGTAATTTACCCATTTTTTTTTCCCTTAAAATAATTGTAAAAATAACGTTATCTATAATTTACAGATAAAGCGTAACATAACAGACGTATTATTATTCTATGACAGTACGTTAATAATAAAATAAACTAATATCAGCTTTATTTTTATAATAAAATATATTAAAAGCTAATTATTATTAGATATATATTAAGCACTACTTTTTCAAAGAACATTAAAACATTTCTGTAGTAGAAAAGACATCAACGAGTTCGAGTTAACTTCGATATTACATCTCTTTAAAACAAATTTTATTTGTAAAAGTACTACTTAAATATTAATAAATTTGTTTGAAAACGTACTCTTTATATTATTATATATATCAAAAATAATAATGCAATTTAACCAATATCAAAGAATTTAAAAAAATATATAATATAAATAGTTATAAAAAATAGGCTAAAATGTTTCTGTAAATAAATATAATGATAAAGAGCTTAGAAACAAACTAGGACAATAGCGTTAAATGTTAAAGCTTTAGTAATTTAGTATTCAACGTATAAAATAACAGAGTCGATGACAGTTAAAGGTTGAATTGCAGGATGCGCAAGCGCATATAATGGACTTTGCACATTCATTATTACAGTTGTTTGATTTAATATGTAACGTATATAAAATACAGGCTATTTTTTTGGTCATTGTTCAACAATAAGAATAGTATAACTATTTTTTAATATTTTTGTTCATCAAAAATAATTTGAAAATCGGCTCTCAATAAGAAAAAGAATTAAAAATAATCTTTTAAAAATATATTTTAAAATACATTTTAAATATGTTATTTAAAAAATAATTGCTATATTCTTAACAATAAATAATTACATTTTTATTTTCATCTTCGTATATTTTTAGTAAATAAAAGGTTTAACTATAATATGAAAAAATATATATTTCAATTAAATACATAAAACATTTAAAAAAATCATTCCTCATCCATATTTATTACGTTTGTGTACTGATGTCCTTAAAAGGAAGCATGATGAACCCATGATCTATAGATCTAATGCCAGCTGCATCATGCATTGTTTCGGTTCAATTTGCGTATTCTATTTTATATGCGATCAGAATAATGTTTAATGGGTTTTTTATCGAATAAATGTAGGTTAAATTGATTAAATATAATTGAATTAATACAAAATTTAAATTTAATTTAACATTTTAATATAATTTTGATTAGTTAGTTTTAATTTCAATACATATATCAATGGATCTTAAAAATATTATGAATATTAAAGTTATAATAGAATATAGAGAATTACTTTTAAATAATATAAAATTTAAAATAAGCAACAAATATATAAATTACTATATAAGTTGGTGATTAATATATTCATACGTGCACTAAAATATAAACTTCTCATATATAGATGTCTTTAAACAATCTCGCCTCAACAGTTATAACCTGAGCTTTGCCCTTTGTACGAAGGTTTCACTATCTACCCATTAGTTAAACATTATATTATACAAAGATTTACAAAGAATATTTATTTTTAACAACAAATAATTATAATATTTTTGTACTCATGAATTAGTTTCCATGGTAAAAAATATTACATAGAATGGACAAAAAATACCATTATCACTTGATAAAAGCTAATGTAATTCTCGTGACTGCTTTTTATCCGAAAATGTGAGGAACTTCGTCGGATATAGATTATGTGAATGATGGCTGATACGAACTTCTTTCAAACATCTATTTTATTAGAAACAGAAAGTATTCGACACAGAAAGTGTAAAGGACATAGCCACAATAATTTCAAAGCAAACATCGATCGGAAAAAAATCGATTTTTTCATCGGTCGAGAAAAACATCGATCGATAAAAATCGATTATTTCGTCGTGGAATATATAGAGAGACCATCGCAGTCGCAGCGTAGGTGTATATATTTCAGGTCATATGGCAGATTATTATTCGAATTTATTGTCAAGTTAAAATTATTTATTTTATAATTTCATCTAAAAAAAAAATCTAAATGTTTTGGCGGTCACGAATACATGTTTTTAAAAACGATCCATGTAACAGTCAAACAATCACACCTACAATTTTCACTTAAACATAACAAAATCATAACGCAAGTGAAACCATGTAATTATGTAAATGAAACTGTATATGTAAAAATTTCAACGCTTAGAAATGCCAATTCGTGGTAATTATACTAAGATATTGAAATAAATTCAAGTTTAAAAGAAATTTGTGCGTTAATCTCTTTCTTTTAAGTTATAATTCTGAACATTATTATGACATCACTGTCATTACATACTTTAATCATCTGTATTTTATAATCTGAATGTTTTTATTAGTTAAGTTTATAATATATAATTTAAATTGTATTTAGGGATAAAATACAAATTAAATTGACGATTAATTTTAAAATTTTAAAAAGTTTGTTTAAAAATACAATAAAATTCATAATGAAATACATTTTATTAGTACTCTTAAATTTAACAATTTTATTCGGACTTAATTTCTGAATTTACTTGATTAGAATATTTATTCTTTAAATTTGTATATCAATATATTTTCATTGCTTGTATATCTTTGTACAAATTGTAACTCAATCTCAGTACATAAAAAAGAAATTAAAAACATTTAAGAGAATATTACGTTTATGAATTCAATTAAAATAGTGAAAGTATTTTTCATGGTAAAGATCCGACATAATACAAGGCCGTTAATATGGAGAAAAATCTCCATCCATGGCATAGTTTATTCAAGCCTTTGGTAACATATGAGATAATAAAGTACCAGATTATTTAATGTTAATCCATATTAAATAGAATTAAATAAACTTTTTTCTGTTATTAAGATTTTTTATAAACTGTTATATTATATTTATATTATATTTACGAGTATGCATTAATTTTGGGTCGTGACTTCGGTTGCTTGGACTTAAGGAATAATATTTTTAAATTTCAATTTTCTGACAAGTTCATTACGATAAAAAATAAGCTAGACATTCAGTGAGATCTGAAACACAAATGTGAGTCAAATCGCAATAATTTCGAGAAAATAATTTTTGGAAAATATTTTGTACAGATTTTTAGAAAAAATTTAACATTAAAATTTCTTAAATACATCTTTTTTACTACTACCGATCTTTATCAATCTATTATTTATTGTCTGTATATAAAAGTACATGTGAATATACACACATATAGACAAAGACATGGACACATAATTATTAATCATCGCTCGGTTCTCAACAGCACTTGGGCGTTAAAACATTATGTATACGTTCGGCGATGTTATACGATGAATTGTATCAATTTACATTAAAAAAAAAACTAAGAACAGCCTCATATTTAGTACCTGTGCTACAAATATACATATGAGTTTAAGTTTTCATTTCAATTTATAATAAACTCGTATTATATATATATATATTGAAAAAGCTAAAAATGTTAATACGCAGTAAACTGTTACTGGTATTTACTTATATCACTCTGTGTTTTAATATTTTAAATAAATTAAGTCAGAAAAAACATATGAAACTATTTTTAAGGTAGGCATAAATATTTGAAATGATACGAGTTTATCATTCACACATATATGTGTATGTGTAAAATTGTTTAAATTTCCCGAGATTAAAAATACATTGAAAAATTAATATAAATAAAAAATCTCTATCTATTCTTATTTTACTACAACTTTATTTATGACTATTACTTTTTATTGTAATGTCTAAGAAAAAAATCTTCTGTAAATCGATGTAAACTTGAATAACATATAAATTTATATCAGTATTTGCTGGCACTTAAAATTGATTTATGCGTGTAGCGAAACAATAATAATAAGTAGCGAAAAAACAATAATAATTGTATATCAAAATCCATTATTTTGCTACCGTTAATAAAAAATAAAAAATACTTCGATCTTCATATTTTATACACACAATAAATAATAACCGTCTATAAATAAACGTCTCACACTCAACGGCCCCCAGTAGGATGTGAATCCTGTGTCGGGGTACCGGAAACACACACAATACACAAGCACAAACGCCCAGACCACGAGAAACATCTGTATGGCCTATACAATTATTTGTCACGTGCGGGGATCGAACCCGCGACCGCCAGCGCATCAGCCAGTTGCTGTGAATACTGCGCCAACGCATCGTCACAGCGATATAACTCAATATCAACAATAAAACTTAATGTTAATGAAAAATATATGCGAGATGTATTAAACATGAGAGATTTATTATAACGTAAAAATATAACACTGAACTGAACTAAACTCAATCAGTCTTTAAAGGGCCCACTGTTAGGCATAGGCCTCTTCTCCGTATAGGAGAAGGGTTGGAGCTTAATCCACCATGCTGATCCACTGCGAGTTGGCGAATAATTTCCCTACCATGAATAACGATCGTTATCAGGTGTCTATGATAAAAACCGGGCCCGACGGTTTTCCGTGCTCTCCGAGACACGGTAAGAAGATTCACAAAGACATACACCAAAACCGGAAACAAATACTTGTACAAACACAAATGTCTTCCCAGAGCGGGATCGTACCCGTGACCGACGGCGTTAAAAATATAACATAAAGCGTTTTTCTCTTCAAAATATAAATACAACATCAAGTATCATTTTATCATTGAAAACTTATTTGCCAATCGTCAAAATTGCTCTATTTTTAGATACTACACTATTCTTAATTATAATGCGATATTTTATAACCATTGTAAATTTATAAGAATAAAGAATAACGATAAATAAATATGCTTAACATACACAATGAAATTCGAATTCACAATGATTCCTAAGACAAAATGAATGTTAAAATTAGTTCAATAAACAATCTCTTTAACTATTCGCTTTATAGTAATAGAATATATGTCTCTTAGTGAAATACATTTATACTATACATTACTGATTTTTTACTTTCATTATTCATTTTAGAATAAAATAGGTAATTTAGTACTAGAAAAGTTCTAAATTTCGTGATCATTTAATCCACGTCCTTAATCTGAACCTATGCCGTTCTCCTAAAAACCTTATAATACGCAAGCTGAATCAATATATCTAACAGTTTAGAAAACAAATTTAAAATTTTATGCATACCTAAAATAATTATAAATATTGTTGCAAAACGTCAGTTTTATTTCACATTAAATGAATTACTTAAGCATCGTTTACAATCAACTGATTGAATGCTCGAAAAGCCATAGAACTAAAGTGATTATTCAATTGCCGTGTTTAACTGCTGTAATAGGTTGTAGAGGTCAAAAGCTATATTAAAACAGACGAATCAGTAGCAAGATTTAAAAAAAAAAAAACACTTTAACGACTTTGACACGGAAAATCTTCACTTGTATTTGATAAGGTCGCTTACCTCATACCATAATGAACCATTGCACACTATTTTAAAATAATAATAAAAAGCTATGTAATTTAGTTATGTTTCGATCACTGTTTCGAAACATATATGTATATGATAAAATGTTATTTACAAACATTTTGATTGCCTAGCTAAACTAGCTTATAATGACACTTTAACATAAATATACGTAAACATTAATATAATATGGAAGACACAATGAAAATTTATTTTTAATGTAATTTGTCTAAAAATCTATGCAGCAAAATGTAAAATGATAACACAGACCTGTGTAAAACCAAAATAAAAACAACAACAACCTTGAAGACATTCCAAAGTAATAAACTATAAAATATATTACATTAACATATCAATATTCAAATAACGAATAAATTAATATGAAAATGTACCGAACCGACTTAGTAAATTTTTATTAAATTTTTAAAAAGAAATATTATGGTTGTGTCCACTGCATTAATGTCAGAGGTCGGATAGCGAAAGTGATGTTACGTGTAGGTTGTGCAACCAAGTTACATTGGTTACACCTCACAAAGCGTAGCATATACCCAGGTCACTGGGTAACGCTGTCAGGTGTCGATTTATAAAATCTAAGTATTACTTGTTAAAATTTTGATTTTCATTTGAAATAGATACTAACACAATAAATATACTAAAATTTCGAGAGGTTGTGATGTTTTTCAAATCCATGTTAATTCTATAAATTTTTATGTTATAAATGTGAAGATTTTGTATTTATTTATTTCAATAGTTACACCATCTACTTATCACTAAATATAAATAAAATATTTAATTTACATAGATATTGTTCGAAGTGATACGTCTTTAATGGTGTAAACAATATTGATTATAAATATATGAGGGTAACTAAGCTGAACTGAATCAGCCTCTAAATGTCCCACTGCGGAGCAAAGGCCTCCTTTCCACGTAGGACAAGGGAGAAGAAAATTTTAATATCTAAATAGTGCAAAGGAAGAAACAATAAAGACTTAATTATAAGAAAGAAACAAATTAATATTAAAAATAATTACTAACACAATAAATAATTCGAAATTATTATTCTAAGACTACGGTTCAACGCGCTTATTTCATGATTAAATACTGAATACTATTATTGAGGAAATTAAATGCTAAGCTAAAATACAATAACGATACGATTTATAGGAGTGGAGCAAAATCCAAAAATTAAGGCGAATCCGGGTGAGTCCGCTGGTATATGTTTATACAAACATCGACACTTCACACCTGGTAATATGTCTTCAACTATACTGATTGGATAAAACCGATACCGATTGCGTGCTACAATACACTAAAACCTAATATATAATATCTTGCTAAGGAAAGAATTCTTCATCTATTAACCAGAAACAGAGTGACTCTATTTAACTTTGTCAACCTACATATGTATATATACTACAGTGCAACCTCGATATAACGAAACTGAAGGGAATTAGGAAATATTCGTTATACCAAGTAATTCGCTATAATGAGGTTTGTTATATAGAGGTTAAACTGGACTGCGATTCGTTTTAACGAGGTAAGAACTTGGAATTAAGTGGAAATAATTAATAGGATACGTTATATCAAGGTTTTAAGTTGAAAAAATTCGTTAAATAGATGTAAAAATACCTTCTACCTATATTCTGCAATGATTGAAAAATCGTTATAAAGAGGTTTTTGATAAATGTTATTCGTAATGTAGAGGTATATTTTGTATTATCTCTTACGGGCAGTTCTAGGGGATTTCGAAAAATTCGTTAAATCGAGGAATTCGTTATATTGAGGCTCGTTATATCAAGGTTGTACTGTATTATATTTATTAGCTGCATCTTAAAGATAATACGAGTATGACCTGTGACAGATACAAATCCCATTCAACCTGACGTCGTAGAGGCTGTACACCGTGTATTTTTTTTCAGTTTAACGTTATTTTGCTATTCAAATGTGTTTTTTTTTTTAATTTTGACACCAATATAAACGGATAAGATGACCTGTTTCATATTATTATTAATGAGATAATACATATATATCACATACACATTTAATTCCTACAAAGGTCTTTTATATTTTTTAATTTTTTTTTTATTAAAATTAGATTAGAGGCAAATATTGTGTGGAAATAAATTGCAGTTAAGCTGTGTTTAAAATATTTAATTTTCTTAAGGTTATCAATGTATTCGCCTCGTTACCTTCGTCTGCGAATTATAAATATTTATTAAGAAGATATAAAGAAGATTTATAGGCTATTTTATATCAAGTTACGGCTCATAAGTGCAAAGCAATAACCAGAAACGTCAACAAATATAAAAAGTATAATTTATTTTTCTCTCTTACTCATATTTTTGTCATATATAGGTATTTCTTTAAAAAAAAAAATTAAAATGCCTTTGTCTATCTCCAGGTTTTGTCTTCATATTGAATTTTATATTCATACAATCAATGATATACATGTATGTATATATATCGTAACAGACAAACAGATATAGGAAGACAAAGTAACATTCTTATTTATTACAATATTATTTATTTTAGTCTCAAATTTAGCATTTTAAAATAATATTTTTAGCCATCCGTACAAATCGATTGTCTAGCTAGCGGTAAGAGAACTGTGCAAGTGGGTCGTCTTCCGTGAGAATCCTGAACAATGCCCAGCATCCGAACTCGGTTAACTCTGCATTCGCGGAATGTTGAAAGCACTTGTTAGAACGTTTTGGTAAGCTGAAATTATCTTATATAATGTGTGTACAACTGTACAATTAAATCGTCTAATCTTTCCAATTGTAATTAATAATCTAATGTTTTTCGTATTTTGAATAGGTTGCTGAAAATTGTTATAAATTATTTTAATAATAACTTTTATTACATTAAATATTAGGCATAATTACTTGTTAATTACCAGAAAGCTTAATTTTTTATCTTAACTTTTAGGAATCCGTATGTGTTCTTCCCTTTTAATTAAATTTTTACTAAAATATTTATTATAACTAAAGAGTCTGTTTGTAGTTTAAATGTAATCTCAAAATTTACCGGTAAAAATATTATTACCGATAAAATTAGTGATAAGAGTTTAATTCAACACGCTGTTTTAATGCATGTTTTATGTACGTGTCGAGGTTTTCCCTCACACGTCCAATTTTGTCACGCTGTTTTCCTTCACCGTCGAGCACGGGACAACAAGCTTTTCAAATATCAATGATGCTAGCACAAATCTGAACTTACGACCATCGGTGATTTACGTGTTCTATCAACTATGTCATCATGGCTTCGAATGTTTAAACATCAATACAAATAATTACATAAGGAAATAATTAGCTACATTATAAAAATAAAAATAAACTGATGATCACCGACTTCGAAACCGGATTGGTTCTATACCTTTTAAATTATTCTCAAAATCTTAAGAAACCAGTATCATCATCAATTACGTAACTGTAAATCTAATCCACACTGCTTAATAACTGCTAAACGAGACAGTCGATTGACATTTGAATAAGTTTGACCAATCCATAACTGCAAGCGCTTGTAAATTACTCTAAGATAAGGAGTGTTATTTTTCACTCTAAATAACCAGAATGAAGCAACGCCTATTATTTACAAATTAGAAATGATTCCCACGCTTGCAAAGTAACTGTTTATCGTTGTTTCGATATAAGTATATAACTGAAAAAAAAAAAGACTTGAGAAGTTGAGATTTATAAAATCAATTAATTCAATTTTAAATTTGGAATCGAAATATACATTTACTCGTTTTTACAGTAAAAATAATTTTACAGATTTTTGGATAAAACATTTTTGAATGATTAATTTAAAATGAAATATTTTATCTATGACAAGAAAAAAATGCTTCTATGGATTTTCTGTGATTGTTTAATTATCATCTTTTAATTAATTGTGCTAGAACTATCATATACCTTTTTAATATAATTTTGGTAAAAAAAGTTTTGCTTTAAAATTCATTTACATGTAGTTTCGTACCTTTATGTGTTGTTAAGGATCAACAAATTTTTAAGTTTATGTAAATACTTTTACAAAAAATATTATAGATTAAAAGAACGCGACAGTAAAAAAGCATGTTTATCGTTTTTGAATTATCTTTTGAACGTTTATCGGTAATTATTTTTGTGTAACTATACCAAAATATGCAGCAAAAATTACAAATCACAAATATTTAAGCACTTAACGACAAAGTTATTATAATACTGCGTACTCAAAAAACCATATTTGACGATAATATATTAAATTTTACAATGTATTGTAACGACCATTTTTAGATATTATATTAGAATACTATTAAGAGATTCGAATAAAGTGTGAGAGTTTTGGCAAAAGAATCACACTTAATTGGGATCTAGTCATATTTCACTGTCTATTTTGACACACTGCCAGAAACCAAAAAAACAGAAGCACACATATTGCATATACTATTAATATATACTAACGTAAACTAAGCTAAGATTTTTTAAGCATGATGTCAGTATTTAAATGTATCTAAGTAACTATGTATATCGGTACATACTGTTCGTATGTACCGAGAAATATGGGTATGTCTCAATATGTGCCATTTCAAATTTATCTTTATTCTATCTGTAATAAGTAAGAGATTCCGGTCAAATGTCAGCATTAAATTAAAAGTAATTACTATACCCTTTGATTGTAGTACAACATGTATAATTCATCAAGGAATCGATACATCGACTCGGTTACGAAATATACGCTCGATTGCACGTTATACTATTAAAGTCGTCTTTTTTTAAGCGACAGTAACCGTACACCATTTATAGTTGGAATTATTAAAAACCTGTCACCATAAAAAAAAAAATTAACTTACTATGTGTCATATTTTGCAAGTTTTAATAACATTATTCGACTTAATACACTTAACGAATATGAAAGAATGATTTCCATACGTTTTTACATTCTCCAATTAGTTTATTATA
Source organism: Euphydryas editha (assembly GCA_036937285.1). NCBI lineage: Eukaryota > Metazoa > Arthropoda > Insecta > Lepidoptera > Nymphalidae > Euphydryas > Euphydryas editha. The sequence goes on from JAUPFZ010000018.1 coordinate 9,889,927, forward strand.
ATGTAACTCTATACAATTAAGAAATAATCGGGTACAGACTGCACACAGCACAGCACATTTTGATAATAGCTCACAGTATGTCAGTAAAGCACGACACTATAATTGAAAATAATCGATTGAAAACTTAATCGGTTGTCAATGGAGAAGATCGATTACGTGCTTGTCAATACTGCTCTTTCGTATTAAACACAGATCAGGGGTGATCTGTGGTATTAAACCATATAAATGATCAATCGGTTCGACAAGTACTTACATCGATTACATCGAATTTTAAACTTAATTACGTTGTTTCAACATTGTCATACAATCCATTATACTCATAAAATCGATTTTTCAATTATATGAAAATTAATAAAATCTTAATTCCAAAGGAAAATTATTCGAATTTAAATTTTTTGCAACTATAATGTGTAGCTTTATTATTACATAGTAATAATGTTAATACATAAACATGAATTAAAATTATTTTAGTCTAGTTTTTTGAATTTAACAAACAATGCTATTCATTGTTATATTTTGTTGCAAAATAAGTAATGTGTTACAAAATTTATTTTATTTTATTTTATTTTAAAAATGTGATCTCAACGAATTATGCAAGAACAATAGGTACATAAATATTATATTACACATAAATTAATATTTTTTATTGGTATCATGTTACATTTAAAAAAGATTCCATTAGTTTGTAATTCTTAACATTAACTGTTTATATTAATAAATTTGCATGACTTTATTTAAAAATATATTTTAACAAAAAATTATGTCATATTCATAAATATAATAGGAACATTGATTAATTTTTATTTTGCATATTAGTTTCAAGGACAACTGAATACCGTTACATAGTATATTCATGCGTTTTATAGAAAAAAAAATGGACACTGCAATCAGTATCAGTTATTTGTACTTGTTGTAGTAGGCTAATACAACATGTAACGAACAACAATAGCTATAAATGTCGACATCAAAGAACCCCCGAGAGGTACTCGTATTTAGTCTTATTATATTTAGATTTTGGAAATATTTGTAAGTCGTGGCAAATATGATATATTGACTAAGTATGGTTATTAAAACCCCGTAAACCACAGGACACGTCTAGTAATCATTACACAGTGAGGTATGATGGTCATAATAATCGAATACTGTACACTAGCACGTTACGAGCGTCAAAACAAAGTGAAGATTCGTCTCGCGTATAACCGTTTAAAAGCGAAAGTGTTGTAACACGTAACTTTGTTTGTCTGTTATGTATTTTGCTATGAAATATTTAGTTAAATATTTATTTTCTCTGAAAAATTAGTGACACCAGCGTCTATTATGGTATTTTTAAATGTGCTCGTGTTATTTTTATATTTAATGTCATATGTAAAATGACATACCTAAATAATAGGGTAGGTAATACTCGTAAATAAAAGAAATCCCGATGCGAGAATTCGAATAATCGAATAATGTTGATATTCAAATCAAGTCTTTACTGCACTTACCTTTAATATTATTTATTAACTTCACTTTTGTTAAAGAAATAAATATATTAATTTTTCAATGAAACAAAAAATTTGTCAATCTTATTAAGTATTTATTCTATTCTGCATTCAATTGAATAAATTATTAGTTCGAACTTGATTGTTGTGATTTATAACATACTTGTATTATTTTTCAAGTCTATCAATAATCGATTACCTTATTTTGAACTAGACTCTCTGCGCAGTTTCACTTGCCTTCACATTTATTAATAATTACGGTTACTTTTTCGCTACTTTGAGTCGTAACATGTCTTTTAGCATATACTTATATTACTTTTAGATAATTTAGTTCTCTAATGAATAAATTACTAAATTCAGATACGTAGTTCCGTAATCCATTCCTGTTTGTGATATTATTGTTGTAGATTTGCCTTGCCATGTTTCCCGTGTTCAAATTGGCACCTGTTGTTTAAATAAGACTATCTTTTAAGCAAGTAAACTGATTTTACTAAAGTAAAGATTATTTTCGTAAAATTAATTTTGTAATAATGCAATATGAAGTTAATACTTTAAAATTAATAATTATTCTTAATACAAATAGATAGAATATGAGACCGATTTCGAAAAATGATATCAATTTATATCAATAATATTTATTAACCCTTGCTGTAATAGCAATATTTTCAAAAAAAGTCTGTAATAATATATGTATTTTGTAGTACAGAAATATGTACTATAGTTTATTATTACTATTATATATGTAAAGATTACGTAGAGAACGCCCACCTGAACTTACTATAGATCACGTCTGCTAAGATAAATAATGTAAAGTTCGATGTGTACACATCATCATCGCCTTAAGGTGAACGTATAGTCGTGAGAGAAAATGTATATAATAATGTCAAAATAGACAATAAATTGTATGTATAAAAGCAAATATGTGCGAATATACTTTAGTTACGGTTTATATTAGGTAATAATAGAAATATGAAGAGATGTATTACATGTTGAATTTAGAATTGTTTAACTATTTTGTTTTAAGGTCATCGAACACTGTAATTTATTTCAATTACCCATTTATATTATTTTGTACATTGAGCTCGGGAATTGAAGTATCTATTACAAAAAAAAATTAAATTTTATCACTACCACGTTACATATAGGTAATATGAATATTAAATTATTTTCTATTTTAAACAGATATAAAGTAGTTGAAACTTAATTGTCTAAAATCATGTACAATCTTATTTAAAACTAAGTATAAAAATAATTAAGCAAACATAAAAAGTTAAAATAAACAAATAATACCTGTACAAGATCTATGTGTGGTCGATTTCACTACGGTGAGATAAGAAACCTTATATGCTGACGTATTACGTACCTTATTACATTTTGAATGGCTAGGTTTGTTAAATTAGGTAGGTTTATTGATCTAAGTAACTGCCAGCGTATTGATCCCTTTTAGAATCACAGGAGCGGAGAGTACATCATCATTTTCTTTGAAATTAGACGTTTTTTTATATAAAAATTCATTTGGAAAATGTAAGTTACTATACTTACTATACAAAGAAGTAATACTAATAATATTAAAACTACTATTTAAATATTTTATATATTATATTATTACTATTTATTTAAATTTATACCTCTTTAAATATTATTATATTTAAAGAGGTATAAATTTGTTTCAAAGAGCATTGTTGTGACGTCTACACAAAGATCCATAAAAACAATATTTATAACAACACATTTTACGAATTAGACATTTACTTTAATTGATAACACGCATAATATTAAAACAACCTTTAGTATTTCATAACGCGTGAGAGGCAATAGGTCAGACCTATAAACTTAGACTTATAACACTTAGCATTGAGAATCTGCCATAAAATTTTTGCTTTATGACTATTGTTGTTGTGAACAATAATTATAAACGCTTAAAACTTGCACAATTGATGTTTAAAATTTACACACAATGTAATAAAAACTTCTGAAAAATTCATAGGCTTTTGAACAATATTATTCTAATGCAACTTACAATTAGTTTTAGAATTAAGAACTTTTTATAACTAAAACGAACGAACTATTTCAATAAAACGTTTTAATTATCATATATTTTACATCGTGTTTTTGTAAAATATTAATTGCGCAAAATTATAATTTCTCTATAGAAAGTGAAATTCAATTTATAAGCCTCTAATTAACCTTTTAACGTAAAAGCCGTGACTTTATAACTTTCTGTTTCTATATACTATTTAGCTATAGCTAAATTTTTGCTAGTAAAAAAAATAAGATTAAGAAAATTGTCTTTCAAGGATTTCAAAAACTAAAATGTACTTTGAAGAATATTAGTGGATTTTAATATTTCATCACGTTTATCACGTTTATTTTACCAGTCTTTAAAATTACCATTAAAGATCAAAATAAAATTATTTTTATTCAAAATACTGAATCAACAAGCTAATAAGCTAAAATTATTTCGCAGTGTTAATATTGTGATAAAAAAAATAATAAAACAAGATTTTTTAACATTTGTAATATATTTTTCTGCGAATATACTAACGTACTATTATCTTTTTTTATATTTAAGAAATAATTTTATACCAATACATTTTTGTCTAATATATAACAAATACAAAAAATATAAGATAGCTTCAAGGATCAAGATGCAATAATATAGTTTTATTTACAAACTAATTAACCTTTAAAACGACAGACGGTTGGTGTAATCCATGTGCTATAGTTGACCATAATTATCAATGTTATATTTGCATATTTATATTCGGATGTCAAGACAGCTGTATTTAGAAGTAACTAGCAAACCCGGCGAACTCCGTTTCGCCACCAGATGGCTTCGTTTTTTGTAACATTTCGTTTGGGGATTAAAAGATGAAATAGTACATGCTATGTATCAGAGATGGCGCTGTATGTGAAAAATTATTTTCCCTGTTTTCCTGCTTTTCTGTTGAAATTTTTCCTAAATTTTGTTTGCTATAAACCTCACGGAGCCAGAGATCTTTCCAACGAATGCAAAACCGTGGAAATCAGTTCGTGCGTTCTGGAATTATAGCGTCAGGAAGGAAAACCCGACTTATTTTTATATTAGAAGTAAATATGTATGTCAAATAAATACAAATGCAATAATTTTGGTTTAAAATTTCGCTTAAGATTAATGTTTGTTCTCATTGGTACCCTCGTTAACAGAACAAGCATTAAATTTCTTTTGTATCAAAATTGTTGGCATAACTTCTGGCCATAGCGTGATGTACGAGTATCTTAGCCATTCTTATTTTGTCAGTAGGCTTTATAACGCAAAAAGATTTTTTAATCTAAAAGATGAAAGACATCAAAGTTTCTGATGCATAATGCACATGTATTAAGTAACTATAAAACTAGGAATTGCATATTTAACCTTGGCATAGTATCCGTCCTAGACAGAAGAAAATCATTACGATGCGTCCCATCAAAAATCTGATACGTAATCTGTCATCTCAAAACGTGCACAGACTACTGTGTCTTGCACAATGTTTGCATAAATTAATTTGTTTAACGCATCTGTTCATTTTGCAAGTATCGGACGGACACTTGCAAAATTTCTTGTTTAAATAGGTAGGTGTAGGTAGTATGCTAATGGACTCCTTAATAAAAAACGTTTTGTAGTGCTTTCAATGAAAAAAAAAAACGTAACGGTCTTAATTTTGGCCAAATAGAACCAAGATATAATATCTTCTCTTCTTCTTCCGTGCCTCTTCCCTTTATTTTGGGTCGGCCGTCCTCGTATTCCGTCGCCAAGTCAAACAATCTTGGGTTGTCTCTATATCTAAGCTTGCCCGCGCCACAGTTTTGGCAACGATTGTCATTTTTGTTGGATACATTAGTATCAAATAGAATTTTAGAAAACAAGATTAAAATACACGACTGTTCATTTTGAAACCTACATACAAATCAGACTTTTCTTTTTTACAATTTTTATATAAGTTCAATTTTGATTGTAATTAATTGAAGATTGGATAGTAATATCCTCTTGAGCCGGTAGCTTCAGAACAGCCTTCTAATACTAATTTAATATATTTCCGGTAAAGCCTATTGTTTATTTCTTTATAACTTATACGGCGAGTTGCACGAAACCGTCGCTAACTTTCCGTTAGTTAAGTTGCAATTAATCTTAAAATTAGTTGATCTTATGATTAATTTAAAGCTGTTGGAATTAATTATCCGTTAGATAGGTCTTTAATTAAACTAATTTTTTTTGTTAACTTAATCAGATGTAGGTTTCGTGCAACAGATAATCACGATTCTTGTGATTAAATTAGTTTAATAAACACTTAAATTTAAAATTTGTTTCGTGCAACTCGGCGATAAAGTTGTAAATGTTTGAGCATTTTTATGTCAGATAATATGTCGGAACTTTAAAGCTTATCGTTTAATCTCGTTGTTTGGATGCACATACAATGGATATAACAAAAAATATTTAAGTATTTTTTTTCTCAAAACCCTCATTATTCAAATGTTTTCCGTTTTTCAAATAAAACTTGATTGAATTATAATATGATATAAATAATTAGATTGATAAGATTTTTTTTGTCACTAATCAAGAGATAATAAATACAATAATAAATAAATAAATTATATAAAACAAAATATATAAACAATATAACAAAGTACACAAAATATATATACCTATTAAGTATATATATATATATATATATATATAGATTAAACTACGAGATTTAATTATTCGCACATTTCCAAGGCATTGGCATATAAGTTATAATAATCTAGTAACTAGAAAATAGTAAGAAGTATTCGCGACAAGATGTTGCGATGCGATGCGATGCAGCATGATATTATCTATAATATAAAAATAAGTCTGGTTTTCCTTCCTGGCGCTATAATTCCAGAACGCACAAACCTATTTCCACGGTGTTGCATTCGTTAGAAAGGTCTCGGGCTCCCTGAGGTTTATAGCAAACAAAATTCAAGAAAAATTTCAACAGAAATGCAGGAAAACATGGAAAATCATTTTTCACATACCGCGCCATCTCTGATACATAGCATCTACTACAAACGAATATGGTTTTGCATGGTGGTGGAGCAGATGGCGCCAGTACGTGGTGTGAGTATCCCTCACGAAAATAAGTTGGTGGCGAAACGGAGTTCGCCGGGTTTGCTAGTAATAGATAAAATATATACAGTGCAACTTCGACTCCTAAAATAAATTGTTACTGTTAACATTAAAAATAAATTCAGAAATGATTATCACCAATCAGATTAGAAGATTAAACTAACTTTACTAAGTGGGGAATTTTTTAACGATACATTAAAAATATTAAATAAAGTAGACCCTAACAGTATTATTACCCGACAAAAAAGTAACGCTATATTACTGCTACCGAAATATAATAACCTATACGGTAAAAGAAAATTAAGTTACACAATAAATACCACATCTTATGAACGAATTTCCTATAACATACTTAAATCCTTAAAAACATGTTATTGATAATAGCCTTACATCAAATCTTTAACTTAAATAAATAATATATAGCTAACTGAATTAAACAATAATTAAATAAATTCAAATGATATTACATAAAACTTATAAATAAATAAAACTTAACTAAATTTAAACTTTACTATACAAAAACAATAATATTTTGAATAAAAAATACACAAACAATAATAAATACTCAATCATAAAAATATAAAATAAATAAACAAAAGTAAAATAACATCATTCTCGCTCCCACTTAAACTGGTTGGTCGGTTTAATTGGTTAATGATAATTATTTAATGAATGTTATCACTACCCAATATAATTTGTAATTTTATACTCCTATCTTTTTCTCGTATTATTTTTAGTATTAAGTTACTAAATAATATGTACATACTCGATATTAACGAAACTGATGTCCAGTAAAACTCGAATGAGTTTATGTTTTATCTTACTGATGTTTGTAACTTATATCCTTTTTTAGTTCAATAAATAAATAATAATAATAAAATAATATACAAAATAATAAAATATAAAGTATATGTTAAATTAATTTGTAACATATAACTAAATAGCTATGCAATTTAATGTTTAATATTTTTTCCACTCAGCGTTTAACATTAAAAACTCATTCCTTCACGGTCAACTATAAACCGCATTAATGTTGTCCTCTTGACCTTATAATAAAATCAGTCTAAGTCCGTCTTCAAAAATTAAATGATTAAAAAAACAAAATTACCTTGAAGACAACGACTAGGTTTAAGATAAATATTATTGAGTTTTATTAATATGTTAGCAATAAATAACTTTAACGAATATGTTAAATATACCACAAATATTTCAAGAATGTTATTAAAATGTTTTTAGTTATTTAAGATATCTACTACGCATGTAACTTATATGTTAGCTAAGAGTTCCCAACACAATAAGGCACTAAAATAATCTTTGTGGCCATATATTGTACGCATAATGTGTAATTAAAAATTATTTAATTGTAATCTGTATAATGAAAATATATACTAAAATACAATAATCCCATTCAGCACATTTAATTAACATTTATTAAAATTATTAAGTACAAAAATATGCGAAAAATATTACTTAAAGAAGAAGCACGTAAAACAACGAGTTTTTGAATGGAAATAGCCAGCTAACAAAGAGGCAGCTAATCTGAATTAAAAAATAATCCTCGACACCTATAAAAAGAAAATAGAAATGCGGTACTGGCTAAAAATGAAAGAAAGTGAGAACGACCTAATGAAGAATAAAATGGATGTTGATTTCTGGCTCTCTTTTTTTTCTGTGAAAAATGGAACTATAGTTACTACTTTATGCCAGTTTAATACTACTATTACTAATTCGATAGAGCCAGCCGTAAACAAACTGTTAAATGATTTTTTTACAGTTTAGTCTTACAACATTAAAAAATATATAATATAGCAAACCCGGTGAACTCCGTTTCGCCACCAGATGGCTTCGTTTTTTGTAACATTTCGTTTGGGGATTAAAAGATGAAGTAGTACATGCTATGTATCAGAGATGGCGCTATATGTGAAAAAAGATTTTCCCTGTTTTCCTGCTTTTCTGTTGAAATTTTTCCTGAATTTTTTTTGCTATAATCCTCACGGAGCCCGAAACCTTTCCAACGAATGCAAAACCGTGGAAATCGTTTCGTGGAATTATAGCGTCAGGAAGGAAAAACCGACTTATATTATAGATAAACTTTAACTCAACTAAAAAATTCTGCAAATATTCCACTATCTGCTGATTTTGTTATCAAGAGATGATCATTATCCAGCTTAGAAATCAGAAATAAAAAAGTAATACAAATACGATTATTTCTCCCGATCGAACCCATAACTACACCAAAGCGGTTTAACTCTAAAACTACAAAACCGATTGGTTTCTATGCGACACCAAGCAATGACTCGCAGTAGCTCAAAACAGCCATAAATTTAAGCACAAATGGAACCACAAATGATATCTATTTACTTACAAATATAATTGAATACTCACATTAATTATAAATGTCAGTGATACACCTGCTAAAATCTTAGCGAATACTACTCAACTAATAACAGCTGCAGTAATTCTGATTATTTTTTTCCGACTAGATCTTTCGTGTGGTTTTACTCCTATTGATTTCAATACCCGTCTCCTGTTCTCCTATACTGTAGGAGAGACCTTAGCCCACCAGTGGAACATTCACGAGCTGTTTCAGAACCTTAAAGCAATAAACGGATAAGCAAACACGTTCTTTCAATTCACTACCGATAAATTTATTATTTAAAAAAAACTTGTTTCGACAAAATAAACGATTTTTTTATAATGTTTATTTATTTTGTTGTTTTTTAAATCCAAATCCTGTCTGAACGATGCCTGACGATTGTTATTGTCAAGGTAACAAAAATATTATTAGGTATTATAACCTGTTGACTTATTTTTTATCAGAATTTTAAGATCTTCCACAGTAAAGGGTAAAAAAAGGTATTGTCACAGCTGTTATACTTAACCAGTTGAAATAAATTATAGACAAGGAAATGTCGAAATTTAATCGCTAGTATATTTATTTATCGCGAAACATCGTTTCAAATGTTTGTAAATAAAATAAAATTCCACATATAGTGATAAAGAAAACAAAAACATCTACGTTTTATATTACATGTACGCTATATACTATTTATAAACTACTTATATACTCCGGAAGAGTTTTTTAATATATGTACATGCTTGACTTAACAACTACAAGTTTGATTTAAAATACTATTTTTTGTTTGATAGGCTGGAAGACAATTCTAATATTACAATAACACACAATTTTTTCACAATGTTAAATTAGTAGTCTATCATTAAATATCATCTAATATAAATATGTTTTGTCAGGTTTATTATAATACTATTTCAATCGTATCGTAATGGTGTTATTGTGTCATAATGATTAACCGATACCGTACGTACTTGTGAAACTACCACCACCACCACATCAGCCGTTCTATGTCCACTGCAGAACATAGGCCTTCTCCATGATCTCTTGGGGGCTTGCCAATACTCGCCACGCTTGACAGGCGGGTAGGAGAGCGCAGTGTGACAGGATATGGTAACGCTGTTGCCCATTACTATCCTGGTTGCTGGTTGTTCACACCACTAAAGCCTTAGTCGACTACTCTTTTCTGCTGATAACCGCATGGCAAGTGAAACTAAGAAGCTTGTAGCGACATCTGTTTTGCCACATATGAGTTTGAGAGAGTGAGGAACAGGGTGTAAAGTTCTTCATCTACCATTGAAAGGGGAGGATCCTCCACCCAGACGGGTTTTGTGTCTGGTGGACTACTGCCCGATGGTTGTTGTCGGAATCTTGTATATATATGTTCGATCGCTCAGATAATTTTGATACCGCGATGTAGGGTTCGTCAGTTTTTTTATTTCGTATGTGGCGAGATAGATGTCGCTACAAGCTTATAATTACAAAACTCGTAAAAATAAGGTCTCTGTCCGATCATTGGTACACAATTAACGTAGCAGAATCATTTATGTTAGTAAAAAAGTCTAACATTTATAGAAATTTCACCAGAAAGGAATCATAAAATTCTTCTTTTTATTCATAGTTTTAATAATAAACAAACAAAATATTAGTATATTTGAAAGGACTCTTAAAAGTATTTTTTAATTATAATTAATTCAATACAGGGTATCTAAATATTTTGCATATTTAATAAAATGTTAAAATAATTGTATGGATATGAGTAAACAAGTTTTCACACTATGTGTATTAAAGAGTGCTACGTGCTTACAAACTGACACTCGATGTCTGAAGTCTTGTAATAAGGATACCACAGGACAAATATAGATGCGATAATAACCCGGTATGTACTAATACAGATATAATCGTATTTATATTCTAAATAAAATTAAAAAAAAGAAAGATATTACATAGCAAAACAAAATATTATTTGAAGATTTTTTTTCTTTTAAATTAATAAATATTTTAAATTTCGACGGTGCTCCTGATATTTCACAATAAATATTTTATAAGAAAGGCGTTAAAAGTATAAAAAATAATAAGTACTTATAGTTTAATTGACATTCTATTTGATAATTTATTACTTTTATATTAATCGGAATGTTAGTATTATTATTATTTTATTAATTTCAGACCGGATGATCTATATTGATTTTTGTTAGTAGTGGTCTTTTTTGAAAATTTTGTCTCGTTTGGTAATTGTCACTTGTCAAATATTAGTTTTTGTTAATTTATTCCTGTCTTAACTTTTAAATATTATAATAAATTTTTCGTTTATGTGCATGCAGATGCACTGTAATTGAAGATATTATACTTGGCCGAATAACTGAGCTTGCCCTTAACATTGTATTAGTGTAATTCTTGTTGGTGCAGCAAATAAATAAATAGTGTTTAGTCTCTTAAGACTTGTTACAAAACTGCAAATTTCTTTCACTTTTATCGATCAACGCATCTCTTGAATCAACATCGGCATTTGAAATATTGTACGGAAATATGAATGTATGGCCTACATGTAACTTATTAATATTATAAAAACGTGTTCTTTTATCTTACTTAATAGATAAATGTTACATCATTCAAATTGATGCCAATGAAAGCGAAATCTTCTCAGAGACGTCTCAATCGAGTCAAGCGGTCGATCACGAGAGAAAGCAGTTACTCATTGTGGGAACTTTGTGATGGCCTATTGCAATATACCTACGTGCATATGTACTAGAGAAAAGTGAACATAATTATATGTAGGTAAAACATATAATTCCTTGTTAAGTACTAAACGACTTGTATGGTTTTACATGTGTAGACGCTTTTGTTTCCTGTTCCGATACTGTTAGTCATATCGTATTGTTTAATGGCCTATACCTTCCTCAACAAATAGACGGTCAGCAAAAAAAAAATGGGCTTAATATTATATCAAATTTTTACAAACTTTTCTAATGTCTATGGTTGGGCGTGGTCACAGAAATTTTTTATAAGTACAATACTTTATGAAAATATTACATTAGCCTAATTCTTAAACCAACCTTTTTCATCGAAACAATAAAACGTATATATAGAAAGGTTGCCACTAAGAAATCGCTGTACTAGCGGTAAGGCAGCCTGTTGCAACTGATGCAAATTAGATATTACGTATCCCTTTTTTTCTTTTTACTTTTGTATTAGTGTGCAGAAAGTATAAATAAATAAATAAAATAAATATATTTTAAACAAAAAAATTTAATACCTATCATTTTTTTTAAATAAATACAAAAATAAAAATAAAAAATTGTGTGTGTCAGCTCCGACGCACGACTGGAGTTTACTCCTTAAGTACGATTGTCTAAACATACGCAAAAAGAGTTTATCCAACTGAAAATAAGATTAATACCATATCAAAGGGTAAATTAACAAATTAATGAAAATAATATACATATATAAATATATATTTATTCATTTTATATACATTTATTATAACTAATCGGCGAAATATTTTACATTAAACTTTTCACAATAGTCAATTTCAGATGTGCACAAATATTTCATTAGGAATGTTGATAAATTACGTAATTATTGTTATCTGACAATTATCATTTATTTTTTAAATATTATTTTTCAATATTAATTAGAGCAACATTACTTTCGCACCGCACCATAGGTGCGCGTGCACCGAAAAAGTAACGAGGTCATTCATAAGTAGATTTTACCTCTCATATTTTTCTCATACCGGGCGCCTTATATATGAAAATCGATTCTTAAGGAGTAAACTCCAAAAACAATAAAATATCAAAACAATACAAACCAATAGTCATAAATCACAGACAAAAACCATAATGTCGCCAAGCCTTTATTATCTGTGGCGTTATGTCACACGCACACAATAGCTATAATGTTGCATAATCTGTAGATGAATGGATGATAGATACACAATTTAAGATCGATAGTTGTGTAAATTGTGTAAAATTTTACATTAAGCATGTGTATTACATTTATGAATTTTTAGATAGGCTGCCTGATTTTGAAATATTTTATAGAGTAAATGATATTGCATCGATCAATACAAAAAAAAATTGCTACCTTTGCGAAATAAATCATTTTAAAGTCACCATTTACTCAATGCTATTTTTACCGGAAGTAAAATAATTTTTAAAAGAATTGAAAAATTTATGTTCTTCTATAAAATTTGTACGGTTACAAAACTTATTGTTTGTAAGTTCAGACGATTTGCGATTTTTCAAGACCAAAAAAAAAGTGGGGTTTCCAATATTTCCAGAGAGATATTTTGTTTTTAAGTTTATGAAATTATTCGTTGTGAGCTTACTACCGGTGAACATGGTAGGACGTCATTTGGAATATAAAAATCTGGCGGCAGCATGTCCATACTAACGTGCTCTTTATTTTTCTCTCTATTTGAAATTAATATGTAAAACTCGTATCATATGAAAATATTTTTTTTTCATAAAAAATATATAACACATTCTTCCGACTACAAACGCAGTAGTCAAATTCAATGTTAAATATTTATTTATAATATATAATTATAAAAAAATTCAATTATAGAAAAAATTATAGAAAAATCTATTATAGAAACTCATTATAATTAACAAGAAATGTCGCTGTATACAATTTATTCTTAGCTTCCAAATAGTATACGAGTAGTAAAAGCTGGTTGAACTCTTAGGTATTATATGAAAAAAATCTGACTTAAGTTAAATAAAATACATATTTTTAAAAGTTATACAATTATTTTATTTGTTAATTTCTATTATTTATGTTTATAGTAGAGATTTTAATTTTCTTATATATAAAAGTACAACTTTGCAATTGTAATCTCTACTCCTGTCATAACTCTATGGTGAATTCTATTTTATTGTCAATATAATAAAAAAGTAATGTTAATATATTCCAAACTAAATAGAATACGAAACATTAAATATTACATGACATTATATAACAAAAATAAGTTTCGAAATAATATTATAATTATATTGCTGTTATGGTGAAAAAAACATGAACCTCTAAAAATAATAATTAATTAATCATCATTAATCGCTGGCAATATATGCTACATTTGGATATATACCTACGTATATAAACCGTATATTAAATTAAGTATTGGTTCATTCATAGATTACACAAGATATATATGTACCTTTGGCCTTTATCTTTTATGGTGTATAATATTTTCATTAACGTGCGAGTACACAGAGATTTTGTTATATAAGTAGATAACCCGCTTGGTTACTTTTCCTATTGATTGACATTTACGATTACTACTGCGGTCCTATGACATTTTGCGTGATGTTTTATGGCTTAAATAAACAGGATCATGCGATTTTTAATATCAAAACTCTACAGGGATCAAGTTTGTACTCCTGTTGAGTTTTCATATTGAAAATAAAAAAAAAATGTCTATCTCGTAGACTGGATTTTAATTTAACTTAAATTACATTTGACCTGTCAATAAATCACAGAACAAAAATCATTTGTATAGTTTTTTTTTTTTCTCTCATATTCATTAATAATTATCATAACTTGAAAACTCGTGTCAGGTCAAGTTTTGTTAGAAGAGACTCGTTTATTTTATTATTGTCTTTATTACTATACAATTCATAGTTATATCTTTTTTTTTTGTTGCTAGGGAAAAAAAGCATCCAGCCATATTGTCTTTTATTACCTTTGACATTTAATAAATCAAAATCAGAAAAACTCGATACGAGACATTTATTTATGAAAAATTTTAAGCGAATTAATTAAATATACATAATAAATTTTATCTGCTATGATTGTAAAATGTAAATTTTAAACTTGTAATACACCTAACCTAATAAAGCAGAAATCATCAACAACTTTATTTCATAAAAATAATAACTGATGTATATATAGACATGCGTAAACATATAAGCTTTTATACTTTTTATGAACGATTCAAATCAGTTGACTGTATATATACATACATATAATCACGCCTCTTTCCCGTAGGGGTAGGAAGCCACTTCTTTCCACTTGCTACGATCCTGACATACTTGCTTCGCTTTGTCCACTATACTTCGTCCATATATATAATGATTGTTAGGAGAGGATATAGTCCTGTTATAAAATAAACATCCTCTACATGTTTTTCCCACCGAACTACTTACCTACTGGTTCACTGGTAACTTGCACTAGATGAAGCCCAAGTGTGTCGCTAGTATGATTTTGAAGATTTTTAAGTGAAACTAAAAGTAAAACTCTAAGTAGTCTTTCACAGGTAATCATCAGAAATAACGAGTCTATTTTTTTTTTATTGCCAAAGATTAAAAAGATAATGAAATATTGCGAAATTTGTTATTTTTACGATGACAAATTGTTTTTAAAATATATAATAAATAAATAAATAAATAAATAAATATTAACCAACAATCACACAACGTTAACCTAGCCCCGCGCTAAGTTCGTAAGAACTTGTGTTACAGGTACTAGGAACGGAAATAAATGTAAGATATAAATACATATATACATAAATACACATCCATGACCCGGTGCAGACATCTATATTCGTCATACAGATTATCTGCACCTGGCGGGATTCGAAACCGCGACCGCTGCGTAAAGTGTCCAGTTGCCTGACCACTCGACCAGCCGGCCGTCAAATCGGTTATATATATATGATCGGTTGATAACTCAAATAGTAATTAAATTATAAATTCAAACATATATACTACCATATTAAATATCCTGTGTATTGATGTAGATTAGTGAAGTTTATATTTATTGAAGCGACTTACCACGCCTACATCCGTGTTTTAATAAACAGTTTTTGTCGAATGAAAACGTTTAAGTGTCATAAATTTAGCATCAGTCAAGGTTGGAAGCAACTGGCACATAAAACTTTTATGTCAGAAAACGAAGCTAATTAAAAAATAAACTTTACCAATTTTCAAGGTTTCTTCTGTTTTTAAACAAAACCTAAATAGTCGATTTTGCATTTATATGTATCATTAACCTTATATAAATTTTATGGATATTTATAATGGCTACCAGTTAGAATACATAATTAATGGTATAATATGATATTGTAGGTTAAATTAATAAAACAGGGTTAATAAATAGAAAGAAACAAAAACTTAATTGAAACTTATTAAGGTCTAATAATGAAATTAACCTTTTGGAAAACCTTTCATATAATGTTTAAGTCTGGAATTATAACCGATGGATTAAAATAATTAAAATAATAATAATAATAATAACTTCAAGACCCTCTCTGAAGCTGAATCTTACCGGTATCTGGGCATGTCACAATGCATAGGGGTCCAGGAGGTGGATATGAAACAGGCTGTTTGCGAGGTCTTTTTTGGACGGCTGACAAAAGTTCTTCGGAGCTACTTGTCGGGCGCCAACAAGGTCCGAGCATATAACGGCTGGGTCATGCCCACTCTCTTGTACACATTTGGCGTGCTCAGATGGACTCAGACCGAGCTCGACGCCCTGGACAGAAGAGTCCGCACGACTATGACTCACCATCGCATGCATCACCCGAAATCGTCGGTCATGAGACTGTACATCCCACGGAAGTGTGGTGGCCGAGGCCTATTAAGCGCCAAGTCCATGCATAACCGGGAGGTGTGCAGCCTCAGGACCTACTTTGAGACGAGGAGGGAGAGCGCTATCCATGGTGATGTTGTAGTATGTGACAAAGGTCTCACCCCGTTATCCCTGGCCAAAGAGGAATGGCGAAGACCGGTAGTGCTTAGCACCTCTGACCGGGAGACCGTATGGATGGAGAAGGAGCTGCATGGACGGTTTTACAAGGCGCTCCACGCACCTCACGTGGATGTTAAGGCCTCCGTGCAGTGGCTGCGATTCGGGGACCTCTTTGGGGAAACCGAAGGTTTTGTCTGTGCAATACAAGATCAGGTGGTTAAGACGAACAACTACCGGAAGCACATTCTGAAGGATGGCACTCCCGACTTCTGTCGAGCTTGTCGTCATCCCGGCGAGTCACTCAAACATGTGCTTTCGGGGTGTTCAGCGCTTGCCAACACTAAGTACTTGCACAGACATAACCAAGCGGCCAAGATTCTTCATCAAGAGCTTGCTCTAATGTATTGTCTTCTGGAACAGAGGGTGCCGTACTACCAGTACACACCGGCGCCAGTACTCGAACGCGACGGAGTCCGGCTCTACTGGGACCGGCCTATCGCCACGGACAGGACGATACTGGCGAACAAGCCTGATATCGTGGTGATGGATAGGGCACAGTCGAGGGTGTTTTTAGTGGACATTACCATCCCGCATGACGAGAACCTCGTGAAAGCCGAAACAGAGAAAAAACGTAAATATCTGGATCTGGCGCACGAGATTGTCGACATGTGGGGTGTTGATTCCACTGAAATCATTCCTATCGTTATATCTGCCAACGGTTTGATCCCGGTTAGCCTCGCTCACCACCTGAGGCAGCTGGGTATCCGTGACGGTTCGCTCGCAGCCAGGATGCAGAAGGCGGTATTACTCGACTCGGCTAGAATTGTCCGCCGATTTCTCAGCCTACAACCCTAACCCCCGGCCGTTTGATCTCCCTGCCGGGGCGTAATCCTCCACCCGCTTATATTTATCTATGTAAATTTATGTAAATTTATTATATTCCTTATATAAGTAGTATTGTATTATATTATATTTATTTATATGTGTATATGTATATATTAAACGGGTGGAGTGTAGCAATAAGAATAATAATTAGACAGCATATTATTACTTTTTTTATCCAACATAACATTAAAAACGCAGTCATGGTTTTTCTGGGTTTTTCACTTTGAGGCTTAGAATATAACAAAATACATTAAAAACCTATTTGTAATTAAACCAAAATAAAATATTTTTCTTTTTTTTTTTGGAAGTTTTTAACAAATAAATGTCGTCAAAACAATTTAAGTTATTTAAGCAACGATTTCTTAATCTAATTTTGATGAAAAAACTTTGGTGATAAGTTATGAAATAAGTTAAATGTACACTATCAATAAGCAAATACACTTCATCTATAAGTGAAATATGTAAAGAAAATAAGGTTGCAAAAAAATAGATGTGTAAATAGATTGTGATAAAAAAAAATAGATGTGTGAATAGATGTGTAAATAGATATCGTAAAATTGTGTAATCAAGTCAATACATAATATGGCTACATTTCCTAACAATTTTACGCCGGATTCTAGCGGGATTTCTGGCACGCCCTGCGTGCCAGTGTCCACATATCCGCCGCCTCTCCGCGGCGGGATGCGTAAATGCATTTCCCAGTTTAAAAAAAATGGTAGGGAAATTATCCGCCAACCCTTTTTCTACATGGAGAGGAGGCCTTCGCTCAGCAGTGGGTTGTTTACAGGCTGATACAGAATACGTGAAATTAGGCCTATTTCTCTAATAATAACGATCAATTACTTCCTTAATCATTATTAATACTCCTACGGCGCCAAGATATAGGTTGAAAGTTTGTTTTTAAATCTAGTTATTTTTGTAGCTAGATGCATTAAATTATTTTTAATCTTACAATTACAAAAAAATATATATAAACACGTGTTTCAATTTTTATTTCCAACCATAAAGAGGTGAAATGAGGTATAGCTACGCGAGCAATGTTATGGACTGAATCAGCGGCGGCTTTACCCATTGCGAGGCTCCGGGCGGCAGGTCTTTGCGAGGCCTTTTGTCCTTCGTGAAAAGTATATGATGTAAAATTTGATCTGGTTGTTTGGTTTAGGTATTTGTCATGTTTGACGAGAAATGCTAAAGTTATACAAATAAATAAAATTTGAGTTAAAAATATTTTACATTGAAACATTTACAAAATTAACAAATACAGAGATGTCAGGGGATGACCCCTTCGTAATCAAAATGCCTTTTTTTTACGTCGTCTTCTGACTTCTTTGAATTGTCTTCCAATATCATTTTCATCGGCTATTTCTCTCGCTATTACAAGGGACACTTTCTTGATAATTATCGGGCCAATTTGTTAATGTGTCTAGGTGTTGATGGTGACCAACTGACATTCTGTGTATTTTCTGCAAAATCCTTTAAAACATCACATATATCGCTTAGTTGGTATTTAACGATCTTCATCGATATTACTCTGCACTCCTATATAGTTTCAGAAAGTGGTTTTAGCAATAACGGTTTTACATGAGCATTTAAAAGAGTCCAACTTTGACTTGAGCCGGTAAACAGTGTACAACCTTTCTCGCATCGCATCGCATCAGTCTATCGCAGTCCACTGCTGGACATAGGTCTCTCTAAGCCCGCGCCAAATATCCCGTCCGCAATCCTCATCTAGCCTCCGCCGGCGACCTTGCGTAATTCGTCGGTCCAACGGGCCGAAGGGTGCCCTACACTGCGTTTG
Source organism: Euphydryas editha (assembly GCA_036937285.1). Classification (NCBI taxonomy): domain Eukaryota; kingdom Metazoa; phylum Arthropoda; class Insecta; order Lepidoptera; family Nymphalidae; genus Euphydryas; species Euphydryas editha. The sequence continues at coordinate 9,909,243 of JAUPFZ010000018.1, forward strand.
CCGATTCACGGTCTCTATTCCAGGAGACGTCTGCTCCAGCGGCCATCGGTCCTGCGACACCGTGACCAGCCCACTGCCACTTCAACTTGCTAATTCTACGAGCTATGTCGGTTACTTGGGTTCTTTCGCGAATAATCTCATTTCTGATTTTATCCTTGAGAGAGACTTCAAGCATAGCCCGTTCCATATCACGTTGAGTGACTTTAAATTTGTGTACTAATCCCGTCGTCAGTGTCCACGTCTCAGCGCCATATGTCAACACAGGTAGGACGCACTCAGCGGAGATAGAGCGCTCACGGTGCCCGCGAGTGCTCTATGACCGAAGGCGGCCCGCGTAGGCGAGCCAACCGTCGGGGCGTCACGGTGGCATGCGCCAGCGATCCCGTGGCGTCCTTGTACGACGTCGAGGGCACCGCTGTGTTTTAGTGGGTATTCTGACTTCGCAGTCAGCGAGTCCCACATACCCGTCACCTTCGGGCGGCGGGATACGTAAACGTATTTCACAGCGTCAAAAAAAAAAAAAAAAAAAAGGTAGGACGCACTGCTCGAAAACTTTTGTCTTGTTGTCATTGCGGAATCTTCGAATCGAAAACTCGACGCAGCCTACCAAATGCCGCCCAGCCCAACTGAATCCTCCTATCTGCTTGCTTCTCGAAGTTATCTTGGCCAAGTTGGATTCTATACAACCTTTCTAGCAAACCAAAAAAAAAAAAATTTGCTTGGACACGACGATGCTACATATTCTAGGATGAGATTCCAGCTAAGACTCCTACAAGGTAAAAATAAGCAAGTGGATTAATTTTATTTCAAGAATACGTTTTTGGACACCACTTTTTTCACCACGCATATTGACACCGTTATTATATTATTGGCTTCTGCAGTTTTGCTGTGATATACACTAACTCTAACTATACTATAATAATTGAAACTTGCTCAACACGAGAAACGTCGCGAGTACATTCAATAATAATCGAGTAATATTTATTATTTTTTCAACAATTTGAGTCTTTCCGTGACTTGCCATTATGTATTGTATGAGCTCATTTGGAATATTTTTTCCGATATAGTGGTCATTAATCGTCTTATCTTTTGCTTATTTTAGGTGAAGCTCAGCACGGGATCAAAGCGGGCTATTAACTTTACTAAATTTAAAAAGTTGTCGCTTGTCTCACTCGAATCTGAGTCAGATGTTAACTTCTCTTAACGAACCCTGAAGGCCAAATTGTGAGACGCTAAAAAATTTACAATTGCTAATGTAATATCTTTCCAACGATAGATGAGCAAAATATTATCTTCCGACTCCCGAGCTGTGGTGCTCAAGAGCTATGCGATTAAAAAACCGATCTTCAAGTTAGACGCGATATTCAAGTACTACATAATAAATTTTTCAATCATGTTTTGTATGAATGAATTAGTTAACTAACTTTATTTTAATTTACCGCTATGTTATAACCTGAATTAATAATTAAGGATTAAAATCAAAAGTTTTAAATAAAAAAAATATATATTTAATTAAAAGTCTAAATCGGATTTTATCGCGTTTATTTGTTTTAAAAACTTTACAGTTTAACGATTTTTACCGCACCCTCACCTGTCCCCCGAGATCATGGACGCTGTAAAGGGTCCGAAACGTCGGGAAATAATTTAATTTAATTAAAAAATCGTTAAACTGTAAAGTTTTTAAAACAAATAAACGCGATAAAATCCGATTTAGATTTTTAATTAAATGAGTGAAATTCGCGTAAATATAAGAGAACAGTATAAAAAAATATATAGTTACAAAATCTATAATTTTTTTGTTGTTGCGCGAGGCCCCTGCAAGAGCGAGGCCCCGGGCGACTGCCCCGTTCGCCACCCCCTAAGGCCGCCACTGGACTGAATATATATGTCGTGGCCATATCGTAGAATTGGCCAAATCATGAAATGCTCGAGAATTTCATGAACTGGCCGCATTTCATGTAATTTTTCACTGACCATTGGCCACATCGTAATGTGTCTTAGCAAGATTAATGATAAAAAGTCTAACCTAACGTAACATAACATATTCTCGAGCATTTCATGATATGGCCAATTCTACGATATGGCCACGACATATGTAACAACAAAAATAATAGCAACATACAATCGAAAAAAAAAAACGATAGAGAAATGAAATTAATCACCTACCTTATTAATTGTATTCAAAGATAGGCCGTGATCAATGTTTTGTAATAAATACGTTTACAGTTTTAGCGATTCTGTGAGAAGTTCCATTGTCTTACTTTGTGTGAAATGACAACCACGGTTACTCAACGGCCATTGTTTAAATGTTCTGTAATATATTATATCCGACCTTGAATCTTGTGTATCATAATATTAGGGTAATCGAGTTATCTGTGGGAAATTTTAATAAAATCGTTCTTTTAAGTTTGTGAAGGGGAGTGGAGTCACTCAATATTATCTCTCAAATTATAATTAATCTCAATATTATAATTCATATTTATCAAATTATTTTATTTTAACATAAAAATATCTAGATGTTAATATTCCAAACTATAATATTAAAGTGTTAGATACAAGATAAGCGGAGTTTCACCTCTTCAGACGTTTATGGTTACCGTTCATAGGGACGGTCATAGAGGCGCTATCTAGTCTAGCTAGAGTCTTATCATGATGTTTTAAAGCTTTCATCAATTATCTTTATCAAAAGAAATAGTCTCAACCATACAAATTATTTTCATCAACTTCATCTTTCATTACACTTTTATGCCACAATCAGACATCTAAAATTCTAATAAAATTGATACGATGATACGAGCAGCTTCAAGTCAACGTATAAATTATATATACGATTAATATGCAAACATAGACGCGTTTCTAATAATTAAAATCATAAAGACCGCTACAGTATTCTAATCGACCTCGATAAATATCTTGAATAAAATAAGATGAGTAAGAATATGTAGCGAAGTTATTTACTAACGTCGTGAGAACACAGGTTCGGTTGAGTAATACATAAGAAATATACATACGTTATCGCAAAAGTTCGTTGCGAAGTATTTTAGACGTAAGCTTGAAATCATTGTTTAGTCGCCAGTTAATTATTAATATTTCGGATTACAAAATTCGTGTACATATTACACTGAATACACTCACGATTTGATGTGAATCCTCCGTTTTACCTAAACTTTTGAACTTAGATTCAAAAATAATCAATTATAATATTAAAATCTCTAATGGTGGCCTTATCACTACCGATTTCTTACAGACGACCACGAGTACGGTTCATATCTTGACACAAAAGTAATTAAATATCACAGTATTTCTTTTCCCGATTATGGTCCCTAACTACCTAAAATAGGATATGTAGATACCGATTAAAAATACAAATAGTATGCTTCAAATTTTTTAGATTTAAATTTAACTAACTTAAGATTTCAATTTTAATTTTATAAAATATTATAATTTCATCATTGATGTAAATTATATTAATAAAAACTCCATTTCAATTATATAATTACAAAATTTTAACATCTTTTTTCAGTATTAAATTTCAACGATCCGTCCAATAATATAAATCACAATTAGTCGAACATTCTAATTGGAACTACATAATCTTGTTATTAAATAAGCGGCGAATATTCAAATGCATATGCTTATCTAATATTAGAGATAAAATCTAAAACGGATGCACGTTTTTAGCATACTCACGTAAAAGGTAACCACGTTCGCATGGAAAAGGTTAGGATAATCAAATTTCGATATTACGATACGTTTATTTAATATTATACAAATTGATTTTGTAGTTTTTGATGATCCCTTCACTAATTTTGAATAATACAAATTGTAAACAAAAGCTATTTAAAAACTGGGTTTCAGATAACAAAAATATGGTTACGGGTCGTGGATTGAATTGATTTGATTTAATATATTCTTGTGAATCGTGTTAAAAGTAATTAAATTATAATTTTTGTCAATGAATAATCTTATTGTATACGTATATACTATTATTACCTTATTAACAAACATATTTATAAGATATATATATATATATATATATATAGTAAAATTTTACGTCAAACACGTAATTAAAATTACTTATATCAATTGCGAGCTATCGTTATAAACTTTTAGATATTTATACACATTATTGTATAAATTTAAGAATTTCCACTTTAGGAGACATAGTTTGCAAACTCTACTAATTTATAATAAGAATTTAGAACATATTTTATAAAACTTTGTAACCACTGTAAATACTAATGAATTAATTAATATTTTATAATTGCAAAACAAATATTTAAAAATTTTCTAGAGATAAATAAGCAGCAGGTATCAGCTTTGAAGGCAATTTACAAACATAGAAAATATGTACTGCGCCTACCAAAATATATATATATATATGAAGTACTTTTATTACAAAATGTAAATGTATTGTAATTAATTGTGACAGAAGTTTAAAACCTAATGTTACATTTTTATAAGACTTTTTCACAGAATATCATGCAAATTTCCGACTTATCTTGTTGATTAGTTTAAAGTTTTTTATTTTCTATATAATCTTAATTCTATCCAATCACCAAAACGTCAAAAAATCGATCAAGCCGTTCTCAATTGATCAATTTCAAAATATGGATGGATGGCAAATAATTGCTTGTTATTCTTTTTTATGATAGATACGATCTAACTTATAATGCAATATTATTTTGTTAATTCACTTCTCTCATTTTTCTCATTCGTATAACATAGAATTATGTAGACATTTCGATCAATCCAGAAAGTATTAAGTAATAATAAGAAAGAAGAACTACAACAAAAACCTAGTCACGTATTTCGTAAATGATAATGATCGTTCATTTTAACAACAATTGAACAACATTTGAACTTCAACCGCTTTACAATTTACTGTATGAACTAATGCTCTTATGATGCGTTATTTGATAATATTCGTAATCTCGACTTGACGCAAATGTTTAAACATAAGTATGTCTATGTATGTGGTTTTATTGTGGTGTGCAATTTGATATATTAGGTTTTTAAAATTGTGTACAAATATGTATGAAAGTACATAATGACCTAGAAAAATACAAAGACGTAATTTTGTATTAATTTAAAATATTTATTTGCCATATAGTATACTATGTTGGATAAATAAATAAATAAATATCAAAGATATTGTTGTATAGAATTACCAGGTAAACAAATAGGTAGTACTATGTAAGCAAACTTATTACAAACGTCTAAAATAATTTATATTTTTAAAATATATAAACGTAGATAATTATTATCGAAGATCGTTATGGTGTGACAACCCTTATGGTGTACTCGTAGTGATGCGAGTAGTCGCCACAACGCCGCGAAGATCGCGGGTTCGATCCCGCTCGGGACAGATATTTGTATTTGTACAAATATTTTTTTCCGCTCTGTATGTCCTTGTGGGTCTCCCACCGTGCCCCGAAAAGCACGTAAAGCCGTCCCCCAAGTCCCGGTTGTTATCATAGATACCTGATAACAATCGTTACTCATGGTAGGGAAATAATGCACCAACCTGTTGTGGAGCAGCGTGGTGGATTAAGCACTAACCCTTCTTCTATATGGAGAAGAGGACTTCGCTCAGTAGTGGGTTGTTTACAGGCTGATACAGTACAATATTATCACTTAAAAACTATATTTTGCAACACATTACAAGTAGAAATATCAAGCTTGAGTATAATTAAAGTGTCTAAGAATCCGACGTGATGACATATTTGATTTTATATGATGAAAAGCGAGTGTTTAAATTGCTTGTTGTAACGTACTTCTAATAACTTAACTTAGGTATATACCTATGGCTATGTATGAATGTAATGTTTAAGTATTAGGCTACACTATATAATAAAAAAATGTATGTCTAAAATTTTTGGTTAGTACTTAATTTCTAAATTGTAACGACTACGTTTACACCAATGTTGGAAATTAAAAAAAAAAATCTTAAATTTCAAACCACCCCGGAAAAAAATTTAAATTTAATAATAACTATTTAGTTACGTGGCGATTATTTAACTACTTTAAAACTTATTGAACTTGAAAAATGTATATTACACAAATTAAAAAAAAAAATTAAAAAAAAAATACATATATTGTATACACTAAACATCCATCGTGGTTTAATATACATTAACAAAATAATTAATATAAATTGAAATCTCATATAAATAATTAAGTATAATTTATAATCTCAGCAGATCCTTAGATGAACGTGCTACAAACGACAAACAAATACATTTTATAGCTTTATTATACTATTATGAAAATTGCCTGTAATTATTAATACCAAAATAAAGTATTTATACTTAAATAATATGGTACTATAAATAACTTCAGAATATATTATTATATTATTAAGGTTATCACGTTCAATAATTATATTAATTTAATCTAACGTGATACACTAATGGTTCAACAAATGAACTTTGCAGTGTTGCACATGTCACGTCGACTCGATGCCTTAAAGGTCAACACATTCAGATCCACGATTAAAATAATGATTATACCAAATGGAAACAAATTTCTAAATAACTACTTAAATGTAAATATAAACTAACGTATGTCCACAAATATAATTTTTATTTGTAACTAACCTGAGAAACAAACGGTAAAAGCTTAATAACACCTTAAATAACGAACTTTCAGATATTTTGTAATTTCTATCGAGACGTATGAAGTTCATTACGATATTTTTCATAGGTACATATAAACTGAATGCCCGGGTGGTAGCTAAAATTTGAACCCGAAACCTTTCTGTTAAGAACCACGTTCTTCTCACTGTCACTGATTATGACAAAATTCTAGAATAAATAATTAGATTTTTTTTGTTGTAATTAGTATAATTTGTATTTTGTATTGTTTAACTATTAAACATATAACAATATTTATTTAAATGTAAACAAAAATCAGTTATATATTGAAAATATGTAAAACGTCGTAAAAACATAAACAGTTTATGTATTAAATTAAAATTATAAATCAATGTTCAAAAAAAAACATATGAGAATCCCATAATATATCGACGATCGCAGCTATTACATATGAATCTATTTATAGGTAAGGCGGATATTAATAAGTATAAACCGGTCAGCAAGACTCAGTAAACAAATAGGTACCTCAAAATCATGTTACTAAGAGAACAAACATATAAATATTATTACGCCTATACTATCTATATCAGTGTTTCCCAACGTGGGGCCCACACCCCACTGGGGCGCAATTTGATATTTAAGGGGGGCAATTTAAAAATGTACTTGACACGACTTCAACCCTTTCGCTTTGGATTATTTAAATGCAATGCTATACCTTGTCCAACCGTTTATTATCTTTTTGACAGCTTACATCTATAAATTCCCGGTTTTTTTTTTCATTATATGTTTTGAAATTTTACTTACGATGTTTTGATAACAATTTCATAGTGATTTCTTCCTAAAAGTTATCATTTATATTTCTTAAGGGAACAAAACAATTTTAAAGGTTAAAAATTATGCATGGCATAAAAAAATTAGAAATGTTAAGGTGGGGCATGACCTAAAAAAGGTTGGGAAACACTGATCTATATGATGATGATTATCTATGACGATTATCTATATCAGGAATGATACGGCCAAATACGGTCGGATACGATCAAAAATACGGCTGTGTCCGTCCCGCATTCGTATCAATTTATAGCTAGATTCTAGCTTTTTATTATATTACTAGTTTGTTAGATAAAAGATCTAGCTAACAAATAGTTAGATCTACCGTTAGACCTAGGTTAGTTGTGTTACAATGTGGCCAATTATATATAATCTCTAAAGTTTAGAGATTATATTTGAGTTTGATACTCCTGATCTATATGATTATATAGGTATGATATGATACTATGATGATATAAATACTTGGGGCTATGAGTTTGGACTTATAACGTTGCGAGTAATTTAAGAACTATATTAGTACTTGTGTTCTATGACAAATAAAAGTGTCAGAGTTTATCAATATAAACAAACAAGGGAAATATGTCTGTAAATTTTTAAATACTTTTAACAAAAAATCACTTAATGCACCTATTGATATAAAGAAAAAAAATTGTCAAAAAACAATACAAGAAAACCTTCCCCTTGTTTATATGCAAGTCCTCTGCCCAAAGGTTGCCTGGAAGATATCGCTGTATTAGCGATAAGGCCGCCTGTTGCAACTGATGCAAGTTGATTGTTTTAAATTCTATGTATTGTTCTTTTGTGTATTGGTGTGCAAAATAGTAAACAAATAAATAAAATAAATAAATAAGAAAACATATTTTGGTATAAATTATTGTCTATTACACATTTAGTATATTTATTTTCTATTTTATATAAAATTAGATAGTCTAAGCTACATAAGGAAGTTTGTTACATCATTGTAAACATAAATATGCAAATTGAATTGCTGTACACGTGTATATTGTAGGTATATAAAATCATGTACTGTTATAGCTTAACTTTATTAATAGGTACTGAAATAGGAAAAATAAAAATTGTCATGCAATAACACAACTATTAAATTAAATCCATATGTTTAAAGCTCTATTTAAAAAAAAATACTTTGAAACCTTAAAGACACGCCTACAAAAAATGTACATACATAATTATTGTTATTGTTGTATAGGTCTGACAAACATGTTTCAAATAATTATCTTAAGTCCTAAGTAAAATTCGGATTTCACGTCTAGTTCTACTGTAGCGTAGCTATACAAACATATTTAGTGTTATACTTACCTATATTATAAATGTGAAATGTAAGTTTGTTTGTTACGCTTTAACGAGAAAACTTCCCAACCAATTATTGTGAAACTTTGTACACATATTCTTGGAGGTATTAGAAGTAACATGGTATACTTTTTTGTCACGATAACCGACACACAAGTGAACGAACCCGCGGGTAGAAACTAGTAAATAATAAACCTATTGTCAAAAATTTTGTGCTTATACGCCTACTGCTTTCATCAGAATAATGTCAATCATTAAACACATTTTGACCTATACTTACGTTCGTTAATTTAATAAAACTATGTATTAACATAACATAAAAATATAATGACAAATATAATTGCATGCTTAAACAAAATTACGTTAACAGAACTATGAACTAAGTATTATATGCCAGGGTCATTAATTTCTTGTTGAGCAAAGTGCCCCGAGCGTTGTGCAAGAATAAAATTACGGCAAACTCAATTTTGGATACTCAGATGTAATTAAGGACTTCTTGAGTCGTCCCGAGCATTGTGCAACGAGAGGTCAACTTAATCATACTATAGATATTCAAGACGTAAAATTTACCTTTTTTATTGTACATAAAGTAGAAGTTTGTTTGTTATAATCTCGGTTCTATACAAGCGATTTAAAAAAAAAAATCTTTAGGATAGTATTAGAAAATGTTTTTTTAGTAAATATATAAATACAGAACTATATAAGTAAATTTTTGAAAATTATACTATCCACGTTTTCATTCGTCAGTCACTTCAATGAAAAATGAATGAAATATTCCAATGCTTCATAGATATATCGGCTGCTTAATTAGTAAAACATTACGCATCACAAAAGTATTTCAATATTTTTATATATGTAAATCATTTTAATGAAAATGATATATAATCACATTTAAATGCCTTCGTACGCAATGTAACTACGAAGTGACACATATTACTTAACATAATTATGAGACGCTTAAGAACCTTCTTTGTGATATTGGAGTTTCTGTGTGAATCACGACATTTATGTTTATAATTTTATCCTCAATTAACTTATTGCTTTTTTTAATCTATTTCTAAAATATTATAAGTTTAAACAAGACGGACAACCTTAATATTAATATTGAGAGCTCATATTTTCATAGGCCTATTTTCGCATCTAAACGAAACTTTTGAGCGTGGTTCAAAAAAAAAAAATTAATGTCGTATATATTATATATATTACGAATGTTCGATTTGAGCGAGTTATGCTTCAATATATTCTCTATATTCTTTATATATTATCTACATATCTCTATTTCCTTACTTGCTAGCCGTTCAATTTGAAATAAGTTGTGACTCAAAATATTCCCTATAAAAAACTATTCACTTGCTATTGTGTCGTCACACAGTACTATATTATGTTATAGCATTAATGTATTGAAATAGGAAAAACATATAATTACAATTCGTAACCGGCTGATTTTGAGCGGTAAATAAATTCAGAACGGTTTGTTCTTTGACAGCCGTTTGTCATTTAAAAATATTTATAGCAACCATATTGTCTTTCCCTCCCATTCATTTTTACCAGACGAAGACTCGCAGCAAACAAATAGTTTTTAAAGTGGGAATATTTCGCGTCACAACTCGTTTCAAATTAAGTGGTTACTAAGCAAAACGAATCGTTTTCTGAATATAGGAACCGGGCTTAAGCCGTATCTACAATAATGTCAAAGTAACACTTAACAATAGCTTTAAAGATGATCCATGCATAGAATATATAGTATTGAAGTGTGAAAACAATTTGGTTAAAGTGTTATATAACCAACAATATGTGGTTGTAGATAAGACGAAATACATGGAAATGACATAACATGAACACGTGACTAAGAATACGATGCCTTTCAGTTTGCGTTAGTTTCACAGGAAAGATTTGTTGGATATTTAGTCACAGAACGATGCCGTAAAGCTGCATATACATGTACAAATACGAAGATCACAAACACGAACGTATCATAACTTTATCATATGGTTTCGATCAACGTCTATTTTATTGATCTCGTCTATGTTAACAATCAATTGTCGATATGATAACACGCAAACAATGAATACTTTATTGTCTTACGACGACGACGTTGGCGCAGTGGTCACAGCAACAGGCTGATGCGCTAGCGGTCGCGGGTTCGATCCCCGCACATAACAAATATTTGTATAAGCCATACAGATATTTGTCGTGGTCTGGGCGTTTGTGCTTGTGTGTTGTGTGTGTTTCCGGACCCCCGACACAGGATTCACATCCTACTGGGGGGCCGTTGAGTGTGAGACGTTTGAGTGTGAAACTTATTTGTCTCTGTCTATACAACTTTAAAACCCGAGAATTCCTCAAGGACTAAAAATATTCGTTTAACACCGCGGAAGGATTCAAATACTTCGATTCACTTTAAATAAATAGTATGTAGAAAGTCCAATAAATATAAATCTTAATTTTCAACAATTTTAACATCAACTGTCAATACAAAATACACTGCGCAGCACCATCTCTTTATCAAAATTTCTTTATAAAACGATTCGTCAAATGCAACTTAACGTTTACTTAGATCTGCAGGACAATTTTTAGGGGACATTTATTTCATTAAGAAATAATGCAAAAACTGTTCCATTTTTATAAGACTAAAACCGAGTTAAATTGTGAATCGACTAATAGTATCTAGGTAAGCTCTAGCTTAATGATGATGATGATGATGATGATGATGATGATGAAACGATTAGTGTATATTGACCTAAGTAAGCTCTAGCTTACTTAGGTCAATATACACTAATCGTTTCATTTACAGGATTTCCACGGATATACTCAAAGGGCTTGTACTTGTAGATACACCTGACTCTTACTACCTTTCGTACTTGACGAATACTATATGTTTTATGTTTTATTTGCTGTCTTACTATTCATAAAATGTTATTTTAAATAATAAATAATTTAACATCGATACATTATTATAACATATATTCATAATGAAAAAGTTTTTTTGTATGTAGAAAGTAATTTAACAATAATTTCTTTAATTATTTTTAACATTACATGAAAAAATCTAGTACTTTTAAATGTTTACGTATTTTCCAACTAAGATATTAACAAATCATAAAACTAGGCAAAAATAAAAGTATAAAAACAGTTATAATGTTAGCCTTTTCTAAATTAAAAAAAAATCTTGATCAGAGTATAATATAATAATTTATTTAAAGGAGTTTCAAGTGACGTAATTGACTGTGAGAAAACTTAAGATCATGGATACATAAGCGACGACCCTCGACTTCGAATCCTTACATTAATCATTATTCACTCACCACGGTATAAAATAATGTATTCTTCGGAATGTATAATAATATATTTATTGTTCTATCTATCTTATATATCATGAAGATAGAACAAGTATTGTAATATATTATGTCATGATTAATAATTTTTGTTTACTAGTATTTTATAGATTTTTTTTTGTAACATAGTGATTGTCTGGGGAATTAGTACAATACTAGTAGAAAAAAGAAAGAAAATGCTTTTCTATACCTAAACAATATTATCGATAGTAAATAATACAAGAAACCTTTTTAAAAAATAAACGTATTTTTACTAAGTTCAAATACATAAGAGGTTAAGGCAGACACATTTAATTCAATGTATTTTCTTACTTCAAATGATAATTACGTAAAACTACTATTTTAATTCCAAAGACAAACTTCGAAGCTGCTTTAAATTAATATATTTAATAAAAACTTTATATATACGTTAGTTAATATATATAATTGTATATGAATTTTTCTCTTCCACTTTAAAAATTATAAAATATATCAATGGATCTTAATGATTTTGTCGTAATCGATTATATAACCGTCTGAGACGATTCTCAACAGACCAGTCCGACCGGTCAGAAGGGTTTACGATGCGCCCGCGCAAGTTACTTTGACCATGGCACACAAACTCTTGGGCGTGTTGTACCCAACTACAGATTAATTTATTAAGGCTGAAAAAATTGTTTGTTCCAACGCTCTAACTTCTGGAAACACGGATTAAATTTTAAATTTCTTTTTGCTTTAGTTTCTTAGGCTACATTACCAAGACGCATTAGAAGCGGAGCGATGACAGTAACCAAATATCACGAAGATTATTAAAAGGCCATTAACTTTTGACAGAGTAAAACCACAAAGGACATCTAGTCAAACATAAATTTCATCTTCATTCAGTTTTTAGTTTGGTAATGTATTTTTGTCAATGTCATACACAAAATAAAAAATTAAAAATATTTTGCAAGTTTTCAATTATGGACTCGACGGAATTATGTTATTTTTTACACCGACTTTATTATGACTCTGTGATGATATTTAATCTGCTTTTGGTGAACGTTAATAAGGTCATAGCGATGTGCATTGTTTGAAATTTATGGTTAATATTAACATTGACACCGTTTATGAGTGGAATGCCATACTCGTGCTAAATATTTAATTTGTATTGAGTTTCATATTATTATGTATATTATGTTTGAAGAAGTATTTACTTTATTCTGGATTTTATGTGAGAGTATTTTCCTGTTATATATATTAAGATACTTGATATAAAAATGTTTAAGTATTATTATTAAGTTCCCTTTATTATTAGAATTTATTTTTATTAGAATCTTTTATCTTTTTATTTAGTTTTATTTTATTTATATTTAATATTTATTAGTTTATATTAGAGATATTTGTTATATTTTTAGCTACATATGTATCTTGTATAAGTATTTGGATGTAGACATTAGTATGTTAGTTTATTTTATAATTGCACAACCTACCCGTTTCTTTCTTGAACTCTCTATTTGCGTTGTATTGAAAAAATGGCTAATGAACCATTAGATCGCCTGTTACACTACACAATCTTAACTTAACTATGCTCTATATTATTTTTGTGGTGTGCAATAAAAATAAATAAACGTAATAAACAAAAGAATAAATAAATAAACAGAAAGAATAAATAAAGAAACAAAATTGTTAAATTAACATTCATTTAAATTTATATTCTTGAATAATTACTTACCGAGTTTACTTATAAGAACACGCTAGTATCCCCACGGAGCTATCGGTCGATTTGATTTTTAACACAAATCAAATGTTAAAAACCGTTCTAAGGTAATGGTCGCTGATTTATATTTGTATAAGTACTGTTCTCTTTTTTTTGTATAAGTATTTGTCTCTAGCGAGCATGTAAAGCCGTTTTTTTTTTTTAAATTTATGAATAAGCCTAATAGGGATTAGTCCAGTAAAATTAATAGATATGACAATAACGACGACAATTATAACTATTTGACGATATGTTAGTGCAGTGATAATAGCAACTGACTGTGACGCTTTCAGTCGCAGTTTCGATCACTGCTCATGACAATGTTTTTCGTGTTGTGGGTGTTTGTGACTGTGTTGTGTGTTTCTGGACCCCCAACACAAGACTATCCTTTTGGGTGTCGTTGAGTATAAAGCACCTCTTATCTTATTTGTGACAAATCATGCAAACACGATTTTTAATACAAGAGTTTTTTTCTTCATAAATACACCTAGGATTGCTAGATACGGTTATTATTCGCTTTTGGATGCACATTAAAATTTTAATGAAAGCTATATTTAACGTTTAAATCTCATTAGGTTACTCAATGATAATTAGTTCTCCTAAAATCCATTCGTATATATTAAAAATAGCAAAAAAACTTTTTGTTTATTTTTTTTGTTTCAACGAATCTGAGGATCTAGTGGACTAATTTTAAAAGTTGTTCTATAAAGCTTACTTATAAAGAAATAATATAGAATATAAATCATCACACTACAGCTTGTAGTGTGATGATTGTGTACCGTGCTCTATATATCTATTGTTTATGAATTACTCCATTTAGTTTTTCGGGTCTGTGGACATAGAGGGCAAAGCGCTCTCTCTGGTTCCGGCTAGCGTCTTGACATCCATTTTTATCGAGTGTCTCCTTATAAATATACAAATTAAATAGTAAATAGTACATACCGTATATGAAACCGACCGATATGTATCGAAAATCGAGAATAAACATCGGGTGGTGGATGATCAATAAATTAAATAATTTTCAATCTTAAAACAATAGCGGTAAAGTTTAAAGTTTGTTATTATTGATTGAACCCTTGAACTTTTCTAAATAACATTCAAATTAATAATTACTGGATGTGTTTTGTTTAATACTGACCTTTTAACATAACCATCACTTTAGAAAATTAAATTCATGTTTGAGTTTGATTAGTGGGCCTTCATATTTTGACCCGCAACGAAAAACATTAACACTCTTGTAACACTTGACATACTAAGTGTATTTCAAAGTATTTGAAGTAATTTGAGGTATATATTAAGCAATATACATGTTTAAATATTTCTCTTACGAACATTATTATTCTACCTCTATTTCTATTTACATTAATTTGTTAATCACTATTTTTTATTTATTATATATTTAATCTGGACAAAGATCAATTCAAATCAAAAAATAAATTTTTGCTAAAATGTCAAAATTATATTAAATAAAAAAAAAATAAAGCTATATCTCGTAATTTTAAGATATGAAACAAAACTACGATATGAATACTTCATTTAGATAAGATTTAACCATACACAGTGTTGAGCAACTTGACAATTTAAAAATCTCTACAATGCCGCATTCAAGAAATACGAATTTGCATTGTTTGTGTGTACGCAAGTGTAATTTACTGTATAAAAACTTGGGAAAAATTATTATTGTTGTTTTTGATAGCTGATTTATAATTATACAGCAGTGACAATCAATTATACTGTACTCTATTTCGGTTAAACAAAAAATGTAGAGACTAAAGGCGTGGTAGACATAACATGACAATTTGCATAAGATTTTTTTTTTAAATAAATATAAATATTAACCAACAATCACACCACGTTAACCTAGCCCCGTGCTAAGTTCGTAAGAACTTGTGTTACAGGTACTAGGAACGGAAATAAATTTAAGAAATTTATATAAATACATAAATACACATCCATGACCCGGTGCAGACATCTATATTCGTCATACAAATTATCTGCACCTGGCGGGATTCGAACCCGCGACCGCTGCGTAAAGTGTCCAGTTGCCTGACCACTCGACCAGCCGGCCATCATAGAGATTTATCTCTTATAATATAAGTTATCAAAAAAATATATGTAGACGCCGTATTTAACACATTGATAAGACATAGGTTTTGACAAGAATCGCTGATTTAATTCCGGAGTAATGGTGATTTAAAAATGCTTTTGTTTTAAAATGTAATTTTCGTTCGAATTAAAAGCCTTGTTAACTAACTGTAACTTAGTAATTTACATCTGCTGATTGTCAGATAACTTAATCAATAATATCGCCTTAACCGTTTTACAAAATTAAACCATGTTTAAAAAATTATTAAGATATTTATTATATTGAAGTTTCATCTTGCCTGTTATAATTATATTTTTGAGGAAATACAAATGGTTTGAAATTGATTAGAACAATGTCGAAATACACGGAAACGCAGCGGGTTCATGTGATCTCACGAACAGGTCAATTAATGTTTTCGTGATGTGCCATTTGAAACGTAGTCGGTTCATCCTTATTTAGATTCACGATTTAGCCACGGCATTCGTTTAAAAAATTATTGCTTGTTTTAAAAATTTAATGTACCGTTTCGTTAAAAAGATATTTCAAACTAAATTATCAATATTTTATGTATTTTATACACATACTTTAAATACGACTAAATCATACTAATATTATAAATGCGAAAGTAAGTTTGTTTGTTACGCTTTCACGCGAAAACTACTTAACCGATCATCATGAAACTTTGTACACGTCATATTCTTGGAGGTATTAGAAGTAACATAGGATACTTTTTTTGGTCGCGATAACCGACATCCACGCGGGCGAAGCCGCGGGCAGAAGCTAGAACAATATATATTTAGTAACCAAGAACTGTAAATGTCAATAAATCAAGAACACACACACACACCTATATTAAAACAAAAATCTTCGCTAATCAGATTGACGAATAATTTCTCTTAGCCAACCAAGATCTGACCTCGTAATCACGTGACAGTAACATCAAAGCGCGATAAAAATCACCTGTCAGTTTATTCGCAGTGAGGTAACGGCCCTTAATTTAATCATTGCATTGACCTGTCGTATAACGACAGTAAAACATTTACTTATTCGCCGAATCGTGACAAATCGCTTCTTGCAAGATATTACGAAACGTTACCGTCTTCTATTATGTGCAGATGACACCTGACACTAATATGCCAAATATCATGGCGGTTCACCTGAAATAAATTTTATCACGATCATATTTTGGTATCATAGTCTTGTAATATAATTCAACTTTATATTTCTTGTTAACCGACTCCAATTACTCTGTAAAAAATAGGAAAAAATATGTAACTGAACATTTTCTTTTTAACTTCATTTTATCAGTGAAAGTTTGAATAGAAAAGAGACAATTTTAACGATTTTACAGATTTTATATTTACCGTATACAATAGCATAATTTTTTTTTTCTTTGTTTCTAGGGCCCCATGAAGCGGCCGACATGCACATAGCGATACTGATTGCACTCGTGCAGGTATGTATATAATTATAATATAATATTCTACAAGCCATATTAGAATCAGTTGGGTTATATAGATAAACACTTTACACTTTTTACCAAAATTTATTGAAATTTGTTAACACTAAACGGTACTAAAACAAACACCACGTAAAAGTCACCAGGATATATTCACCGTGCAGTGACCGGCAAAGAAGAATAAGTCTTGACCTCTTTATTGCCGAGCTGTCGAAAAAAAGGTGACAAAAGCTGTAGATAATGTACTCGTACCAGAGATAATAAGGGAGGCCTTTTTTTTTTTTTTTTTTTTTTATCGCAGGGGAATCCATTTACGGATGATATCCAGGACGCCCGGGTCGGCAGTCCTAGACCTATGTCGGACTCGGCACTTGGGAGTGCAATACCGTACTAAACCCCTGCGGGAGCCTTCAGCCGCTTTAATTGGAGGGTCCCGGATCTGCAGGCAACAGGATCCCTCCAGCGACAGGCTGGCCTCGGCGAAAAGGCCAGACTTCTCCTCCATGGGGACTGTCCGGCTCTCTGAACAGTCCCGACGACGCCGTGTCTAGCAGGACCGGGTTCCCATCCCGGCCCGACACGGGCACAAGGGCGTTACAGGAGGCGCATTAAGTAGCGCCTCCTACGCACCCCCATTCGTCGCCCGCGGATGGAGGCCACGTCGGCGGCCTCCTCTCTCATCCGCTCGTCGGCCTCCTTCTGGGACATTACTGTCTCGCAGAAGGAGACCATCGCCTTCCAGGACTCGTCGTCGCCGAGCATCGCGGTGATGACGCTCGGGAGCGACAAGTCCCCTCCGACGACCGACGTCAGACCTTGACGCAGCACCGCCCATCTCGGGCACACCTCGAGGGTGTGCTGGGCAGAGTCCACCGCTGCGCCACAATCGTGACACTCAGTCGTCGGCTCCCTTTGGGCCGTCCGACACAGGTAGTCACCAAAGCAACCGTGCCCGGTGAGAACCTGTGTCAGACGGAAGGTGAGGGGCTTGCGTTTTCGACGCATCCACCGCTCAAGGACCGGGCGAATGGCAGCCGTTACGCGTGTGCCATATGGCTGCACCGCCAGGTCCTCCCCCCACCTCCGCATTAGCGCTTCCTGCCCTATTCGACGCACACGTAGGATCCCGTCCAACGTGGGGTTCTCACCAAGAGCCCTCCTACCCGAGACATATGAGTAGGTCTCGGCAAGAACCTCCGCCACGAGCTCCCACGGGGGGTCGCCGGCTAGAGCAGTAGCTGCAGCCCACGATACCGTACGGTACCCCCGAATCACCCTCACCGCGATTGTTCGCTGCGCAGCGCGCAGCGCCGCCTTATTTTTCGCGGTGAGGCGATCCGAATAAGGGAGGCCTACGTTCAGCAGTTGACTACACTGATACTGGTGATTCTACCTTCAAAGATTTAAATAAACATTTACGTCAGCAGGCCAATCAACCAATCCTGTTACACAATTGTAAATATACCTATACAATAATAATACAATATTACCTACAATAGCCTGGAAAACCGAACGTCGAAATTTGCACCTAAAGAATTAAAATAAACAAGGAGTGTTAAAATTAACAAATTGTTGTTTACTTATTGTGGATAATAACAATAATATAGGCGATAGAGGACTTAGTAAAAACTACGCGTATGTATGTGATGTCCTTCTATGGAAGGAACCATGCAATTTGTTATGAGCATTTCGGTGTTGTTGGATTATATAATTTTTTTTTAAATCACGAGAGGTCAGGAGGTTATTTATTCAACTAGCCAAAGGTCGATAATATAATATATCAAGTTATGCAACATAAATGTCTTAAACACCATAAGTTTCCCAATTTCTTTAATCTTATGTAAATTTTATAAACTTTCATAATTAAACTCATGGTGAAGATACCTTATACACCATTAACTAATCGTGAAGCAACTTCTATAGGTTGTAAAAATAAATAAAATTCTTAAGAAAGCATTGCTTTATATTATATGTTTGTACGACGTGTATAGACGATCGTTCTGGTGTAGTGGTGCGAGTATTATTTCTATTCTTATTGCCTCAACAACGCGCGCCGACAGTCGTGGGTTCGATTCCCGCTCAGAACAGATATTTGTATTTTTATAAATATTTGTTTTCGGTCTGGGTGTGTACCCTTGTGGGTCTCCCCTATCCGGGTCCTAACTATCCGGGTGGGTCCCGGTTGTTATCATAGACACCTGATAACAATTGTTACCCATGGTAGGGAAATTATCCGCCAACCCGCAGTGGAGCAGCGTGGTGGATTAAGCTTCAATCCTACTTCTATATGGGGAGGAGGCCTTCGCTCAATACACACTGACAGGCTGATACAGTATAATATGTCAGTAAATTGCCAGGAAAGTTCATAATTAGATTAAGTAGGTACTTTTCAGATATCTTTGATTTCTTAAAGAATCGTTGCTTATTAAACAATATAACGTTTATATTTCTCAACTTCAAATGACCTGTAATCAGGCATAATAATGCGTGAGAGAGAAAAAAATTCACATTGTGTTAACAAATTACAATAATCGTATAGATAAATTGATAGCAACATAGTCGACTTTACGCAAATAAATCTCATAACTGTAGCAGTAGGTATAAGATACACATATAATTTTAATTCAATAGAGATTCATTGATAAGTGTTTTTAATAATAAAATAACCGTCTAGCTTGAGAGATATTGCGACATGTGAACGAGATAACTTTTAAATGTTATGAGAAAACACTACGAGTTTACCTTTATATTGACGATGTCTATGCATATGACTGACCCATTGGCGCAGTTGGTAGTGTCCCGCTTTCTATTCCAGGGTTGTGGGTTCGATTCCCACCCCGAGTCTAAGTGTAATATATATTTATTTATATATGTATTATTTATTACAAAAATAAAGTTATTCAGTCGACTGTTATCTAAAACACAGGCATTAAATTGCCTAGTAGTACATTAGAAATAGACGACCGCGTGTGTACGTTAAACATATTTACATACATTTAAGTTCAGTACGTCTACCATGAGTTTTTGTTATAACTACAGTAGTAAACTGTAGAAACGCAATAGTAATGATAGTATCCGTTAGAGGCTCTGCTCAACTTTCCATACAAATTGTCTACTACACTCGCTAACTTGTATCGTCTCGGAAACTCATGGTAGACGTACAGGTGTCTATTGTACATGTTTCTATAAAATCGGAAATCAAATTTAAAACAAACAAGTGTAAAATATTTTGACTATGAGTGCCTGTACAAATGTTTTTTTTTACTTTGTGGGCTAAGGGGGTTAGTGCTAAAATCAATTAATCGTTGCTACAAGTGAAACCGCGGAGGACGTCTAGTGAAAAAATCATATTTTTTGGTGCTTAAGTAAACTTTTGCTGTAGCTGTCGCTCGCTACAGCTGTTTCAGATGTGGGCACGCTCACTGCAGCCGAGTTGAACCTTCAGCTGGCTGGAGAAAATGATTTATCCTTGTTCTCGGAAGATTCGAGCGATGAGAACGGAGTAAATTTCGTGAGGGGGTTAAGAGCTGCAGATTCTCCGCTATCTCCAGACATCGATGTACAATGTTCTGCAGATTATATTGAGGTTACTGTTGATTTCCCTGATATATACGACGGGATTATTTATAGCAAAGGTTTTCTGAGTGACTCTAAATGCAAGTAAGTGGTTCTAATTATAGTAATTTATAATTCATACAATTTTTTTTTTCAAATAATTTAAAAAATATTGTTTATAATTACATTAAAGTTGTATGAAAATATATATTTTTTTAAATTTAAGATCACAAGTATTTGTTAAGACCATTACCTACACAATAAAGTAAACTTAATCTACAATACAGCTAAGTGTTACAATTTTTTAAGATATACACGACATGCAAAAAGAAGCGTTACATTTATAATGGAAAAAAAAATTCACAATCACATAATGAAAAACAACAGTCAAAAAGTATACATAAGAAATTGAGATCTTAAGCACTAGTCGTCCATATCTCACACAATTCCCGTTTGAGCTCAAATCATATAATTACATAAAATTAAAATTAAATTTTGTTATTTGCTAGACGAAACACATAAGAAAAGCTAAACTGATTTGGGTTACATTTTTATTATTAGTTTTTATATTTAACATAATTTAAAAAAAAAATCGGAAATATAATGAGTATTAAATGGCAAAAATCGAGAAATGCTCGAAAACTAAAAATGATTTTAATCTATGAAATTTGGATAAGCCTTTTAGATCATCATCAGTCAGTAGTTTTAAAATAATTTCTATTTCAGATACGTGTCTTCTGGAGGTAGTCAATCGCGGTATTCTTTCCGAGTACCGTTGAATGGTTGCGGAAGTCGGCCATTGTGCAATGCTTGTGGTACCATCGACAACGTTCTTGTTTTCCAAGCAGATGATTTAGTACAAGGACCCTACGATTTTGCCAGAAAGGTAAATTAAAAATTTTCACACTCCAAATAATGGACGTCATTGAAAGCCATTCATTTGATAGTTAAATTATATTAATTTTTCCTCAAGATTCAAATTTTTCCTTTTTTTCTCCGGGGACTTCTCCGGACATAAATAATATCTGAAAGCAAATCTAATGATACTTTACAATTTTCCTGCCACTGCTACTATGAATTCTGAGATAGAATAATTTTTGCGCCGGACCTTTAATTATTTTGAAAGAGATTTGGTGGATATCCAAAAAATATTAACCCTGAAAGGACAATGCCCAATTGTACAGAATTGATATATTAAAGTATTCTTTATTAATTGAAACTAGATATTTAATAATAGTCTAAAAGTGATCAAAGCTGTGGTTTATAATGAAATTAAAAAAAAAAATCTTTTATTTGTACCTATTGCTTCAATACGATCAGTATTGTCAGACAGGTGAGTTAGAAAGTACCTTATTTTTAGGGAGTTTATTTTTGTTTTTTATCTACTACAAGATAGCTTTTTACGAACTTTGTATAGGGGATCGAAAAAAAAACTTCATATGTTTCTTGCGTAAAGTTGTTTAGTATGACCAGTAGATCATGATGTTAAAATATCATCAATTGTCCCAGATTCATTTTTTTTTTCATATCCCGGTGTAATAGAATAGATTTAATGTGTCTCTTTTACTAATAATACACATTCTTACTAATGAATTTAAAACAATATTTTAAACAGCTGCATAAAAACATCAAATATTTGCTTAAAACTATTTTTATTTTTTTTTGTTATAAACGGTATGATTTGTTCTTTAAAAAAAACTGTTTTTTTCCAACTCAGGTCAATTGCATTACTCTCGCTAATATTAGGTACTCAAGTTTCATTAACATAAATACTATCGACATGATCGAATCTATCAGTAATACTGTGATACTATCAATACCTACTATCGATTGAGAATTAGTATCAATCAGTTTTAACAATCTATTTATCGACAGTATCGATAGTATGGTCACGTTCAAAAACTATCGATAGGACTATAAATTGATATTATGACAGATTTTCAAAGTCAACTATCGATAGTTCTTCAACACATGTGATAAATGACAATGCAGTCTAAAATGGAGGGGGCTAACCTGTTAGGACTTGGCAGTTATAATAAACCCATCCCTATAATTCAGGGGCGTCAAAGATATGCCGGGCTGTATCAATTTATAACCAGATTCTAGCTATTTATTATCTTACTTGTTTGCTAGATAAAAGATCTAGCTAGCAAACCAGTTAGGTCTACCTTTAAGACAAGGCTAGTTGTGTTATAATGTCGCCGATTCTGTTAAACACAATCTCTAAAAGTCTAAATTTTACAAATTTTAATACAATTTAATTTACAATTAATACAATCTGTATTTGAGTTTAACACCCCTGCCCTAATTGCTTTCTACACTGCATTGTAGCAAAACGCTGAATCCATTGACGGCACGTGATAGAGTGGTAACTCGCCTCCTCATGGAGGAAAAGGAGGTATTGCACCCCCAAGTGCCGAGTCCGACACACGGTCTAGGACTTCACCCGTAAATAAATAATAATAATCCTGGATATCACCCGTAAATAAATATTCCCCTGGGTTCCCCTGTGAAAAAAAAGGGTGGTAACTAGCCACGACCGAACACTTCCACCAATGCAGAACAGAGAAAAAATTGATCCATCCGGGGATTGAACCCAGGACCTCCCGCTTAATACATAACAGCTGTCACAACTGCACCAGAGTGGTCATCAATTTTGAGTTTATATATAGCCTTTCATTATCAAGCTGCACCTAATTGATTAAATGAGTCATAATATTAATAACTGTTAATAAATTTACTGTTAATTAATTAATTATATTTAATATTTTTTCTAAAGCTTTTTGTGAAGATTTAGGTGGAAAAATCTGACAACACTGTTTCTGGCTAAACACACTTCAACAACAACAAATTATATATATATATATATATATATATATATATATATATATATATATATATATATATATATATATATATATATATATATATATATATATATATATATATATATATATATATAATTATTAACCGTTACTTTTATCAACTCTAGACTATTATTAAAATCTAGTTTTAATTAATAAAGGATATCTTAAATTATTAATTTTCTGTACAAGTCATTTGAAATTTGAACATTGTCCATCGCAATATATTTTTTAATTTAATTATAAAACGCTTCTTTGATCGATTTTAGACTATTATTAAAAATCTAGGTGTAATAAAGAATACTTCAATATATCAATTTTCTGTACATGTAGAAACACGTACCGGGACACTTTATCGAAGTAGTGCCATGCTGCTTGCAGCTGAATGGGCCGTCGCGCCCGGGGAAGTACTTCGCTCTCACTTAACATCGACGTAAAATGACGGCACTGTCGTCGTGTTTCGTTCGGTTTGTGAGAGATCCGGTGGCCCATCCCTCCCTTCCTTCCGCAGATCCGGTGGAACATCTCTCCCCTTCCTAAAGGCTGGCAACGCACCCGCTAATCCTCTGATGTAGCAGTTGTCTATGGATGTCGACTTTACCACCAGGTGAATCGACTGTCCGTTTGCCCCTTCTAACATAAAAAAAACACATCTTCATAGAAAAATAGTCATTGTTCTTTGTAAGTGGAAGAAACTTATGTCACGGTCGATGGACACCTCTCTAAATTTTCCATCATTAATGCCATTATGTTCAGCTTATTTTATGTTATATACTAGCAAACCCGGTGAACTCCGTTTCGCCACCAGATGGCTTCGTTTTTTGTAACATTTCGTTTGATATATATTGGTTTAAAGTACATACTATGTATCAGAGATGGCGCTGTATGTGAAAAATGATTTTCCCTGTTTTCCTGGTTTTCTGTTGAAATTTTTCCTGAATTTGTTAACTATAAACCTCACGGAGCCCGAGACATTTCCAACGAATGCAAAACCGTGGAAATCGGTTCGTGCGTTCTGGAATTATAGCGTTAGGAAGGAAAACCCGACTTATTTTTATATTATAGATTAAGTCGCATGCTACAGTTGTGATCGTAAATATCACATAATATGGTTAAGATTTTACTGTAAAAATCGTTTCAGGTATCATGTGCCGGCACAGCTCTGGAAGTATCTACTGGTGTCAGAAAAGAACAATCACATACACTAAAACTAAAGCCTTTCATGGTAGATATGCTTGATGTTGTCGCTGTACAGGGACCTGCTGGTGGTGTTGAATGTTGGATGGACATTCAAAAAGGAGTTTTCCCTAATGTGAGTTTTTATTTCTTTAAAACTACTTTAAAATCCAAAACTGTACATTAGCTTATGGAAAAAATTACGTGCGAAATAAATAAAAGTAACATTACTTATAAACACTATTAATAATATTTTTATTATAAAAATACTATCTGAACCACCGTAACAATATGTAAACTATAAGTATATATGTATTTGTATAACAATGATGTGTATTTGTATACGTATGATGTGTAATTGTACATACCTCTGTTACATATGTTAGTTATGTATGTGTATTGCTTGTATTAGTTAACTATGTTTCAACACTAAAACTCTATTATAAGCATTATTTGTGTATTTTCAGCGATATCTTTATAATACCAATTTGTTAACTTAAGGGAAACCTGTTATTGGCTATATAATTTGTGTGTATGATATATAGAAAAATTGTATATATAAGCTGTTGGTTTTCTAAATAAATAAACCTTAATATGCTTTTAGACAACTCCCTTGGAAAATTCAATTAAAATCGGTGAATATCTTACTATTCTTATTTATTTGAAAGATGTCAGAAACCAATTCAACTTGAAAATACATGACTGCTGGGCTTACGATAGTGAAAATTATGACAGCCCTAAGACAAATAAGATTCAACTGACGGATAAAGAAGGATGTCCTAAGTAAGTATATTCTACAGTTTTAGAACTGTTAGTAAAATCTTCATTAAAAACAAAATTAAAGTATTCTTATGATTGAATCAAAAATATCTGATACTTTTTAATATAAAACAAGTAACATCATATAAAAGTTCTTGTAGTTCGTTGTAACTTTGATCGATGTTTTAATAATAGTGTATTTTTTTTTAATTAAAAAAAAACTATTTACTAGATCTCGTCCAAACCAATTTTCGGTAGAAGTTTGCATGGTAATGTACATCATATTTTCTTTTTACTTTTAACATTCTCTTATTTTAGAAGTTACAGGGGACACATTTTACCACTTTAGAAGTGTCTCTCGCGCAAACTATTCAGTTTAGAAAAATGATATTAGAAACCTCAATATCATTTTTGAAGACCTATCTATAGATACCCTACACGTATGGGTTTGATGAAAAAAAAATTGAGTTTCAGTTCTAAGTATGGGGAACCGCCAAAATTTTTTTTTTTCTATTTTTGTGTGAAACTCTTAATGCGGTTCACAGAATACATCTACTTACCAAGTTTCAACAGTATAGTTCTTATAGTTTCGGAAAAAAGTGGCTGTAACATACGGACGGACAGACAGACAGACATGACAAATCCATAAGGATTCCGTTTTTGCCATTTGGCTACGGAACCCTAAAAACATGTTTATTTTAATACATTCAATGATATTTTTTGTTTTTAAAACTCGAACATTTATATTTAAAATGATAATATAAAATGTCTGAAAAAGAGTAGAGGTATTCATTGAATAAATCATTTTAATATTTATTAAAATGCAATCAATAAAATTTAGACAAAGATGACATTATAGTGTAGTTTATAAAGTTAGTAAGAAAATTTTAACAAATTTTAATTTATAAGTTTTTGATACCAGATCCCTGTAAATATGCGCATTAAAAATGATTATAAATATGCAAAATAAAAATTATATCTACAGTTTTTAACTTTTTACTATAAAAAAAATTGAAGAAAGTTTTATTTTATAAGTGCTATGAAATCGTACACTTATTTATTCTATGAAATAATTT
Source organism: Euphydryas editha (assembly GCA_036937285.1). Taxonomy (NCBI): domain Eukaryota; kingdom Metazoa; phylum Arthropoda; class Insecta; order Lepidoptera; family Nymphalidae; genus Euphydryas; species Euphydryas editha. The sequence goes on from JAUPFZ010000018.1 coordinate 9,936,002, forward strand.
AAAATTTTATTTCGTTATCAGGAAAAAGAAGTTCATTGATATATGGCAAAAATCTACAAATACAGGCAAAAGTGGCGCTACATTAATCGCTCACAGCAAAATAAGTGCATTCCGCTTCCCAGAAACTGATCAAGTATACCTGACTTGTAATGTTGAGGTAATACTTCAGTCTTAATCTAAATACTATAGCCAAATTGAAAAAAAAACTTCTTCTACGTATGACATCCGCAGAGACCGAGATCCTACTTTCATATAATATAATAAAATAAATGGATTTTCATTATTAATAAGTATTTCCAAGTCGATTGTTATTACGATAAGAGATACACTTGTTAAAAACTAATTACATAACACCCGTTGTTATCATCTAATATTCAAGAGTTCTTGCGACAATGTCGTCCAACGTCACTGCGACAGCGTGTCTACATGCAGCCTTATGTTCAATAGACTACGTAATTTTTATATTAACTCTTTTGATATATTTCAGTAAAAGTGATATCTTTTTCAGTTATGTACAAGCAACTGCGACTCAAGCTGCACTGGAATAACAACAGATATAACTACTGTTAAGCCAGACTTTAAATGTTATCCTGGATCTACAGATACACGCTGTCCAAGACCTACCACTTTTGTGCCCAGCAACTGTTATCCCGGAAGTACTGACCCACGTTGTCCTAGACCAACGACACCTGCTTCACCAAACTGCTTCCCTGGCAACACCGATCCTCGTTGTCCAAAGCCAACAACACCTGCGCCACCTAATTGTTTCCCCGGAAGTACTGACCCACGTTGTCCTAAACCAACAACTCCCGCGCCACCTAACTGTTACCCCGGCAGCTTTGACCCGCGTTGTCCTACAGCAACCACTCCAACACCACCTAAATGCTTCCCAGGCAGCAATGATCCACGTTGTCCTAAGCCAACAACACCTGCACCACCCAACTGCTTCCCTGGTAGCACTGACCCTCGTTGTCCCAAGCTAACAACACCTGCACCACCTAACTGCTTCCCAGGCAGCAATGATCCACGTTGTCCTAAAGTAACAACACCGGCACCGCCTAATTGCTTCCCCGGAAGCACTGACCCACGTTGTCCTAAACCAACAACGCCAGCACCTCCTATATGCTACCCTGGAAGCACTGACCAACGTTGTCCCAAACCAACTACACCAATACTTCCTACATCTCCAAAACCAGTTTGTTACCCGGGCTCACCTGATCCAAAGTGTCCACAACCTACAAGACCTACTACTGTAACCCCTCCAACATATTTACCACCGACAACCTCTGGCCCCATATGCTATACTGGTTCAACAGATCCTAGATGTCCAAAAGCTACCACACCTGAAGCTCCAAGATGTTACCCCGGTAGCAGTGACCCTCGCTGTCCTAAGCCCACTACACCTGCACCACCTAACTGTTACCCTGGTAGTAGTGACCCACGTTGTCCTAAGCCAACAACACCTGCACCACCTAACTGCTTCCCCGGAAGCACTGATCCACGTTGTCCGAAACCAACAACTCCTGCTCCTCCAAGATGTTACCCCGGAAGCAGTGACCCGCGCTGTCCTAAACCCACTACTCCTGAGGCTCCTAGATGTTACCCTGGTAGCAGTGACCCTCGCTGTCCTAAGCCCACTACACCTGAAACTCCTAGATGTTATCCCGGCAGTAGTGACCCACGATGTCCTAAGCCCACTACACCTTCACCACCTAACTGTTACCCCGGTAGTAGTGATCCACGTTGTCCTAAGCCGACAACACCTGCACCACCTAACTGCTTCCCCGGAAGCACTGATCCACGTTGTCCCAAGCCAACAACTCCTGCACCGCCTAATTGTTTCCCTGGAAGTACCGATCCACGATGTCCTAAGGTAACAACACCTGCACCACCTAATTGCTTCCTCGGAAGCACTGATCCACGTTGTCCTAAGCCTACAACACCTGCACCTCTAAGATGCTTTCCTGGAAGCACTGACCAACGCTGTCCCAAGCCAACTACATCAACACTTCCTACATCTCCAAAACCAGTTTGTTACCCGGGCTCACCTGATCCAAAGTGTCCTCAACCTCAAAGACCTACTACTTTAACACCTCCAACATATTTACCACCGACAAATGCTGGCCCCATATGCTATACTGGTTCTACAGATCCAAGATGTCTAAAACCTACTACAACTGAAACTCCTAGATGTTACCCTGGTAGCAGTGATCCTCGCTGTCCTAAGCCCACTACACCTGCACCGCCTAATTGTTACCCTGGGAATAACGACCCACGTTGTCCTAAGCCGACAACACCTGCACCACCTAACTGCTTCCCCGGAAGCACTGATCCACGGTGTCCCAAACCAACAACTCCTGCTCCTCCAATATGTTACCCTGGAAGCAGTGACCCGCGCTGTCCTCAACCAACTACTCCTGAGGCTCCTAGATGTTACCCTGGTAGCAGTGACCCTCGCTGTCCTAAGCCCACTACACCAGAAGGTCCTAGATGTTATCCCGGTAGTAGTGACCCACGTTGTCCTAAGCCCACTACACCTGCACCACCTAACTGTTACCCTGGTAGTAGTGACCCGCGTTGTCCTAAGCCGACAACACCTGCACCACCTAACTGCTTCCCCGGAAGCACTGATCCACGTTGTCCGAAACCAACAACTCCTGCTCCTCCAAGATGTTACCCCGGAAGCAGTGACCCGCGCTGTCCTAAACCCACTACTCCTGAGGCTCCTAGATGTTACCCTGGTAGTAGTGACCCACGTTGTCCTAAGCCCACTACACCTGCACCACCTAACTGTTACCCTGGTAGTAGTGACCCGCGTTGTTCTAAGCCGACAACACCTGCACCACCTACCTGCTTCCCCGGAAGCACTGATCCACGTTGTCCGAAACCAACAACTCCTGCTCCTCCAAGATGTTATCCCGGTAGTAATGACCCACGTTGTCCTAAACTCACTACTCCTGAGGCTCCTAGATGTTATCCTGGTAGCAGTGACTCGCGCTGTCCTAAACCCACTACACCTGAAGCTCCTAGATGTTATCCCGGTAGTAGTGACCCACGTTGCCCTAAGCCCACTACACCTGCACCACCTAACTGTTACCCGGGTAGTAGTGATCCACGTTGTCCTAAGCCGACAACACCTGCACCTCCAAGATGCTTCCCTGGAAGCACTGACCAACGTTGCCCCAAGCCAACAACTCCTGCTCCTCCAAGATGTTACCCCGGAAGCAGTGACCCGCGCTGTCCTAAACCCACTACTCCTGAGGCTCCTAGATGTTATCCTGGTAGTAACGACCCACGTTGTCCTAAGCCCACTACACCTGCACCACCTAACTGTTACCCCGGGAATAATGACCCACGTTGTCCTAAGCCAACAACACCTGCACCACCTAACTGCTTCCCCGGAAGCACTGATCCACGTTGTCCCAAACCATCAACGCCAGCACCTCCAAGATGCTACCCTGGAAGCACTGACCAACGGTGTCCCAAACCAACTACACCAATACTTCCTACATCTCCAAAACCAGTTTGTTACCCAGGCTCACCTGACCCAAGGTGTCCACAACCTTCAAGACCTACTACTTTAACACCTCCAACATATTTACCACCGACAACAGGTGGGCCCATATGCGATACAGGTTCTACAGACCCTAGATGTCCAAAACCTACCACACCTGAATCCCTTAGATGTTACCCTGCTAGCAGTGACCCTCGCTGTCCTAAGCCCACTACACCTGCACCGCCTAATTGTTACCCTGGGAATAACGACCCACGTTGTCCTAAGCCCACTACACCTGCACCACCTAACTGTTACCCTGGTAGTAGTGACCCGCGTTGTCCTAAGCCGACAACACCTGCACCACCTAACTGCTTCCCCGGAAGCACTGATCCACGTTGTCCGAAACCAACAACTCCTGCTCCTCCAAGATGTTACCCCGGAAGCAGTGACCCGCGCTGTCCTAAACCCACTACTCCTGAGGCTCCTAGATGTTATCCTGGTAGTAACGACCCACGTTGTCCTAAGCCCACTACACCTGCACCACCTAACTGTTACCCCGGGAATAATGACCCACGTTGTCCTAAGCCAACAACACCTGCACCACCTAACTGCTTCCCCGGAAGCACTGATCCACGTTGTCCGAAACCAACAACGCCAGCACCTCCAAGATGCTACCCTGGAAGCACTGACCAACGCTGCCCCAAACCAACTACACCAATACTTCCTACATCTCCAAAACTAGTATGTTACCCAGGCTCACCTGACCAAAGGTGTCCACAACCTTCAAAACCTACTACTTTAACACCTCCAACATATTTACCACCGACAACAGGTGGGCCCATATGCTTTACAGGTTCTACAGACCCTAGATGTCCAAAACCTACCACACCTGAATCCCTTAGATGTTACCCTGGTAGCAGTGACCCTCGCTGTCCTAAGCCCACTACACCTGCACCGCCTAATTGTTACCCTGGGAATAACGACCCACGTTGTCCTAAGCCCACTACACCTGCACCACCTAACTGTTACCCTGGTAGTAGTGACCCGCGTTGTCCTAAGCCGACAACACCTGCACCACCTAACTGCTTCCCTGGAAGCACTGATCCACGTTGTCCGAAACCAACAACTCCTGCTCCTACAAGATGTTACCCCGGAAGCAGTGATCCGCGCTGTCCTAAACCCACTACTCCTGAGGCTCCTAGATGTTACCCTGGTAGTAGTGACCCACGTTGTCCTAAGCCCACTACACCTGCACCAACTAACTGTTACCCTGGTAGTAATGACCCGCGTTGTCCTAAGCCGACAACACCTGCACCACCTAACTGCTTCCCCGGAAGCACTGATCCACGTTGTCCGAAACCAACAACTCCTGCTCCTCCAAGATGTTATCCCGGAAGCAGTGACCCGCGCTGTCCTAAACCCACTACTCCTGAGGCTCCTAGATGTTACCCTGGTAGCAGTGACCCTCGCTGTCCTAAGCCCACTACACCTGAAGCTCCTAGATGTTATCCCGGTAGTAGTGATCCACGTTGCCCTAGGCCCACTACACTTGCACCACCTAACTGTTACCCGGGTAGTAGTGATCCACGTTGTCCTAAGCCGACAACACCTGCACCACCTAACTGCTTCCCCGGAAGCACTGATCCACGTTGTCCCAAGCCAACTACACCTATACTTCCTACATCTCCAAAACTAGTTTGTTATCCAGGCTCACCTGACCCAAAGTGTCCACAACCTTCAAGACCTACTACTTTAACACCTCCAACATATTTACCACCGACAACAGCTGGCCCCGTATGCTATACAGGTTCTACAGACCCTAGATGTCCAAAACCTACCACACTTGAATCCCCTAGATGTTACCCTGGTAGCAGTGACCCTCGCTGTCCTAAGCCCACTACACCTGAAGCTCCTAGATGTTATCCCGGTAGTAGTGACCCACGTTGCCCTAAGCCCCCTACATCTACACCACCTAACTGTTACGCCGGAAGCACTGATCCACGTTGTCCCAAACCAACAACTCCTGCTCCTCCAAGATGTTACCCTGGAAGCAGTGACCCTCGCTGTCCTAAGCCCACTACACCTGAAGCTCCAAGATGTTACCCCGGTAGTAGTGACCCACGTTGTCCTAAGCCCACTACACCTGCACCACCTAACTGTTACCCTGGTAGTAGTGACCCGCGTTGTCCTAAGCCGACCACACCTGCACCACCTAACTGTTACGCCGGAAGCACTGATCCACGTTGTCCTAAATCAACAACTCCTACTCCTCCAAGATGTTATCCTGGAAGCAATGACCCGCGCTGTCCTAAACCCACTACTCCTGAGGAGCCTAGATGTTATCCTGGTAGTAATGACCCACGATGTCCTAAGGCTACCACACCTGAAGCTCCTAGATGTTACCCTGGTAGCAGTGACCCTCGCTGTCCTAAGCCCACTACACCTGCACCACCTAACTGTTACCCCGGGAATAATGACCCACGTTGTCCTAAGCCAACAACACCTGCACCACCTAACTGCTTCCCCGGAAGCACTGATCCACGTTGTCCCAAACCATCAACGCCAGCACCTCCAAGATGCTACCCTGGAAGCACTGATCCGCGTTGTCCCAAACCGTCAACGCCAGCACCTCCAAGATGCTACCCTGGAACTACTGATCCACGTTGTCCCAAACCGTCAACGCCAGCACCTCCAAGATGCTACCCTGGAAGCACTGACCAACGCTGTCCTAAACCGTCAACGCCAGCACCTCCAAGATGCTACCCTGGAAGCACTGACCAACGCTGTCCCAAACCAACTACACCAATACTTCCAACATCTCTAAAACCCGTTTGTTACCCAGGCTCACCTGACCCAAGGTGTCCACAACCTTCAAGACCTACTACTTTAACACCTCCAACATATTTACCACCGACAACAGCTGGCCCCATATGCTATACAGGTTCTACAGACCCTAGATGTCCAAAACCTACCACACCTGAATCCCTTAGATGTTACCCTGGTAGCAGTGACCCTCGCTGTCCTAAGCCCACTACACCTGCACCGCCTAATTGTTACCCTGGGAATAACGACCCACGTTGTCCTAAGCCGACAACACCTGCACCACCTAACTGCTTCCCCGGAAGCGCTGATCCACGGTGTCCCAAACCAACTACTCCTGAGGCTCCTAGATGTTACCCTGGTAGCAGTGACCCTCGCTGTCCTAAGCCCACTACACCTGAAGCTCCTAGATGTTATCCCGGTAGTAGTGACCCACGTTGTCCTAAGCCCACTACACCTGCACCACCTAACTGTTACCCTGGTAGTAGTGACCCGCGTTGTCCTAAGCCGACAACACCTGCACCACCTAACTGCTTCCCCGGAAGCACTGATCCACGTTGTCCGAAACCAACAACTCCTGCTCCTCCAAGATGTTACCCCGGAAGCAGTGACTCGCGCTGTCCTAAACCCACTACTCCTGAGGCTCCTAGATGTTACCCTGGTAGCAGTGACCCTCGCTGTCCTAAGCCCACTACACCTGAAGCTCCTAGATGTTATCCCGGTAGTAGTGACCCACGTTGTCCTAAACCCACTACTCCTGAGACTCCAAGATGTTATCCTGGAAGCAGTGACCCGCGCTGTCCTAAACCCACTACTCCTGAGGCCCCTAGATGTTATCCTGGTAGTAATGACCCACGCTGTCCCAAACCTTCCACACCTGAAACTCCTAGGTGTTACCCTGGAAGCAGTGACCCTCGTTGTCCTAAGCCCACTACTCCTGAGGTCCCTAGATGTTACCCTGGTAGTAATGACCCGCGCTGTCCCAAACCTACCACACCCGAAACTCCTAGATGTTACCCTGGTAGCAGTGACCCGCGTTGTCCTAAACCCACTACTCCTGAGGCCCCTAGATGTTACCCTGGTAGTAATGACCCACGCTGTCCCAAACCTACCACACCTGAAACTCCTAGATGTTACCCCGGTAGCAGTGACCCTCGCTGTCCTAAGCCTACTACACCTGAGGCACCTAGATGTTACCCCGGTAGCAGTGATCCACGCTGCCCTGGAACATCCACACCAAAGCCGACCCCAACCCCTAGTTCATGTTATCCTGGTTCTAAAGACCCTAAATGTCCTCAACCATTTGCCCCGAGTAGCACAAACCCACCTTCGACATACTTGCCACCATTTCCTGCAGAAAATGAAATAAAATCTCGCGTAAACAGATTGGCTTCAAAAAACCTTGACTATTACGATGATTCACAATTCGAAATAGGTAAGTTTATTTATAGAAAAAAATATTTTGATTATACATGTTTTCACATCGACTGTTTTATTTTCAAATACTTTTATTTCAGATAATTTTGAATTCTCTCGAACGAAGCCAAAAACAAGGAATATTCGAGATATAAGCAAATCCTTACACGATAATAAAGAAGAAAACGCAGGCCATGTTGATGGATTGGAATACTCAGCACTGATAGGAGCGATCATGGTTGTCATTCTATCCTTAGCGATAGGTATATTTATATACAGAAACAAGAAAAGCCTTAAACAAAAAAATGTAGAAAATAAAGTAAATACTCATCCTTTGTAATTAAAAATATTTTTTATGGTATTTAAATCTATACGTATATTACTTGATTTATATTTTAATATTTTTTTTTTTTTTAATAAGATAGCCTGACGTTTTTTGTAATAAAAAAATTATATATTACTCTTATGCAATGACGATCACTGCCTTTTAAAGCTTTATACTTAATGTTCAGGCATATCTTTGATGCCTATTTTATTATAATAAAATAGTGCCATAGGTTGGTATATAAAATTTGGCTACACTCTGCTGTGTATTACTTCATTGTTAACATAGATACCTATATTCCTAGTCAAAATATATAAAAAACCATTATTTTAAAGTTTGTATATGTTCCATTTACTATATAAAATACATATTATACTCATTTGTGATATTTGTAAATATATAAAAATTTGATATTGTGGCCATCTGTGTAGTTAAGACTTTTCATTTTGTACTAACAATGTAAACTGCCATTTTGTGTTGTATAGAGAGCGCTTTGATGAAAATTATAGCACTCTTAATTACTGTAAATTTTCCAAACACAAAATGGAAGAAAATTAATTTTTAAAATAAAAACTAAATGTTAGTAGATTGTATATTGAGTCAATCTAAGTAAAACATTCTATGAATGTGTAAATTGTTTTTTTTTCCATCACAACCTTAAACTTTTTTATATAATTTATGAAAAGTATTTAAAAAATATTTTCCATACTTCCAAGAAAAACAACTGTCAAATCTAAATTTACGATTTGCAAGAAAGTGTTCCTGGTACACGTGTCAGGAATATGTACTCACACTCAATTATGTTTGTAATTTTCAAATTTACGTCTGATATACTTTAACATTATCTATATTTTATTTTATTTTTTTATTCAGTGGGAGTTGTTTTTTTTATGTTTATGAGGAGAATGTAATTTTTATTTTTTATTTTATTCAAGGCGACAGATAGATAGGCGTGCATAATAGAATATAAATGAAAGAATCTTTTTTAACACTGAAGCCCTATTATAACTAAATACAACATTACCCACAAATTTTACTCATTATGGTGTTTTTTACAGTTAAAAATTGAATTGATATAAAAATGAAAAAATTCTTAACATGAGGATATTACCTGACATTTTTTACTATTAAGGACCATGCGATTTTCCGAACACCAGTATATAATTTTATTTATGTCACACTGAAATTCTCTGCAGTATTCAATATTGTGAATTCGACGGAATTTTTTTATATCATCTGCATAAGCTAGACATTCACTGTCAATGCTTGTCAGGAGGTCGTTGATAAACATAATGAATAATAGAGGACCTAAATTGGATCCTTGAGGAATACCTGACGTTGCCAAAAACGGGACTGAGTCATAACCACTCAAAGCCAGAAACTGTGATCGATTATTAAGGTATATGGTGAGCCATCGATGAAGGCTCCCATGTATTCCCTGGTGGTACGCGTCGGTACTCGTACGGTCGTAAATACAGGTCTTGCAACGATTTTTTTTTAAACAAGTCTTACAACTAATTTTTTTTTCGAAATTTTTATGACTGCTGCATATGTTTACCATGTTATGCACATTCACATAGTATTATTTCATTTGGCAATTAGATCATTCATGCGAACTTAGTTAAAAAAAATAGGGGATCGGACAGTAGTCAGATTAAAATCTAAAATGTGCTTAGATAAAATAACTATACTGTTTTACGATTATTTACCCAATAATAATTTAATATAATTCATTTAAACATTTTTAAATGAAGGAATAAAATGTTGTTATTTTCAATATTTTTAAACTGTACTGAAACACCAATCACAGTGCGTGACGTCATCCGTGGACAATCATTGACTGCATGGGTACTATCTACTTAGTATTTCCATAATTTTGTTGAAATTATAAAAGTTGCTAAAAGATTATTGAAAAATTAGGATACGGTTATCGATTTAAAAGCTGTCACGTGGTGTTTAAGCAGTTTTTTATAATGAAAACAGGATTTACGAAAGCCGACAATCGAATCTTCCCAGAGTGAATACGTTTCTGATTTGCAATTTCTTTGCAAGTAATTCAGACTTTTATGACAAATCTTGTGTTTTAAAATGTGAAAACTTCTGTATTACTATTATAAATATATAATAATATATTATTTGCTATAAATACCTAGGTACTTGAAAAAATACCTCCTTGAAAAATAACCTCTAATATTATACAATATATGTATTGTACCGTACTGTACTAGCCTGTAAACCACCCACTGCTGAGCGAAGGCCTCTTCTCCATATAGACAAAGTGTTGGAGCTTAATCCACCACGCCGCTCCATTGTAGGTTGGCGAATAATATACTACTATGAGTAACGATCGCTATCAGGTGTATATGATAACAACCGGGACCGACGGCTTTACATGCTCTCCGAGACACGGTGGGGAGAACCACAAGGACATACACCCAGACCGGAAACAAATATTTGTACAAATACAATTATCTGTCCCGAGCGGGAATCGAACCCGCGACCGCCGGCGCGGGGTGTTGAGGCGACTACTCGCACTACTACACTAAAACGGTCGTCGCAAGTAGAATACTGTCAACGCTATAATTTACTATTAAATAATATATAACACTATAATTTACTATTAAATAACAAAACAAAAAAAAAATTAATAAAATTCACGACACCCAATGTTAAACTTGTTGATAATGGTGTTGAATTAGGAGGAGATTCCTAGGTATAATTATAGATTCGAAATTGCAGTGGGATCTCCATATTGAAGGGTTAGCGAATAGGCTCAGCTCTGCAGCGTTCGCGGTAAAAAAAATTAGACTGCTTACTGACGTAGATACAGCTCGCGTAGTATATTTTAGGTATTTTTATAGTATTATGTCCTATGGAATCTTATTATAGGGAAATGCAGCTACCGTTAATACGATTTTTGTCCTGCAGAAAAGAGCTATTCGTGCAATTTATAGTTTAGGTCCTAGAATATCATTAAGGGATAAATTTAAAGAAATAAAAATATTGACTGTTGCTTCTCAATATGTGTACGGAAATGTTATGTATGCCCATAAAAATATACACGAATTTCCCAGGAATTGCGACATGCATAGCATTAATACTAGGAACAAACATAAACTTTTAATGCCTGTAACTCGCTTACGGTCAGTAATTCTTTTTATGGACAATTTATACGCTTAAATTTCATTCTATTTATTTGTAGTAATTAATGTATATTTATTGTACGTCAAAATGATCTTCACAAAAGTATATTGGTGAATTCATTTCGTTGCATTTTCTACTCGCTAAGTCTAACCATTTTTTTTGTTTATCTGCTTTTCTTGGCACATCAAATGAATATTTTATTTGGAGTACTTGTTGATGTGTTAGTACATTGAGGTACTGCACACCAACGATATTTTTTGCGTTCCATAAGAACAAATAAAAAATCTACTCCACGAAACAAAACTTCTCGTGAACTTATGCTCATGCAGCTGTTTTGTTATAACCCCAGATGACGTCACGCGCTCTCAGATGATATAGCGTGGCGTTTTGGCGGGATTTTTAAACAGACAATATTAAAACATGATTTTGAGTACCTAAACGGCTATAAAAAAATAAAGTTTTATTTTTTATGGGAATAGGTATCCATAAAGATTAATTTAAAACACTTTTTGAAAATTTGTCCGATCCCCTATTCATTGTGATGAATTTAACATAATTGAATTTAACATTGTAATAGAGTTAACAGTAATGGTAAATAATTATACGTTACATTGGCGAAATCATCTGTAGTATTTCTGCACTATTAAAAGCTATCAAATTTAAATCAATGAATATAGTATATGAAGTATAATATTAGAGAAAAAAATATCCCAAATTAATATATTTTATAATTAAGATAACAAATCGAATCGAAAACTTGTTATGAGAGACACTATATATGTATATACATATATATTTATAGTTACTAGTTACCTTAGTTACTTTAATATATATTTTTTATTTATATAGTTACTAGAATGTAAATCAATGAGAATCAATGAGAAAAATTAACTAAATATGTCATAAACCATAAAAAAACATAGGAAGTGCTCTGTTATGAAACTCATAACTACATAAACCTCGCCCATCGCGTATCAATTATCAAAGTTAGTAAGGCGTTTAAAAATGTAATAGGCACTTAAATTTTAATATGTGTAACGCTATGCGTTTATTATTTAATATTTTATACAACGTATAGCATTTATTTTACTTTACATAAATTGTTTTTAAAAACTGGCCTTATTTACGTTTATGCGCTCTCCTGTAAAATTAATTTTTAAGTCCTTGCTAGGTTTTGAAATGGGACTGCCGATCTGTTCCGAGCGGAAATCGAACCCGCGACCCTCGGAGCGCGGCGTTGAGGCGACTACTCGCACACATTGCACCAGAATGGCTATATATATCTAATATTGCTTGCATCATAAAAAGAAAAGGGAATGGAGGAAGGAAATAATATTTATTTAGAAAAATGTTACTATTTTATCAAAACACAATATTTATTATATTATTTTAATATTTATATATTACTGTGTTGTATAATAAAAGGCTTGATAAAAAAATTATAGAAATGTATTAATTTGTTTTATGTGACAAAATGTTTCATCGGTCCATAAGCTTAATCCTAATAGGTCCATTTGGAGTGTACATTGGATGTACGTGGTATTCAAGTGGTTCGTGATGATACTCCATCCTGAAGGCATTCACCATCTGTAAAATTAACCATAGTTTTAGTTCTTTTTTATGTCAACCAACGTTTTTAATTTACATTAAAACTAGCTGGAACCCGCGACGTTTTCTGCGTTTCATTATTAGTAATAACATGATACAATAGACAGATAGCGTTAGATAGATTTGTTTGGACTTCCATACAAATTTTCAACTCTTATTTCAACCCCATATAGGTCGAAACTTCAAAAACACTAGTATAAATATTTATTTACTTCTTATCAAGTTCCTAAATACAAAGTAACATGGATTTGTCTTCGATAATAACGAACTCCTGTACTAATCATCATCCCCTATTTCAACCCCTTCATGACTCTTTTTTACAACAGAAGGAAGCTTATAAACTCTCCAACGATCTAGTTTATTTCTGTATCAAATTTTATTAATATCAATTCCGGGGTAAGCTGTGAAAACGTGACTTTGTTTGTACTTCCATACTCCAAATTATCCTGGTATTAAAATTAGAAGTAAAAAAGTGTATTCGTTTTTTTGAACATACTCAATCCCATTTAAAATATGTTATAGGTAATAATTGGATTCAATTATAAATTTAAGTTGTTTTTGAGACTAAAACATCGTTTAGTGTTATTGCTATAATATTTGTTGGGCGTAACAAAGTGAGATAATTTTTTATTACCTTTTTATTCATCAGTACGGGATTATAATTATATGTCTAGAATAATATTATATTATATTAATAATATTATAAAAATATTATAAAAATAATATTATAAAAATAATATTATATTATAATATAAGCAGTTATTTATTTACCTTACAAATTATAATATGCATTTCCAATTCTGCAAATCTCCGTCCAAGACACATTCGTTTACCGAATCCGAATGGTAGGGACGCGAAAGGATGGTGCTTGTATGTAGAACGATTTAGCCAACGTTCGGGACGAAATTCCGAAGCATTGGAAAAATATTCGTCGCTATTCCCCATCACGTAATGTTGAAATATTACTTGGGTCTGGAAAGAATGGTTTAAAAATTCATATCATGTTTGAATTTTAATTTGAAGTGTGTTATGACTTTTATTGTTTTAATACAAATGTGTTTAGAAATATTAAGCTTCAACCCTTCTTCTATATGGAGAAGAGGCCTTCGCTCAGCAGTGAGTTGTTTATAAGCTGGTATAGTAGGTACAGTTAAAAATAATATTACAGACTACAATGACCAGGCAAGCAATGCTAAAGCACAGTGCAAGATTATTATTAATTTCATCTGTCTTAATTTGGTCCGGCTTCAGTATTTTTGATATATATCATTGCATAGCTATATCAAATAACTAGCAGCTTATTTATTTCAAAAAACCGTTCCTTTAAATATTAAGGAAATATCTTACCCCTTTGGGTATATTGTAGCCACATATAACTGTATCCTTAGTTAACTGCCGGCCATTTCCAATCACTACTGGATACATTCTACAAAAAAAAGTAAGCTTCAAGAGACGAAATCAAAATGGAAATTCCTTTCTCGGTTCGTATATTACCTCAAAACTTCCTTTATACAAGCCTTTAAGTATGGCATTTGAGATACATCGCCAGCTTTTAATGGACGTCCTTGTAAAACACCAGTTATCTCTTTATATAGTTTTTCCTGGACTTCTGGTCGTTTTGATAGTTGATACAGAGTTGATGCTACTGCATTTGAAGTCTGTAACAAAAATAGAAAGCCTTAAATACAGTCTGAAATAGGAATAGTTTAATTCTAAGCTAGAGTGGATTATAAAAAATTATCGCTTTCACTCAAATATTATGTACGGCAAATATAATTTTTTTGTTCATATATTTCATCTTACGACAATCTTGCCTAATGAAGACCAGAAACGAAGTCAAGTCGGAATTTGTTAGTTATCAATATGTAACTTCATTAAAATTCACCTTAATCTATGAATACAAACCGTTTCTTCTATATACAAAACCCATATTTTGATAAACAATTACACTGAAAACTATTTAAATATTGGTAATTCTTTTTATGGCATTAAGCAGCAGTGGCAGCTTTCTTTTCTTTGGAATATTTTGGAAAGATTGCGCAATCCTTGATGTTTTGATATTTTCAGCATAACTATCGCTGTCAATCAGATTATATAAATAATTAAAGTACACAAAATTTTACATCCATTTTCATACTTTTGTGTTGTTTTTTAATTATTATTTTTTTTATCGTATATTGCCTATATTCGTTGCACTTACTGTATCTATCCCCACAAGGAACATGTCGAGTGCAGCTACAGCAGCTACTCTCGGACCTGCAGCAGTGACTAAATCTTGTAATAAGGATTTGCTGCTATTGTCTTTACATTCTTGCAACGCTCGCTCTACGTGGGAAAGTGTTACACTGTAAAAGTATTTATCGTATTAGATAATTATGCTGCAAAAAAAAAAGTAAGTTCCATACGTGTAAAGTCTAAATATTGCTGAGTAGTCCCGGTATAGGACCACCTGTAGTCAAAACCTTACCAAGAGGGAGTGAATAAAACACATAGAGTTTAACAGAAAAGTTGCAACTTGACAGAAAATTCTGGGTTAAGCTATATTTTTTATTTCTCTCCGTGTCGGAAGAAATTCTGTGGCATATATCTACACAAATCTATAATAAGTGACGAGGGTAATAGGACAAAAGACATTAAAGTTGGGCACTTGTATATCTACAGGCTGTTAACATACAGCTCTTAGTTATAATTTTGTGGATCATCTCGGCCGATTACAAACTTACATTACTAATTATCTAATAGTGTAATCAAATCAAAATAAATAATCGTTTACCTCAATATTGTATCTAGAGCAGCTACATATTTCTTAAACATTGCGGTGGGATATATTCTCCACCATGGGGTTCGTAACTCCAATTCACCCACACAAAGAAAGAACGTGTTAACAGCGTCTATTAAACGTTGACTTTCTGAACCTTCGCATGATTCAAAACATCCTAATCTTGTATCCAATGCTATTAATCCTAAAGCTAAAATAATAAGTTTCGTTACCTACAATTTATTTAAATAGAAAGCAAAAAAAGCTATCAGAAAAATATTAATAACTCACATTCTAGAGACCATTTGTGAACTTCATTCAAGAAATCATCAGGTGTTTCAGATTTACTATTTCTTATTTTTCTCACTCTGTAAACGAAAAACACAATAATATTAAATATATACAATAATTTTATTTCTCACATAAAATAGTTATAGTATAGGGAAAGTAAAGGAAGAATATTCCTCGACACGATACGTACTTGTAACAATAGTCGTGAGACAGAATGGTTAGAAAAGAAAATCCAGAAATGTAGAATTTTGCATAAAACCCATTTACCTATTAATAAAAGCATCGGCTACATCTCCAACTTGTTCTGTATACTGAGCAGCAGCACCAGTACTTAAAGCGACACGGGACACTTTTGTTCTAAATGCCGCCCAAGAATCGCCGTGCCTGAAAAATTAAAATAGCAAACAGTCATGTTAATCTTCCTTAACCATATTCGTATTATTTATATACTGGACTATAAATTATTTTATTTGTAATATAATTGAGTTATTTAATTAGTATTATATATTAAATTTATTGACAAACTTAAACTAAATGTTTTCACAAACTTACACAGCAATAACTCCAGCACAATCTTTCTCTTCTCCAAAGAAATTTTTCCGTAACGTATGTTTGTAGTAATTAAGGGACGGCATTGAAGGTCTGAAAATAATCAAGACTCATTGTCAGTAAACTATTTATACCTTTGTTGTAAAGTATTACATTATCATAATTCATTTTAAAAATATAGGATAACAAACATTTAATCGCACTAAATCAATAACGTTTTTACTTTGCGAATTTTACCTCAAACTTAACCTATGCTTTACTTTAAGAGTTTAAAAAAATTTATCAATTTTTTTTTTTATTCAAACACACTTTTTTTTATATAAACCTCTAGTACATTCATGTATGTGTTTACCTGTGTGGAGCACCATCTTCTCCTCTGAAAACCCTTTCAACTTCTCCCGCATCGAAGATGAAGAGCATGTCTGGTCTTCCTAAAAGTCCAGCCATTTTGACACACTTGCCATACTCCTTGCGTAACGATAAGCATACTTGGTCAACGTGCTCTACAGAATAACCACCTGTATAAATGACATTAAAAATTAAAATATAACACTTATATATATTTTTATATATCACATTTGTTTTTTATAATATATCTAAAATCAGAATTGTAGATGTCTGCCACCTTTTTCTTATCACAAATACTTTACAAAACATAAAAGAATGTCTTGAAAAGACGATGGAATGATATAGCAGTAATTTTTTTTTTTAAAGTTTAATGATTATTTTTATAAAAACTCCCACCATCCTGACTTCTGCCAGCTTTAATTTCACTATCTATAATATAGTGCTATAATATTCACTATCTATAATAATAGCTATAATTAAGGACAGAAACGATAATATAATTTTTGAAACATTTTTTTTCAATTTAAAAATATTTTATTAAAAAAATCAGAGCTACCTGAGCTCGCCACTTATTTTTTCTAGTTTACATAGGTCTAGATAACATTAATTCTTGATATCAACGACGATGAAATCATATACCTAAATTTCCACCAGCTCCTTCGCTAAAATAATCGTTGTTTGTTCGGCCCAAGCGTCCACACGTCCGAATTTGGTACGGAGCGGACCATATCCGATGTGAAAACCAGCAGACCGAGGCGGTCTGAAATTAATAATAATTATGTTCGCTGGACTACTCTACAGACGGTTGGATATGGTTCGGAGCGTACCAAATCCGTGGTCCGGTCGGACCAAGTTCGAACGTGTGTTACTACTATTAGTGAACACAACAGCGCAAACATAAATTGATACCTACTATTGATTTATTACAGCAACATAAAAAATGAAGTCTAATATATAATATGATATAACACTTAACTTTTTTTGTTTAGGTATTTTAGAGTATGTAGGTAAGAGACTAATGCACTAAAGAGATCTAAACGCTCAACCGCAAACCAGAATGACTAGATTTCTCTTAAATCTCACGTATAGGTAATGTATAACTGTTTTATTTTAAATATAACCTTTATATAAATATTTCAAGCATATATAGCTTATTATTTTATAAGGCATATCTTAAATAATATAACGAATTAATAGTGAAATAAATAAATAAACAAAAAGTCTAACAATAAGCAATAAAGTTCACGTTTATGTATTTAATTGTTCTAAAATCAGAAACGACTTATAATGGGCTAATTTTATGATTTTGATATTTATATTTATCGTTAATTCTTAAATCATGTCCATTACGGCCCTTAGGGCCTGTTTTACCTCAACCAACTACAAATTTTGGTTGTTTCACACGATGTGAATGAAGAAATATCTGACAGATAAAATAGAGTTTGAAGGTCAATCAGAACAAAACATTTCAAAAATCTTTATCTGTCGGATACCGTTATGTGTTGGATAACTTTCTGAAACTTTATCAGCAACGCTGAAACAGACCTAAGTATAAAAAATATTATATCATCGTTATCTAGTAAAACATTTAGATATTTTATGATGGTTAAACATTAGAGTTTTTGTTTTCAGGTCAATAAGTAAAGAAAATTTTTCTATAAGTACTTGAACGATACCAAAAACAAATTCACGCTTTTTAGAAAAGGAAAATACGTCGCATCTCATTAGTGGACCTGAAATGGTAGGTAGGCCGTTCTTTACTATTATCGTGCCATCGTGAATAACCCTGCGAAGAAAATGCTTGTGCACTGTACAACTTAGACTGTAAAAGTTAACCTGAACGCGTTCAAACATTCCTCAAATTATTTTGATTTTTTAATTGCATGTTTTATTTCCTCCGTAAGCCACAACTTTGATTTTTCCATGACGTAATTAAAGGCTATTGGACATAGAATACAGTGATCACATTTATACAGACATTACAAATTAATTATTTATTACTGTTGAAGCTATCTTATGACAGATGAACTCATGAATACATAAATAAAAACTTGCTAAACATAGTCTTACTTGAACTGAGCTGAATCAGCCTGTAAGCGTCACACTACTGCACAAATGCCTTTTTTGTCATATTTTAGAATAATTAGAGCATAATCCTCAAGGATTCTCCTCTTGGGTTGGCGGATATGTCTCTGCCATGAGTAACGATCGCCATCAGATATCTAGGACTACGTCTCTACTCCCACGGGAGTTGCTGGTCTCCTACTGGGCGTGTCCCCGGGTGGCGGATACGGGATACCACTCGTCGCTCACCACGAGTGGTTGGGGTCTTCGGACCCCCGCGGACGAAAACCAGCAGCGGCGGGCGCGAAAGCGCAGGAGGGAGGATGGATGGAGATCGAGGGTACTCTCTCCCTCCACTTCGGTGGTTGGGTCGCTCCCGGTACTTCTCTGAATTAACAGAGTGGACCGGTGAGTGACTCCAATTACATACGGCGGGGCGCGGAGGCGCGTTGGAGTGTGTTAGCACGGAAGGTGCGGTCAGTGAGAGCGTGGCACCGGGAGGACGCGGAGAGAGGAGGAGGGGCTCCTTGTTTTCTCTGCCTTGTGCAGAGTGGACTGGTAGAGCGGTGGAGCGGTTGAGGGAGGATGGAGGTAGATCGAGGGTACTCTCTCCCTCTACTTCGGTGGTTGGACCGCTCCCGGTACTTCTCTGAACTAGCAGAGTGGACCGGTCGAGTGGCTCCAATCACATACGGAAGGGCCGCCGGGCCCAGCGTCGGGGCGTCACGGTTGTGTGCGTTTGCGATCCCGTGGCGCCCCACTACGGCGCAGACGGCCGATGGGTTTTAGTGAGTATTCTGGCCTTAGCGGTGAGAGTCAGCGAGTCCCACATACCCGTCGCCTTCGGGCGGTGGCATGCGTAAATGCATTTCCCATCGCTAAAAAAAAGGACTACGTCTCTACTACCGATGACCGACAAAGACATACTCGTACACCCAGACTAGAAAGAAATATGTGTACAAATACAAATATCTGCACCGAGCGGGAATCCAACCTGCGACCGCGTTGGGGTGACTTTTCGCAACACTACACCAGAACGGTTGTCTAATCTTACATAGTTGGATAATATACAGTATCAGAAATTTATCATAAATATTATGTATTTAAAATATGTATGTGTAAGTATAAATATTTAAAAATAATCGTTTTACATTTATGCTATTGTTGTTAAGCTTTTTTTAAAAAAAAAGCGCATAAAATCGCAAGCACCATATACTCGGGTAAAATCACGCCACGTGTGATTTTAGAATTAGATATTTAGTGTAGAAGAATAATAAGAAATAAATAAAAGATTACAGACGAAAGATGATGCAGACTGATGTAATTTATTCATTTCCCACACAAAAATGTCACGGTTAACGGCAACCTTGTACTAATTTAAATATTTTGTAACTGTCTATCATTATTATGAAAGTTTTGACTACAATATATATTCAGACCACAGACAACATTAAAGAATTGCGACAAACGACGTTCATGCATCACTTGGCATCATATTAATTACATTGTGACTAAATTTATTTGTCTTAATTGTAATAATTAATTAGGTGTATAATAAAAAAAAATATTAAATTAATAGTGCTGTTTTTTAAGGTGATTATGGTGGCATATAATTATGTCACCATGTCTATGAAATGTACTTGAGTAAGAAGTGTGATTCCTTCATATACATTTACTAGCTGTGCCTCGCAGTTTAACCCGCGTTAATTTGAGGGTAAATCTTACTTAAATATTTTTAAACAATTACTCTAAGAGTAAGGTACCCGCCTCGTTGGTCGAGTGGTCGCAAGCGTTATTACCGAGCTAGGAGTCTCAGGTTTGATTCCTGGGTCGTTTAACGTATTATTTAGTTTTTTTTTTTCGAAAATTCTTAATAAAAGAATGGTGCTATATTTACTTAGGTCGTAGCGTACTATTATATAGCCTCTAGCCTTCCTCAGTAAATGGGCTATCCAACAAAAAAAGATTTTTTCAATTCGAACCAGTAGTTCCTGAGATTAGCGCGTTCAAACAAACAAACCAACTCTTCAGCTTTATAATATTAGTATAGATAGTATATATTTGATACATTTAATTTGTAAATTGATGTCTGTCGTGTTTTTAATCGCCTCAAAATTGAATAGAGATAACTAAGATAGATTGACAATAACCTTACACTGCAACGTTCCAGTCGTAACACGATTTGCATTATCTATCAAAATTGATAAGAAATTTTTAATTCAGCTCTTTAGCTCTTGAACTATCATATTAATTTAGTTGACACAGCAAACCGGTTTAAGTAGCCTTTTAACTTGACTGCTACCCCGTATTATTTAACAACGCCACTCGCAACCCAGTGTCACCCTCACCACTCAGCTGATAATCAGTTTTCATCATTTCTAGAAATGTACATAAACGGCCTTGGTTTAGTTTTATGTGAGTTTTATGGGATTTTAAAAGTTAAATGCTTGTTATGAAATTGAGACTTTATTTAAAATAATACAATTTAAATATATTATAATTAATGTTATGAAAACTGATATTATAAATATTTATAATGTGTATATAACCCATTTCAACAGAATTAATATTTAGAGGAATGTATAATTCTATAATTTGACAGTTTTTATTATTGAAATATTTTATTAACATTATTTTTTAATTAGACATTCAACGCTATTTCACTTGCGATGAATTTTGTTATCCGTCAGATTGGACGCACGAGTCTGAATGTATAATTTATATGTATACATATGTATTACGTGTATGTGCACAAATATAAAAATATACATATTTTAAATATAAATACCAGTCGACTGTTCTAAAACATAGGCAAGGAACAGACGACCGTGTGTGTATGATGTATATATGGATATATTTATTTATTTATATATTATCGGTACTCTACTTTCGACACTCAGCTATACTAGTGTCGATACTTTTCTTTGATATGGAGTAACGATACTTAATAACTAATATAATATTGTCGATATTTATTTATTTCGATATTATGCGTACAGCCACAGCTCTTCTTTCACGTATTGGCGATGCTCTGGAATTTCGATATAAAATTTATCGCATCACTTATAATCTAATTTTAATTTTGAAATTAGATTTTAATAATTCCTAAAAATTCCTAAACATTAATTTTTCCTTTTACTAAAAACTTTAACGACACGTGAGATTTTATATTACAAAAAAATTAGTTGGTCCAATCAATCTTCTCATAAGGGTCTTGCCAAACAGTATTTTTCTTCATTTATATATACTGAATCAGTCTGTAAGCGCCCCATTGTTGGGCAAAGACCTCTTCTCCATTTACGAGAATGGTTGAAACTTAATCCACCACGCTGCTCCACTACGAGTTGACGGATAACTTCTCTACCATGAGTAACAATCACTGTCAAGTGATTATGATAACAAACGGGACCGACGGCTTTACGTGGTCTCCGAGGCACGGTGGAGAGAACCACAAGAACCCAGACTAGAAACAAATATTAATATCTGCAATTATATTGTCGGGGCAGATATTTGTATTTGTATATATTAATATATAAATATTATTTTATACAAATAGAAATATCTGCCCCGACAGGGACTCGAACATACACGTAGCATTTTCTGAGAAAATTTGCCGTAGTAATGCATTTATTTTTTTACACCGTCAAGAAAGTAGAGATTTCAACAAATTTCAACCCACCGACTTTTTTAAAAAATCATATATTTAGACGTGAGAATTTTCAATTGAAAATTAGGGTGTTTTTCGATTTTAAGTAAAAATAAGGTGAGAAAATAAATATTTAAAATCAAAAAAATTACAGTGTGTTTGGGACATAAAAAGGTAAATTTTCACCTAATTTCGTGAACAAAAAATTATTTTTGGCATGTGCATTAATAATTAAAATAATCTGCCCTTACTTAAGACGTTAATCAGTCAAAGGTCAATTAAGTTTTCGAAGATAGTATCGTAATGTCGTATATGTATAGTAATACTTATCAAGTTAACATTTTGTAATTACATACAATGTCTTTATTGAGTACATCTTCATACATTAATGTGCTATAAAATTTTTTCTTTTTCTTTTCCGTATGTACACATTGCGAATTTCTACCGAAAAATTTGTATCTAATCCATTTGAATAATTACGCTATAAATTCAGCAACTGGTTCGCAGCGTAATGAAAGGCGTCTGTTTACCAAGTTTGCAAGTGAATAACATTCATTTCATATACTTTAAAAAATTGTAAGTAATAAATATTAATAAAAACTATGTAAAACAAAGCTAGTGGTAAATTATTCTGAAAATATTATCATGTATTTAAAATACAGCAAAGTGAAATAAGAGAGACGAGTGAATGTAGAAATTAGAAATCATAGACCATTTTATTCTATTTGATTGCTATATTTTTTTAATTTAAATATGAAACGTAAAAAATCGACAACAACACTAGTTCAACTACATTTTATAACTGAATTAATTAATATGTGTAAGGAATATATTCGTTGACTAATTCATCATAATCACAGCAGATACTTCTGTAGGTTCTGACACAAGGACAGTCTGATTCTTTTCGTGATGCAGATTCCCACTAAAAAGCTATTTTACAACAACGAGGTTAATATTCACGATTTCATACAATTAGTTACGGAATTGTTTGAACTTTAAGTAAGATAACAATAATTACACTTGAGAAACTTTAGTGGATTGTATGTAATAGCAAAGCCTTAAGGCTAAATCGACACGTACTAGATATTATTCGCGGTTTTACTTGCCTCAAATTTCTAATTTTCTATATCTTACTTACTTGACTTATAGTCAGTTAAGATGACATTTACGGTTACTTTTCTAAGAGCCTGTTCCACCGGTTGCTGATAAGGCTATCTGATGTATCACGATATCCAACAGATAAAAAATTATGATTTATTTTAATTTTTCATCATCAATCTCGACTTTATCTGTCAAATATTTTATTCACAACATGTAAATAGTTAGTAGTAGTTTATTACTTGAGAAAGAGACTAAGCGTCTGTTTTAACTTCTGCTGATAATGCCTATCAGTAACGTATGTGAGAGATAAACTTCAGCAAGCGGTGACACAGGCCCTAAGTATTCTAACATGATTAATATAACAAGCCCAGAATCTTTCACAGAGACCTCGTTATTTAACGGAATGAAAAAAAATCTTTAAATAACAGAGACCTCGTTATTTAAAGATTTTTTTTCAATCATAGCTCCTTATATTAGCATGTTCCAGAAAAAAAATATTTTTTGTAGCTTTTAATCGGATAACAACCTCAGTATCGTTTCAGGAGTTTAGTTGTCGCTATATTACCTTTTAATTAAAATGGCCTCCGTCGTGACCTCTATGTACAATTGTAGGTAGATACATATATATGCAAAAAAAAAAAACATTTTTTTTTTGCTCTACCCCAATTGGATAGTAATAGATTTATGGTATTTAAGACTAGCTACGTCACTGCATATATCACTTACTAGATCACTATAAGAACTTACCGATATATGGTATGAATCTCCAAGTGTTTCCCAGCAATGGGACAGGCTTGGGGCCTGGTACCTCCTCCCAGGATTTGACAGGGTTCAGTGATTCCAGCACTGAAGCCACAGCATGTGTGGACCTGGCTCGCTGACCATGAGCGCAGTAAATTTGGGACCGAGAGGACAAATTTCCTAAAAGATATTCACAAAGAAATTTATTAAATAGAACTGATTTAAACGTTAAAAGTCAAGTCCAAGGCAAACAACTACACGTTAACCTACTAAATACACTCTTAACTTTTATTAAAGATCTTTTTATTTAAGAAAAATGAAAAAGTAACAGTATTAAGTCGTTTATATTTTTGTAGCAAAATTTTCTGATATAATTCGCTAGTTGTAAGTAAGATTTTGAATTAGCTTAATCCGCTGGGCTTTTGAATTCATAAGATACAAAATATTACACCTAGGCTCGGGGTGGGAACCGTACCCACGACCCTAGAGCGGAAAGCACTGCCAACTGTGTCAACAGGCCAGTCAATATATAGCTGCCGAAGGGGCAGACCTCGGAAGCGGCGGGACGCCTGGCGGAGGCGATGCAAAATGCGCTAGGCAGCATGGCGAGGGTCATCCAACTCATGAAGCTCGCGAGTTTGCGAGTCTCTGGGCTGGACGACTCCGTCACCAGCGAGGCGGTGGCCGCTGCGGCAGCCAAAATGGGCAAGTGCGACGCCGGCAACGTCAAAGTCGGCGCAATCGCGGTCGGACCTGGCGGGTTGGGCGGCACTGTCGTGCGATGCCCGATCCCAGCCGCCAAGGCCCTGGCCGAGGCTGGCAGACTGTTGGTCGGCTGGAGTTCGGCCAGGGTCCAGGTTTTGGAGCAGCGCCCCATGCGCTGCTACAAATGCATGGGTATCGGGCACACTCGCCCGACTTGTCCGGCTGCGGTCGACCGCAGAGGCGCGTGCTACCGGTGCGGCGTGGAGGGGCACCTTGCCCGTAACTGCACCGGGGCACTGCGCTGCGCCGTTTGCGCAGACGCCGGCAAACCGGCGTCGCATATAATGGGGGGACGGGAGTGCCGCCCCCCAAAATCGAGGGTTAGAGCGGTCGCAAAGGCCCCGACCGCTCCCCAAAGCTCATCGCACCAGGTCACGGAGGAGACTGCGGCTATGTCATCATGACCTGCCGCAGTTTCCCCCGTTCGCCGGTCTCTGGTGCAGCGGAGATAGGTGCCCGCGAGCGCTCTATGTGCGAAGGCGGCCCGCGTAGGCGAGCCAACCGTCGGGGCGTCACGGTGGCATGCGCCAGCGATCCCGTGGCGTCCTTGTACGACGTTGAGGGCACCGCTGGGTTTTAGTGGGTATTCTGACTTCGTAGTCAGCGAGTCCCACATACCCGTCACCTTCGGGCGGCGGGATACGTAAACGTATTTTCCCAGCGTAAAAAAAAAAAAAAAAAAAGGCCAGTCAATATATTCTACAGATTTACCTGTTTTAACTCAATAGTTAATTCAGTTATGACAGTTCACATCAGCACACATCTCATCAAAAAATCTTACTTTTAATTACACAATAACATATATACATAAATTATATTTAGGTATAAAAACTTCTTTCACAGTTTTGTTATTTTATATCTTATTTTTGTATATCTTACCTGTATCTGTACTCTCAGTTGTTTGATTCACGTGACTGGAAGTTCCCAATCTTCGATCAAATCTTCGAAGAGGCCACCTCACAACGCACACACGGTGTCTCATTGTAAATTACTGTAAACAAAACAACTAACATGTACTAGCTAAAATGACTACATTTATTAGTAACACTCAAAATTACAAAATTTACATACTCATATTTGTTCCTGTTAATATGTAACTTCCTTCAACACATAGAATTATATAATAGAATATATATATTCGTAATTAGGTTTGGCGAGTAAGGGGGCTTTTTTTTCGCTGGGAATTGAATTTACGCATCCTGCTGTCCGAAGGCTACGGGTATGTGAGACTCGCTGACACGGCAGAACGTGCCAGAATACCGTACTAAAGCCCAGCGGTGCCCTCATCGTCATAGTGGGGCGCCACGGGATCGCTTTCACATGCAACCGTGACAGGCGGTAAGAAAGCTGGAAAGCAGCATTCTTTTCGCCATGTTTAGCTCCCTGTCATTCCCTCCAGTAAAATATGTCTCTTTAGCTAACATAGAAGTTCCTCTGTTGCTGCACTAACCCGCTTGTTTGTTCCATACTTTCATTCAAAAAAAAAGTTTATTTTATAGCTATATTTATTTGTATATTCTATTTTTTTTTCGTATGCGACCCGTGAACAGCTTCCAAAGTTAAAGAAAAACAATCACGTAATTTAATGTATATCCTCTCTTCTTCATTAGTAGTAATATTTATAACAGAATACCGAAAAAAAAATGTAAATATTTTTACGTTAATTTAAGCAAATATAGCTTAATATAAGAATTTTCGATAAGAAACATCTGCTAAAGTATTTGAACATTATAATGATATTCGTGTAATATTAAGATAGAAATCGCATCCTGTTGCTCACCACACACCTTATAATGCCTTCACGTCAACTCGCTATTATACGTAGTTGCATTATTTACTTTAGTCTGATTGTGAGCTTGAAAATAAATGTACTATTTCTATATTATATATCCTTTTTTACTTAAAAAAAATTAATGCTCTCTAAAATCTATCTGAGGCGTGGTCTCTGACTATGGGCCTTTTAAGCGAGCTCCAAGTCGCGTGCAATGGAGAGGGCTATGCTTGGTGTTTCTCTGCGAGATCGAATCAGAAATGATGCGATCCGCAGACAAACGACGGTTGCCGACATAGCCCAACGGATTTGCAAACTGAAGTGGCTGTGGGCAGGGCACATAGCTCGTAGAACTGACGGCCGATGGAGCAGAAAGGTTCTCGTGTGGAGACTACGTATCGGCAAGCGCGTCGTCGGACGGTTGTCCACGAGATGGACATACGACTTGAGGAAAGTCGCCGGAAGCCGTTGGATGGAGGCTGCTTTGAACCGGTCGCTCTGGCGGTCGATGGGGGAGACCTACCTTCAATAGTGGACATCTAATGTCAGATATGATGATCATCATGATAAAAATCTAATTGTCTAAAAGATTTAAAGGCAATAATGAACAAGAAATCATTTCGAATTTTTATGTATATCGTATGATATCTTCGCTTTTGAAGCGAATTTAACTATTTATAATTTCAGACAGAATTGTCTTTTTTATATTTTTTTAGATTAATACTCTTTATTATATTTTTCTTATTTATATTATTTCTGCAATTTTCAATAACAAATATTAACGATTTATTTCTAGATTCTAAAACATCGAATTAGATTCCTTATATAAGCAATTAATTAATTTTGAAATAGTTTTATTAAGAAAATCCTAACTACACATTATATACTAACTACATAAATACTCATAATAATCTGTATAGATAGATAATAGTTTCCCACAACGTGTTATTATATTCAATGATACACGATCATATTGTAATTTAAAATATAAACAAAGCAGTTCCTATATCTGAATTTAAAAAGATTATAACGACCTTGTCCTTGACATACATTTTTATGTAGTTGAAAATCAAGCTTTTAAAATTCGTTATACATACAACTTAAAGTTTCGAAATTTCGAAATCAATTAAGAGAATAAAAGTTAGTATTGAATTATGAAAGTTTTAATATTATAATATACTTTGAGAAATAGATAGCGTAATTTATAAGCAGAACTTTTTTCGAAATTTCGAAATCAATTAAGAGAATAAAAGTTAGTATTGATTTATGGAAGTTTTAATATTATAATATACTTTGAGAAATAGATAGCGTAATTTATAAGCAGAACTAAAATTAGATTTCTACCGACATAAATAACGTTTACTTTTACTAGTCACTTTCAGTATCATTAAAGATAAATTTTATCTGAAGAAAGTGATTTATATAATATTATCAATTTATCTATTATCTAGATCGTATTTTTGCCTGCCTTAGAAAAAAAATATAACAAATAAAACGAATGTCAAAATATTTCATTACATACTTAACTTTTTAACTAACATATATCTATATTTTTTTCTATTTGACGTTAAGATTGACTGGGAGACAAGGCCACCAGACATTAAGTCCTCATTTTGTTACGTTTTACAACTTTTTTTATTTGTTGGTCATTAAAGTTTTTAAACATATATATATAAGATATTTAACAATTCAATCAATAAATACTACAATTTACGTAATATAAGTCAAGCAACACGAAAATATTATATTATAAAAAAAATATATAATTGTTTTCTACATAGACGAGACGGCCCACAGGAAATGCCACTCTTATGGCCTCTCCACAATCTCGCGTGAATCGCGCGCGAAGCCGCGAACCACCTACAAAACATGAAGTACCGTTTAGTACCACCATTTAGTACCATTTAGTACCGTTTCGCCTATTAATTCGTAAGAGAGATCGTAAGGGATGATGACACAACTATGAAAAGCCTGTCAGACATGTAATTTTATAATAGACTAAAATTTAAAAATTTCTAGCTTTGTGGAATACTGATTACTCGGATGATTCACTAGCTCTCCTGCTAGGTAGGTTCTTGCCGCGATCCGCGCTGCGATGCACGGCGTGAATTGCGCCGAGAATCGTGCGGGAATGTGGAGAGGGCATTAGTTTTCAATCCTTCCCTTTAATAAAACTTACAGAGCTTTGTCCAGCATTGAAGTGTAAATATGGGATTCCAACTCTCTCATTCACTGTAAAAAATGCAAAGATATTCTTCACTTCACATCAATAAATTGGTGGTGATATTATATAAAGTTAATGCTCCACGTCTATGACTGTAACCTATACCTATTCTATAAAAGCCAATAGAGTTTAAGTAAATTAAAAATATATATGTAGCATATTTTAAATTAATTCGATATAAATAGCTGGTTTAAACACGGGTTAATATTTGCACGGTAATCGAGTGAATTGAAAGTGAAATGCACTTTGAACACAAGGATACGTAATATTGCATTAAATATAAAACTGCACGAAGTAAAATGAACTGTGCTATGATCGTGAGACTATTTAATTTACATGTATTTCCATAATTACCTATTCGTTTCTTTTTTTAATCTCTTAAACTGTGACAAATTTTATCACACAATTTCAACATGACTTTTTTTTTAATATAGGTAAGTCTAATAAATCTGAAGAGTTGTTACAAAATATAATCGAATAAAAATATCTATATACATATTTTTTTATAGTTAAATCTTTATAAGACAAGATATTTCTTGGTAAGCTTGTATGCAAAAAATATCACCCAATGACTTGACACATGACACCCAAGCACTACCTAACCAATTATTTAAAAGAATCTAACGGAAATGGAATATAAAATCTTGTGAAATCTTAATATGCAATCAGTTTTTTTTTTTTTTTTGCATTTAATATATTCTGTATCGTTTCAACCTAACCAACCAAATCTACCAATGATTTTCACTTCAACTGTGTTCATTTTTTATGTCCATATGTAGATATATGTATATCAATCTGTTAACAGACATAAATATGAAAAATATTGTATCACCTGCAATGCACTAGTAGGTAATATTATAAATTTTAGGAATGTTTTATTTGAAAATAAAATAATAAAAAAATAATGGTTTCACATTATGTATTTATACTAAGTATGTATTTATACTTTCTACGACACAAACACACTAATTTTAATGCATTTATGTAACAAAATCAATCATGCTGATCAACATATAAGAAAACATTTTGCCTACTTGAACCTTATTATAATACATTTATCTAAATAGTTTTATTTGTCGGTCGCTTTATACAAGATTTCTCTTAAATTGAATCTAAATGCATGTGTAATGCGTAATTATTAATTATACATCACTTCCGTCGTCGAATCGTTATAGTTTTTTACTGACAGTAGGTACTAAATACGCAGGTAACTTTTTAAAGTTAACGAACTAATTTTTTACAGTTTACGTATATGCGAAGCCTAAGCTCCTAAGAGGTCGATTGCTATTTCACTACACTAATAATTAAAAATAGTGTAGGTTTAAATTGTAGATTTGCTTTCTTCACCGCCTGATGAATTCCTTTAAAAACCTTTACTAGGCAAGGCGTATGATAGAAAGTAGGACCGAACAGACAAGAGATGGCAACCAACCATAGAAATATTAAGAACAGAGTATCTGTGCAACCAACGCATATGCAGTAATTTACGAGCTTATAGGTATCGAATAATTTTGCAAAGCGAAAATCAGCTCCACTTTTTTATTCATTCTTATCAATATATGATAATAAATGAATGGGTCCATATAGAAACCTATACATAGTATCTTGATCAAATCTTATTTTTGTGTTCTAATGAAATATAAAATGTCAATAATTTATTTTAATTGCTTATCTTTACATTGCACCACGAGCAAGAAAAATTACAATTTACCAATATTTACTTGACATTAATTCTTTGACGGTGTTGATGTATTAAATATTTAAAGTTCGAGCTTTAAGACAATATTATGGAGGTTGGTGTAACTCATTAGATTTTAAAGTTATTTTATTAACAAAAAAGTTGCGTCACTACGGTAAACTACTTATCACTAAGGCTCCAACTCCCGAAAGATATGATGAAGAACAGTAAGTACACTTTTGTATGAAAAAAATTACATATTCCAATATTAGGTCTCTTAACTTCGAATAATTAATTATTATTAGTATACCTAGAAGTCGTTTTAATAACCCACATAAGATAAAAAGTCAAATAACTATTTAGAAATAATAATAATACGTGTAGCATTCAACTAAGTAATAAAGATTTTTTGTAATTAGCACTGTAACAATATTTTTATAAAATAAAGTTTTATACGAAATTCTCATCAGCGCATCGAGATACGAATCGAAACGTATAGCGTAGCATGCATTGTCTGAAATTACTATTTAAAAATTAAACTTTCAATGTAAAATATTTGTCAAATTATAAAAAAAAAAAATTATACTCAATATCGGAATACGTTTTCAATTAATAAGCAACATTTTCAATATCGTAAAAATTAGCACTTTCTTAAAAAAATAAAAATTACTATCAATAAAAATATTTGTAATATTAATAAAGCTTCTCTAATATCAAATATTTTTCATAACCGTATGGATATATACGCCTGATAAAATAAATAAATAAACAAGCAAACACACTCGTTGTGCTAATTATCGTCAAAACCCGTAATAAACATTACCAAAATTTGGGTCTATTTCTGATATAAATTTGGCCTAAATTCCGTAAAGCTTTCGTCAACGTCGTTGAAGAGTTTCAGAGATTACCTGAAACATACAGATATACAGACTGAAATACAAAAATGTTGAAATAATTTCCTTTTTTACATCTACTTAAACTATCACTATGAAAGTTCAAACAGATATTACCACATTATTTCTTTAAATATGTAGATATTCAGAAGTTTAACACAAAATTATCCGAGCGTTTAATATGTCATTACAACTATTAAATTTTCACAATATTTATACAAACATTCTGTAGTACTTGACATATGAGTATCTTAACATTGAAAAAACACACCAGCTCTTTAAAAAAATTAATGTCTGCAATTTTCTAAGCAACTATAAAGGTTGCAACATTATAATCGTCAAGAGCCGCTTTGCGATTATAGTTTTGAAACATATGAATCGGTATTTTTTTGGGCTTCATTGTAATATCATACAATGTAGACTCGATCGAGACTTCAGCAATACAGATTTCTCATTCCTTATTATCAAATATTTTAAGCAAATGTATAAGGTGTACATAATATTATGTGTGATTTTAAATACATTGTAGAATATATTATTTACCCGACTGCGACAGAAGGTATGTATGTATGTATGTATGTATGTCCATTTCTTTGGCACGCCCTAGAGCCCAAACGGGTGGACGGTTTTTGACATATGAGGTGTCGTTGGATTATATAGTAGTATATATAAATTGTAGTAGTGACATAGGTTATATAAATTTTCAAAATGGCGCCCGCAAACGGCGGAATGAGGGGGGGTCGAATTTTTTTTTCTTACTGTAGCAATATGGGTATCAAATGAAAGCTAGTAAATTGTATTATTCTTTTTAGTTTATAATAAGAGTATTTTACGCAGTCAGGTTTTTTAATTTTTTTTTAATTAAGCATACTTGTTCATTACAAAATATGTACGACTAGGACTATGCTTATTAAATGAGACTGTCTTACTATTAAGAGTAATTTACTAATTTAGTACTTTTTAATAAAAATCTTTCTTTTTCCTTACTTCATATATTCACTATCGAAATTAATGAAATTTTAAATCTCAAACCAAAAGTAGAACATGTGCTTAGATCTAGCACTGCTGAATTTTAATTATTAAATTTCAAAATGCTGAAAATATCGTGGCGAAACATCTCCAATATCACAGTTTTATACAAAGTAAACAGTAACACAGTCTCGCTTCTTGAACACCGTTTAATTTTAGGGTGAAATCTTGAGTCGTACAACTATCATGACTTTACATAAAGAAGAAAAAGACAAGAATTGCTCTTATAACATTTAGGTGGTATTAACAACAACGCCTACTTGTAGTTTGTTACACATTTATTAACAAAAGGCTAGCCAATTTCCCAAGCAACATATTTAAATCGCTTAAAGTTGAAATTGCTTTATCATAAAGTGTTTAATGTCATAGGTATAATTAAAATTACCGTTTTTTTTTTTTTTTACTGTTTCCTTGAACAGTTGGATTACCCCAATAATAAATGGACTTTTAAATGAATCCTTGACCTTTTTGAAACTGTATTTACCTTGCGTGTATAATAACACTAACTTTCGACAAAGACGTCTAAAGAGTGTCTATAAATTGTTGATTGCTTAATATCGTATTAAATATGGTGTTAAATACGTAATTAAAGCTTTTGTTTATTATTTCCATCCTTTATATTATAAATGAGGACCGTAAACCTCACTCAAACACCGGCGATAGCGGGTTCGCTTCCCGTTCGGAGCAGATATTTGTATTTGTATAAATATTTGTTTCCAGTCTGGGTGTATTTCCTTGTGGGTTTCCCCACCGTGTCTCGGAGAGCACGTAAAACCAGCGGTTCCGGTTGCTATCATAGACATCTGATAAAGATCGTTACTCATGGTATGGAAATTATCCGCCAACCAATGGTGGATTAAGCTATCTTCTTCTATATGAAGGAGAAGCATCTGCCCAACAGTGGGATGTTTACAGGCTGATTCAGTTCAGTTCAGTTATATTATAAACTAGCGGCCCACCCCAGCTTCGCGCGGGTATTTAACTAAAATTTTAAAAATTATAAATTTATATTTTTTATCACCTACATGCGCCATCTATCGTATAATAGTAGAATATTGTTTTTATATTTAGTGACATTTAACATAATAGTACCTATATTAATTGAAAATGATGTTTATCTAAAATATTAAAACGATTTCTATTCCTATCCGACATATTTAGTAAACTTTTAAGTTTAATAAAATAATAACTCAAAAATAAGTTTTGTGAGTTTTTAAGATTCCTTAGACCAGATGGCGTTGGCGGCGTAGGTACCTATTTCTATTTTCTTAAATATTTATTTTTAAATTTAATTACAATGAAACAAAAACTAAATTATACTGTGAGTTATGTTTAATTTTTATGTATTAAAGTTATTTACATTGGTTTTGTACTTTTTACGTGATACGTGCACGACCAAAAACGATAAGAGATGGCGCTGATACAAAAAATAACGCGCTATTGAAATTTATTCTTGATGATATATAGTGTATTAATAAAACGGAGGTTTTAACAGATTTATTATTTGTATAGATGTAAAAATGTCATCTTATATTGGTGCAGCTCAAGTCTTTTATAGGGGGAGGAGACCTTTGCCTAAAATAATTAAAAACCAAGGTCACGTCTAAAGTAAAACTATAACATCTGTAGGTATGTTTGTATCTCTTTAAAAAAAAGTAATAGTCTCGTAAAAAATTTCTAGGGACTAAGACGATTCTTTTAAACCTACAGAGCAGTTTGGAAGCATCTAGCATCGCGTCTGTATCGCTACAAATGCGCGTCGACGGCGCGTTTAAAAAACGTGGTCTGCATAGGCCCTTCCTAGGCCCAACGAGGGCCGACCGCCTACTCTGGCACCCACCTATTTAGGCCCACGATATATTGTAAAGTTTGCTACGTTGTCATTTAATTATTACGATAAAAATAACTGGATTAGAATGTACAACATTCAATAAATTTGTGTGGTAATACTGGTAATAACGAGATCCGTAGCCTAAATCTTTAAATTTTGTTAACTATTTAATATTCTTTAGATATACCAAAATAATTTAACGAATTAATATTTATATGTATATCTATATATCTTTTTTATCTTTTGGAGTTATTAAAATAACGTTACCTAAGCCTAAAACAGACATTTTTTTAACCTTTTGTAATCCTTTGACGAACCAAAACATACATAATAACATATGGTTAAATAGTTAAATAGAAATATCAAAAATGAAAAGTGGTAAAATTTTATAATATTTTTTTTTTTTTTTAGTTACAAAATTTTACTAATTTACCTACTGTAACCAAAGTCAAGTATAACAATAAAAATAAAATAAAAATAATAAAAAATTTATCAAATAATCTATCAAATAATAAATATCTATATCAAATATCCTATCAAATAATAAATATCTAATAACCTAAATTAAGTTTAAACATGAACGCATCATTTCTTACTTAAATTATTAAAAAATGTGTTAACATCTGTTTGCATAATTAATTATTTAAATATATAATCTGTATCATTTATTGCATAGTTATGTAAGAAAAATATATAATATAATATAAATATATAATATACTTCGAAAAGACTTCGTAGATAACGACAAAAAACCGCTTATAGATATATTTAAATAAGTACGTCTATACTTATAAAGCAAAACAAAAATTAGTGGTTGTTTATTTTAATATACTTCGTTATACTGTTCTCTTATATTTAAAAAATTATTTTCGTTGTATTAAAGATTTAATTAGTCCGATTTAAAAAATTTATTTTCCTTAATTTAAACATGATTAATTAATATCCTCCTATTATTATTTTATTTTTCGTAATAATTTAACACAATTCTATTGTTGCGAAGTAATCAATAATATAATTTTGTATTTTATATAATGAAATTAAATCTTATTAATATAATGTACTCAATTAAAATGTGTGTGTGTAAAAATTATTTTGTGTAACAATTTCATAAAATTACATGACAATAAAATTTACATTATATTTGATTATGAAACAAAATATGTAAGCGTGGATTATATTAATTTTTTGTGACTGTAAAATTATTTTGTGTTTTTTTCTATTCGAATAAAAGGTGTCTACTATTTTACTAATGTCATTTTCCGTTATAAACAAATAGTGCTTAAGTACTTACCTATAGTCAAAATAATTATTATTATCTATCAAAATAAAAAAATAAAAATTGTATCACAAAACATATTGATAACCACCTTTTTAATATCCCTTGTGATGACACGTAACAACACACTCACACATAGAAAAAAAAAGTAAAACAGTGTTGTGTTATTATTACGCACGCCACAGACCAACTGACTACGGACGCTTTTCTGTATATATACAAACGCGGTTTTGCTTTATTGCTACGTTTCCATTGACTCTTTTGTAACAGTTCAGTTTATAAAAAAAAAGACAAAGTTAAACATCTTTTTATAGTAATTAGTTTAACTTAATTTTTAAGTAAAACACAAAAAACAAAGAATTTAATAACAAAAAGTAATACTTTCGACTTTAAATGATGTTTTCTTCTTGATGACAAAAATGATGATATACAATACATACATATACAATACACACACATATATATATATATATATATATATATATATATATATATATATATATATATATATATATATATATATATATATATATATATATATATATATATATATATATATATATATATATATATATATATACTAGCGGCCCGTCCCGGCTTCGCACGGGTATTTAACTAAAATTTCAAAAATTATTAATTTATATTTTTTATCACCCACACCTGCGTCGATACTCGCAAATATTTTATAACAGATAGATTGAGTTGTCAAACATGTCAAAATAAAATGTAATTAAAATCAAAAGCACTAAGGAGTACTGATAACAACTTTGAATCTAATTGCTTTCAATCCCCTTTTAGCCCCGTTAGAGGATGAATTTCTATAAAATACGAAACACGTCTTCAATCAATTCTGTTAAAGAATATTTATGCAAAATTTGAAGTAGATTGGACCAAGGAATCATGTTGTCCCATACAAACTTTGACCCCTTTTTCACCCCCTTAGAGGTAGAATTTCGTAAAATCCGTTCTTAGCTGACCTCTACTCGACAAAAGAAATATTCGTACCAAATTTCAAGTATCTAGGTCTCATAGTTCCAGAGATATCGTGATGAGTGACTATATCTATAGAAAGTCTCCTATAAGAAGATAAAAATCTTTATTTTAGAGTTGGGATTTAAAGTTTAAATAAACATTAAAAAATGAAAAATTGTAATACTTTAGGAACATGAAGCTTATAGCTGATATTTTAGTTCTGATTTTTTACTATATTCACTACACAAAAATTGCCGTTGTAAAATGAAAATGCGCACACGCAGTTCAACTTGATACGGCGTAATGCCGGCGATACGGTTACCATTTAGTAACGAAACTGAAAGTACCTGTATATTATTTCAGTAGTACATTGTATTCATAATAATAAACAATAGCGCAGAGAAAGTGGTCGTAAATGTTCTTTGTTTTTAAATTATCGATAAAACTAAATAAAAGAAATAGTATTCATACGTTTTTTGTGATTAAAAATATTAGTTTATCTAATTTGATTTATATACTGCTAGAAAATAGTAGTGAAGTCATTTAGGAATTTGGTTAGGTACTTTAGCCAAAACAATATGCTTAGAAATTCTCTTTTTGTATATAAGCTCTAATCTCAATAATTACTTAATAATTACAAAAAAACTTGTTCATAACTAAGGCTATTTAAAGCATTTTGCTACATTTGAAACTACATAATTCAATAAAATATATTAAAATATTATATTAAGAATTTTTAATTAAATCCTTGCCATAATCGCGCAGTCATTAACCGCTCTATATCATTTACAAAGATACTATATTATGTGATTGACTAGTAGTACCAAACTATAACAGAAAATGAATTACCTAGCTAATATAGCTGCATTTTATGCGTCCGTAAGAAAGCGAAAGTTGAAACTTTTCCCACTTTAATCTAGCAACGCCCTTTTAACCACTCTAATGCCCGTTGATAGACGGTGGTGGACACGTTATTTCTGGTAACTAAGTTGGTAGTAAAATATTTTTTTTAATCCAATGTGTGAAATAAAAATAACACACTCACTATATTCTCGTTATAATTCTTGATAAAAGTACGCCTCAACTATGAAAGTAAATTTTCGCCATTAACCTACCTATACAGCATATAAAAAATTCGCTATTTGGTTGTTCCACCTATCGCACATAGATACTTAAATATGATTTGCTTATAAAATACTAGTTTTACACCGCGACATTTCACACGCGATATTTCAGTTTAACACAACACAAGAACAAGACACTGTTCTTTTGGCTCACTCACTGTTCTTTTGGCTTTATAAAAAAGTACCAAAAACTATGTACTATCGAATAAATTATAAAAATTGATATTATCTTTGTATGGAAGTTTGAAATATTTAAATCATTTATAGCTGGTTTTTAAAACTATTTCATACTAGCATCCGTCCGCGGCTTCGCCCGCGTGGATGTCGATTATCGCGACCAAAAAAAAGAAAAGTATCCTATGTTACTTTTAATACCTCCAAGAATATGGGTACAAAGTTTCATGATGATCAGTTATATAACTTTCGCGTGAAAGCGTAACAAACAAACTTACATTTCACATTTATAATAATATAGGATTCATAATAATATAGGATAGACAATTATTTATAAATTATATTTCTGAGAGCATCACTTGAAAATCACCAGAGTACTACTCTCATCAGCCTATCGCAGTCCACTGCTGGACATATGCCTCCCCAAGCTCACGCCAAATATCCCGGTTTTCCGCAATCATCGTCCAGCCTTCACCGGCGACCTTGCGTAAGTCGTCGGTCCAGCGAGCCGGAGAACGCCCTACACTGCGTTTGCTGATTCGCGGTCTCCCCTCCAGGACACGTCTACTCCAGCGGCCATCGGTCCTGCGACATACGTGACCAGCCCACTGCCACTTCAACTTGCTGATTCCACGAGCTATCTCGGTAACTATGGTTCTCTCACGGATAATCTGATTTCTGATTTTATCCTTGAGAGAGACTCGAAGCATAGCCCGTTTCATAGCACGTGCAGAGTACTACTAGCTAGTTTTATTTTTAAAATACTTATACTGGTTTGGTTTTAAACGATCAAACAAAATTATAAAACTATGGATTACTAAAAATATTAAGCAAAATTGAAATTTAGAGGTTTGTCTGATCAGCAAGGATTATAATAAAATCTTAACGTAAAGTTTATACCTTTTTGACAATGATGCCAGATTAGGTACATAATTGTGTACAAAGA
The DNA here is from genome assembly GCA_036937285.1 of Euphydryas editha. Lineage (NCBI taxonomy): Eukaryota > Metazoa > Arthropoda > Insecta > Lepidoptera > Nymphalidae > Euphydryas > Euphydryas editha. The sequence continues at coordinate 9,974,992 of JAUPFZ010000018.1, forward strand.
ACATTAATTTAAGGTAATTTTATTGTTAACATTTCAAAATTCATTCAAAAATTGTGTAGAAATGTACACTGTGCCTAATTCTGTCTCTACATTAAACGCGTTCCTATCTATTTTTAATGCTTTCTCATTTCAGTAATACGAGTATACTTTTAGTTTGGCAGTCTAGACACATTATGTAATAATGCACACATTAAATAGATGGAGGTTTAATCGAACCGGTCGCCCTGGAGGTCGATGGCTCCATTCAGCTGTGGATATTCAATATGATGATGATAATTAAACAGACGTCGCAAATTGAATTTAATTTAATAACAAATATATGTTGTTGAAAAAAATATTTAAATATTTGAAAAAAAAAATTCTGCACACATAAGACAAAATATTTATTTTTATTTATTTATTTATACTTTCTGCACACTAATACAAAATACTAATAATACTAAACAAAAATAGAACACATAATATCTAAGTTGCATCAGCTGCAACAGGCGGCGCTAACACAGCGATTATAATAAATACTATAATAATAAAATAATACTATAATAATAAAATATATATGCAACAAATTTAAATATTCATAACACTGTATACAAATTGTATATATAAAAACAATATACACATACAAAATATAAATATGATACATATTTAAAGTCATCAGACATGGATACTACAGATATAATATGTATGTATAAAGAATATTTAATTGTCTAATAAAAGTAGTATCAAAACTAATATTTTTGTTTTTAATTCTTATACAAAAGTATAGTCAAATTAAATACTAAATAGTATTTCTGAAGACAGAAAAAGACGACTTTGGAAAATATTTCATGTCTTTGTCGGAATATCATTCTGTGTGCAAATGCCTATCTTTCGGAAAAATATTAAAGTTATCATGAAAGTTTAAAAACAATCCAATATAATTCTTTACCTTTTTTTCAAACAATAAATTATCTATTTAAATATATTTGTATATTTAACAAAATATAATCAATTCATAATTTATATATTTAAAAAAATCCTTTCCCAAACGAACCAAGCGGTATCGGGGATCATCTAACTATACGAATTTACATTTACATATATATATTACAGGTGTTTATTCATTATGAAACATGACGTCTAATGTAGGTGTTGACACGTTAATAATATGTCGCTATCGTATACGCTCTCCTGAAACATATGACATGTTTAAGGATGTGTAACGTAATAATAATACGTTGATTTTGAATGTATGTAATAAATATATAAAGAACAATAATTGATTTTGACGTGATAATCTTATAAATCGATTAACGCTGGCTGCACGCACTAAAACGACTGTCCCTACGTATAGTATCGAAACTGAAAATTTGCGATTTTTTTATAGCACTAAGGAACTCCTTTTTATATACGTTTTCATACAAAAAAGAGAATAAGCTAAAAAAATACATATTTAACGACATTTTTCATGAGTATAATATCGATACTTAACAAATAAATGACAATTTTGTACACAAAATTAACTTAAAAGTGCTCTCCTGTAAAGTACCTTTTTTCAGTTTCGATAGTATACGTAGGGACAGTCGAAAACATTGTCACGTTCCGCGAGCGAGAGCGCGGAATAAGCGATAGAGAGGCACGATCGGTCTAAGCGTTCGGCTTGTGACCCACCCATCTATCTATCTTCCACTCCATCGGCAGATGCGTCCGAGTAGAAGAGAAATTTTTTTTGAATTAATGAGTGCAAATAAATGTTAATAAAATTGTATTTTTCAAATAAGTCATTCTTTGTATTATACAAAAAAAAAAATTTATTATAATTCGTAGTTGTTGTATGTAAAATTAATTCTTACATTAACCAAACGGTACTTAATTAATATATACGACATTTGTCGCTATCTTTTTTAATTAAAATTTAAATTGTTTAAAGTATAACTATTTCGCTTTGTTGATGATTGATTTGTGTTTTAGTTCACAGCTTCAGCTTTCTCTCCGAAATGAAAGGTATCGTTAAAATAGAAAATCACAATGACGATATCGGTATCGCTCCGGTAAATCGGGAACATGATATCTACGGTTGTCAGCATCATCTAATGGGAAATGAAAACACATTCTAAGTAATAAAATTGTTTTAAATAAATATTATTAAAAAATACTTATAAAAAGTTTAACTATATTTTTAAAATATTTCTTAAGTTAGAAAGCGTCCCTTATTTAACTATCTAAAAGGAAACTCGCCTATTGCAGGTTTCACTTGATCTAAACCAACTCGTTTGTGGTAAACGTAGGTTAACCATACAAAGTTGTACATAAGTAAAACACCTTTACAAGCCATCATCGTATCGAATTACAGGTATATAATAATATACAATAATTATTATTACACGGTGAAAGTGAAACAATGAATTTCGTGAGTATTTGTAGAGAGTAACCTTAACCACTGGACCAATTTGAAAAATTATTTGAATATTTAAATAAGTTCTTTATTCTAGATGTAAGCAATATTATATTAATACGAATTATATACGAATAATAATAATATACTCCGGTTAGAAGCACCACTGTGTTTTGAACACAGATGTCCGTGCGGAAAGAAGGTTGATTCTTTCGGACTACACGGCCTTTCTTGCAACAAGAGTTCAGGTAGGTTTTCCCGCCACGGTTCCCTGAATGAGACCATTAAAAGGGCTCTTGCACAATCGACGTTCCTTCTCCTATTGAGCCTACTGGAATTAGTCGCGATGATGACAAGAGGCCTGATGGTTTAACACTGATTCCCTGGGAAATGGGACGGGCGCTTTTATGGGACGCAACCTGCGTCGATATATTGGCTCCGTCTCATGTCAGGGAGACAGCTTTAAGAGTGGGAGCCGCTGCGGAGAAGACTGAAATGACTAAACGGCACAAATATTCATCACTAATCCAAAGTTACGTTTTTGTGCCGTTTGCAGTCGAAACACTTTGACCTTGGGGTAGCAGTGCAAAAAAAAACTAAAAGAATTAACCCTAAGTCTCATAGCCTCCACTAGTAGTAATAAATAATAGTATCGGAAATAGAGAAAACCGCAAAAGACGTTTAGCTTTTTCTAGTGTTACTACAAATAATGTTATTTATGTCTTTGTACATATGTATGTATATATAAGTTAACTAAACCCAATTAGGTTATTAAAGATAACCAACAACAAATCGTTGTAGTCCTTTTGGTTTATCGTCGGTCGTTTATTTATATATATTTATTTATTTATTTACTCTTTTTGCACACCAATACACAAAAGAACAATACATTAATTGTTCATACATTTACAACAGAATTTAAAACAATCAACTTACATCAGTTGCAATAGGCGGCCTTATCGCTAATACAACGATCTCTATATATAATTTATTTTCGATAATTTTTGTGGACTTCTAGATTTATGTATATTATACTAACTGTGCATGCGGCGTCTCCCACACATAAGTGTAATTTATTTTTATGTAGTTGTGTAAATGATTATAGGTTACTCGCTAACTGCGATTCAGAAAGTTCCATCATCGCCGTCTAGTATGATTTTTTTCGTCTTTTTTCGTATAATGAATTAACGTAACGACATTAGCATTTTTGAATCACGTTTAAATTATTAACTTACCTACTCTTGCTTCTTTCATTCAAGTAGTTATTCAAATTATAAAATTCAAATTACAATAACTTCTAATAGAGAGAAGAATTTTCGATGAACTAAAAACTAAAAGCTACCACAAAATATGCTTTATGATTTTTCAAGCTGATTCTTTAACTTACGTGTGCTCAAATAACAAACCGATAGAAAACCAGAGAGACAAACAGACTGACATTTCTAAAAATGATAGAAATGTATATAATTAGTGTTTTTAGAGTGTACAAAAATTTTTGTCACAAAAAAAAACACAAACACCTGTTCCTTATATTATTCTACAGTTTGAATAATACAATTATAGAGCATAGTGGTAGTGAATCAAACATTTCCATGAATTTTTTTTTAAAACGCGAATTTCATCGACTCTCTCATCTCAGAAAATGTTGAATAATCATTATCGTCAAATATAATTGATAAGATTAATGATATTTTTTCGGATCATTTGTGTATTTCACTGCGTTCTTTTCGTGAGTTTACTACCAATCTGATATGTTAATTTCTTCTTGCATTAAATGTTAAATGAAAAATACTCATTAAGAAAGATTAGCCATCCAAACTATCACCCTATGACCGAAGCATAGGCAAGAAGTATTATATATAACCTATATAATATCAACCAACTTGACACCCACCTGTCAAATGTATCGAGTATTGGTAACGTAAAGTTGCCCAATTCAAGGTTATCAGAACTGGCTAACGTGAATATTGATTTAAATATCTTATGTTATGTAAATTTCTTATCTTGTACTTTAAGTTAAAGCCAACCCTAGTTTTTATATGTAATAGAATACAAGTGGCATGTTTTATTAACATGTCCCTGCTGTAAAGAAATCAAAATAAAATAAAATGTAGTGTTTTTTTTTCTCTAATTACCAAAGAATAGGCAGCCTGATTGTTAAATCAATAAGTAATCAAGTTTAATTATAATCAAAGTAAGTGAAACTGCGTCAGAAGTCTTAGAAAATACAAGTTATATTATTTTATGAATCTCATAAAAAGTTATTTTTTTTAATAACGAAATATGTAATTAAAATCAACTACCAATTAACTATTATTGTATATGTTGCAATTTTTTCTTAGGTAAGAAGTAATAAAATTCGTCTCGATACTACAATAGTGGTTTCAAACTGACGAGGCCAGCCGGCCTAGCATGCTCGCACGACCAAAACTTTGTCTACCCCTTTTCTCGTATTATCTCTCTATGTCTACAATAGCTAACATGCGTGCACGTTATACTCTTCTCCGTCTCGATACTACAATAGTGGTTTCAAACTGACGAGGCCAGCCGGGCTAGCATGCTCGCACGACCAAAACTTTGTCTACCCCTTTTCTCGTATTATCTCTCTATGTCTACAATAGCTAACATGCGTGCACGTTATACTCTTCTCCGTCTCGATACTACAATAGTGGTTTCAAACTGACGAGGCCAGCCGGGCTAGCATGCTCGCACGACCAAAACTTTGTCTACCCCTTTTCTCGTATTATCTCTCTATGTCTACAATAGCTAACATGCGTGCACGTTATACTCTTCTCGTTACGTCAATAGAAGAGATAACAGGATATATCATTAAGGTAAAACTTTTATCGATCATTAAGTTATTATTATTATTGAACATTAAGTTTCGCCATAATAATTGCAATTCTGTGACAACCGTTCTAGCCAAAACACATAACGGCGTTGCGGCGACGCAACGCTAAAATCGGCAGTTTGCGTTGCGGCGTTGCGGCGCCGCGAAAAAGAGCGTTGTTGTAGGGTAACAAGTTCTTCGTGATTTTTTATTGTGGATATTAATTTAATTATTTTAAATATTATAGTTCACGTGAAATTTGTTAATTATTGTTTGTGAAGTTGTTATTTAGTAGAATGCATAAAAAGTAATCCTTTGTACCGGAAATAATTTTGTGAATCAAGTTTGTATGCTGGTAGAATTTTAAACAACTTTTGTCTCATAAAGCCTAAACAAAATTGAAACAAAGTGATACATAAATTAATATCTTACTATATTAGTTTTATAGATTAAATATAAATAAATAGGTTTTGTCCGCGGCTCCGCTCGCATGGTACAGGCACCAAAGGTAGTCGGTACGTAAAGTAGGTACTCTATGTCCTTTTCTGTACCCCAGACAACTGGTATGCAGAATTTCATGATGATCGTAATTCAGGTGAATAGTTAAAGCGTGAAAGCGTAACAAACAAAGAAACTCACTTTAGCGTTTATCATATGCATGAAATTAGCATTCCCCTATAATTGTGTAAGATAGAAAAAATATCACTATAATAACTTTTCGAAACGCTGCTTTATTACATATTTATAATTTAGGTACATCATACATGTCATTTTTTGAACCGAGTCATAAATTAGCTGTAAATCTAATAGTTAAAAGTGGTTAAAAGTAACAATACCTATAACAACAATTGAGCTGAACTGTGAGCCGTTTCACAGCTCCGGTTCAAGCATATGGCTCATGAGCTTATCTGCAGTTCATAAAAATTCATTGAGATACCCATGTCTAATAAAGACACAAAAAAATAAAATATAAAAATAGACACAAAATGTCAATAAATCATGGTCAACAAGTATGACGTCACAACGCCGGAATTGGCGGTGCCGCGCCGCTAAAATTGGCGGTGACGCCACCGCCGATTTTAGCGTTGCGGCGCCGCAACGCCGTTATGTGTTTCGGCCCTTCTAGTGTAGTAGTGCGTGTAGTCACCTTAATACCAACGGTCACGAGTTCTATATATGTTCGGGGTAGATGTTTATATTTGTACAAATATTTGTTTCTGGTCTGAGTGTATATCCTCGTGGGTCTCCCCACCCTGCCTCGGAGAGCACGTAAAGTCGTCGGTCACGGTTATTATCATAGACATCTAATAGCGACCGTTACTCATATTAGGAAAATTATCCGCCAACCAGTGGCGTAAGTAGTTACGGAGGCCTAGACGGTGCCTTGCACCGGGGCCCCCAAGCTCAGGGAGCCCTCAAAACCTGACCAACAAACTAAATTGAACTACTGAAATTTGCTAGCGTGTAGAATCTGGACGGGCCCTGCTGTGCGTGATGAGCAGATGATAAAGTAGCTTTTTAAAGTACCTTTAAAATATTTACACATAACTATATATTGTGGCTTGTATTGATAAAATTTAAACAGTTTAGTTGAGGCCCTAGTTTATTTTTTGCACCTGGGCCTTTGGTTACCTAGCTACGCCATTGCCGCCAACCCGTAGTCGAGCAGCGTGGTGGTGTGTATAGTTCTCGTATATTAATAGAGAGGTAGGGCACAGTGGGGTATATACCCTACTCAAATCGGAGCAGCCCGACTGGCGAAGTACCTCCGCCTTACAGAAGATCGCAGCCAAATAACATTGTTCTCTGACGGTGTTGTGTTCCTGCGGTGAGTAAGGTATCCAGAGCTCCCGAGGATTCGTTGTGTTGGTAGCGGAAGGCCGGTGATGCAAACGATACAGTCATCGGCAGGTGTAGGCGCGGAGTGTGGGCGCAGCGGTCAGTGAGACCCAGTGAAACGGTTTGTCGCTGGCCGCCCGCGGGTCAGTAGAGTTCCCGAACCCAGGGATCACTTAATCTCCGCCCTGGGAGGCTGAACTGCCAACCCGCGAAAAATCCCTGCTGTAGCAGTCGTGCCGGAGAAGGAGACCGGGGTGGACCCGGCTGTTGCAGTGGGGGGGGACTGGGGGCCCTCTCGTTCGCTGCGCCGACAATTCGCACTACCTATGCTAACCCGTGGCTGGTCTGCATTGCAAATTTGCCTCTTTAGCTATCAACACAACAAATCTTCACAAAAAACCTATAACCTTCCCCCACAAAATGAAAAACAAAAAGAAAAGTAAGGTATACACAGCGGCTCCCCTCTCCACACAAGTGGACTTCTGCAATATCAGGGGGCTCCATGCTAACCTTAGCGCAGTCCATCAACATCTGGAGACTGCGCAGCCGACCTTACTATTTCTAACGGAGACGCAGATATCTTGCCCGGCCGACACTTCATACCTACACTATCCCGGCTACAAACTCGAACATAAATTCCTGAGACGTGCCGGTGTATGTATGTTCGTTCGGGAGGATATCTGCTGTCGCCGTCTCCTTCATTTAGAGGACAGGGACCTGTCGATATTGTGGGTGCGCGTGGACTACGGTGGCCACACCCGTGTTTACGCATGCCTATACAGGTCTCATAGCGGTGACAGGGAAACAAAGCGGCTCTTCGAGCACCTGCAATTGACGACGGACAAAGTTCTTGAGCTATACCCCTCTGCGGAGTTGGTGATTTTAGGAGACTTTAATGCCCACCACACTGAATGGCTTAGTTCTCGGTCCACTGACTACGCGGGGAGGTGTGCTCACGAATTCGCTCTGGCCTATGGTTACTCACAACTGGTACATTCTCCAACAAGAATACCAGATATTGAGGACCATACGAGCTCTATACTGGACCTTCTGCTAACTCAACGTCCGGATGGATATTCCATCTCAGTGGATGCACCACTCGGCTCGTCCGACCACTGCCTCATCCGGACTCTTGCACCATGCACGCGCACAGATCCACCTCGGCCAACTAGTTTGCGGCGCATATGGCAGTACAAGTCAGCAGATTGGGATGGATTGCGAGAATACTATGCATCGTACCCGTGGAGGCAGCTTTGCTTCACATCAGAAGATCCCGACACCTGCGCAGCTGCTGTCTCTGAGACGATACTGGCGGGTATGGAATATTTTATTCCGAACTCGCTAGTTGCTGCCGGGACAAGGAAACGACCGTGGTTTAATCGGCCTTGTAAGGAAGCGAAACGGATTAAGCAAGCCATGTTCAGGGCTTGGACCACGGCTCGGAGTAACAGCGATCCAAACGTATCTGACGTGAAACGCAAGCTAAATGCTGTCTCAAGGGCCTGTAAAAGAGCAATTGCCAGAGCTAAATTCGAGTTCATCGGGAGAATTGGCGAAAGGCTTGCCAACTACCCTTCCGGGAGTCGAGCCTTCTGGTCGCTCGCCAAAGCTGCCGAGGGAAATTTTTGTCTGTCGTCCTTACCACCATTGCAAAATGCCGACGGCAACCTGGCCCATAGCGCCAAGGAGAAAGCCGATCTTCTAGGTACACTCTTTGCCTCAAACTCGACTTTGAATGTCGATGAGAGCGCCGTACCGCCAACCATCCCACGGTGTGGACACTCCATGCCGGAAATAAACTTCTCACAAAGAGATGTCCGGCGGGAGCTGCTTACTCTCGATGTTCATAAGTCGAGTGGGCCCGACGGCATTCCAGCGATGGTGCTGAAACAGTGTGCTCCAGAGTTGTGCCCTGTATTAACGCGACTTTTCGCACTTTCTTACCACACTAGGCAAGTACCGTCTTCATGGAAGACCGCCCATGTGCACCCGGTACCCAAAAAGGGCGATAGATCAGATCCATCGAATTACAGGCCTATCGCTATTACCTCCCTTCTCTCCAAGGTTATGGAGCGTGTTATTAACACCAAGCTCCTCAGGTACCTAGAGGAACACGATTTGATCAGCGACCGGCAATACGGCTTTCGCCACGGTCGCTCGACTGGTGACCTGCTAGTGTATCTGACACACCGATGGGCTTCAGCCATCGAGAGTCAAGGTGAGGCATTGACAGTTAGCCTAGATATGGCGAAGGCGTTCGATCGGGTCTGGCACCGGGGTCTTCTCTCGAAGTTGCCATCGTACGGACTACCCGAGGGTTTGTGCAAATGGGTTGCCAGTTTTTTGTCTGGTCGATGCATACGAGCCGTTGTAGATGGCTGCTGCTCCGCAAAACTAGACATAAACGCTGGCGTCCCGCAAGGTTCTGTGCTGTCTCCAACACTGTTTCTCCTGCATATCAATGACTTACTGTCTATTGATGGCATTCATTGCTATGCGGACGATAGCACTGGAGACGCTTTCTACACAGGCCGTGCAAACATCCCTCGTTCCGCTGTGGTAGAAAGTCGCGAACAACTTGTGTCTGAAATCGAGAGTAGTCTTTCCAAAGTCTCCGATTGGGGTCGAGACAATTTAGTCCAATTCAACCCCTCCAAGACACAAGTTTGTGCGTTCACCGCTAAGAAAACCCCATTCACTGTGGCCCCTCAATTCCAGGACACAACCCTTACCATCTCTAACAGTATTGGTATCCTTGGTGTCGACATATCCAGCGACGTCCAGTTCCGATGTCACCTGGAAGACAAGGTCAAGATGGCATCCAAAAAACTCGGTGTGCTTAACAGAGCGAAGCGGTACTTCACGCCGGGGCAAAGACTGCGTCTGTATAAATCGCAAGTCCGCCCCCATATGGAGTACTGCTCTCATCTCTGGGCGGGAGCACCGGCATACCAACTTGGCCCTCTTGACTCGGTTCAAAGAAGAGCTGTGAGAATTGTCGACGATCCAATACTGACGAGCGATATCGAGCCCTTAAGTCTAAGAAGAGATGTTGCATCCCTATGCGTGCTCTATCGCTTGTATAATGGGTTGTGTTCCGAAGAATTGTTCGAAATGGTGCCAACGGCCACTTTTTATCATCGCACCGCTCGCCATCGACAGGGAATTCATGCTCACACATTGCAGCCCCAATGGTCCCGTACAGTTCGGTATCAGAGGAATTTCCTCCCACGGACCATTCGGTTGTGGAATGAACTCCCTGCCGAGGTTTTCCCGCAGGACTACAGTATGGGGTCCTTCAAGAGGGGAGTAAATAGGTTTTTAAAGGGTCGGCAACGCGCATGTGATGCCCCTGGTATTGCAGGCGTCCATAGGCTACGGTAACCGCTTACCATCAGGCGGGCCGTATGCTTGATTGCCACCGTCGTGGTATAAAAAAAAAAAAAAAAAAAAAAAAAATTAATATATGTCGGAGCGTGAAACAATGGCACTAAGTGCAGCAGATTAAAGAAATAATTAAATTACTTTAGCTTAAGATCAAATGCGACATTATGTTATAATTGCAATAATTATCTACTTTTTGGTTGCGTCAAGCAATTTAACTTGGGTGGAGTCGATACAACTGGCAACCGATAATCTTACCCTATTTAATTCATTAATAGTATTTAGAGTTTCCAAAAATGTTTACACTTGTTTATTTTTTTGAATCAAAAGCCTTAATAAAAATTATCATCTTTTGGAATTACAACGATATATGAATACTACAACGTGCTCTATGTACTCTACTGTATCCGCCTGGAAACCACCCACTGCTGATCGAAGGCCTCTTCTCCATGTAGAAGAAGGGTTAGAAGCTCTATTCACCACGCTGCTCCACTGCGGGTTGGCGGATAGTTTCCTTATAATGAGTAACGATCGTTATCAGGTGTCTATGATGGCCGACCGACGGCCTTACGTGTTCTCTGAGCCACGGTGGGGAAACCAAATCTATGGACTCTAAATATTAGTAAATTATCATCAGTGATATCACAATGTGTGTTAATCTGTGTGTAGCATAACAACAACTATGTCTGAAATAAAAAGTTATTGTGTTATTAGTATATTTAGCTAAAGTAATTGAGGAAGGCGACAGTTTTTAAAAACGATTGTAAGAATCAGACTGCTAGAGAAAGTTATTTTCCTCTCTTATAGGGAGTTAAATTCGCTTCATAATCCACTAAACATGCTTCACGGTGTTACTCGCATTGATTTCGAAACTTACTATTTGTCAGATTGATTAATGATTTTACATTCAAAATTCAAGTCAAATAGTAATTTATGGTTTACTTCACTACTGTAAAAAGTAGCTCTTGTTGAAACCTGTAAAAACCTGAAACCTTCCCCATAACATAGGCTAAACAACCTTCGACTACACCGCAGTTGTGTGTAAAATATCAAACCGTAACAGTTTGAACATTTGACCATTATGTATAGACCAATGAAAAACCACTTTCGTGTGAAACACAAACACACTTTCCATTTCATTTCCCGCAGTATAAATAATCATTATATGCGACGGTAGAAAGTGTAAGAATGAGTACCTACCTATTTTTTTTTTTTAATTTAATATATCTATATTAAAACAACAACAAAAAAAGTCTTATCATAAGCACCTGATATTTTTTGATTGTTTAAAAATTTTAAACGCTATCGCAAAACTTTTTAATTTATAGCTTGATTCAAACAATACATTTGGCATATAAAGCCTAAAAACTAAGTACACACTTTTTAGGAGAAACAATATAAATATTTTTGTCATACATATTAAATTAATTTATACACTTATTTTGTCTCTATTTGACAACTTGTTTTAAAAATATAACCATTAGTAGATATTTAATACTCAGTAGTATGAGTTCATGTATTATATTTTATTATTATAAATCATAATTTATAAGGTTATTGTTACCACAATATTCAAAGTCACAATTCAGTTATGTCATTGTTTGAAGTATTTTTGGCAGTAAATTTGCAAATGATCTACCTATACATAACAACCGGTTTATGATTTATTTACTTGTCTCCATCAATATTCCACAGTCTGTGTACAAAGAACATAATGATAAGCGTTGACACATTAACACTCCCACATACCGACCTTCAGTTGATCGTATTATGGCAAATGCTGTAATACTTTCATCGAATAATAATAATTACTATTTATACTTTATTGCACACTTAAGAGGTACGTGAAAAAAAAAACAAAAAAAAAGTACTAAACAGAGCACAAAGACGGTCTTATCACTGATAGTGATTTTTTACAGACAACCCTTGTTTACATAGGACACATTGGAAACAAGACAGGCACACGGTGCAATTATTATTTTTTTTTTTAATTTCTGATATATCAACATAAGCTATACCTATATAGAAAAACTTTATGAAGTTGACTGTATTATTTTTATAAAACTATGAGCCATATATTTTTGAATTTTTCGATTTATAATTATTTTGTCTACCTACATTTAATAATTAGCTACTAATTAACGTCTTACGGATTATTTATTTTTTATAAAGAATATTATATTAATTTTCGTATGAGGAAAGCAATATTATCTGAAATCGAATCAAATTTGCGACTAAAAATTTTGATGGAAAATACTACCACTGAGGTTTAGTTAGGTACATAAATTTTGTAATATGTCTTAAAGATTCATAAATTATCGTCTTATGTCTAAATTACGAGTCTTCACATGGTAATAAATGTGTGAAGAGCGTTAATGATGTACACGCTATTCTTTGTTAAAAACATTTAACAAGTTACAAAAGTAACTTTACTAGTTACTTTAGAAAACTTGTATAAAATTATATTATCTAAGTTACCTATAGGTATTGGTTAAAATAAATTATTTAGCTTTTAATTAAAATTAATTTCTTTTTAATTTTTTACACGAAAACTAATAAAATTTCAAACGAAAGACTACACTTCACAGTCTTTAATATTAGTATTCGGGTAAAATTTCTTAAAGCCGTGATTTTGTAACTTGTCGACAAAATAGTAGGACAAATTTTTATTATTACATGAAACGTGTAATATTAGAAAATTAATTAAATAATCACATAACCTTTTTCCGATTTTTTATATTTGTATTTTAATTGTGTAAGGTCTCGTATTTTTAAATTATATCATGACAGAGCCATTTAATAATTAATTTTTTGTTCGCTCCTTGTTTTCAGCACACAGTAGATATACCTACTTTGTAAGAAATAATTTATTTTCATTCCAGAAAATAAAATTTAAAAAAAGAATTTTAAACCTTCTTAAACACGAGTAAAACCAAGCATTTTAACATAAATCGTTTTCTTTCGAGTTAAATTATTTTATATTTTTTTAAAACACCACTTCTATAGTGAATTGTGGTCTTTAGGTCTTCTTTAGGCATTTTTATACTTATTTTAAATTTTAAATACTTTTATATCACATTCATTCAAAAAGAAAACCACACAAATATTTCATTTATTTAAAACCATTGTAAATACGTATTGTATGTGAAGTAATTATAAAGTACATTACAAAGATTTCGTGGGTAAAATAAACACGGAACGGATGTTGCCATAGAGTAAATAGCTTAAATACGTCGCTTAAGATAAATACCTAATTTGGGCACCTATGTTGCTTAAACGATTAGAAATCTCGGCGGCGGTTTCGCAAAGAATTTATAAGAACCGGTATGACAAGCGCCTTACATGTAGAGACAAAAAAAAATCTAGTTGTAACTTTGCTCGTTTAAAAATTGTAATAGCGACTTAATCTTAGAATTGTAGTGTTTCGTATTTTAAGTTTCTTTAACTGAAATTATTTTTCTTTATAATAAATGAAAATTATATCCACAATAAAATTCGACTAACTATTTACAATTTTCACACTAAAAGTGTTGGATTAGGTACAACACACTTTTTAAAAAATTGGTTTATCATTTATTAAGCCTAGCATAAAATATAAAGTTCTTCGATTAAAAATAGCAAAGAATAATAAATATCCTGTATATTAACTTTTTAAAACCTCCTATTATCTAATCTTTTTTTTTACGCAACAAAGCTCTATTTTGTTAATAGATCATGAACCAGGTAAACGCCCAACTTTTATATGGATTTGTATATCTACCATAAATAAACATTAATAATACATGCAGAGAAATACTAGCTGTTTTTATGTATAAGCCTTATTAAATCCAAAATCCAAAATTAAAAATGAATATCGAAGTTGATGTAGAAAATAGTTTAAATCATATCGACATTAATAATATATCCAGCTCTAAAAACGTTTTTTTTTTTTTTTTATAACCTATACAGTTACATATAATACATTTATTTAAACTAGTGATCGCCCAGTGGTCGAAATCCGACCTAATCTATAATTGATAGCATTATCGACATCATAAAAATATGATTGCACATAACATGGTGAGCATATGCAGCAGTCATTGTACCTGATCTGTGATAAAAATTCCGATAAAAAATTCGTTGCATTAAGACCGTGTTGACAACAGACTTTGACAATAAACAAAATTTGTGTAAATATGTTTATTGTATAAATATATATATATATATATATATATATATATATATATATATATACAGGGTTAATTCTAAAACACCAGCAACCTCGCAGGACAAGATAGCTAACATTATGTACAACAACATTTGTTCTACCACTTTTGTTAATTTGTTAGATTTTATTTTCATACAAAAATAAATATTAATTTAATTTTACGCGTGAATGCAATAAACTCTACGCGCGTCCCAAAGATTAGGTAAATAACGACCACGTAGTACGTACTAATGTGAGGGGAAAGGTAGGAACGGGGCGGCGCTAGCGCCTTTGAACTTGACCTATTTAGCCAGCCGCGGCAGTCGGCGGCGGGCGACTTTGATGCGCGCGCGTCATATGATTTTGTGTGCTACTCGTATTTATTTTATTCGTATCGATCGATGTATTGTACCTGTACTAAAGTTATTTTATAACCATGGTACCGCCGCTATTCTGTCGAATACACGGAAATGGTGAGGATACCGGCTAAGTGTGATGACAATGTGTCGGAAGCCTGTCGGCAATATGCAGCTAGATATTCGAACTTACCTACACCGAGCCGTGAGACAATGTCAACTCACCGAATCTGACAAACTAGCACGAGTAAATTTTTGTAACTGGTTCGGTTAACTAAAATAATTTGTGCGTTCAATCAAATTAAAACTAATTCGGAAGTGTTAGCACGTGTTGTGAACAGCTGATTTTTAGGTGTTGTCTGTGTGTTGGTTGTGATGGTGACTATTTTGAACGCTATCAGCGCGATACGCACCGACATGCGCGTTACTTTAACCTTAGAGGTAATATTTCGTTTGTAAATATTATTTTATTGTCAATTATTTTTAATTTTTTAATTATTGTAAATACGCTGATTTCACTTTTGAAATACTTATGCCCGCCTGTATTTAACAATAAAAAGTGAATAATACCTAGCTACCAATATTTGATATTAAATTGGTTTAATTAGACTTTAGTAAACGTTAAAGAATAATTACCTACGTTAATAATTTTCACATATTTTTTTATGTTCAGAATTCAGATACCTAATCTACATACCTACATTTTTATAGTATTGGCGGGCATACGGACAGTCGAAGCCTTTTGATGACTAGGTACCGGATGTCTACCGCACAACTGGTTGTGCTGTAACCTCTGGAGGTTATGCAGATGTGTTGCCCTCCTATACATACGATTTATTTGTTTTTTATCGTTTAATATAGCCAGTTCTAAGCCTGGTAAAGTATGAAGGGATTGTGGACTCAGTTTACGTATTGCAGGGACATGACAAAACAGAAATTTGATTATTCACTTAAGTCACTGCGATATACATACTATGATACTGCCCACAAACCCACCAAGCAATTTATATTAATTTTATTAACTAGAATTATCGGGCAGAGAAAGTGTTATTACTATTATTATGCAAGCGCGCCCGAGCATCGCGTCATCCTTTCGATAATGAATGAAACATAGACTCTAAATTTCAGAGCAGTACAATAAAAGCTTAAAAAATCATTTTTAATTAATGTATTGAGTTATGTCAAAAGTCGTAGAACAAATGTTGTTGTACATAATGTTAGCTATCTTGTCCTGCGAGGTTGCTGGTGTTTTAGAATTAACCCTGTATATATATATATATATATATATATATATATATATATATATATATATATATATATATATATATATATATATATATATGTGTGTGTGTGTGTAGTGTTTTTTTTTTAAATTAATTTAATGTAGTTTTTGAGCATTTTTATAAAAAAATATTAGCATTTTGCACTTCGTCTCCATATAAACTTTAACTGTGCCAAATTTCATACTACTCCGTCGGCGTAATTTTCGTAAAAAGGGGTATAAAGTTTTTGCTTCACGTATTAATATATAGATTACATACTTGTAGTAAGTCCATATTGCTCCGTTTTGTTTAAAAGTGGCAGCCAGACAGTAAGATACGATAAGTTTCCTTATGTGAATTGTTCCCTATTACAATATGACAATTTTTTTTTCAAAATCGTCTGTGCTATTTTAACGCTATTGAATGTCATCAAAATAAATAAATGACTGAAAGAACAATATGGTATACAGTATACAGAACTTCTAGCATAGTGTGTAGGTGCATATACATTATGAAATACACATATACAGTACCTACGGTATACACAACTTCTACCACAAAGTGCTTAGGTACATATAAATTATATTATATATTTGATGAGTTTTTTTTTTTAGTGATATTAACAATTATTAGTCTGTTTCCAAAAATTATTTCTCCTCTTTTGCGTTAAGAGATTATTTTTATTGATAAAGGCATCGAGATACGATTCATAAAAGCATATTTTGATGATTATTAAAGCATCAAAGGTAACCAAGTGTCGAAAAAATTCGGATGAATTGATAATTCACGACTCATATCTCGTTTTGGGGGTTTAAGGAAAAGTATATAAAAAAATTAACACAGTCGGGTATATTTTATTTACAATAATGTGGTAGAAAATATTGTATTAAGCATGATACATTTTAATCAATATAAAAAATAAATGTAAAGTTACTATATTTAACTTTATTGTACATATTTGTGTCCAGTTATTAAAGCCCAAGAATTTTTTTTTTTCATCGTACAGAACACTATAATTAGAATAATAGTTTTTTTTTTAATAACAAATATTTATTAGTCTAAGCTGTATAGCTCCTAACTTTCCAAAAACAAAATCTTTCAGTTTTACTCTTATAACGTAACTTTAAAAAACTTATTTGTGCTTCACATTGCTTTTTTATTTTATTTCTCCCATAACATTGCTTATTTCCAACAAAAAGTAAATTAAAAAGGATTATTTTGTTATTTTTTTTTTTAATTATGAATGTCTTTTTAACGATATGTTTTAATTCGGAGCCCCAAACCTCTCTAAGTGGTTCTAAGTGGTCTTTTTTCAGTATCTGAAACATCAAATCAAATATTATATAATGATATCTGATCAATATTTATCTACCAACTATTACGACCAATTTTAACCATAAATTTGTTTCTCACAACACAATCTGATACGAATATTTAGATCCGTATACGAAATCAGTATGAAAATCAATCGAATTCCACTATATTGCCATATTAGATTATTCAAACACAGTATCTTAATATTAAAGCCTTGGTCCAACTTTGTTGTTTTTTCTAACTTCATCTAAGTTGGTCTCTCCAACATGCGCAGACGCAGAGGTCCATCTGGAGCGTACATGAATGTGACAGCATACTCCAGGGGTTCGTGATGGTATTCTAGACGATAACGGCGTAATAACTGGAAACAAAATAAACATTTCGATATAATATTTACAATAATTTATATGAAACTACTTTAAAAAATAGAGTTAAAGCACTAAATTAAGCACTCAATGTAAACAAAAGATTGAGGGCGTTTTGGCGAAGAAAAAATAGGTATGAGTGTGTGTGTGTAGCCTTTAGACACGGTTGAAGTAAAACTTCTTTGACATTCTGACAGATGACGATTAAGTTAAAAATAAAAAAATCGTGTTAGTATTTAAAAAGGTATTTATTGACAACATAACAACAGTAATAATTATAATATATATACTTATTTATATCGTGCATTATACCTAATAAATACCTTAATTTAATTATCATTACATATTTAATATGATATCATTATACTAAATATTTAAAAATCGAACTCTATGACGTCATCGCCGTAACGCGTTTCCGTTACTTTGTCGTCGTCCAAAGCATTCAGTTACCCCTTAGTCGCGCCCAAACAAGTTTTACTTCAAAAAGAAATTATAAAAACAATAAAGGTTTACTTTCACCAATCTAGTATGATTATAATGATTACATTCATTACAAAAACAAACAAAATTCTCATAAAAGGCTATATCAATTATTTCAAATATCTGATAGAGACATCAATACGATGTCAGTACGTTATATTTGATTACAGACTACAGTTTAATAGTAAACTGATAAAAAATAATCATACCTTAGCCAAAAGTACTTGGATCTCCAGATCAGCGAATCTTCTTCCCAAACAGATTCTTGCTCCGAAGCCATATGGTAAGGAAGCGAAAGAATGTAGTCTACCATCGCTTTCTAGCCATCGCTCCGGTCTAAACTCCTCAGGACTGGAAACGAACTGCTCCATGTTGCCCGTGACTATCGTTGGGAATACCACTTGAACCTGTACAAATTGAAACATATTAAACTATTAACCGCGCGCTAGAGGTCGCGGGTTCGATTCCCGCTCGTGACAAATATTTGTTTCCAGTATGGGTGTATGTCCTTGTGGGTCTCCCCACCGTGTCTTGGAGAGCACCTAAAGCCGTCGGTCCCGGTTGTTATCATAGACACCTGATAACGATTATTACTCATTGTAGGGAAATTATCCGCCAACCCGCAATAGAGCAGCGTAGTGGATTAAGCTCCAAACCTTCTTCTATATGGAGAAGAGTCCTTCGCTCAGCAGTGTGTTGCTTACAAGTAGGTAAACTTCTCGCTCAATAACCTACATTTAATTTCTGTAACTAATCAACAGGCTGTTTTAAAAAAAATACTTTTTAATAAATTCAGAACATCTTCATTGAAAAAAAAAATACAAAAAATACAAAAAAAAAGAAAATAAAACAAAAAATCTCAAATAAACAAGTCTTGCTTTTCTTCGTGTATCATTTAATAATGAATAAATTCGTGTATAATTTATATAGGTAATTATATATTATTTTATTTTGAGGAAATATATTTACAGAATCAACAAGATTGGAACATAATAATTAAAGTATTTGACTATATAACCGTACTTACAAATAAACATGTAGCAATTATATATTAAGAAATTTAATTTGACTTACGCCTTTTGGAATATGATAGCCACAAATAATATCGTCTTCTTGAAGAGTTCTACCATTTCCAATTACTGTTGAGTACATTCTGGAAAAAAGTTCATATATCTTGTACATGTATAAAAAACAGTTAAAAACTATTTAGAAGTTCTCTTTTACTTTTTAGGAGCTACCCACCATTTTGATAAGTCGATTGGATAGGTGCCACATAAATTATTTATTTTTCGGTTCAGCCACCTTTCAGTTCATAAATATACACATTTAAAAAAATAAGGCGAATATAAAATAAAAAAAACACCGTTAAGTTTATACTTAACGGTGTTTAACGGTGGGACATTAAGAGTTGTAATAACTCTTAATGTCCCACGGCTAGGTTAACACCCTTTCTCCTATTAAGAAAAGTGATAATAAGTTTATAACCAACCTAAAAACTTCTCTAACAAAAGCCTTAGTATAGTGTAGTTTGTCCAAATCAGCGTAAGTGAGAGGCTTGCTCGGATCTGGTAGGACTCGTTTTATTTCCTCCGCCATTTTGTCTTGCTGCTTCAGTCTCGTCGCTGCTTGGTAGAGAATTGAACATACTGCCATTGATATCTGCAAGAAAAAAAATAGCCTATTTTCACTTTTAAATTTTAAAACTTATGATCAATATTTAAATAAAACTTTACTAAATCCTAGTTTCCGCCTACAAGTAAGTTAAATTTACCTGTATAATAAAATCAAGATTTACTTTATTCAAGTAGGCTTTTAAAATTGGTTTGAATCATCGTAGTATAATAAAAAAATAAAGTATAAAATAAGTATAAAACAATAAGTTAACACTGGATGCGGCATGTAAATTCTGCTAAGAAATACCGGAAAGAAACTCAACAGTTTCTGTTTAAAAATTGTCAGTATTTCAATTTTGTCTTTTGCCATAAAAGCTAGCGTATTAAAGTCACATATTAACCCACTAATCTGTATATAGTATGTACATATAGCTGACAAAACACAGCAGACGGACAGACCGAGTTACTTACGCACGTGTAATATTAATATGCGAATTTTCTGGTTACAAGATTACCCAATATAAAAATCGAAGTGTTTATTTACCGTATCAATTCCAACAAGTATAAGGTCAAGAGCCATGATAGTTGCAATCTTCGGATCTCCCTCACTCTGCAGAACTCTTTCCAGTAAAGAAAGATCGTTCTCTGACGTCACCTTCTTGCTCTTCAACCGTTCCAAGGCTTCGTTTATGTATCGTGAGCATAATCTGTGATATATAAAAAATAGTAACGATGGTGTAATTATACCAGTAACTTGCTTTTATGACGCTTCTTCTCGCGGCTTCGCCCGCGTGGTTGTCGGTTATCGCGACCAAAACAAAGTATCCTATGTTACTTCTAATACCTCAAAGAATATGTGTACAAAGTTTCATGATGATCGGTTAAGTAGTTTTCGCGTGTAAGCGTAACAAACAAACTAACTTTCGTATTTATACATTTTACTGGACGATACATACGATAACATATGGATTAATTTTTGAGTCTTTTCCGTTTTAAATTTTTGATTATTACTAGGCTCTTATAACGCTTAATGGACAGGTTTTCCTTCAGATATCTTTATTAATATATAAATAGGTGTTAGCGGTCGAAATAGATCGTTTATCTCGAGATAAAATTTGTAAGTGCTACTTACTCAACAAAGAAGTTCATATTATTGACGTATTTGGTCCAAAGCGGAGTTGGGATGTATCTCCAGTAGGGGGCTTTCAGTTCGAGTACGGCTACATTCCTAAGAGCGTATTTAGCGGCATCGATGATCCGCTGCGGTTCCGAATCGCTGGTCACGTTGGGGGAGAGACAACCTAGTCGAGTATCCAGAGCCACTCGACCGATACCTTAGCATAAATATATATTTTATTATACATGGACTTTTAACACTATAAACTTTGATTTGGGATTTTAAAGAGACTTTATAATGTACGAGTACCCTAGTTTACTTTTCGTAGGTGCCTTATTTCAAGAACCGTTGCTAACTCAAATTTACAAGGACCGTAGTCGCAACGTAGCATCTTTAAAAATATTATCTTTATATATGGGATTTCATCGTTTCTCGTGTCATTTTTGTATAACATTTTATTTATTTTGTTATATTTGTTTCTATAAATTGTATTTCGAAAAATGTATAAAATATTCGCTCGATTACAAATGTGACTAATATAGTACAACACTTAAATATGACTAGCCAATTTCACTAAACCTTTTTATATGGTATTAATAGATATACAAATTATAACATTAACGAAAAATTTTACAAAAACTGTTAAAAACCTAGCGAAATCGAGAGCTTATTTCAAATTAATAAATAAATAAATAAATAAATAAATAAATAAATAAAATAAATAAATAAATTAAATCAATAGCTTGTATAAAATGTCGTTAGATATAAAATAAGTAGTTTTCACCATATCATTATAAGAAACAGTTTCAATATATTATAAAAATTCTTTAGAGGACTTTCTAACAACAAATAAATATTCAAACAATTCACTTACATTCCAGTGACCACCTGTGTATATCATTGTCGAACTCATGTGGTAGATCACCGTTATCATCTCTCGCGTTCTCCATGTACCTGATGAAATCCTCCGTCACCAGTTCGATTGGGGTAACATATTTCTTAACTGTCTGCGGTTGTAAAATCGGTCTCTGAACCTTTGAACGGAATTGCCTCCATTTTTCGCCATGACTGAAATTAAAATGTAATTATAGCAAGAAGACAGCCATACACGTGGATCTTGTTTTTCTGTTACGTTTTGATTTTTAACTGACGCCCTTACTCTATAAATATGTTATAATATTTATTATTATTTTCAAATCCATTATAACAGTACACAATATATTTTAATAGAATGCGTACAATGCAATACAAACAATTAAACTGAATTGAATCAGCCTGTAAGCGTCCCACTGCTGAGCAATGACCTCTCCTCCATATAAGCGAAGGGTTGGAGCTTAAACCACAACGCTGCTCCACTGCGGGTTGGCAAATAATTTCCCTATCATGAGTAACGATCTTTATCAGGTGACTATGATAACAACCGGGACCGCAGGCTTTATGAGTTCTCCGATGTACGCTGGCTAGACTCACAAGGATATACTACACCCAAACCGGAAACAAATATTTATACAAATATCTGCTCCGAGCGGGAATCGAACCCGCGACAGCCGGCGTTGAGGCGACTACTCGCACTATTACACCAGAACGGTACGTTGCATACAAACAAACAAACTCTTATAATATATGTTTTTTTTTTTTTTGTGTGCGCGAAACTTAATTCTGATTAGATGTAAACAATATATTGTTTGAGTTATATTATCTGCTTGTAGGAGAGTGAGTAAATGATAAGTAACAAATTTAAGTATCTAGATATCTATAGTGTTCTTATGTTAATAAGGTTCTAAATAATATTACCATATTTTGTAATATCAACGAATCTCGGGGGAGTCCCCAAGTGTTTATTGCTACGTCCACGTCGTCTCCCCTGGACCCTGACCTGACCCCGGTAACGCAGGTGGCAGGCAGGTGACCGAACGCGATAAACTGTACTTGGGTGTTTAAGTTGTTTTTTCTGTGCGAATTTACTGAGTTGTCATGCTTCCTATACGCGAGAGCATAGGAGGAGTTACCAAAGGCCCTTCTCAGGGCCAAAACAAAGGCCCTTCTCAGGGCCAACCCAAAGGCCCTTCTCAGGGCCAACCCAAAGGCCCTTCTCAGGGCCAATCCAAAGGCCCTTCTCAGGGCCAATCCAAAGGCCCTTCTCAGGGCCAACCAGAAGGAGAGATGGAGGTCTTGGAGGACATCTCCTTAACCTCACTGTCCGAGACGGACTTGGGGAGGAAACGACTGTACTCTGGGGGGTCGGAATACTCCGCCACGGAGACGGAGGCGGGAGTGGCCGCGAAAGGTAAGTTCCGCTCGGCGGCTAAAAGAGGCAAAGCGCACACGCTTACCAGCGCGAGAGCGGCACTGCGGGAGCGCGTGGAGCGGGATCGCGAAGAGGGCCTCGAAGCGGTCCTCCAAAGAAGGGCTTTTAGTAAGCAGAAGGATGTGGGGAGCAATGCTGAGGAAACTCCCATCGAGATCGAGGATGTTGACAGGCGGGGGGCCGAGGAGCTGATGGTGGCGTCAGAAGCCAACCTAAATCTGATCCTCGGCCTGACCGGTAAGTCGGTGAACCTCAAGGGAGGTTACGCCTCTAAAATAAGCAGGGCCGCCGGGTCCATCAGGGAGGTGCTGGTGTCCCTGGTGGCCCGCACCGAGTCTGACGAGGTCCGCCGACTGAGGGCCGACAACAGACGCCTCGCGCGCGAGTTGCAGCTGGTCCGGGAGGAGGTCCGGTCGTACAGGAGGGACTTCGAGGATAGCCGCAAAAAGGCGGCTGAATCCTCGACGGGAAGTGCCGACTTTATGAAGGAGATCGCACATATGGTCGGCGATGTAGTTGAAGGCCGCCTGGCGGCTTTCCAGCTCCCGGCTGCCCCTCCTTACCGCCCTCCTCTGGCTGGGGACAGTGCACCGCTGGCGCGTGCCACAAGGGCCGCACTTGCGGAAAAGGGCAGAGGGACGGTGGCCTCTAGGACGAGTGACGTTCCTCAGGCGGGCTCGGAGGAGTTCCCCGCCCTTCCCCAAGCATCTAGCAAAGGAAAGGGGAAGGGCAAGAGGAAGGGGAAGGGAAAGGGGAAGGAGGTGGAGTGGACCGCGTTTGGCCCCTCCACCTCAAAGGAAGCGGCCCCCCAAGTGGCCGAAACTCAGGTGGAGCCGGTGGCAAGTTGGACTGAGGTCGTCCGCCGCAAAACGGCGTCAAAGAAAAAGCAGACGACCTCAGCGCCGCCGGCGAAGAAAACGGGCACTCAAAAACCGGCGGCTTCAGCGCCACCGGCCAAGAAGGAGGCCCCGAAGCCTAAGTTGGCTCTCCCCCGCTCAGCGGCCGTAATAGTAAAGTTACGGCCGGAGGCAGTGGCCAGGGGGGCCACGTACGGGTCGACTCTGCTCAAGGCCGAGAGCAGTATCGACCTAAAGGAGCTGGGAATCGGCCCGCTCCGGATCCGCCAGTCAGCGACCGGGGCGCGCCTCATCGAGGTGCCCGGCTCCACGAGCGTGGAGAAAGCTGATGCCCTCGCCGCTCGCCTGAGAGAGGTATTAGCCGATGAGGCGGAGGTGCTCAGGCCTGAGAAGAAGGCGGAAATGAGAATCTCAGGCCTGAGCGACGCGGTCACCGCGGAGCGCCTGGCCACCGCGGTGGCGAAGGAGGGGGGCTGTTCCCCGGGTCAAGTCCACGTTAGGAACATCCGCGTGGGGCAAATGGGCTCGGGGACAGCCCACATTGAACTCCCGGCGGCGGCAGGGAAAAAGCTGCTGCAGGCCGGGAGTATAGCGGTGGGGTGGAGCAAGGTCGTCGTCCACCTCCTGCAGGCGCGCCCCAGGCACTGCTTCCGGTGCCTGGGACTAGGGCACGTCGGTGCCGCGTGCCCAGCTGGCACTGACCGCAGCACACTGTGCTATCGCTGCGGTCAGGCTGGCCACAAAGCCGCCGGGTGTTCGGCCGCCGCTCATTGCGCGGTATGTGCGGACGCCGGTAGGCCGGCGGGCCACGTGATGGGGGGCATGTCATGCAAGCCCCCATCAACCCGCGGGAAGTTCCCCCCGCAATCGTCCCAAGGGGGGAACCGAGTGGAGGCAGCAAACGCTGAGATGACCGAGTGATGCCTGGGCATCTCAGCGTCCTCCAGGCGAACGCCAACCATTCCGCCGGGGCCCAGGACCTTTTCCTGCAGTCCATGGCGGAATGGAGTATTGACGTTGCGATCGTTGCCGAACCATACGCCGTGCCCCCTAGCCCACACTGGGCGGGGGACACCGATGACTCGGTAGCGATCGTGGTGAGGCCTGGAGTCGGCCCCCCCCTCGTCGTCAAGGCGAGGGGCCGCGGGTACGTGGCGGCGGTTCGGGGAGAGGTGGCTTTCGTTGGAGTCTACTTCTCCCCGAACCGTAACCTGGCGGCCCTGGAACGGTTTCTCGACGTTCTGGGGCCGCTGGTGGGGCAGCTAGCCCCCCTCCAGGTGTTCGTGGCCGGCGACCTCAACGCCAAGTCCACGGCTTGGGGTAACCCGGTTACGAACCCAAAAGGGAGGGAGGTGGAGGAGTGGGCGCTAGCTGCCGGACTGTCCCTACTCAATGTGGGGGCAGTACAGACGTGCGTGCGCTGGTCGGGAGGTTCCGTGGTGGACGTCACCTTTGCCACGCCGGCCATCGCGCGCAGAGTGGAGGGATGGAGGGTGGAGACGGAGGTGGAGACTCTCTCGGACCATCGCTACATAAGGTTCGAGGTGTCTCCAGCTCTCGTCCGTCCGGCGTCGTCGTCCTCGTCAACGTTGTTCAGAGGGCGAATTCAGTTTCCGCGTTGGGCACTCTCCAAGCTCAACCGGGAACTGGCAGAGGAGGCTGCAATCGTCGGCCGCTGGAGTCTCCCGCCGCTGTCGGAGTTTGAGGTGGATGAGGCGGCTAGCCGGCTCGGTGACACATTTACTGCTGCCTGCAGAGCGGCTATGCCACCCGCGAAGCGTCCACCCCCGCGGCGGGCGCTCTACTGGTGGTCGACCGAGATAGCTGGTCTCCGGGCCGCCTGTAACGGGGCCAGGAGACAGTATACCCGGAGCAGGCGGCGACGCCCCCAGGACGTGGACAGGGACGACAGGCTGCGCAGAATCTACGTGGAGAAAACGAAGATCCTGCGTCAGGCCATATGCCGAGCCAAGGAGGAGGCCTGGCTGGAGTTAGTTGGGGGTCTGGAGAGAGACCCCTGGGGCCGACCGTATAATTGGGCGCGGAACAAGCTCCGTGTCCAGTCGGCCCCCATCAGCGAAACGCTCCAGCCGGACCAACTGAGGAGGATCGTCGGGGAACTATTCCCTGATGAACCCGAGGGCTTCGTGCCCCCCAGAATGGCTCGGCAGACGCCGGACGAGGAGGAGGGTGTTCCGCCACCCGTCACAGATGCTGAAATGGAGGCGGTGATTACCCGCCTCCAGAGTAAGAAAAGGTCGCCGGGTCCAGATGGGGTGCACGGGAGAGTCCTCGCGATTGCTCTCGGGCACCTCGGCGACAGTCTCCGGGAGCTGTTTGACCGCTGCCTGCGGTCTGGCCAGTTCCCGGAGGCCTGGAAGGAGGGTCGGCTCTGCCTACTCCCTAAGGCAGGGCGGACTCCGGATTCGGCTTCGGCGGTGCGACCGGTGGTGCTGCTGAACGAAGCCGGGAAGGCTTTGGAGAAGATAGTGGCCTCCCGGCTCGTTCAGTACCTGGAGGAGGGCTCGGGACCTGGACTGTCAGAATTTCAGTTCGGGTTCCGAGCACGTCGGTCGACCGTCGACGCCCTCAAACGCCTGCGGGCGGTGACGGGTGAGGCGGAACACAGGAGGGAGGTGGTGGTCGCGGTGTCATTAGACATCGCGAACGCCTTCAATAGTCTGCCGCACACGGTGATACGGGAGGCACTAAAATATTTCGGAGTGCCTCCGTATCTAAGGAGGCTGTTGGAGGCGTACCTCTCCGATCGGAGGGTAGGCCTCGAGAACCGGTCGGGGTCCGTGGAGTGGCGGCGAGTCGGCTGCGGTGTCCCGCAGGGATCAGTTCTGGGTCCGATACTGTGGGACATCGGGTACGACTGGGTCCTGCGAGGCCGTCTTCTCCCCGGAATGGGTGTCATCTGTTATGCAGATGATACCCTCGTTTATTCCCGGGGGCGTGACTTCAAGGAGGCGGCGCGGCTGGCCGAGGTCGGAGTCGACCTCGTGATCAGCCGCATAAGGAGTTTAGGGCTTCGTGTCAGAATTGATAAGACCGAAGCCCTCCTCTTCCGCGGGACCGGACGCAAGGGACCCCCACCGGGGGCTACCCTGCAGATCGGAGAGGGGAGGGTCAGGATGAGCTCCCAAATCAAATATCTGGGGCTCATCCTAGACGGAGGGTGGACCTTCGGCCCACACTTCTCTATGGTGGGACCGAAGGTCGTAAAGGTGGCGAGTGCACTGGGCAGACTCCTCCCGAACCTCGGAGGACCCAGCGCCGCCTGCAGGCAGCTGTACTCTGGTGTCTGCCGGAGTATGGCGACGTACGGCGCCCCGGTTTGGGCGGATCGCCTCACTGCGAGGAATAAGGCTGCGCTGCGCTCTGCGCAGAGGATCATCGCGGTGAGGGTGATCCGGGGGTACCGTACGGTATCGTGGGCTGCAGCTACTGCTCTAGCCGGCGACCCCCCGTGGGAACTCGTGGCGGAGGTTCTTGCCGAGACCTACTCTTACGTCTCGGGTAGGAGGGCTCTTGGTGAGAACCCTACGTTGGACGGAATCCTACGGGTGCGTCGGATAGGGCAGGAAGCGCTTATGCGGAGGTGGGGGGAGGACCTGGCGGGGCAGCCGTACGGCACACGCGTAACGGCTGCCATTCGCCCGGTCCTTGAGCGGTGGATGCGTCGAAAACGCAAGCCCCTCACCTTCCGTCTGACGCAGGTTCTCACCGGGCACGGTTGCTTTGGTGACTACCTGTGCCGGACGGCCCAGAGGGAGCCGACGACTGAATGTCACGATTGTGGCGCGGCGGTGGACTCTGCCCAGCACACCCTCGAGGTGTGCCCGAGATGGGCGGCGCTGCGTCAAGGTCTGACGTCGGTCCTCGGAGGGGACTTGTCGCTCCCGAGCATCATCACCGCGATGCTCGGCGACGACGAGTCCTGGAAGGCGATGGTCTCCTTCTGCGAGACAGTAATGTCCCAGAAGGAGGCCGACGAGCGGAGGAGAGAGGAGGCCGCCGACGTGGCCTCCATCCGCGGGCGACGAATGGGGGTGCGTAGGAGGCGCTACTTAATGCGCCTCCAGTAACGCCCTTGTGCCCGTGTCGGGCCGGGATGGGAACCCGGTCCTGCTAGACACGGCGTCGTCGGGACTGTTCAGAGGTGAGCCGGACAGTCCCCATGGAGGAGAAGTCTGGCCTTTTCGCCGAGGCCAGCCTGTCGCTGGAGGGATCCTGTTGCCTGCAGATCCGGGACCCTCCAAATTAAAGCGGCTGAAGGCTCCCGCAGGGGTTTAGTACGGTATTGCACTCCCAAAGTGCCGAGTCCGACATAGGTCTAGGATTGCCGACCCGGGCGTCCTGGATATCATCCGTAAATGGATTCCCCTGCGTCACAAAAAAAAAAAAAAAAAAAAAAAAAAAAAAAAAAAAAAAAAAAAAAAAAAAAATCAACGAATCTCACGCTTGCGACAATGAAGTATCATTAACACACTTTTAAAATCAAGGTTTCGTTGCATCACGATATTAACGAAAATTAACGAACACCTACCAACTCAGATGTAGAGGTTACGGGTATTATAATGGTAGTAGGTACCTCCTTTATTTTATTATGATGATGTACTGTATTTCATTCATTTTTTAATAAAACAAAAACTGTTTATAAAAGACAAATTTGTATTTGCTAATTATGCCACTTTGGTATTTACAGCCTACTTTATACTACTATTCCATTCCAATGGTATTTAACATAAAATTATTTAATAATTGAAAAGTACCTAATCTATATTTATAAACGAAGAATAACATCTGTAGACTTACATATTACGAGTATGTTTGTGAATAAATTATATTCTTTATGGTTATATTCTTTATAGTTAGGTAATAATAATTATTATAATTTAAAACAATTACTATTTTAAGGTTTGTATTGTATTAAAACACTAAATATAGAAGTAATCTTGTTTTGTTTTTTATACTTTAAAAAAATCAACTTTTCATGGAACTAACTTCAAAGTCAACTAGCTTATGTTTTAACGCTGATACATAATATAATTTCCATAATAATATAATTTTTATTTTTGGTAAAAACTAAAAGACAATTCATAATTATATATATGTTTATGATAATATACATTTTCATATGTTTTTCAAAGAAAAGACCCTTTTGAATGATATTAAAATGTATACCATTCGCATTAGTATGTAGAAATCGCAATCGGAATGAAAATAGAAACAGCTTTACCACGATTGGTCGTTTGTCTGTTCGTGAGACAATGCAAGACGATCTACTAACTTACACTTGTCCATGTTACTGAGCTAAATAAATGTGACGCGATACCTCTATTACGGATGCTTAGATAAGTTATACAAATAATACAAAAAGGAAATTATTTATTTATTTTATTTTTTATTTTTGAATGCACGAAATTTCTATTAAATTTCTTTATTCATATAGGTCTGATATAAATCAACACAACTAAAGCTGCAAGACAAATCAAGTATAAATAATATTTAATCAGTGGCGCATACCAAAATAAGTTAGTTTGACTATAGCTATAAAATTTTCGTTATTGGCATAAGTACATACATTTTAATATTACGATCATAAGGTCATGAAAATCTTGCACAATTCTCGTGTTTCAGTTTTGTTGACAATTAATAGTTTTGTAAAAAGTTATAGTGTATCTAACAATTTGTCTTATGAAATCGTCCACATAACTATGTGGTATTATCTCCATATATGATCTTTAAAAGCTACATTACCCATCCGATAGTACGTAATACAAGTAATTTGTGCAAATACATATATGCGAGGTAAAGTGTATTTGCAATGTTGAGTGTTTGCAAAACGTATGATGATGCTGGTTCTAAGTATGGGTATTCATTATTCAGTGCTAAGCACATTCTTAAGTAGTACCTATGTTAAATGTTTTTTTGTTTACGTTTTATCTTTTTTCCCCCTTTTGTTCTAATAAGATTTTTAATAATTAAATATCTAACTTATCTAATTGTCTTTCTAAATATCTTAGCAATTATTTTTTAAAGCAAAACCAAAAAAAAAACTTGTTACAAAAGTTTAGTTCTCATATCCCTTTAAAGTCCAATATACAGTATCTTTTCCTTAAAAGGATTCGCACTTATTAAATTTAAATAATGCTTAAATAGTTTGTTAAAAATTTCTTTAACATTTGTAAAACTCTTGTTTATTTATATAATACTACTCTTACCTATTATACCTAGTTTGTATACGACGGAAATTATTTAGGAACAAAAAAAAAAATTAAAGGTACCTTAAATCTAACATTTTTGAAACTATGTCAAAGTCGACAATTTCGTCTGTTTTTATTCGAATGGCATCCAGAGTCATCCAGATTTTGCAAAGTTTTTATGCCCGACAAAACCTATTTAATAATATATTATTTCGAGATTGTACTCGAAAAGAAAAAAAAACTGTACTTCGCCCAAATGTCCAATGTTTTGGAATTTTTTGTCTGACTTAGGCAATTCGGTTGCTGCAAATGATGCAGCCCTCAATTTGAGACGAAATACCTTGTGTAAGTACACGTGTAATAATTATTATTAATTTCCCTCTTTAATGTAACAGAAATTTATTTCAATCATATTTTTTTAGTACTACTTTTATTCGAAACTTAATAATGTCACAGTTTTTTTTTTTGTGTTATTATGACTTAAAATTAAATTTGATGACAATAAAGGGAAATAACTTGTAAAACCTATTGTACTCTAGAATATAACCGGAAACCACAAACGAGATTATATTCTAGTGTGTATGCAGATCACGTCACAACGCACACATAGACGAGGTGCTTTCGCTTCGCCCTACTTCTCAAGTGTGTTGGCCAGACACATTAACAGTTGAGACTAATTTTATTTTAATCTGTTAATATTATTTTGTAAAAAAGAAGTTTTTTTTTGCAATCGAGATTATTATAACGACTAGCAAACCCGGCGAACTCCGTTTCGCCACCAGATGGCTTCGTTTTTTGTAACATTTCGTTTGGGGATTAAAAGATGAAGTAGTACATGCTATGTATCAGCGATGGCGCTGTATGCGAAATATGATTTTCCCTGTTTTCCTGTTGAATTTTTTCCTGAATTTTGTTTACTATAAACCTCACGGAGCCCGAGACCTTTCCAACGAATGCAAAACCGTGGAAATCGGTTCGTGCGTTCTGGAATTATAGCGTCAGGAAGGAAAACCCGACTTATTTTTATATTATAGATTATACGAGACAGCCAATGGCGGTCTTAACGTAATCGTGAAAAGTTTATGTTCGTCTATGTATATGATAGTAATTATATAGAATTATTTAAATTTAAAAACTGTGTAAATCTTTAAGGTCGCTCGTTTAAGTTTTTAAAAGTATTTTACAGTACAGTACAGTATCCGTCTGTAAACAACCCACTGCTGAGCGAAGGCCTCTTATCAATATAGAAGAAGGGTTGGAGCTTAATCCACTGCGTTGCTCCACTGCGGGTTGGCGGATAATTTCCCTAGCATGAGTAACAAACGTTTTCAGGTGTCTATGATAACAACCGGGACCGACGGCTTTACGTGCTCTTCGAGGCACGGTGGGAAGACCGTGAATACCGAATGAATGAAGACCGAAAATTATCGCGCGCGCACCGTAACTCTTTTGAAAAATAATAAAAAATACAAATAATGATCAATAGAAATAAGCACACACCCGTGTTGAGGTAAGCGTCCGCTGGCCAGCTAATGATAGAAAAATATAATAAAAGCGTCGCCAATTTTGGTAGTGCCGGCCTTTCGTCGTTCGACCTCATCAAGACTATTTTTATAGGCAAATTTCTACGGCATACTAGTATTTTATTGAATAACCCCTGAACTCAACGTCCAAGCCAGCAATCGAATGTACCGACTTTAAAAAATCATTCGTAACAGTCCTGTTTCTCATCGACTAGAGCCCGGTACAACGATTATTAAGTATAATAACTCTTTCACCTTTAGAAAGCTACATTCTCCATATAATATCCATATATATTCATTAAAATTATATAATTTAAAAACAATTTTTATCTTACTTAAAGTTTTACCATGGATTTTTTAAATTTAAAACTATTTTCATATAATTAATATTATTATAAGTTATAAGTATCTCAGTAAGAAGCCTGCGTAGATCGCGTAGAGCGCTTAGGTCGTTTGGAAATCGATTTACGACGACTTTATTATAAAATATGTTTTTAATTACTTTTTCCTGTCCAAATTCTTTGCGTATTTGAAAAGAACAAAACCGAGAACATAATTATTATATATATTTTATACTGCCATATTATTATTTACAAATTAAATATATATATTTGAAATGGCAAAAATCTTGCATGAGTCGATCGTTTTGTTTTGGGAAAGGCCATATGACCAACATACACCTGTTTTGCCGACATTTTATAATGAAACAGAAATCTACATAAATATAAGTCCTATTACATTTGAAATAACGTTCATAATAAATATTGGTCTCTTCAATCTGACAGTATAATTTAAAATTCTTTCACGTATCCTACTTAAGAAAAACCGGTGGAATATATTATATTTATATATACTGAGTAATGTAGCGAAAGAACGCGATTAAGGTGCATGCATTCTCTGTACCTATAACTAGAATTAAAAAGTTTTTATTTTAAAAAATATTTAAATAAGTAATTATTTTGAAATAATAAAAACTTGTGCTATCGTCATGTTACATAGCATTTAATATTCACCAATAAACATACCTTCTTACAAGTTTATATATATATATATATATATATATATATATATATATATATATATAGACTATTTGAAATTATTGCTTTCATACAAAGAAAGAAATCCTTCTTAATAGTATTAGTATAAAATGTGACACTATTATAATCTGCAAATCTTTTTAACTTTCTAATTCATTCTGGAGAAGTGACCACCGTTATGTTAAATATACATAACTCAGTTAATAACGTTTTTTGTTGACATTTAAGCCATATACATATTCAACTGAATCGGACCAAAATATTCTGAGCTACGATGACAGGTTCTTAAGAAAACACGAAACACCTGTAAGAACTAAGATTTTAATTCGGAACCTCTCCTCTTCGGCTTCTATAAATTATAATATATACAAATATGTAAAATAATATTTTTAAAGTTTAAAATTAAAATATAGTAGTTTAGGAGTAACGAACAAAAACAGAACCCAATCTACAACAAGTAGGCAAAATAAAATTGTCTTGGATGAAATCGCGACTCGTTGTTTGTATGAAAAACTGTAAACGACGATGACTTTGTGTACGAAATATCATTTTATTTTGAAACTATTTAATAATGACTTTATATTTTTCATTGTATATCAAAACAAAAATTCAGGCTATAAAACTCAGATAGAAAAGTGTACAAATATGTTAAGTTAATAAAACGTGACATTTATTATATATACCTACATATGGTATCTATACAAAAATTAACAAGCCATAGAGTCTTTTGCTTAATAAAATAGGAGCGAGAAGTAAACATAATATGTAAACGAGAAAAATCGCGAGAGTTGTTTTATAATATCAAACATATAGGTATAAAAACAGTTTTCAACGGAATATTTTTAGGCTTTGTCTATCTGATATTCAGTAATCGGTCACGTCCTACTGGTATTTTAATAGTCTGTGAATTTATTTATAGCAAGCTGTACCCGCAACTTCATTTGCGATTACACATTTTGATTTTCTTTCCCACTCCAAAGGAACTGTACTGAATTTCAGAATATAATATTTTCTATTTGATACTTCTAGACTCCTAGTTCTTAGTATCTTACTTAAGTCGTTCTAAGTTTCATTAAAATCCATTCACTAGCTTCGGCGTGATTTGCGGCCATGATACAGACATACAAGTACATATACAAAAATGAAAAATATTTTTTTAAGCTTCATTATCGGTTCTAAGTTTCATTCAAATCCATTCACTGGCTTCGGCGTAATTTGCGGCGATGATACAGACATTCACATACATACACAAAAAAGAAAAATATATTTTTTTTCAAGCTTCATTATAGGTTATAGAAAATATATTAATAGGTACAGAATTGATCCTGTTACATACCTTTTCTAAATATAAATATATAAACAACTAACAGCACTTTTTTTTTCTTAAAATAGAGTATTTTATTACCAAGTCGTATCAGGATCAATTACTGTGAATCAAATGGGAATTCACAGCGCAAATTACGTTAAAACAATTATGTCATACTCGTGAATAAATAATATTGTCGTCTTGAAGTGATAAGTGGTATGTCAATGTAGTTCAGCATGACAATGATAGTCATTGCCGTGTATTTTAACACATTTCAAGTGCGAATTATATACGACGTTACTTTAAAATCTTTACAACTTCTTGTGAATGAAACGATCTTCAGATTTCGATTCAGTCGCAAGATATATCTCCAAAGTCGCTATAAAGGCTGTGATGGTTACGTATTCAATTGTAACAATAAAAAAAGCTAAGCTACTCTTAAGATCACTTATTTAAAACTTAGAACTTACCTTAAAATTTATATTTCGTTATGACTTACATAATTATATCTGTTTGGTTAAAACGGTCGTAAAGTTTCTGTTACAGATATAAAATATCATTTCAGTTGTAAAACATAACATACATTTAAATTCATGAATTCGCGACACGATCCGTGTTATTATCCTAAGGTGAATGGCCGTTTTTGCAGCATAATAATGACATTGCATATAAATAATATGGTTATATATTATATAAACCTTCATGGAAATTCATGATTCTACGTGACATTGGCGAAGTACCTAATGTGTGCTATCTTGACACTAGTGAAAACCATTAATCCTAATTAATAAAAATAGAAATTCACGGAACAAAGTAAAAAAAAGTCTAAATTGAAACTGGGTAAGATAATATATTTTAGAGACGAATGTTATTACGCAATAGTAGTAGATAGTAACAGTAGCAGAACCTTAATTTTTACCAAATTTTAGGGGCTGGCAAACTACATTTTGTACAGTATTTTGTGTTTAAGCTATCTTCTATTATTATATTATATATATATATCTTCTATTAAATATCTTCGATTTCAGCTTAAATAAGATAAGTGGTGAAAATATCTTATAATGAACTTCGTGATGTTTGATTTTAGTGCCTTTAAACTTTCTTCTTTTTAGTGCTGATAATGTTTAATAATACACAAATTACAAACCAACTTTTGAACATAAATTAAAAACTATAACAAATTTTAAGCAATCGTTTTGACCTACAACATAAACAAACGCATACTACATAATACACTACTGATATATGTACTTAATCCTAAGTGCATTACAAAATGTATTGCATCATGGTCCACTGCCTAGGTCTAAGTTACGTCCTCGGCTTATATTATGCATGACAAACCAAACATTTACTAGGACCAAGGTAAAACAGATTTGTAACTATATTATATCCATGAAAAATTAGAACCGAAACATGAAGATTTATGTATAACATAAGAAGATATTGTATATATAATCATCGAAATAACATATTTTAACTTAAAAAAAGTTAGATATTGAAATAAAAATTATTAAGAATATTGTTTATATTATTTAATAATTGATTTTCTCTAGAATATAACAAAAACAATATCAATCAAAGTCTCAGTTTAGATTGAGAAACAGCTAATAGATATATTATATTATAGAATATTACTGTTGCGGCGCACTGAAAATACGTTTTTGCATCACTTAAACACTCGTTTGTTCTAGATTCTCAAAGTTTTCTAACTTAACCACTTACAAGATGTAGAAAACGATTAAAGTGTTTTTGTGAAATCGATCACTTGTTGCATGAGAAGAATGCGACAAGTTTTAGACATGATTTTAAAACATGTATTGCTATTATCCGTTTTTTTTTTTATAATTTTATTAGGAACAATTAAGAACATGCTTACTAAGCTACAACTATAAAAATATAGTCAAATTAAGAACGCTTTATGATTTTGTGTATTAATGTTTAAAAGTCTTCTTACAAAGAATATACTAGGGTTTATGTTTCCTCTATGCATCCTATATGGTATTAAACCTGTTAAATTTTACTCTCGCAAAAGTAATTGAAATTGCTTTTTCCAAGGCTGTTTAAGTCTCCTTATTTTAAAATGGATTGAAGCCAGTTCAACAAATCTGCACTGTATTTTTGCCACGGTTTTTATGGTTTATCAAATTTGTGTATGACATACCTACTTAACTAGTATTACTGCATTATACTTTAAGGGCATATTTTCATGTGATTTTTATGTGGAAAAAGTATTAGAGCTTAATCCTTCAAGCTTCTCTACTGCGGTTTTGCGGAACACGTTACTAATTATTTATCATTACCAGGTGCTTATGATTACAACCGGAACCAACAGCTTTACGTGCTCTTCAAAGACTCACAAGGGAGGATTAATTTGTTTTATATACTTCATGTTTTTATTAGACTTTTACATCTATATTATTAAATTGCTGATTAGGACATAACCTTTCTCAATAATCAGGTTAGACGGGAAAAGAATTGTTCTAATTCGGTTATGTCATTAAATTAGCGCGCTTAAACAAACAAAGAAAAACAAAATTGTTACATTATACGAGTATTAATACGAGTAGCTACAATATATTTCTCTCGCAAATGTCTTTACGAGACTTAAACGACTTTCACGAGAAATCTCATTATAGAAATATTTGTATAAATTTTGGTCTCTTAAGTAGAAGAAAAAAAATCTCTATAAAGAGAAAGTCCAACTGCAATTTTAAAAAATTTTAAGCAACAATTCTAATTGATTTGCATAAATAGTTAACCAAACTTGATAAATGAAGTGTATGAATCGCGTATCACAAATATTATTATCTAATGATTGACGAAAAAAAATGTTCTTATTTTTTTACTTACACTCCAACAACTCCAGGCAGATCTCCAAAGAAATCCTTTCGAACCTCCGATTTATATTTCACGAGACACGGCATAGCTGGCCTGAAGGGAGTGGGTCCCTCCCTCCTATACATCCGCTCAATTTCATCAGCATCATACACAAACAGCAAATCGGGCCTTCCGATCAAACCGCCCAACCGAACGATACGGCCGTACCTCTCTAAAAATAACTTGGTCACTTTCGCGAATTCCGAAATATCGAACTGTCCGATAACTGGCACCATACGCCACGTATTACCAAGGATAGGGATAGGCTTGGGACCTGGGACTGCGGAGTACGGTTTTGCATTTGCGAACATCTCCTCGCTTAGTGAAGTAGCGGGTGCTACTTGGGAACGTTGACGCTTTGAATAGGGACATCCTGTTGTCGCTTGGCGGGAGTTTTTGATTGCGAACGGCCGAGCGTACAACGATAGAGAGTGGAGCGAGCGACCCATGGCGGTTAAGGCCGCATCGACGACTGGTTAACTAAGTTCGAGTTGGCCCGGAGATCGCAAATTTACCGTTGCTCAGTGTATCGCATTCACGGACGTCGATCTCGCTTACGTTCTCTTTTTTTTTTAAGTTAATACTTTTTAATTACAGTTAATTCTCGTTACGAGTTTCAAAGAAAATCAAGTCTCAAATTTGAATTTGCGTACAATATTTAATAGAACTACATAAATAGCTCACAAATGAATCAGGCAATGATATACATATTTATATTTTTCATTTTTTTTTTTTTTTTTTTTTTTAAGTTTAAAACCAACAAAATAGATTACTAATAAAATTGTGTTTCTTTTTTTATTCGCAGATTTTACTATGTATTTTTTTATTATTACATACATAGAAATGTACTAACTCAATTATGTACCTACATAGTGCAACTTTTTCCTCTATTAAGGAAATAATAATGAATATGAAATTCGAATCGCCACGCTGCATGACTGAATGTTCAATATCCACACGTATTATAGTAAAAAAATCAAAGTTTTTCCCAAAACATGCAGATTTACTCACGACGAAAAAGCATTATAATTGTCATATAAATAATTTATCTCATAAAACCTTAGCGCTGCTTTTTCTGATTCTCACCCGTGACTATCGATTTTAATAAATATTTTCTATGGGTTTCATTAATTAACGCAGTATACTACCTTTTTTTTAGTACTAAAATAAAAAAAGTATACCTACTCGTTGTAGTTATTGTCTTTCTCAAATATAAATATCAAAAAGATAATGAAGTCAGATTAAAAAAAAAAAGTTTCCTATCCTTGAAGTCTTGGATGTTTATGTCATCTATTATCTTTAAAGAAAAAACATCAACCCGCGTCAAAATATCCAT
The DNA here is from genome assembly GCA_036937285.1 of Euphydryas editha. NCBI lineage: Eukaryota > Metazoa > Arthropoda > Insecta > Lepidoptera > Nymphalidae > Euphydryas > Euphydryas editha. The sequence goes on from JAUPFZ010000018.1 coordinate 10,013,568, forward strand.
ATTCAAAAAGATTGTGGTAAGAGCAAGGAATTTATATAAAAACTATAAATTTCTTGAGTAAGAGTCATTCCTTAATTATTGAATGAAGTAAAAGAATGGTTTAGTAAAGAAAAGTACTTTAATAAACCGCTGCAGATTTATTTATTTATTTTCTTCTAAGCCTTTGTCTGATATAACTGAACTACAGTGTCTATCGTTTACTGTGGAAAAACAGGTTCATTTTCAAAGTGAGATAAACATTAATAATCTAATTCTAATATATAGTTAATGTTAAAATCGACCAAATTCAAATATCTTCTTTGGCGAGTGTATATTCTAATACAGTGCGTCTATAGGCTGCAAGTACTAAGCCATCATTCAAAATACGCGATGTGGTTCTTATATTCATCTTCCGAGATAAAATCTTTTGCTTTCGGACAGGAGTTCTTCGAATTCTTCCGCTTCCTGGTTTGATCGTCTTTTCCGTACGAACACTTCGTGGACGGCCAGATCTTTTTCTGTCACAAACAGAGGAGGTTTCATTGTACCTACGTATTAATATCTGAGTACACAAACATTTGACTAATACCAAGCATATGGAGAGTTTTAAAAATTGCATTTGGCTCCATACCTACTTTGTGTGATGTAATCACAGTAATAATATTCTCTTTATCACCCCACTCCAATTTAATATTACAAAATATTTTACAATGTATTGACGCGAAAATTAATAAACACAATGAACAATCATATAAAAATGACAGATTCTAAATACAAATGTAATGTTTATTTTATAATTGTAACAATATTTATAGCGAGACTATGTATTTTTCGTATTTTACTAAGTAGGCTAGGCGGGATGAACAACCGCCTTAGTTTACACTAATGCAAAAGACAAAAAGTAAAAAAGCTATGTAATCTGTGTACTTGTGCAGTCAAATTTGAAAACTGTCATGTTCTTTGAAACTGTCAACTGTCTTTAACTGTTTATGTAAATATTTTTATTTGTTTTTAAGCTAGATCGAACCCGTATTTACTTATTTAGCATACATTTAAGATAAAAAAAATCTAATTTAAAAATATTTTAAAAGGAAACTTACAAAAATGATTAGAAATATATAGATATTGATCAAAACAAAAATGATAACCGACTTCGCTAAGGAAAAAGTATTTTGGACCAGAAAAATGAATTTGAAGTTGGTAAAGTTTATACAGAGCCGACCAAATATCTGGAATCCGAAACATCCAAAGTACACTTCAGTTGAATGCAGGGACCACACTTATGCAGAATTTGCAGCAAAATACGGTAACGAATTCACAGGACAAGCTGTGAAAGATAGATGGACAAATATTAGATCTACTTTTGCTAATTATTTACGAAAAATAAAGGCCAGTCAAGCTAAAAATGGTGAGGTCGGTACTACAATTAATTAGATTAATATTTATTTTATTAGAGTTAGTATTTTTATTAGAACTGTTTATTTAAAATTAAATTTAAAATTTCCCTAAACTTTAATTAATGTTATGGTCGTATACAAAGATTTTTATTACAACATAACTAATAAATTTATTATATAATCGATTATAAAATTTGTCTCTTCCTTTTAATATATGAAATCTTACTATTATTAGTATAATTTATGTAAACACATTAAGTTAATTTCTCTTCATAAGTTAATAAAAAATTTCAGAAGTACAAAGTCAACTGGCATTTGTGGGAAGCTTGTCAATTTTTAAGGAAAGTTAACAGAGCTGTTAAGCTTAATACTGATGAATATGATGCTGAGAAAAAACAGGTATGTTAAAGTACCTATATTTTCTAAATCAACTTCCATACATTTAGTTAAAGTCTAACCATTATGTTTACTATCATTATAATAAATAAAAAATAAAACAATCATACATATACTCATACAAAAATATATTATAAATAAAATATTACTAATGACTCTCCCTCATAATTATATGCTACCAAAGATATTTATCTTATTTCCTTTCTGAATAGCAAATTTTTAGTGACAAAACTATTATACTTGTAGTCCCCAAATACTGTCTTATATAAAGATAGAATAATTTTTTAGTTACTGTAATATAAATAATTTTTTAGGAAGATTTTGAATTAGAAGAGAAGGATTCACTGCATCAAAAGGGGATTGACTACAACAGTGATCAATATTCTGAAAATAATTCAAATATCTCATGTAGAGGCATTGCAGAAAATTTAGTAACAATACTTAAATCTGTACAAAACGACAGTTTCGGCTTAGACAACAATAAATATGGTGAAGTAGGGCGAGCAGTGACAAAAAAATTAAATGAAATGAACTCTTTAGAAGCAGCTGAGATGATACAAAAAATTGTTGAAATTTTATGTTTATATGATCGAAATAATTTACTAAATCCTAATTATTTAAAATCAGAATGAATATAAAATAAAACTTTTAAACTTAAACTTATTTCATTTTTTAATATATATTATTGTTAAATCAATTTTTCTTATCATTTTAATTCAGTTTGAGTTGTCATTTCCTCATCGGAAATTAGACTTATATCAGTCGAAACTATTCTTCTTGTTATGCGGTAACCGGCAAAGAATAGTCAAGACCTCTTTCTTGCCAAGGTGCCATAAAAGGCGACTAAAGCCATAGTGGTAGGAACAACTGTACACCAACTAGGATAGTGTTGGGCAGCAGCATCACCATATTCTGCCATAACACACTGCTCGCCAACCCGCCTGCCTAGCGTAGCGAGTGTTGGCAACCCCACAGAGATGATAGGGATAAGGGGAAGCCTACATTCAGTAGTGGACATCCAACGGCTGATTCTACCTATTGTCAACAATATAAATAGATTTGCATCAGCAGGCTGAATCAGTAAATCAATAATTTAAAAAAAAAGGAATGATAAGTGTTACCATTTAACAAAAGTAAATTACATTTATTTAAATTTTATGATGATTTTAATAAAGTAAAAAAGGTTACAAAACCCTGCATAGGCGAATGACCTGGCAGTTGGTTTGTTTACATTTGGTATCTTGTCCCGTTGAACCATGAACGCACTATATTTCAAAATTTGTATCTCTGTCTCGTTCTCTTAGTAGTCTGTGATGTCTATATTTGACATCGACTTGATTCTTCAATTGACGTTTCACGTATTGGTTCTGACTGTGACAGCTACGCAAAGTTAGCACCCCATGGAAGGATTTTTGAAATCAAAATGACTTTAATCGATAGGTCTACGTTAGGTCTGTATAGGTCCACCAAAATTTTTGTTAGGTCGCCTATTTTTTTTAATAAATATTTTTAATAAATAGGTCTATTTCTTCAACAAAAAAAAAAAAAAAACCTAACAACCTAAAAAAAGACCTAATAACCTATTATTGATAGGTTGTTAGGTCTTTTTTTTTTTTTGTTGATAAAATAGACCTATTTATTAAAAATATTTATTAAAAAAAATAGGCGACCTAACAAAAATTTTGGTGGACCTATACAGACCTAACGTAGACCTATCGATTAAAGTCATTTTGATTTCAAAAATCCTTCCATGGGGTGCTAACTTTGTGTAGCTGACTGTGACTAGTCCTGTGGACTCATTAGTCATTAGTCTCGATAGGTAGTTAAATAATAAATAGTTAATTACAGTGCTGAAATGAAAAATGTTTAAATAATAAATTAAATCTATTATTTTTGGATTATCTTAATCGTATTCCTTTATCTAAAAACTGATTATCTATACTTTTTAAGAACAGTAGAGTTAGATTATTCTTCCAAGTGTTTTAACTGTGAAGCAACAAAATGTTTCAATTTTATGACTCTGAAATGAGAGAAATGACTGATATTAAGAGTTCTCAATTCGTGCAACTCCTTAAAATAAAATGGAAAGAAATTCACGACACAGGGACAAATGTGTTTAGATACAAAATTTTTAATTTACAGGAAAGAATAGTTAATGAAAAATATATATTGCAGGTATATTTTTTTTTTATAAAAATTTTTAGAGATATAAATTAATATTTATCTAAAATTTTTGTTTTATCACATCTTTATTGTGCATATTAAAATATGTACTTAAAACATTTATAATCCAATATTATTACATATTACAATAAAATTTATTTATAAATACATACATACATTTACAACGTGTCAGTAACAAAACAGCCTATACTTTGTGTTAGTAATAAAACAATTAAAGTATAAAAATAAAATAAAAATGAACGTAAGAAAAATAGTTATTAATTATTATACCTTCATCATGTGTATTAGTTATTAAGTTATATGTATAAGTGTTATTATACTAAATAGGTTTTTGTTAAATTTTTCAGCTAAACCCAAATAGGCAGAGCAAAAGAAGGACCCCAGAACAAATCACTGATATATATCAACCATTTGATGAAAATAAGTTTAATTTTACAAAAGTATCCAAAGAAGAAATAATGTTTACTTTTAAGGAAAGTAATGTTGGTAAGTTGCTTTGATATTAAAAATACTTTTTTACTACCTATCTTACCTTGTTTTCATTTATTAGAATAACATGCAAAATCTATTTTTATAGTAAACTGTCGCTATACTAATGCAATAGAGGCTTTTTTTTGTGCTCTTGAACATGTTTCTTAGATACTATGAAACTGATTTTAATAGTTTTCCATTAGTTGGCCTTTATTGAAAAAGGTCAACATCAAAACATATTTAATCTAGAGAATATTAAAACTCAAACTTTTTAATTAATTTATTGTAAACATGTGTTACTGTAAACCTCTATATGTAAAAACTAGGATTTTAAAAATCTGTAATGAATTTTCAGACTCAGCACTGAATTTTGATATGTATATCCTAGGATTCACTAAAACATTTGGTAATTGTATCTTACTATGAAATTCTTGGTAATGAATCTTAATAAGTAGATTATTATGAGACTTGTGGTGTGAGATAAGCAACCTCTTCACTATTACTGAATCAGCCTGTAAACTTCCCACTGCTGGCCAAGGCCTCTTCTCTTTATAGGAGAAGGGTTGGAGCATAATCCGCTACTTAGCAGATAATTTTCCCTATCATGAATAATGATCGCTGTCAGGTGTTTATGACAAAAACCGGGACTGGCGGCTTTATATGCTCTCCAAGGTACAGTGGGGAGACCTACAAAGACCTACACCCATACCAAAAACAAATATAAAAATACAAATATCGGCCCCGAGTGGGAATCGAACCTTCGACCGCCCGCATTCAGGCGACTACTCACTATTACATCAGAACGGTTCTCACATCACATCTTCACCTTTATAAAACCATTAATAAGCATCCCTGTCTAAATGCCTTTGCTGCTTCATCATGTTAGTTGGAATTGGTGGTCAACATCAACTACTACGGCACATACAGTACCTATGTTTGGTTAAAGTAGACGAAGCCTGCACCCCTTCCATGCCTCGGAATTCATAAAAAACATTAGAAAGAACATAGTAGTAAGGTACTTTACACCATAGAAAGGAACTTTGTTAAAATACATACTAGTAAAGTGACAGAACTTGATCATTAAGAGTTTCTAAATATTAAGATTAAAAAGTAAAACCAACTATTTGAAATTACCAATGGACTTTTACGATGTCACAAAATTTTTCATTACAATTCATATTTTAAATACAGTAACTAATTATAATTGCCTGTTTATAGCTGATGATTTCCATGGAGTACTTGTAAATGTTAGTCCAATATCCGAGTTTCATTCTCTCTTCTGTCCATTTGTTAACAAATGTTTGCCACAAGTCATTAATAAGGAAAGTGTGAGATTGGCCATAAATATAATGCTGCTCACACAGGATCGGTGAGTAGGCAAGTATTTTTTTTTCTTTTTATTTAAAACTTTGTACAAACCATTAAATATAATATCTTGGTTTTGGGCACTGTGTATGAACTTGTAGGGAACTTGAAGGGGTAGTCCTTACTTGAATAGCTAAGTTGATAATACTTTGTTGCATGCAATTTTTGATTGTATCAAAGTAAAATAACATTTGTAAATTTTGATCATTTGATTTAGGTATATTGTAATATTCTTAATTTGGAAAAATAATAAATTGATATATTCATAGAATTAGTGAATCTATACAAGCTAGATATATGAACATATGTGCCAATATAATTTAATTGTAAACATTTTTTTCTTTTTTTTACGACGCGACGGGCTTTGAAAAGTTCGTAGTCTAACCAGGAAAATGAGAAGATAGGAATTTATTTATTTATTTTTCAACTTATTCTCCCTCAAGTTCTATACACTTCTTCCATCGGTTCTATACACCTCAAGTTCTATACACTTTTTTTTTCCTTCCATTCCATTCCTTCCATCATTCATTCCACCAACAATGGTTTTATCCATTTTTTTTTAAATTATCACTACTTGTTCGACGTTATAGTGTGAGAAACCGTAACGAATGCAAATAAGGAAATCAAATTTTAAGCGATTGCTTAAGAATAATGTAGCTTCAAATTAAGGGTAATTCATTAAAATAATATGCTCATAATTATATTAAGCTACAAACTAAATTAAACCTAACCTAGGTATATTAGGCTACGAACTTTCCAAATGACGCACGTAACACCAAAGTAATATTGAAAAAGTTTTAAATATAAAAAATATAATGTTTTTTCTTAATATTTAACCTACAATGTTTTTTTTTATTTTAGGGAGTTAAGGATTGGATTTAATAGCTTGTGTGCATTTGCCTCAGTGAATCACTTGCACTACCATTTCTTCATAGAGAAGAATTTTCTTCCAGTGGAGAATGTGGTAATTACTATTTATCAATGATTAGCCTTATACTCATAATTTTTTTTTTTTTATTACGCATTGTTTTTCAATATACCCTTTTTCAGTTATTGATAAAATCAATAATAATTGTTTCTTTTTAAACAAATAATTATTCTATTATAAACTATATATAAAACTACTTTTATAATTTTTTTTTTTATTCATTTATTAAAAATTATATACCTATTAGGTACATGTTATCGAAATATGTTTTTGTTTTCCAGAAATGTAAGAAAATAAAAGGAGCACTATATTGTTTTGATGAAAGTTACCCTGTACCTGCATTTTGTTTCGAAGTACTACAAAACTCACACAAAGTTGATGAAGTATTTACATTATTAGATTATTTCCTTAAAAAATCGATAGCACACAATATTTTTATTACAAAAGGAGAAGCTATAGAGGCAACTGGTGAAGTCATTCGGTTCATTATTTGGCCAAGAAAAAGTAGTTTTGGAGCAAAACAGTTAGTATCATTCAATGTTGCTGTTTGTGAATTGAGTGGATGGTTCCCTATTTATGGTAAGTGCTATGTTATGAAACAAAAACCTCGCCTTCGTATTTGTTTACTACCCTATTTCTACGAAAAAGCGTTATTTTTGTAGCCTATGAATTTAGTTGATAAGGCTTTAATACGCAAATATTGCCATTAAAATTGGAACAGTAGATCTTTAAATTAATACATTCGAAAAAATAAACAAAAAAATATATAAAATATTAGTATAATCCTACTGAAAATCATCTTTATATAAATCATGCATACGCATGGATAGATAGATATTCATTTTTATATTACCCAGAAATGTATGCAGAAACTAGTGAACCGATTTCAGTGAAACTTGGCAACCGGAGATCCAGAAAAACACAGGCTTTTTATTTTTAACTCTCATAGGACCAAGAATTACTTCACATTGATTATAATTAATTAAAGAAATTTTGCTTTTGAAGCCTTCTTCAATAAAGCTTTTTTTTTTTTAATTAAAAGAATATACATGTAACAATAATTCATAGAATCAATATTGTCCATATAAAAGTATTTGCATAATTCCAAGTACTACATTATTTTTTAGATTCTGAAGATTTCCACAATCTCGAAGCAGAAAGTTTAGAAAGAGAATTAAGAAAATGGAAGATATCTAACTTTGAAGATTTATGTGAAGAATTAAAACTGTTATATTAATTGTAATGGATAGGAAAATTTTAGAATATTACATAATCGATTGTGAGTGACATATTATGTGATGCAATATTAATTAAATAAAGATACAGATGTTACAAATATTTATTTTAAGGCTTGGTGTATATCCATTATCCATGTAGGATTCTCAAATTTAACTTTAAGAGCACATCGTCGCTGTAATACTAGTACAACATGTCTCTATAAATGTTATCATTAATACATTAATTATATTATTTCATATATTAATAAATAAATATTAACCAACAATCACACTACGTTGACCTAGCCCCGTGCTAAGTTCGTAAGAACTTGTGTTACAGGTACTAGGAACGGAAATAAATTGAAGATATAAATACATATAATATATACATATAATTAATACGTTAATCATTATCTGTTATGTATATCGAATGGAAATTATATAGATAAATGTAAATGGTTACCGGTTCGCCCTTATTGGCTGCGAAGATGGTAAGGCTAAAAATCTGTAAAAAAATTTTTTAAAAATTTCCATTAAAAAAATCACCAATCAATCAATCAAATCAAAACAATCATAGACAATTTTAAATAAATAAAGATAGAAAGAATATATAATCAAATATAAAAATATATAAAGAAGAAAATTTTAGAATAAAATTCTAAAAATATAAATCAAGGGAAAAAAAGTATCGCGGCATTTAAAAGTACGAGAGAAATCTTTAAAAGACTTGGAAAGTCTTATCATTAATAAAAAACTGAAAAATGTTGAGAAATTCTGAAAAAGTCAAATACGCTCTAAAATTTTAGACTTTTCTGCAGAAATGGGAATATTTCCATAAGGGTACAACTATTTATAAAGTTTTTCGATCTCCCTCATTATCTCGGCTCTGGATGAACTCCTGTCCTTGATTCCGTTCTATCGAATCCATAATAATGTTTGCATTAAAGACGTCTCAAACATTTGTATATGTATCAGTCTGTTGATCCGCCTATATGCTTAAGCATCACTAAAAGGTTTGCATACAGCGTTGCCAGACGTCCCGATTTTGGCGGGACGTCCCGATTTTTTAATCAAAATTAAATGTCCCGCCCGGGACATGCTCAGTCCCGCTTTTCGGTGCTAACTCGAGGAAGCGTGGGCGGGTGACACGGACAAGTGTGGACCGGCCGCCAGCCGTTTTATTTCAGAAGACGAATAAGACTCAACTATTTAACGATAGAGTAAATCTGATTTCAAATATTATATTTTTATTAAAATACATTTTCTATCTATTGTTGCTATATATTGTCACGTAAACGTAATTTGAATTCAAATAAAAAAGATAAATATTTATAAACTTCTGATTATACACGTTTTTTTACTATGTCCCGCTTTCGACGAAAGAATCCCGCTATTTCACTCAAAAAGTTCCAAAGTCCCGACTTGGCAAAAAAAAATCTGGCAACGCTGATTGCATATTTAATGAGCGTCGTTCTACCATGAGATTTTGAGTGTTAGGTGGTTTGAGGAGGAGAGCTTTTGGTTGCAATGTTGACAGTATTCATCAACTTGCTATTTATAACTTAGGTAGGTACAGAAACGTAATGGTAAGGCAATCGAAACAATGAGATAATTTAAGCTATCTACTTTTATAAATTAATGTGGCTATTTATATAGTATCTAATATTGTATGCAACAATATACAAATATTAGATAATCATTTAAGTATAATTACATTTTGTTATGACTCATTAAATAACACGTCATTCATTAATTAAATGATAAAGAATTACACATAATGTTCGTTGCGGAATAATTAATAAACAACTTTAAGCCATTTTTACGTTTTGTGCTGTTTAACATAGATCACTCAACGTAGATATCTAAGTGGCATATCTATTGATAAATCAGCGTTTTAGTTCATTACTCATTTCCCTTGACCCGACGGACTGGGATGCGTTTGTGCCCCATTAAAACATCAGTCGCTTGAATATCACTCGTCGAGAACGGTCAACTTGTAAACATGAAGCTAATAATCGTGTTGTTTACATTAGTATTATTCATACAATGTAGTGAGAGCCGGCACACCGGCTGGTTTCCGCAGAACCTAGTCGACGCATTCACAAATAAAACTTCCCAAATCACTAACTATGTACGGTCTAAAGGAAGAAGCCTCAAACAGTTCTACGTTGAAAATGTACGAAATAAAATAACTACATACCTCGGCTACAATAATCAGACTGAATCGGAAGATGGAATAGACAATCAAGCGAGAGTAAAAAGGAAATTTAAAAGTTATGTCGAGAGTGCCCAAGCTAATGAAAAAAAACTTTTTGACGTTATTGCTCCGAAAAAATTGGAATATTCATGCGACGATAACGATCCGAGTATTCACATGAGCACACCGCAGCTAATTGCCCTTCATGGATATCCGTCGGAGTCTCACACGATTGTCACAGAAGATGGCTACATTCTCACTATTCATAGAATCCCTCATTCCCGTAATGGTAAAAGGCAAAATATCCCACGCAAAACGGTTCTATTACATCACGGTCTTCTTGGAAGTTCGGCGGATTGGGTCCTCGCGGGACCGGAAAAAGGTCTGGCATATATATTATCTGAAGCTGGTTACGATGTGTGGTTAGCAAATGTTCGAGGGAATACATACTCTAGGGCTCATTTAACCCTTAACATCGATACGTTCGAATTTTGGAACTTCACATTTCACGAAGTTAGTCAACATGATTTACCTGCTGTGATTGATTATATAATGGATAACAAAGGCTGGGATACAAAAATAAATTACATTGGCCATTCAATGGGTACTACAATTTTATTCGCCTTACTTTCAACGAAAACTCATTACAATAAAATACTGAGGGCAGGCTTCGCGTTAGCTCCTGTCGCCTTCATGACTAACATTAAAAGTCCTATTCATCTTCTAGCAAGATATAGTAACAACTTGGAATATTTACTAAAACTTCTCGGTGCAAATGAGTTTTTACCACAAAACGCTGTTTTAAGATGGCTATCAAAACATGCCTGTGAAATTAATCATTACGAAGAAGCGATATGTGAGAACTCAATGTTTGTTCTGTGCGGACACGATGAACGTCAGTTCAACAGAAGCCTTCTCCCTATAATATTAGGACACGTGCCAGCCGGTGCATCGACAAAAACATTGATTCATTACGCACAAGAAATCAGAAATTCGGGTCGTTTTCAACAATTCGATTATGGCGAGGAAGGCAATTTAAAAGAGTACGGAACCATAACTCCGCCGGAATATCCTCTACACAAGATTACTTTACCGATTGCTTTATTGAGTTCCGAAAACGATTGGTTAGCGAGTGATGTGGATGTTACGAACTTGTATGTACAACTTGCAAATCCAATTGAACATTATATTGTGCCATTAAAAGAGTTCAATCATATTGATTTTCTATGGGCGGTAGATGCCCCTAAATTAGTTTTTGAGAAACTACTTCAGTTATTAGAAGAAGGTGTTACGAAACCATTTTTTAATATTAACTCGCATTAAATGCTTTTAAGCTAGGTAGTACGTTTTATTTTCATTGATTTGTTATTGTATTTATAGTGTTAAAAAATAAATACAAACGTTAAAATATTTTTTTTTTTCACTTAATTTTAACAGTATATCCTAATAAAGCTATGATTGCTAATAAATTTCTTGTTTGTTTATATTTTTCAATTAAATTCACACGGATATAATTTCATTCATAACATAAAAATTACACAATAAAAACAAATTAAAATATGGTCAATGTAGGCATTAGCTTATTCCATTCTGGATTTTTTAATAATGCAAGATAAAATATATAATAATGTAAGATAAAATGTAAAAGTAATAATAAAGTAATTCAGTTAAAACTTTGACAATAGATAGTTATCATATTATATAACCATTAAAATTACGAGAAAACCAGAACAATGTTTAATAATAGTCATTTGAATAGGTAGATATGATTTTTTTATCACTCGCAACGGAAGTGCTATACTGGATAAAATACCAGAAGTTTCCTTTTTTTATAAAATTATCTGATTATTATTGTTTTTTTTTTACATCAATATATGAGGTCAGAAATTTAAAAGATTTTTTTGTGCATTTAAATTATAATAAATAACACAGGCCCACAAAAAAGTAGGTACTCTGTACCTTTGATCAGACCTACCTAGGGATTCCTCCTAAATTTTGAGTTAATTGCAAAAAAAAAAACGCCAAAAATAGCCAAACGTCGAAAGAAAGAAAAAAAAAAACTTTTTCGTTAGCATAATTGAATTCTTTCGCGATTTTTGGCCATTTTTAGCGGTTCTTTGCAATTAACCAAACTGATCTCAAATTCGGATTCAGTCTATGGAAATACGTAACCCCAGGTAGGTCTGGTCAAAGGTACAGAGCACTTTTTTGTGTAATTGTTAAAGGATAGGTATATTATACAAAAAATCAGATTATCTATACCTATAATAAAACTGTAATACCTAGGTTTTTGAGAACACTCTATAATCGATGCTTAAGCTGATAATTTATTTATTTTTTAATTTTTGTCACTTTGTCTGTCTGTATCTTGGCCGAACATTAACGATACTACTGGATGAATATAAATGAAACATGGCACAATTTGAGTTTATACTACAAGCTAGGACACTGCATACTGTTTATCCTGAAATTTAGTAAAGTTCCTTTGGCAGAGGATGAAAGTAAACATATATTAGTTATAATTCGTTAACACATTCTCCGATTTCATTAATTTAATTTATTAGAAAGTACCTATTACACTCTAAACATGAATCAGTGGAATTTTCATCAATTACGTTAGTGAAGCTGTACTCACTACAATACTACATACTCGTATCAATGAATTTCAATAGCAAGTTAGTAAATACTTACTAATACACATACCTATAAATATTCAATGATCAAATCAGTGAACTCTCATATTCATACTTTGAATAGTCACTAGGTAATTCTGCGTGGTATGATTCTCAGTGATAAAAGGTGAATAGTCACTTAAAATTGGTGAAATTCCACTGATTCATGTTTAGGGAGCATATTCTAAAGAATGTCCCGTAAATCAATATTTCGTTATATCCAGTGATGTACAAGATACCCTATACAAAGTATCTGGAATACAAAATACAAGATACTTTAAAATCAAGTATTTCAAATACCAGATACAAATACCTTTCTGGAATGGTATTTGAAATACTAGATACAAAATACGTATCTTCCAAATACTTTTTAAAGATACAAATTCTTTTGTAAAAAATAACATTTTATAGAATGTAAGTTTAATTTTTTACGTGAATTATTTACAAACAGGTGTTATATTTGAAAAATATTTTTCTTATTGTAGAGTAAGCATTTAAACTCTTTAAGTTGGTATCTTTATTGTTAAGGTATTGCAGTGTTTTTAAGTCAGGGGTGTTGTCAGTAGACCCTGTGTTTTCGCCACTTGCAATAGAGGAATCAGAATCCTCTAAAAACATTTAAAATTAATGTCACCATAGAAACTTAACCCAGTCATTTTAGGTTTTACCTGTTGAAAAATTCCTAGTGAGCTGATTTTTTGTATACACCTTTATTACGGCGTTGTAATGAAGATGTGAAAAATCGACATTGATATCGTGCCGGCTAAAAAAGTTATAAAGGTCAAAAGGTCACGAAAATCAGTTTTTCGCAAATATCGCGCTACCTATTACTCGGAGGTCAATATAGATCATTATAAAAAATTGTTTGTCGTAAAATTATCTACAAAAAATGCCTCTTGCATGTTTCTGTAAAATTAACCGTTTTTGGAGTAGAGCGCGGAGAAAGCGACTACATGCACTTTTCCTCACTACCTACCCTCGATAAGAATGCAAGGTTCGTTTTTTTTTTTTTACATGGTATTCCCCGTATGAATAATCCATGATATTTAATAATAGATTTTTTTAAGAGTGAATAATTTTTTTTTTTTTTAATGATAATACAGAAAAAATAATATATAGTATATAATATTTTTTTTGTCAATAATTGTCGATATCTTCAGTTTTTTATATCATTAACAGTTGCTGTGAAAACGTCGAGTGGTCTTATTCCTATATTTAAATCGAAATCTTTATTATTTTCATCATTGGTTGATGAACTGTTGAAGAGCATGAAACTAATAAAATAAAGTCTTTAACACTCAAGAAATATTTTTCAACTGACTCAGTATACCTAATTGCCAGAGTTTCACAAATAACAAATAGTAAATAAAAGTTTTTGTGTTAAAACTCCAAATAAAAATCAATAGAGTTTACGCCTTGGTGTATGGTATACAAAATCGTATGTGAGTACATTCTAGTCGCTTTCTCAGCGCTCTACTCCAAAAACGGTTAATTTTACAGAAAATGCATGAAACATTTTTTGTAGATAATTTTATGACGAATAACTTTTACAATGACCTCGATTGACCTCCGAGCAATAGGTCGCGAGATATTTGCAACAAAACTGATTTTCGTGACGTTTTGACCTTTGTAACTTTTTTAGCCGGCACGATATCAATGTCGATTTTTCACATCTTCATTATAACTTCATAATAAAAGTGTATACAAAAATTCAGTTTACTTAGAATTTATCCGCAGATTGAGGCTTAAAATGCCTAAAATGACTGGATTATGTCATATTTTGTGAATGAATGCATAGAATAACTATTACCTACTAAAAGTATTTTACCAAACATAGTATTTACAAGATACTAAGATACCAAACAAAAGGAATTTAGATACAAGATACAAAATACATTTTAAAAAAGTATTTTAGATACAAGATGAAAATACGTATTTTGTATCTTGTATCTGTATTTCAGATACTTGTATCTTAAATAAGTCACATCTCTGGTTATATCATATAATATTTCAAGGTCTTTGGTATAACAGTACAGACATCATACCCCTCGGTTTAGATAATCTTTGAACGAACGGTTCATATCTTAGATTAGCTTGCGCACTTTATAGTAAAGATGCATCGATACGCACTTCGGCCGATATGAAGCCTATAATTTCATTAGAAAAGTTTGACATTCGTGAACGAAAATGCTGGGACCTACATCTAGTAACTTATATGAGCGCAAAAGTAGAGTGTCACATTACAACTTAAAGAAACGTAAATTTGTGTGAGAAATAGTTTATTTATATGCAGCCTAATTTCTTAAATATCGAAGTCGTGAGAAAAAATACAAAGTGAAAACATCAGCATGCAGTTACACAATTCAAATACCTCTGAAATATGGAGCTTTATCCACCTGGTTCATATCTATATAAATGCAAAATACAAGCGATATCGTTAATCTAAAGATTTCTGAGCAATGAATTAAGACGTTTTTTTTAATTAGGTAGAAAGTAAACTAAGAGAGAAAAATTAAAGAAAAAAATTTAAGGTAAACACCTAGTGAAATTACTCTGGTTTCAAACCCAGGACGTTTTTTATGCACCGTAGGTACAATATAAAATCTAAAATACAACTTATATACCATTCTACGGAAAGAAATCTGTTAACTGGGTACCTAATTATAGCACCCAACTCAAGATACAATAAAATTAATAAACAACACACAATACAATATAATAATACATTACTTATATTGTAAAACAATATCATAGGTATAACGAAGTTCACAATGGTCATTCTCTAAATAATCCAAAATGATTCATATTAATATAGACAACAGCAAAACAAACTGAGTCATATAATAAATGGACTTTGTTTATTAAATTGCTAAACACATTGTTACGTTTCATAACGCGTAAGTGAACATGTGTTATCATTTATCAACAACGAATACCAAAGATAACTTAAAACTTAACATTTAAAGTTACGTTACTAAAACAGTTAAAATGCATTACTGATATCAGGACTTGAAACAGAATGTTGTTTTTTTAATACTTTTAAGCCACTGGCAGTTTTAAAAAAAGACCAATAAATACACATTGTTCCTAGAAGAACTAAATTATTTTAATTTTATTACTAAATTAGTTTAATTTGACAAATTTAAAAACTAGTAGATAAAAGTTTTGAATAGATAAATGATAGCTAAATCGTATAAATGACCGTTCTGGTGCGTGCAGCGTGGTACGGAAGAATAGATATTTGTATTTAAGCAATATTTTTTCTGATCTGATAGTTTGTCGTAGGTCCAGATTGTTAGAATAAATACATACTTGATACCTAACAAACGTTTTTATATGATTAATTACCATGATAATTTTGTCTATTTTACTACAATTGAACGGAAATAGAGGAGACTTTGACATTATCTATAATTACAATTTTGAACTGAATCATCCTGTAAACGTCCCACATGTGGGCAAAGGCCTCTCCTCCATATAGGAGAAGGGTTGGAGATTAATTCACCACGCTGCTTAACGATCGTCGATCACTATCAGGTGTCTATGATAACAACCGACCGCCAGCTACACAAAGTTAGCACCCCAAGGAAGGATTTTTGAAATCAAAATGACTTTAATCGATAGGTCTACGTTAGGTCTGTATAGGTCCACCAAAATTTTTGTTAGGTCGCCTATTTTTTTTAATAAATATTTTTAATAAATAGGTCTATTTTTTCAACAAAAAAAAAAAAAAGACCTAACAACCTATCAATAATAGGTTATTAGGTCTTTTTTTAGGTTGTTAGGTTTTTTTTTTTTTTTTGTTGAAAAAATAGACCTATTTATTAAAAATATTTATTAAAAAAAATAGGCGACCTAACAAAAATTTTGGTGGACCTATACAGACCTAACGTAGACCTATCGATTAAAGTCATTTTGATTTCAAAAATCCTTCCTTGGGGTGCTAACTTTGCGTAGCTCCGACCGCCGGCGTTAAGACAACTAACTACTCGTACCACTACAAAACGGTTGTCAGTTGTGGTTTAGGTGACAGTATAATAGATACCCACATATTATACTAAGCTAATAAGATCTGATATGAAATATGGTCCACAAATATGTAAACCTATCTATAATAAATATATCGAGAAAATCGAAGTTGTACAGCGAAAGTTTTTACGTTTTGTTTGCTATAAATGTTCACGCCATCGCTTATCTTTATTTTTCCGAAATATTCCTCATGTACAGACATCGGCCGATAACAATTTCATTATATGTGTAGATACCTTCGATCAATAATATTATTGATCAAAGGTACCTAGATACATAACAAAAATAGATTGTCTGTTGTTAGGTGAATTAATTGTTCTTGATTCTAAATCATAATCATAAAAAAACCTTACAACATATTAATAATAGGTTGTAAGGTCTTTTTTTAGTTGGTTAGGTTTTTTTTTTCATATTTCTTGCCTTCATATTTGTCAGGCGTTAATCATATTTGTTTTATGGGGTTTTCGTGGGGTTTTATGGCTTCTCCCTCCTTTATTTTATATGGAATACCATTTTTTAGCAACAATATTTCTAAAAAAAAAAAATTGGGGCCATTTTTCATAAAAGCCGCGATTGTAAATAATTACCAATATAAATTTTAATTACTTAAATATTTATATGATTTAATACAATGTTGTTGGTGTATCTAGAAATATTATGTTTGTCTTTATCCTTTATACCTAATAAATTTCTCAGTCGACAATGATTTTATAAATATTTATACTTTCTTATCAATAATTTTTTGTCTCTCGATAAATAAATAAATAAATTTTACAGATGTCAATAATTTGACTGTCAAATTGTCAATGTGACCGTAAACGTCAATTATGCGAATTATACCAAAGAATTATACGATATGGCCGATTCTGTCATATAATTTGATATAAGATTTTCAATTTTGTAAATAATATAACGTAAATAGATTTTTAATGCAAGGTCTTAGAAACTATAAATAAAATACAAATAATGGCTTATGTTAGACGGTGGCGATCTACGGCGATTATAAGTGCATTCATTGGTGTGCTAGGACTAACTCTATATCCTATTATTATAAGTCCGATGATAGATCCTTCTGAATACAGTAAGATACGTTAAAATGACATAATTTTAATAAAATAAAAATATAATTTAGTTAGTTTTTTGCAATATTCGTACAAAAATATAATGAACTGGGTTGTCAATTGTAGCATTTTGTATTAAAATTCGTAGAAAAATATACTCTCATTAACAATGAAATATATAGAGATGTCAATATTTTAATATTTTTATTGCTTATTAAACAGTCATATTGATGCAATTTTCTTCACAGAGAAAATTCAAAAAGAAACTAGGAAGAATATAAAACAAGAGGACATTCAACCTGGAAGTAAGAATTGTTTTAATATCTAAGTTCTTTTTTGTAATTAAACATAAGTTTTAGTCAAATGTTTTTGAAGAATTTTATGAATTGACTCATCATTATTAGCTT
This sequence comes from Euphydryas editha, assembly GCA_036937285.1. Taxonomy (NCBI): domain Eukaryota; kingdom Metazoa; phylum Arthropoda; class Insecta; order Lepidoptera; family Nymphalidae; genus Euphydryas; species Euphydryas editha. The sequence continues at coordinate 10,031,871 of JAUPFZ010000018.1, forward strand.
GAGTAACTTACTGATCACTCAGAATGTAAACTTCTGTCAAAAAGTATTATAAATTAGGTAGTTATTCTTTTTAACTCTTGTTATTCTTTATTAGTTATTCTTTCAACTCTTTGAGTTGAGACAGCCTGTAAATGTCTTATTGCTAAAAGGGCCCCTTCTTTCATGTGAAAGAAGGCCTTTTTTATTTACCTTGTTGTTGCTGCTCATCAAGGCTTAATCCACAATGCTATAGTATAACAAATTATTTCCTTACCAAGAGTAACAAATATTATTAGGTGTTTATATTAAAATCTCTCAGAGACATGACTGCATTCACTTTGAGAAAGACTCGAACCCACAACCACTCAAAAATCTAAATCAAAATAAGTGTCGAGCTTTTTTGATATATAAATTATTGTGTACAGTATGATTTGTTTGGTCTATGGTGGTCTTTTTATTCTAGGATAACTTCAGATTTAATTTTTTTTACTAGTTTTAAATTTTTTTCAGATATGAAAGTCTGGTCAGATCCGTTCGGCCGCAAAAAGCCTGAAAGTGAATAAACTTAACATAAGGTTATTTATTATGATAGAAGGTAATACAAAATATATTTTAAAACATGTTACGTAGTTGTTACTGTGTTGTATGAAATAAATTAAAAAATATATTAATACTTTTTTATTTACTTTTATTTTTATTATAAGTACATATTATTTATAATAAATATAATATTTTATTGACAGATATTGGAAAAAGTAGTCATTATGGAAATATCTTAAAAATATAAAAAGAGCCCCCTCTTTTCTAAAATAAATTAAGACTTTTTGTTAATCACACTATTCTTACTTTAAATTTATTGAAAATTATTTTCCACTTTGTAGTTTGGTAAACTATTATTTATTTAATTTTTTTTAGTTCTAAAACCTACAAAGGCGTGTTTATAAATTTTATTTATCTTTTCTGTAAAAAAAAATTAAGCCATGAAGATGTCAGCATGCACCCTGGTGCTTGGGACAAAGACACAATCGGGTATCAGATATGGAAAACAGCAAATCGCGAGAATCGGGTATCCCGAGTATTGGCAAGGATAATAAGACAAACTATTTAAATCATTGCATTGTCATAAGTCCTTGATAAGTTTACAGTTTCAAATCAATCTGACGTTTCGAAGGGGTTGAAAATCACTTTCAAAGATTCGATTACATAGATACATACCAAGCTAGTAACAGCATTCTAAAATATATAGAGAATCTAGGTATTTTGAGTTTTATTTGTAATTCAAAAATAGATTTAAATATAGATCATATCTTCATCTATCATTGTACTGATGTTTTAAATTAAAAAATATATATATCTAGATACCATAAAAATCTTGGTGATATTTATTTTAATGAAGTGCTGCCATCTATTATTGTTTCCGAAACAAAATGTGGTAAGATTTTACGTTATTAACTATAACACTAGGTGGCGCTGTAAGTACATTTTATTGTTTTCAAACAATTTAGATTAAACGTGATTACTATATAATTATTATAATAAATTATTGCATTGTCATCGGTCCTTGATAAGTATGCAAATTTCCAATCCATCCGACGTTATGAAAGGGGTAAAAATCACGTTCAATAGTTCCTTTACATAGCTACATACCAAGCTAATAAAAGCATGTTAATAATAGTGCAAAATGGGTAAGAGTGAAGTAAGGAATTGATGATAGTATTGTGACCGAGAAGAGATCTAAGAAATGAAAGGATTTAGCTGAATGTGACACGTTTTAAAGAAGATCTAGTTGCAGAGTCATGAGCAGGGAACAGACTGTACGTGTAGAATAATTTTTTTCGAAAAAATACCACTTACGGCCAGAACATCATTCAAAAACTAAACTTAATGGACAGTATTAAGGAACAAAACTCCTATTTGTGTGGGTTAATTTCTTTTGTGCCTGTTCAACGGCGCAGGTCTAGGGTAAGTAGTTATAATCGTTCTGGTGTGGTGTAGTGGTGCCAGTAGTCGCCTCAATACGCGCGCCGGTGGACGCGGGTTAGATTCCCACTCGGAAGATATTTGGATTTTTACAAATATTTGTTTCGGAACTGGGTGTATGTTCTTATGGGGCTCTCCACCGTGCCTCGGAGAGCACGTAAAGCCGTCGGTCCCGGTTGTTTATCATAGACACCTGATAACGATCGTTACTCATGGTAATATGCACCAAACCACAGTGAGCAGCGTGGTGGATTAAGCTCCAACCCTTCTAGATGGAAAAAGGCCTTTGCTTGGATTCAGTTCAGTTCAGTAAAGTTTATATGATAAAAGTTTTATGAAACTATGCAGTTTTTACACCTTGATAATCCCAAATTTATATAAATTTGCGTGCTAATTCTTTGTTTCATTATTCAGGTCCCCTGCCCACATCAGATGAAAAATATAAGGATGTGATAGTTCTTTCAAGGTTCTGCAGAAAAATACAGGCAAAGCATTACTTTTTAAACTTGCCCCACAACAATGAGACAAAAAAAAAAAGAAAACATGAAAAAAGAACAGAATGACAGCCATTTACTTTTTAATAAGCTAACAATTGTTTATAGTAATCAAACTGTTCATTTCTATACAATTTGCAAATATATTAATTGATTCAAATGTATGTCTTCAGTGGCTCTTTCCTGCTTACACAATACAATACTGACTCACCATGAAAGTTAAAATGTGTGCCTCACTATCGAACCTGTAATGATAGTTGTAAGTTTTGATTGAAATAAATAAATAAATAAGTTACCTTTAGTGTAAAAAAAGGGTTTAGTTCACAAACAGTGCCGCTTTTCCCGCCCTTTTATATTGATAGCGTGTTTAAGCAATGGCCATTTTAATACAAAAGAGTAAATAAAATTAAGAATTAGGTAATTAAATAATATGCCACATAAATATATGTATATATTTTATTATTTGGTTCTTACATTAAAATTTAACTTTAAAATTGCTCTCCTGAAAAGATTGGTTAAAATGACTTAACCCCTTTTCCCCCTGGCCCTTCATACAGTTACATCTGTCCATATCGACTTATCTGTCACTGTCAAAATTTTTATTAAAAAAATACTTATATGTATATTTACAGAATGTGCTCCTTTTTTAGATTAAAGATCTCAACTTTAATATTATTAATAAATGAATAATAACACAAAATCATTTATTACATAAATAAGATATATATTTATTATAAACTGACGATTAACTAATTTATACATCAAAAACTTTTCCCATATTAAATGAGTAGCACAATGTTTATATACCTTTATTAACATCTGACGTTAGCATTGTCATTACCCTATCTAAAGTATTGACATTGATTTGTCAATAAGATTCTAGCGTCAATATATTATAAAAAGCTATAGGACTGACATATATTTACAAGGACACAACATTAAACATATCTGAAAAGGACTTAGACATAGTCATAATAGTCTATATTTTTAAGTTTAAACCTATATTAAAGATCAGTTCAAAAATTTAACTAATATATAAAATAAAGGATATTCTCAAAATTAATATTACATAAATAAACAATATCATTATTTTGAATGCACTTTCGTGTTACATATTTTCTTATGGCAATATTTTAAATGTTAAAAAAAAAATTGTGATTATATTACATGATGCTTGTTCTAGAGTGAATGATTAAATACATTCATTCAGTCGTTGGTCTTATTCGTTCAGCTGTTTCTTATTTTTTATAAGACATGTGAGATTTGATTATTCATTAAAAATAAGAAAATGCAAAAGGTACATTGAGCGATACAAACAATTTTTTTTCTTCGCTTTTAGAAAAATAACATAAAAAAAAATATTTTACGTTTTTTAGTTTTATTTCTATTCTAATATTTATATACAATAATTTATATACGAATTAAGTTTAAATTGTATTTATATTTACTATATTAATCGTATAAAACCTCTAATAAGCATTATATAATAAGAACACGAGACATCACGAATATATAGTTAATATATCTATTGCGCGTTAGACTATGATTTATTAAAATAAAAATATCACTATGCTCCTTATAAAAAAATTGTAATAGCTGATATATTTCTGAGATTTGTTAAGATTCATCAATAAAAATCATCTTAAACTTGCAAATGATGATGAATAAATATATGATGATATCTATCATCATCATCATCAACTATATATGACATTTTCATTTCCGAGTTTTGAAACATTCGAAAATACACATTGTAAAATCGTATAGGATGAATAACAATAGTTTTGAGTTCACACATGTTAACAAATCCCGAAATTTTCATTATTTCAAATATAACTTGGAAGATCATATATACATTTCCATTTAGACCAAAATGATCTCCATTCAAAAAATATTACAAATTAATCCAATATATTGTTAAAAAAAAATATAAATATATTGTTTAAAAACTCAAAAGCTAGAAAGAAAATTTATTATTTTCTTTTAATAAAAACGTATAATCTTTACTTTATAGTATAAATATAAAACTATTATCAATATTCTTTTTAAAAACTTCATTCATTTATCTTTAAATTCTCCATTCTTTATTTTGACAGTCAAATCAAAATTACTATTACATATGCTAATTTAGTGCCATTTTTATATTTTTAAATTAAAAAGATAATTCATGACAACCAAAAACCATTCACAACATGTTTTATTATTATCTGTGCCTTAACATTTAATACCCATAATTGATGCAATTTCGTTGCTCTCATTTTTATTTAAAAAAAAAAGAAAAAGATTTTTCAAATTCCATTATATAATTTTAATTATTTTAAAATAATAATTGATAAAATAAAGCTAGAATTTATATAAAATAGTTTTCATTAAATAACCATAGACAATATAATGGTTTGTAGTTATAGGAAAACTCCTTTAGCATTTTGAATTTTTTTTTTAAAGTTATCAATCTATGAAAACGAAATTATCTTTTAAAAGTTCGTACGTCTGAATATCATACATTTAAAATAATTTTACACATACAAAACACAATTTAATCAATAAGAAATATAAAAATGTTTTAAGGATAATATAAGTACTAATTTATATTGGTGTATCTGTTAATATCACTTTGTTTATGATACAGCGCAGTCTTATGAAATCCGTAATAATTAATATTTTATTACTATCGCAATAATAAAATCATTTCGAAACGTTTCATTTTAATTAATACGTAACTTTTTTCACAATTAACAATATCACATTTGCGCAAAATACTTATATTAACCTTAAAAAACTTTCAGCCAATGATAATGTAGCAAAAATACACCATGTTTTTAGATGTCAAAATTCCTTGTCACAGATGTCCTAAAAATTAAATCACATTTATACGATTATATCACTTTAAAATCACTTTTCAATTATTAAGCGTCTGTTTTTATGTCCAACGATTTTATAATTACTGTACAAATTCGATATCATCGCCGACCTGCAAAAAAAATGTGAAAATAATTGATTAGACACAAATTAAAATATAAATTTATTCTATAAACAAATTTCCTCCACTCAAAAGCCCGCAGTATTTGTGAAAAAGTAAAACTTGTGTCCGAAAATACTCAACACAAACATAAACCGCGACAAAAAACTGTATATATGTTACAGTTAAAACTAGTTTTTCTATAGAACCCGTTTTCCCTAATTAGAACTAGTTCTTGCTAAATGCTTTTGTTAAAATATACAAAAGTATTTGTCATGAGCGGGAATCGAACCCTCGACAGCTAGCGGAACTGCCATTTGCTGCAGCAAACTGCACTGATGGGGTATTAAAAGGGTTCAATTTCAAGTGATTTTTCATAATTTCCTTATCGAATAATTTGTTTAAATTATAATTACTTTTTACGATTTGAAACTGGCTGTAGATAGAACGTGTGAGTCGATACCAGACGGAAGCGGATTCAAATCCTTATGGATTACGACGCTTTACAGCGACAGATTTCAAGATTTAAATTTAACCTTAAAATTCATCTCAGGTTCGTTATGTGGAAATCTACATGTTTCGGAAGACATTCTGAGACATGTTTATTCGCTAAGCAGCAGTAAAGTAGCGTGACCGATTAAGCTCCGACCCCTCATAGAAGATTAGCCTATACTTGGTCATATACAGGTTGTTTTCATTATGTATAATTTTCAAAAAAAATTTTTTTCTTCAACTGTCGGACTAAAAATATACAAAAGTATATAAAGTATACAAATTTTATTTACCTGCATGAAATATTCATACTCAGTTCGATAGCACGAATTATTTTGGAGTGAAAACCTAAATTTGTGAAACGTTCCCCTTTTAGACACGACTGCAAAATAAAAAATGACAAGGTTATTTATATAATTTTTCATAAAAACAAAAAAAAAAATATTGAGAGAAAGAAAAATTGGTGCGGCTCTTACTAACAATTCTAATTATGTAAAGCTGAAGACTAATCCTTATCTCGCTATCTTCAGATCTGATTTGAAAAGTTTTTTTTTTTTTGAGGAATAATTATAATAAAAGTGGAACAATTATCATAAATCTGGAGGCACGGCAGTGCCTCCGCCAAGTCGAGCAAAAAAAAAAGTGGCACGGCCGTACTATCTTTTCTCGAAGCAACTCAGGCCATTTTCGACCCCCTATAACTTCGTTGTGGATAAAACTAGAAGTCTGAATTTTCAATACCCAAGCAGGCATTGTATAAACACGGTATATTTCAAATTTCATTGAATTTGAACCAGTAGTTTAAGAATTATAATTAGTCAAAGTTTCGAATTTTGTCACTCACTGACTGACCGATCATCAAAACTCTAAGGCACTTCTAGCAGACACAAAAGCTTCAAATTTAGAATACCATTAGTGTTTAGTATATAAACCAAGGCAAAATTCAAATATTTTCCAATTTCGGTCCAGTTTTCTAGATACACCAACTGCATAAATAACTTTGTAATCCCATATAAATATATAGGATTACAAAGTTACATTTGTAGTGAATGAATCAATGTACCCGTACAAGTATAACATAGTGGAATAATAGGTGTAGATAGGTACCTAGATATAATTATCTTCAAAGGTAACCTGTAAAATGGTCAACGGAATGAAAAAGCAAGAATGGGACATGTCTTATGTAGCTGTACCAAAATCACGCAAGGTATTAAAGAACACTAATAAATTATAACCGCGACTGGCTGAGGTGATTTGCCCGCTCCACGGCTTCCACGCTTCCCGTACGTAAGTTATTTTATTTTATTCAGTTGGCAGCTATATTAAACCTATCCCTCTAATCGGTTTCTACACTGCATTGTAGCAAAACGCTCAATCGCTTGGCGGCATGTCTTTGCCGATAGGGTGGTAACTAGCCACTACCAAAGACTCCCACCAAAGCAGATCAGAGAAAGAAAATATCCTCTGCCGGGGATTGAACCCGGAATCTCCCGCTTAATATACAACAGCGCGCACCATTTCGCCAGCGTGATCATCATTTTTGAGTTCATATAATTATGTCATTATTAGAATGCACCTGATTGATTAAGTGAGTCATAACAGCAATAACTGTTAATTAATGTATATTAACATTTAATAAATAAAAATAAATATAGAAAATAAGGACTCAAAATAACTTTTGTATTTTAAAGCTATAACTTCTTGATGAGAGTAAATTTTTATACGATGCGCGTGTACTCTGTGACAAAAAACCGACAACATAAAGCTAAGTAGTAGGCGCCGCGCAATTGCGCTAACTTACTTAATTGCGCTGGATGTGTCAACTCACTTTTTACAAGCTTTTATTTTGTTTCACCTGTCTCGATATTTGTCATCAAATCTTGCAAATTAAATTTGATCCAAAATAATAGTAAATCATGTGACAATGCAATATTATGATTACATGGTACTGATTTGATGGAGGAGCTAGAAGGTAGCCAAAGGAAGGATTTTGGGCCCGTTTGAGTCCTCTAGACGAGTAAGTTTGTCTTTCAATGGTAACCAGGGTCTGGTGATGAAGTTGGAATGTGGTCATAGGAACTCAGTAATGAAACGACGCAACCCCATCGAGTTTTGGCTCGTTTGGTTCGTCTTAACGAATACTTTGTTTTGAAATGGTTACCAGGGTCTGATCTGATAATAGAGCTGGAAGGTGGCTATAGGAACTTCGCAATTAAACGACACAAACTAATCGAGTTCGGGCTCGTTTGGATCGTCTTGATGAGTAGTTTGCCTTTCAATGGTAACCAGGGTCTGGTGATGGAGCTGGAATGTGGTAATAGGAACACCTTAATGAAAACTACGCAACCCCATCGAGTTTCAGCTCGTTTTATTCGCCTTGACGAGTACTTTGTTTTTAGATGGTTACCAGGGTTTGATCGGAGGATGGAGCTGTAAGGTGGCCATAGGAACTTCGCAATGAAACTAAACAACCTCATCGAGTTCGGGCTCGTTTCAATCCTCTTGACCAGTAGTTTATCTTTCAATGGTAACCAGGGTCTGATGATGTAGCTAAAAGGTGGTCAAAGGAAGTCAGTAATGAAACGATGCAACCCCATCGAGTTTCAGCTCGTTTAATTCGGCTTGACAAGTATTTTGTTTCAAGACGGTTACCAGGGTCTGATCTGATGATGGAGCTGAGAGGTGGCAATAGGAACTTTGCAATAAAACGACACAACCTCATCGAGTTCGGGCTCGTTTGAATCGTCTTGACGAGTAATTTATTTTCCAATGCTAACCAGGGTCTGATGATGGAGCTGGAAGGTGGTCATAGGAACTCTATAATGAAACGACGCAACCACAACGAATTTAGGCTCGTTGATTCGTCTTGATGAGTACTTAATTTTTAGATGGCTACCGGGGTCTGATCTGTTGATGGAGCTAGAAGGCAGGCAAAGGTACTTCGCAATGAAACGACAAAACATCATCGAGTTCGGGCTCGTTTGGATCATCTTGACGAGTAGTTTGTCTTTCATGGTAACCAGGGTCTGCTGATGGAGCTGAAAGGTGCTCATAGGAACTCTGTAATGAAACGACGCAACCCCATCGAGTTCGGGCTCGATTGAATTGTCTTGACGAGTAGTTTGTCTTTCAAAGGTAACCAGGGTCTGATGATGGAGCTGGAAGGTGATTATAGGAACTCTGTAATAAAACGTCGCAACCCCATCGAATTTTGGCTCGTTTGATTTGTCTTGACGTGTACTTTGTTTTTAGAGTTACCAGGGTTTAATCTGATAATGGAGTTGGAACGCAGTCATAAGAACTTCGCAATGAAACGACACAGCCTCATCGAGTTCGGGCTCGTTTGAATCCTCTAGACGAGTAGTTTGTCTTTCAATGGTAACCAGGGTTTGATGATGTAGCTAGAAGGTGGTCATAGGAACTCTGTAATAAAACGACGCACCCCAATCGAGTTTCGGCTCCTTTGATTCGTCTTGACGAGTACTTTGTTTTAGTGATTTTTCAGGGTCTGTTTACAGATGGCGCGCACCAACCATTAACTCGGCGCATCGTCTTATTATAAGTATAACTTTTTACGTACGTACATAAGTAAGTATACATTCACTTTTTTAAATATTTTTTAAAAGTTTATTTTTATGGAAGTTTAGGTGTAAAAAATCGACAGCAATCTGACAACACTGTTTCCGGCTAAACATACTTCATTCATCTCTCTTGTCAAGTATTTCAAGTTGTCAACTTGAGATTACAATATGTATGACATGACAATCAAATTATATATCTGTATCGTATCGGAAAAGAAAAAGAGGAAGAATATCTACAAAAATAAGAAAAGCTCATTAGACCTAGCGAAGGCTTTATGAAAATACGTTGTTGATATTAAAGAAGTAGAAGACACCGGAAAGGAAAATAAGTAGGACTGTCTACAAAAAGAAATGAGATGCCATCAAAAACATAACTTGTAAAAAGAAACCAAGTCTCGCAACTCACTTCTTCTTCCGTAAAAAGTTGTGAGATCCATGTAATACCAAGTCGGCTAATTTATTCAAACCCTACTTAAGGGTTCTTCTGTTTTAAGTTATTACGTTAGTAGCTAACCTAACAACATCGTATAGTGATCATATCAATATTAAAAATCTTTGATGTTTTAAATAAATAGATTGACTTGGCATGAAAACAATGTATCTAAGAAGTAACACATAGGAATATTATATTAAATTAGATTGTTTAGTGCGATTGCCAAGTCAGTCTATTTATTTAAAACATCAAAGATTTTTAATATTGATATGATCACTATACGATGTTGTTAGGTTAGCTACTAACGTAATAACTTAAAACAGAAGAACCCTTAAGTAGGGTTTGAATAAATTAGCCGACTTGGTATTACATGGATCTCACAACTTTTTACGGAAGAAGAAGTGAGTTGCGAGACTTGGTTTCTTTTTACAAGTTATGTTTTTGATGGCATACTTGTTTACCAGTCGGCAGTCATCTAGTTACTAATATTTTAGCTATAATGTTATTTTCTATTTAATTAATTTTTAATTCTATGGCTAATGAGATTTATGGCCGATGAAACGATGTTAATATTTTGATATGCAAAACGGACTAAACTACAAATAAATACATTTAATAGGTATATCAAAGGTGAAGGTGAGTACGTAGCGATTACGTGGTTACATTGTTCACAGAAAGTCGCTTACAATGTCAATATAACATATTTAGAAACTATAAATATGTTGGAAAGTCACTGACCCCAGACGTTATCAGGCATTATATTAAACGCACTAACTTTTAAAGGTTTTAGGAATGGCTTCCACACATTAGCGTATCGCGAGTACAACATCATACATTTAATTGATTAATGAACGTCGAAGACGGGCGTCGAGTCACATTAATCGGTAATACTGGAAGTATGTCCGGAGGTCGTTCAACATATAGTCTCCATCCATATATATTTTTATGCACTAAAGTATCGAAATATGTGCGTATTGTCATATATTTATTGTATGGAAGTAGCATACACTCAGGGCCGGATTTAGGGAAGGGCAACCGGGGCTACAGCCCCGGGGCTTCCACAAAAGAGGGGCCCCCACAATAGACTTCGGAAGAAAAAATTCAAATTCAGACTAGTAAACTTCAGATAATTCTTGTTTCCGATTATATTTATATGTTTGTTAAATAATAAAAGAACTATACTTGCTTTCACAATAAATTATTTATTGAAAAACTCGACTCCAAAAAAATGTCTATTTTAGGTGTGGAAAATAATTTGGCGCCAAGGGACCTCCACTCCTTTGTTGCCCCGAGGCCTCCAGACCTCTAAATCCGGCCCTGCATACACTATAAAAATATCGATATGTACTGACGGTAATAGTGCCATAGTTAGGGATTGGGGCGATACATTAAACCTTGAAAGGATTTTCATTTACGCATTTTTTCAGTATCGCGCGTACTCAACAACCGCTCTAACATACCTGTATAATCTTTATTTATTAATTTATTATAATCGTACATTAAGCCACAGAAAGGATCTCCCACACATTAACGCACCGTACAACGACAGATCTAATTCTCCAAGAAGACGATCTTTACGCACTATCTAACGTTCCAACAAAGTTGAAATGAAATGAAAATATTTCGCCATAAGATGATTTAACACACTTAACGAATGTAAAAAAAAATCGTTTAAAATAAATACGACAAATTATTACAAGCTAATCTCTAATGTCTCGGTAGACATTACCTTAATATTATATCATCGGCTTTATTAAATATTACAATAAATAACTTAATCTAATGTACCTAGTGTTGGCCGAGAGAGAAAAAAAGGCGGAGGAAAAATACTCTCGGTACTCTTTTAAAAAATTTAACGTCATTATACAAAAATAAATAAATAATGCACAGTTGTACCACATGGGTAAAGAAACGAAACAAAGACAAAGCTTCTAAGGAGCGAGTAAAATTGATACCTATTTTGGTAGGGTTGGCAAAGGAGAATAAAATTATTGTTCATACACACTACAGTAAACTATATTTACACTTTTATATTAAAATACTATTAAAATATGTTAAATTATAAATAATAATTATAATTATTAAATTATAATTAACATTATTAAATGAAAACACGAAGCGCGACGTGTACTGCAGCCCTTGAGTTTGAGCACTCGCCGAGCCGGTGAAGGCCGGTCTCTCTCCGTACGTAACTAAGCGCGAGTGCTCACACACACACACACGCGCGCCTCGAGCTTGTAGTAGTGTACCCATCGTAACGCGCTTGTTGAAGCTCTGTCTCTGTTCCGTTTCTTTACTAATGTGGTTGTACCGTGTGTATTCATCGAAAGGGATGTCACTCACCGACCACGTCGTTATTGCCGCTAAACCCGCAGATTGCGCCTCTGGCGTCGTCGTTTGAGGCTTCGGCGAACGCCTTGGCACACACGTGTCCGTACGTGTTCTGCGCGTGCCAAACGTGTAGCGTGCCCTTGTCTGACACGCAGCACACCAGAGAGCCCGAAACGTTGAAATTGATGCTACAATACAATAACCTCTTAATCTGGGGCCACACTAACGGGAAATGACGTTTAATATTGCGATGAACGTAGGTGTAGCCATGACTTAAAAGCGATAATTTGACAACGGCAATTATCCGTTTGACGTTAGGCGATAATTCAAGTGGCGGTATAGTATAAGCGCCTTCATGTTGAACGTTCAAGCCACTCACTTTATCGGGTTAAAACTTAAGACAATATTTATCGCAATGTTAGGCATTGACGTTCCCCGTTAGTGTGGCCCCAGCGTTATTGAAATCGGCAACCGGTGCGAGTAGTCGCCTCAAACCAAGTGCCGGCGGTTTGCGGGTTCGATTCACGCTCGGAACAGATATTTGTATTTGTACAAATTTAGTTTCCTGTCTGGGTGTCTGTATTTGTGGGTCTCCTCACCGTGCCTCGGAGAGCACGTAAAGCCGTCGGTCCCGCTTGTTATCATAGACACCTGATAACGACCGTTACTTATCATCCGAAAATGACGCGCGAAGTGCTCTTTCTGCAAGGCAACGCGCCCATTCACATCGCACATGTTACGAGGCAAGACCTGAAAGACACGGGGTTCTCAAGAGACTGAACACCCTCCCATATAGCCCAGACCTAGCACCTAGCGATTTTTCCCGTATTCCTATTTGAAAAAGGACTTACGGGGCCGGAGATTTGCAGATGACAACGAAACGAAAGCTGCGGTTGATCGTCATTTAGAAGAGAAAAATACAGAATATTTTTTGGGTGGGTTAAAGGCACTGTATGCGAGATGTGAGAAATGTATTTCACTTGAGGGAGATTATATTGAAAAACAAAAAATAGAAACCATATATTTTCTTTCATTTGGTACATTAGGCCGCGGACTTATCAGCCGTTCCTCGTATATGCGTGTGCTTTTAAAATGTTTTGCTTGAATATACTTTAGCGTCAATCCCGCTTTTTGTACAATATCTTTAAAACTAAGTGTATTGTAATACATCTGGTATGATATATCCGCTATTAATATAACATAGAAAACATTTTAATAAACTTACCAATACACGTCAGCGTAGTCCGAGCCGCGTCTCAACTCGTGAAGCATAACCTTAGCCACTGTGTCCCACAGTCTTATTACATTACCCCTTTCGGACGCAGTGGCTAATTTAAATCCGTCACTTGAGAGGCTGATGGAGGCCAGCTGGCTTTGATGACAATTAACTACAGCGGGAGAACTTGATATACCACCTATAACTGCTCGAGATATGTCCTACGACAGAAAAAAATATTTATAATTATATTAAGAGAGGAAAAATAATTTTAGTTGTCAGAAAACTGCATTGTGCAGAAGTTACTTTAGTTTCGGTATCCCATTAAGTATGTTGGTTCCCATTTCGGAGGCAGTGGTCAAATTTGAACCGTTAGCCAAGGGACTGATACAGCCTAAGCGATTGCTTTCGACGTTTTATAGCTGAGGAACTTAATTCAATGTCAACTGTTTGACATATGTTTCGTGAATTAAATTTATCTGCAATTAACATTCAATGAAGCCTTACAGGTTGTATGCGATAGTCACCGATCTTCCGGTTCCGCCGACTTATGTTAAACACAACATGTACCAAATTTCAATGTTGACTAACGGTTCACAATTTTTTTAGAATATTTACTAGACGTAATTGGTCTCTGTGACAGATTGAATGAACTCAAAATTCCATCTACCTAAAGCAAACACATTATGCACAAGTGAGCTAAAAAATACCTAAAATTTTAAAGGAAAATTAATCATTACTATTGCACTCACCATTAGCTGCACAGAACCAATCCGATGCGCGGGTGCAGCGACTAGTTGTGGTGATTCCGTTGAGGTGTTTAACGTGATCGCGCACAAGGGCCGGGTGTAGGACGGGATCCGCAATAAAGTGATGCGCTCGAGTGATGGCAGTGCTAACACTTGTATAGATGAACAGAGAACTACGGCAACCCTAGGAAAAAATTATGGTTTTTTTAACTCTATTACTATACTCACTATATAACTCGTTTTTTTCTCTCTCTTTAATTATCCGACTGCGTCAGAAGGAGGGTTGTTTTTCGAGAATATGTATGTATAATTGTTTGTGTCGCTCTGCAGCCTGAACGGATTGTTGGATGTTAGCTTGAGAGGTGTCATTAGATTCGTATTTACAGTGAGAGTGACACTGGGTATATTAAAGTAAAAAATAAAATTAATTTCATTTCCAAATTACACCGAAACGCAGTTGGGTTTTTTAGTTTTTTAAATTACTTTGACTTGTATTATTTTCAACTACATTCCATGTTTTCATGTAGAAGTAGAAACTTTGTTGACTTATATAAGACTTTCTGTTTTGTCAAATGAATATTTATTTATTTATTTTATGTTGCATGTTTACCAAGAAATAAAATATAACCATCAATTTTTTTTTAATACGACATTATCCGCGCGATATCATCCGTGTTTACGTTTATGGTTCCTTGTTTCGTTCCTATGCGTTGTTTTGAAATCGAACTGATATTAGTGATATACCGTATAAACGTCCCACTACCAGGCGAGGTCCTCCTCTTATTGTTAATATAGGAGAAATTTAAAGCTTAATCTACCACGCTGCATCACTGCAGGTTATGCGAAATTCCCTTACTATAAGTGATGTTCGTATAAATATATATATATAATTACAACTGGGACCAACAGCTTTTGACCCACAAGGAAATAAAACCAGACTAGAAACGAAATATATGTGCTAAGATGTTTTTACCTTGCATAAAAATCTCCTCTAAAAATTCTTAAAAAAAAAAAGGACATAAGATATTCAACAATATGTACACTTCATCGAATTATTAAAAAACTAGACTATTAAGTTTTCATTATTTTGTGTTATTTTAATAGGTGTTATCTACAAAAAGATACCAAAGTTACCATGTCTTCTACATTAAGCACTACTATAATATAAATTACAATAAATATTAAATTGTCTTCAACGTTACGTAACGTATATACAAATTACCTAAAGCATTAATTTCATCTACAATTCATTTTATTCTTTATGAATATAATTCGAAATAGATATATGGCAGTACACAGTAGCGATATAAAAACAACGGCAGTCGATATTAAATAAAATTATGTGTGTATAAAACGATTTCGTTAAGATTTTATTACAATTAAGAATTATAGAGTAATAATTCTACTTCCAGACGGTGTAATAAGATGAAACCTGAACCAGATTTGAAGGCAAAATTCCAGGAACACAAATTTGAAAATCGCCTTCAATTTCGTTTGATGCTGAAACAAATATAGAGACAAACAAACAAAAAATTTAAAAATAATTGTTTTGACTTCTATTGATCTCATAAACACAGACCCATAATTAGTGTTTTCTTAATATCTATCATATACAGAGATAGGCAGGTACATTTTTATTGAGTGTTTCTTGTTTAAATTTTACAATTTGTAAATGAATAGAATCTACATAATTTCAAGATTTAATTTTTTTAGGATTTCCAAATGGGCGATAATATCTATCACAATGATAGCTATACAATCTGTCTGCCATAGGACTGTGTAATTTTGAAATCTAATCTAATTGTACACTTAAAATAGGGTACTTTCGGTAGTGAAATAGTATATTATTTCACTAGGGAGGGAAGTGTTACATTGCAACCCGTTTCTTTGTTCCCCAAGCCGAAAGAGATTAGTGTTATTCTGTGTCACATACGAATTATTACAAGGAAAATGTTAAAATAAACTATGCGATTTGTCATAACTTTGACATTTAAAACAATACATAAAATAGCTGACAGCGTTTTCGCGGGAATAATCGCGTGTTTATTTTGCCGAAATATATTTATTTGTGGCTTTTTATTAGGAAAATCAACATTTTGAAGTACTTTTTCAAACATACTAGAATACTCTATTTATTTTATACCACAAAAATACAAAAACAAATAATAAATAATTGTATTGTACATACGGTCATATTATGTATTCTGGACGATTTGAAGTTTACATTGCCTTTGTATAAATAATTAAAATATATGAGCATAAATATGTTTTAAAAAAAAACGGCTATTGAGTAATTTCATCACTATCAAAGAGTGAATTGATGGGAATTTACTACTATATACTTTACTTTGATACGTATTTATTTGATACGTTGATACGTTTTACTATGATTCATAACAATTTTAACGAAAATTATAATTGTTTATTAGTATGACTCATACATTAACATAGGGTTAAGGAGATAGAAAACAATTGCAATGGGTTATATTATGCTATAATACTTATATATAATATGCATAGTAACTAAATACATGTTTTTAATTCTTTTATATATGTAAATACGTAAAAAAATTAAAGCGTGTACATTATAATTTATAACTACAGTATGAAAGCATATATGTTACCAATTCCTTATTGTTAAATAAAATTTATCGCTATTTCATTATAACTTAAACCACCGCCTATCTTTCAACTGTAGACGGTGAATTGAAAATACAGCGAACTCGCACCTTAAAACGCGTTTCGACTAAAAACATTATTAGTAAAACTACCTACATCGAGATAATGTTTTAGGTAGGTATATATTATTTAAAACTTATTGTTCTTTTATAAGTGAATTGATGTCGTTTTGAGAATTAAAGTTCTTATAATTATCTAACTGCTTCTTCTTGTTGTTATTATTTATTTATTTATTTGAATTTAGACCTACTTTGCGTTTATTAAATAATTTAATAAAAAGTTATTCATGTTTAAAAGTTATATAATTTATTTTAAATTATAGATTAAAACAAAAACAATAAATTACAATCAATAAAATTGATTTGTATAGAAATCTATTTAAGTAAATTATTTAAACGATTTTAATGTAATATTCAATATAATTATATACTTTAATGATAAAAATATTAACAACTACATTATTACAGTGACTCGTAATTACTATATTTGATTGTGTTTACAGAGCATTAAAAACAAAGATCGATCTTTACTATTTTATAAATAACTTTGTTTTTCGTTGTATACAGTAGATGCTGTTTGCTAAAACAATATGTACCTAATTCGAAATACGTTAGAAGAAGAAATGACAGGGTGACAAGGAATTTGATAATTCATTTAAGAATTTCGAAAATTTTGTACTAATTGCCAAACTTCGACATCTGATAGTGAACACTTTGTCATAACGGAAAACAAAAGATGCAGCAAATATTTATAATATTTAATGTTTACTTTTGTTATACCACGCTACATTCGAGTTTATGAATATATGGAAACCCAATCAAAACAAAACAATGTAATTGAAACAATGTAATTAAAATTAACCAAATTGCCGTAAATTACATTTTAAATGTATATTTTTCAACTATCGAAATATTTATAAGAGAACGTGATGATGTAGTGATTTTTATAGATTTTAGGTCAGTCGGTTAAGGCTTTGTTTATCTTATCGATTTGTGAGTGCGCTGTACGTTTTGCCCATAAGGGACGTTATCTTCGAATGACTGCATATCTAATGAGCTGATTTGTTTAGTAGTAAAATTTTAAAAGAGGGCTCGTATGTATGTATGTATTTATAAAGTAATACACCGAACTTACGCGATAAATAGTACTGAATCGTAACAACGGTAGTCAATATACAGCATTGGCATATATTTATAATGTGACGTAGACGAGGTTTTATCCATGACTTATTTCATTACTATATTATAAAAAAATAATTTAGAACATACTTGTGTAACTAGTCAGACAACACAAAAAACAGTATGATTAAATCCAGATCCATGTAAGTAGGAGTAGCTTAAGTCCGGGTATTTCTGTACAATTTTTATCAAGCTCTATAGACTAAACGGCTTGATGGATAAAATGATATAATTTTTCATCATAATAGTGCATGTGGGAGACGGTAATTTACGTTATAGTAGACGTTTTTACTCGACATGACAATAACAATGGCAAATTGACGGGAGAAAGGGGCGGTCTGCACCGGGCCTTTCGCCATGGGGGCCTGCAAACATTGAGTTACTATTACTAGCGTAAGTAATAATAGTTCAATGCCTGCAAATGTCGATAAGTCCCTGTGATCAAATCAGAAACACACGAGGCAAAAAATAAATACAGTATCTAATTATCTATCTATACTACCAAAATAAGAAGCAGTTTGGAGTTCGAAATCCCATCAATATATTTACGTATACCGTTCACCAATCATTTAAAATTATTAATATAAAGTTACTCCTACTTCTAATATTTAAAATAAAACACTCGAGCGTCTTTCTTTTCGACTTACACAATAAAGAAACACAATAAAGAATAAAAACTATTGAGTTTTAGACAGTGAACTGCTTAGATTAAAACAATTGTTTTAATCTAAGGTGAACTGTTATTACTACGTATGTACTACGTAGTAATAACAGCTCACTGGTTCTAGACGATTTTTTCATTAGACCCTACATTCCGAAGCGGCGGTAGCTTCATATTATTTTTACTTTACCCAAGACATTAGGTAATTACTGTATACTTAAATAAAAATATTTTATGTTTTGATATTCTTTACGACAAAAAAGTATCTCACAATCAGTGAGATATCCCAACGCTAAGTTACGCATGTATTAGTATACAAGTTATATAATATGTACATTAACTAGCTGCTGCCCGCGACGTCGTCTGCGTGAACGCTATTAGATTAAACGTTGTTACAGAATGCGTTGAAGAATTAATGGTTCACTGCTCGTTCTCCGTAGGTGATAGCGTGATAATATGTAGCCTATATGTTGATCCGACTTCTTAATAATATTCGTGCCAAATTTGAAGTAAATCCATGCAGTACTTTTTGAGTTTATCCCGGACATACATACAAACAAACAGACAAAAATTCTAAAAACTATATTTTTGGCTTTGGTATCGATTGTAGATCACACCCCAAGTATTCTTTTAAAAAAATATTCAATGTACAGTTTTGACTTTCCTACCATTTTATTATATGTATAATAGATATATACTTTGTAAAATGAACGTGTTAAAAAATCAAAAACGCAATGAAATTTTGAAGCCTACTTGAATAAAAAAAAAATTGATTTGAATTGTTATATACGATGAAAGAAGAGAATTTATTAAAATGTAAAATTGTCTATCTTTTGTTTTAGTGTTCTTGGGATATCAATAGATCAATCTCTTTCCATTTTAGCTCTAAGGATGGAGTATTAAAATCAAAACGAGTTATTTTGAAAAAAATATTTATTGTCATATATATGTATAATATTGTATTAACCACCTACGTAAAGTCATGAAACTGCATGATGTTTCGTCGTAATAGATAAATACTTTCAGAAAATAACAAGTAGGTATCCTTTTTCATCATCCTTTGTTGCCATTCATATTTTATATGCTTAGTTCATATCTTCGGTGAGTTGTAGAGCTTAATGACCAGCCGGTGTATCTTAAATTGCCAACTCTTAGATTGTATCAATTAGGTTCTTCTATTGTTAATTTTTATTTCATAGATGTTATTTTATCCCCTCAAAGCATTAAGCTTAATTAAAATAAAACGAAATACTTGTAACCAAAACTAATAAAACTTAAAATGTTGGAATAAATTAGTGTCATTAGTTTATAAATAATTTTTAACCACATGGCGACATTCGGCTTTCTCCAACATGTGCTATACATATATACAATCTTTTGAAATGCAAACCTTGTTTGGTCAAAAAAAAAGGACGGTTCAGGTAATTTTTTTTTTCAAATTAAATTGAG
The DNA here is from genome assembly GCA_036937285.1 of Euphydryas editha. NCBI lineage: Eukaryota > Metazoa > Arthropoda > Insecta > Lepidoptera > Nymphalidae > Euphydryas > Euphydryas editha. The sequence continues at coordinate 10,052,052 of JAUPFZ010000018.1, forward strand.
AACCTCACATCCCCATCCGCATGGTCCCACATCGTTTGATTTGATCCATCGTGTTCGTAATGCTAAATATTTTTTTTAAAATTAGAAATAGGCATTTAAGTAATATGTACAGCTCACTGGAATTAGGCTTTGTTACATGTAATTAATCTTATACCCGACTTTCATTTCAATGGTACGTAAAAATAACATTTTCGACAATTTTATTAAAAAACCGTTAATTCATAATTAACCGTCGTACATTTAAATGAAATTCAATATTTATTATTCTTCTACCGCCGGGCTCACATGCAGTTTCGCTGCCTCGGACCCCAAACAGGCTCGTACCGTAACTGAAAAAAAGGGCCTGCGGGTACCGAGACAGAGAGAGAGAATCCAATACAATGAATAGCTTTTGTCCGAAGCAAGCCAACTTAAATTTCGTTAAGTGCAAGTATAAACTCGGATATAATAAATGTGGGTACATTTGTATTTTTTTTTTTTGCCCTTTTCCCTTTTTTTGTGCTACACAGCCGCCTTTTGTTTATGGTTCAACGCCAGTCACAGGGAGAGGTATAGCACCTTTAAGAAAGTTGTAATACACAATTTGTATAACACAAACAAAGCGATCATTTTAAATATTTTAAAATTTTTGTAATATTGAGAAATAACTTAGTATATATACCTAAAATTTATATTTACATCAAATATAATAAATAATAATGGTTGATAATGTTACTTCACAAGAAATAAATTATTTACATTATAACAATGATATCATTGCATTATACTATAACAATTTGTTAATATTTCATTTATTTCATATATAAGAAAAGATCCTATTAATATTCTTAGATATCGCTTTATTCCAATAACTAATTAATGATTTTATAAGTAGGTATTATTTAGTGTTAAGTTAATTGTACATTGTATAATAAATAATTATTGTTTCTTTAAAAATAGATCAATTTTAAAGTATTGATGCACTCTTTTATATAATTCTTCAAGCATACGTACTAGCTACTTTTTACTTAGTATAGATTAGTCTTTAACTTCATTATATATTTTGAAAACTTTCTCATGCCCTCTATCACAAGTTACTGTTATTTAGAATACACTAGCGGCCCATCCTGGCTGCGCCTGGGGTATGTATGTGTACATAAACCTTCCTCATGAATCACTCTATCTATTGGTGAAAACCGCATGAAAATCCGTGCAATACTTTTTGAATTTATCGCGAACAGACAGACATACAGATACACAGACAGACGCGGCGAAGGACTTTGTTTTATTATATCTAGTGTGAAACGGTGTACGAAAAAAAAAATTAACATTTAATTTAATATATTAGACTAGTACCTACAACAAATTATAAAATTCACTACGATTTTATAACGATGCGTGACGGTCGGATATGGTATACAGCATACGTTTTTTTCCATATTATTCGCTTTAAAATACTCATTAAACGTGGCTTCGTTACTGATTAGGTACAATATGTTAATATTTTTTTATTGTCTTCACTGTACAATCACTTCACTTGACAATTCGAAACCGTGTATAATAGTTAAATATTAATTTAGTCCGCGAATTGTTTTGTTAGTCATTCTTCTTGAATTATTTATGATACGAACGTGTGGCGCAGTTTAAGAATTAGGAAAATTATAAAGTACGTAGGTAGGTACTTAGTAAATTACGTTTTAAGATAAGTTACAAAATCACTTAGTATCACACTGTCACGACCATGAAGCATGATATCAATAATTAAAATGGTATTCTAATATTATTGTTTGTAAACATTTTATTTAGATTGTTAACTTTTTAAATAAATATATATTTATTATATTTTATCACATGAAGCTTAAAACGTAACTAACAATCTGCCAACTGAGAAACAATAATAGATTCTAAATTAAGAAAAATGAAAACATATCATTGACAATTATTTGCATAGTCTCGTAAACAAAGCGAAAATAAATATTTGGAAATGATAGGTCGCGGAATGCAACTAATCGTAAGTATACTCGTATAGAACGGTTTGAAGTTCACGGTCCCATTTTTAGTTAGAAACAGCTGTCGTTAAGTCAATGTTCATTATAAGGCTGCTAACACATTACCGATTCTTTATCGGGCATGTTCTGTCAGCGCTCGACCAGGGTAAATACTGCGTTCACGCGTGTTACACACGCTTGACACTACGCGAACGCCGCTTTTATTACAAGGAGGCATTCCCAACTCGTCATCACCGAGATCGCTCAAATTTATAGAAAATGCAGGGCTTGACTTTCACTGACATTACATGATTTACATGTGTCGGGATGATATTTATCGTAAAAACAGGGGAAAAAATAATTATTTCTGCATCTAGCACACGTTATAAACGCCGAATTTTTAAAACCACTCGTTTCAACTTTTCCATAGAAAAACATACGTGATTAACATTCATGAAATATTCTCTCTTTTTTTTTCTTTGTCCATCTCTTGTTAAAAAATAGCTTATATGGCGCATTAACTCTTTCTTATTTCTATATAGCTAAACGCTTGACCATCTGGAGTTCCCACTTCGGGTAGATTCATTTCTATAGATATATGGATAGTTTGAAATTGAAATGTAGATGGTCGATAATTTTTTTTAATAACCTTTACTTTTAATCTACAAAATCGTCGTAAGCTTAATATATTTTTCTTCATTTACAATATATCATGTTTTTCATCGTTTCCTACTTTATTTATTTATTTATTATCTTAAAACGGCCAAATATTTGGCCAAATGCGCTAAAATATTGGATCGATAGTAGACATTTTACTCCCGTGCTATCAGAAATAGCTATTAAATATTTAACTTCTTCTGCTACATCAGTAGCTTCTAAACGAGTCGCTTCTACAATCAATATTTAAGTGCCTAATAATCGTAGAACCCTTCTTCTATACGAAGAAGAGGGCTTCGCTCAGCAGTGGGTTGTTTAAAGGCTGATACAGTAATAATCTTAGTAGTCAAATAGCTAAACGTATAAATCATAAGAGTAATTTGAAAAATTCTTACTGAAAAATATTGGTACATATGTTCGTCTTATATGTTTAAATTAAGCATTTATTTATGGGGTTCAAATTATTTATTATTATTATTGTATTGGGCCTTACGATTATTATTTTAAAATAAAGCCCATAATATCGGAATATCGAGGTTTTATATATATATATATACATATATATATATATATATATATATATATATATATATATATTACTGTACTGCGTACATATTGTAATTAAATAATTAAATAAAATATTCAACTTACTTGTCGACTCTGGCTCGTAACCCTCTTACAAGCGATTTAAACTCCACTTTCGCAATTTTCTTTTTTTGCCTATCGTCGACAACATGGAGGCTAGAAGGCTGGCTTTCCGTTACAATCATGAGCCAGTTGCTTCGATATATCATCTCGCATAGTGCAACCCGCCCAATTTCATCGATGTCTGAAAAATATAAATAACTAAAACTAAAAATGTGTTATTATGGATCTTTAGAAATCTAAATATCAAGTTTCGCAATTGATTTTCTAGTTTTTATTAGAAAGAGTAACAAAAATCGATTGATACACCAAATACCCGAAACAACCCCACAGACTTTCGTTACACTAATAATACAGGTAAAAATAGTATAATAGTGTTTAATAAGACAGCAACAGCTTGCTTTAAAAAAAAGAAATGGGTAGCCCAATTTCACTGGTTAATAAAATATATTACACTTAGACCTAAAATTATTACATACCAATTATTGAAACTGTTTTGTTAATGAAATAAAATAAAAAATGAATTTTAACTGTTTCAAATATTAATAATATTAATAAATATTTCTTATCTTTTTTAAACAACTACTTATCTATTCAAAATATTTAAATTCTTATTATTTTTTTTATATGATTCCATAATTAAAAAATGTAATTTAAAATAGAAAACAATAAAAAAAATAACAGAAAAAAACTACGTCACTCAAATGTAGAACATGTTTCTAAGTTTAAAGACATTTATTCTTATTATGAATACAATATTATCACTTACATGAGAACACATTTGAAAAAAACAATTCGACAATGCACTTTTAAGATTACATTTAACACTTTTTATTCTAAAAAAGTAAAGACTAATTTAACGTATTGTTTTTATCTAAAATGTGCTTAGCAGGTTCTTTTTTTAAATGCGTTAAACGAATTCACCTTTTTTTATATGAGAGGGTAGTTGGTTATAAATTTTTGCACCTTCAAAAGTGATCATTGTTTGTTAGAGTCTTGGGTAGGACGAGAAAACTAGATCGACGAGTGCTGTGATTGCTGCTTGATACTTGTTTGTTGAACGTTAAAATGCTAACACACGACGGAATTTGGTTCCTCCGAACCAAATCCCGAGAACCAAATTCCCTGTCACAGAACAAGAAATGTAGGGTTGTCATACTTATATTAATTAAAATTATACATTAAAAATTTTACTTTAACACTGTTTCCTAGAACTTAACCGCCAAATACGTAATACGAAAGAAAATTAGCTTATTACAAAAAATAACAAATTTTTAATTACTAATATATATCTAACAACGTAACAACCCCAAATTTTAGCACAGATGGAAAAATTTCGCTTTTTTTACATTTGGATTTTTTTAAACAGTCGTTATAGTTATTGTTTAAGGTTAATTGTAATAGATTTTTATTCACAACTTTAAATATTATAATTATTATATTTAATCAACGTGAGCAAAGTAAAATAAATAAGAGAATGAGTGTCTGAACATAGATTTTTAATCATAATAAATTCATTTTAAAACAAATTCACTTCCCAGCCACTTCGGACAGATTCATTGATTAAATATCAATACATAATAATATACATATAATCTAGGAAATAACAGCGTTTTTTTATTTACTATTTATAAACGGTTTAAATCTGGATCTTGAGCTATCCTAAAAATATATTTTTCCAGTATCGAGCCTTGGGGCACTACACACGATATTGAAAGTGAATTACTATGAAAGTTATTTATTTTGACTACCTTTTGTGACCTTTGTGTGAAATAAGACTCAAACATTTGTAATGCTTTTACTAGCAATTCCTATGGTTTCTAATTTCCTTAAAAGAAATTCATGGGTGACTGTATCGAAAGCCTTTTTTAAATCAATAAAGATTTCCAAAACTAAATTTTTCTTATCTATATTTTGTTTTATTTTAGGAACAAGTTCGACAGTAGCTGTAATTATGTTGCTATTGGACCTAAAGCCATATTGGTGTTTGGAGATGAAGCTAATGGAGTCTAAGTGATTTTACAATCATGTGTAGCAGTTTCTCTAGAATTTTTGACAATACTGGTAAAACAGAGATGGATCGATAGTTACCTGTATCCATCTTTGTACCCGATTTATGAACTGGTGTTACCTTTGCAAATTTTAACGTATCCGGGAATAAACCATCCAAAAATACAGTCTGGCCATAAATACTGTTACAATTAAAAATAAACAAAAAATTACATTTGAATTTGGAATCTGTCGAGTCGGATTGTTCATTGTTTTCTCATTTTCGCGCCAATAGATTGTAAAATATTTTGCGATATTAAAATGGAGTGATAAAGAGAACCGAATCGTTGTGATTGCATTACACAAAGTAGGTATGGAGCCAAATACAATTTTTAAAACTCTCCATAAGCTTGGTATTAGTCAAATGTTTGTGTACGGGGCTATTGATATGTACAATAAAACCTCATCTATTTGTGACAGAAAAAGATCTGGCCGTCCACGTAGTATTTGTATGGAAAAGGCGATCAAAGTAGTAAGGGAAATAATTCGAAAAAATCCTGGTCGAAAGAAAAATATTTAACTCGGGAGATGAAGATAGCACCTAGAACCATGTCGCGTATTTTAAAAGATAACTTAGGACTTGCAGCCTATAAGAGACCCATTGCTCATTTCTTAACTGATAATATAAAAAAGGTATGGTGGTAAAATCCAAATAACTACTTAAGATGTACACAAAGGGAGATAACAGAAATTTTTTATTTACGAATGAGAACATTTTTACAATTGAGCAATATTTTAACAAACAAAATGACCGTATTTATGCTCAAAGCTCTAAGGAAGCTTCGCAATTAGTCAAAAGCATACAAGGTGGGCATTATCCGACTTCAGTGATGGCTTGGTGGGGTGTTAGATATCAAGGAGTGACTGTGCCATATTTTTGTGAAAAAGGTATCAATACATCGGCACAAGTGTATCAAGATACCATTTTTGAGAAGCTAGTTAAGCCCCTTAACAACACCATGTTTAATAACCAAGAATGGTCCTTTCAGCAAGACTCGGCGCCGGGTCATAAAGCTGGATCCACACAATCTTGGTTAGAAACCAACATTCCGGACTTCATCAGAGCTGAAGACTTACTAGTTCCGATCTTAATCCGCTGGATTATGATTTATAATCACTTTGAGAGAGTATGGTTTTCTCTAAATGCCATGATAATTTGGAGTTCCTAAAACAATCCATACGATAGGCAGTGAAGAATTTTCCCATGAAAAGACAGCGAGCTTCTATTGATAAGTGGCCTCAACGTTTAAAGGACTGTATTGCCAATGGAGACCACTTCGAATAAGCTTTATATATTTGTAATGGTTTTATATTAATTTATTAAACTAACACATTGTAATAGTAAAATGTTACGTGCAATAGAAAAAAATATTTTTTCTTTGTAACAATATTTAGGGCAAGACTATGTAGTTTTTTAAAGCATTTAGTTAAATTAATTGATATCGCGTTTTTGATACATTTTGTCGCTTTGGTAGTTATACCATCAAGGCCTACACTGCAGTTAGAATAGAGTTAGTTAAATATATTTAAAAAAATTTTTTTAGTACAAGGTTCGATAGACGACATGTTCGAATTTAGGGTGATAGTTGATGTGGGTAAAGTTTGTGCATTATTAAATTCTTTAGGTATTTGAGCTGTTAAAGGTTCACGCAAAAGTGTTTCAGTTCATCACAAAAGATCTATATTGAAATCACCAAAAAAAAAAAAAAATTACTCGGCCTCTTCTTTTCAATTGAAATTCATATTCTTCAAGAAATTCTCTGTTAGTATGCCCAGGATTGTATAGTACTCCTACCTCAAGTGAGAATTTTTCTACTGTCACCCATAGATAGTTATTTCCTCCGACATATTTAGACTCTGATAAGCTATGTTTGATATTATTGTGAACTAGCTTTTACCCGCGGCTTCGCCCGCGTGGAATTCGGTTATGAATTCGGTTATATCGCGCTTCTTAGTTTTCCCGTATATATAGAGTTTAGAGTTTTTAAACCAAAACTGCGTGGTAAACTATATTATATGTTTTACGTTGGGGAGCAAAAACATGCAAATTTTGGGCACTGGATACCCGGGAACACGCTACATAGAGCTGGCCAAGCGAAAAACAATGCTTTTCTAAGATTATTATTTATCATATCATTTTATATTTTACATTATTTCATATATATCATATATATCATTATACATTATTTCATATTATATAAGGATTAATTATCATATAATTTACCTTCTAAGTTTACATTGTGTATATTCGTATGCAAAACATAACTTTGTTTTAAACTACACACAGCGCAATCTATCTCCGAACTAACAATATTTTTGTTTTCCCTCGGGAAAATCAAACTTTTTCGGGATAAAAAGTACCCTATTATTTAATCCGGACTTCTAACTTTACGTCTGCGAAATTTCAAATCAATCGGTTCAGTAGTTACGGCGTGAAAGCGGAACAAACATACAAACTCACTTTCCCATTTATAATATTAGTAAGGAAGTAAGGATATATGCCGACACAACACCTCCAGCAGAATCTATTCTATAATTGTAGTAGTGTGTGTAATTTGGTATTTGAAGACTTACTGCTTGATGCTCTGTACGAATCCATGTTTCCGTTAGGGGGATGGCATGTACAGTGTTTGTTATTGTTCGCAATATGCATTTAAGTTCATCAAATTTACCTTTTTTATGTATAATTCGAGCATTGAGTTATAGAAATGTAAAGCGTGACTTATTAGTTGGAAAGTTTCGATAGCTGTTAAGTATTTCATATATATTAATAATGAGACTATACTTAAGCCAAATTTGATGTGCAATTTTTGTAAACAAACCAAAAGTCATCGTTGTCACACTTTTATTAATGAAAAAATTGTAATTTATCACATATTTCCTAGTTATTCATTAAAAAATTTACTTTAAGATTGTTTCCTAGATTTTAACTTAACCGCCAAAAACGCAATACGCAAGAAAATTAGCTTATAACAAAAAATAACAAAATTTTGATTACTAATATCCATCTAACAACCCTAAATTTTAGCACTAACGGGAAAATTTCACAGATAAGCAACATTTGTTTTTTTTTTATGATCAGTCGTTTTATTGTTAAAAGTAAATTGTAATCGATTTTTATACCTAGCTTTAAATATTATAATTATTATGTTAATTTAAGGTAAGTAAAGTAAAAAAAATAATAAAAGAGAATGAGTGGCTGAACATAGATTTGTTAATGTTGTTTTACTTTGAATGTTATTCAGGGATAGTGTAGCAATTTTTAATATAGGCATATAATATTGATGAAAATATTTAGACATCATTCAGTGGGAAATTAGTTATACCAACGTTAACAAGTAAATTTTACATCTATAACAGATAATTATAGATAATAAATAAATATATCTTAGGGTACACACGCTACGAGAGAAATCGTTACGATCGCACTGTACCGTTTGAACTGCACCGATAATCGTAACGTGTGTGTGATAAAAACTGGACAATTTTTACGATTTTTAAAAACTGTACCGTCGAACGGAATCGATTGAAAATTTGAATAAATAAACGGAATCGGAGGAACTGTGCCGATGATCGTAACGTTTGTGTGTGCTGAGCGCTCAGTTTTTGCATGGATCTTGTATCGAATGGATATGCGTTCGTACCATTGGTTCGTACTTACAAAATGACTCACCACAAGTGGCTTGAAGAGTTAATTGTCATGTATCGCAATGAACATTATTAATTTATGGACATAAAATCCAAGGAATCACATTTTATTTTATAGATTTTTCTACATCTTGCTTTTTATCAACAATAATGCAAAAATAGCTAATGCGCCGTCTGTCGATGCAATCGTGGGACGAAACGAATAAGCTGCGCTATTTTACTTGAACGTGTGTGGGCTGTAGGGGCGTACGATTTACCTGTGCAGTTCGACCGCACAGTTTTATCGCACAGATAAAACTGAACGTGCGTGGCACTCATAACTCTCTGACTTACTTATATATTTATTATATTTCAAGTTTTATGTAGCTTGTAATACTGTGAATAAAAAATAATAAAGTAATACGTATAGTAGTAACGCTTTGTAAATATTAAAAAATATAATTACTATAATTATTTTACAATAGGTTGTTAACATCTGCCTATGGTTGGTTGCTAAGCAACGGTTTGCTGGTAAACATGTCATATCGAATTTGGCTTAAGTTTAGTATTAGTAATATCGGCTATAATTGCTTGTCGTTTTTTGCATTGGTTTTTTAATATGTTTGGTGTTCCATGTACATACTTAATAATTAAGCCCCCTTTCACCATCATTTCACGTCTTATATCTTCTTGAAGGCTTTTTAAATAATTATATTAGACTGAAGTACGCTCAGAATACATTTTTATCCCATTTGTTAGATTGATTTTGTTGCGGAGAAGCTGTACAGCAGGGCCAAATTTGTCAAAACATACCTTAGCACTGCGGTTTTTACCCGGGTAGCGTTTACCTATTAGAAAGATTTTGAGTGGTTTCAGAATATCTGCACATAAAGATGTGATAATATTCAGGACATCAGCCTCGTCTTTTACCATATATTCTTTAGTCTTGGAGGATGTTAGTTCCGGCAAGCCCACAAGAATAATGTTTTCTCTCGGTTGTTGTGATTTTGATCCTCGTGAATTATTTGTTCGTCTAGTCATAGCTGGTTCTCCAGTTTAGGGGATGTGGTTTGTGATGAATGTTTTAATTTACTTAGATCAGACTCAAACGCCTTTATTTTATTCTCACCTAGAACCAGTGATTGTTCTAATCGTCTTATGTCTCTTTTTATACTGCTCTGCTCCACCAACATACTAGATGTTGAAGATTTTTTGTCATTAATTTCTGTTAAGACCCTCTCTACATTACTTTGAATTAAGTTTAGAGTTTTCTCATTAGAAGACTTTATTCAGAAATTTGAATTTTGATATCAGTTATATTTTCTTGGATTTTATTTTACCAACAATGCGCTTATACAAGATATTTCAGAATGCATATCCTTTAATTCATTGAGACATTCACATTCAAAATCATTTGGCTTATTACGTTTTATAAAAATTATGTTTCTTTATATAAGGGATCTGAAGGTCTAAATTAATACTAGATTATTAATATAAAGTAGGTGGTAGGTATATTAATATAAATATTATCATGCCAATTATATTACAAATATTAAATTGTTAGAACAAATAGTTATTCTTTGTTTTAACAATATACAATTTTTTTAATATTTTATTATGTGTCTTATATACTATTTTACTTACTATAATATGATTTTTCAGCAAGTGGATCGACATTGTAAATTCGCAGGCCATTTTCTAGACAGGATGTGAAGCAGCCTGTAAGAAATCAAACAATATATAGACAGGGCAATAATTGAATATACGAACTATATTAAAAATAGATTAAATATGTTAAGATCGAAAGTAAAATAATTTGTAGTTTTCGTCTGATTGTATGTGTAACTATCCCATTTGTGAATTATTCTTAAAAGTGGCTAAAATGGAAAGAAAAATAAATTACTTATTATCTTTATTATGTTAAAATGTGGGTGAACTCTATATGTTGAGAACTGTTCATTGATGAGTCACAAATTTACTTTTAATATAATATAAGCAAAAACTTGTAATTTTTAAACACTATTTTCTTGCAATTAAGAATTTGTTGCCACAAAAGCTGCTAAACTAAAAGGCCTAACAATAGGATATTTTAGTAAAATGTAAACTGCGTGGGTAAACAACTATAAATATAAACAACACGTGGAGTCATGACGAACGCGTAAATCGTGGCAATTGGCTACCACGCGACGCAATTGTCAAGCCATATTATAAAGTACTATTTTTTATGTCGAATGTCACGCCGTTATCACCCTTAGATCATTCAAATCATGAATAACATAAACCAGCGAGAACAAAGAACTCAGGTTGACGAACTAGGAAGTAACACAAACCTTGGTCCTGGTTAAATGCCAGGTTCGTAACACCGCTGCTCTTCTTGCGCTCCATGTTTATTCCACGACAAATTTATCATAAACATTTAGTTGGTTTATTTAAAATTGTCTCCGTAGACATTTTCACATCGAAATTTTAAATACGCACATTTGTTATGTTACATGTTCCCTGTGTGTGATACACAGCTGATTTGATGACTGATGGCAGAATAACATAAGTATTGCCAGAACTAACAATGACTTAATGTTGCCACTTCCTAATATATAAACAACAATAGTATTGCCCAAACTAATAAGTATTTTACATTGCCATATTCAAATATATACTTTATAATAAAATTGTTTGTTTTATAGTAAATATATATTTTTATTAATGCATTTAATTGAATAATATAAAGTCTTCATTAAAACATATTATTTACAAAAATCTTAAATTTGTTATGAAAATGTTGTATAAATATTTATATAATTTTATGTATAAAATAGTATTAACTATTAACATTCACCCATAATTACTACTAGACTTATAATTATAAGTTTTTATAAAAAAATAAGTTTTTTTTTTTGAGTTTTCTAAATAGTTATAAGTTATCATTAATAATATAGTATAGTAAAAATTAAATATGTTAAGTATACATTTAAAAACCCGTTTTTCATATATTACCTTTTTACAATAATAAGTAAAAAAAAAACTTCAAAATGTTTTTATCTTCCCTCATTGAAGAAATTATATTACAGATAAAGTTTTTGGTTTCTAAAGCTGTATTAAATTATGTAGGGTGTCAATTAGCAAAATTAGTTATTGTAAACTTTAAAAATATTAACGTTATAAGCTGAGGTAAGATTTAATTTTTAAATAGCAGTACCTACTAGCTTTATACACACTCCTTAAAAGGTTTTTTTTTTTATTTAATACCGTGTATTTATTTCAGAATATATTAAAATTATGGATTTCATTACAACGACAAATAAGGATTATCATTGGCCATTTCCAAAACCTATTGTGGGAAAGTAAATAATACCATTTTTATCTGTATAATAATACCATTTTTATCTATATAACAAAATCGCAGATAAGTCAATTAATACATATGCTTAAAAAATTATATTTCAAACAATAATTGTACTTTGACCAAAATATATTATCTAGATTTTTGTGTTATTCTGTTTGTCTATGTGTATGAGTAAGACGATTTTTATAAAACCTGATACATAATATAGCCTACATGTCTGGCCATAAACTTTATTTATAAACATGGGCGTAGTGAGGTACGGGCAGGGGGCTGGCAAGGTGTCGAAACGAAGAGTAACACTATAATAAGAAAAAAAGCAAATCTGTATTATATCTAATTCACTTCTCGTTATTTACGTTTATAGATTTTAGATTGGACAATCATTTGCTTTATTAATAAATGTTTTTGAAGCATATTTAATCTTGATTTACTATGGCCTGCCCAGATCCCCCTCTCCCCGACCCCTTAAGAAAATCTTACGTTTATGGTAACTATGCTGCATATAAGATAAGCAGTAATCATCAACATCCGTATGAATATAACTGCATGTGTCGGCCATGTATAACATTATTAAGTAAAAATAATGTTATACATGGCCGGTACATATAAGTTAAATAGAATAATAAATATATAATAATATTGAAATAGACAAGGTGTTGCCAGCATAATCTCATAGTTGAACCGATTGATAAATCTAGAAATATGTATACATTTTACAATACAAAACAATTTTTCTCACTTTTCTAAATTTTAAATTATTCTAAAGACCATGTCAGCCACCAGTACCAGATGAAGCACCTACCATCCGTCCAGCACCAGTCGCTCCTTATTGTCACTGTGATGCACATTCGTATTCACCCCGCGTTGAGCAATACAAGCAACTTCTCGAAAAAGAACAAAAATTATGTCAAGATTATGAACAGCTAAGAAAACAGGTAAATAAATGTACACATGAAAACAGCGGTAGCTATATGTTATTATATTCTTTTATTTTATATCTCTAGTGATAGTGACGCATGTATTTCAATTTTGATCTAACCAATGGAACGCTTTTAAACCAAGGTAATTGCGAAATTATGCAGATGCGTAGGTACTTGTGTAGAATCAAGAAATTTGTCTAAAAAAAGTTTTTAGTGACAAAAATATCACCACTATTGGTAATAATAATATTTTTTCGGTTTTTAGGGTTCCGTAGCCAAATGGCAAAAAACAGAACCCTTATGGATTCGTCATGTCTGTCTGTCTGTCCGTCCATTTGTCAGAGCCACTTTTTTCCGAAACTATAAGAACTATACTGTTGAAACTTGGTAAGTAGATGTATTCTGTGAACCGCATTAAGATTTTCACACAAAAATAGAAAAAAAAAACAATACATTTTGGGGGCTCCCCATACTTAGAACTGAAATTTAAAAAAAAAAAATTCATCAAACCCATACGTGTGGGGTAACTACGGATAGGTCTTTAAAAATCATATTAAGGTTTCTAATATCATTTTTTTCTAAACTGAATAGTTTGCGCGAGAGACACTTCCAAAGTGGTAAAATGTGTGCACCCCCCCCCCCCCCGTGTAACTTCTAAAATAAGAGAATGATAAAACTAAAAATAAATATATGATGTACATTACCATGCAAACTTCCACCGAAAATTGGTTTGAACGAGATCTTATTAGTAGTTTTTTTTTTTAATACGTCATAAGTCGTAAACCGCAATTTACCTTTAGATATTATTAGATAATTAAAAAACTGGTATAACTTGACTGGATATGAATTAATCTATAAGTACTAAAACAATTAAAAAGTTTACTTGCTTGCTTAAATACGCTAATTTCAAGAGCTACAAGTTCGATCTCACAAATTCTTATTGTCTTTGATAATCCTCTATTTGCATTTTTTTTCTAATTACAAATTTTTAGCTATTTTAGAAAAAGTTTAGTGACTATAAAACGTACGAACGACACATAAGCAATAATTTAAAATAGTGTTTTGTGTCACAAGGGACGAAAGTACTACTTTCTGTCCCGCATGTGAAATTGCCAAACACGAAGGAAAGTATGTAGTACTTTCGTTCCATGTTGCACATACTTTTTTTTTAAAGTTCGATTTTCGTCCCTGTGAAGCGGGACAAGTGCCTTTTTTCCCCCGCTTCACAGGGACAAAACCCGAACTTTCGGGTTAGGTAAGAAACAAATTAGTCTTTTCGATTCTGAGACTTCTGTTCAAACAATCAACAAAGATATAAACTCTTCCAGCGTTATTTTATAATAATTCCTAAAAGGCCCAGTGGATAGAAAAAGTGATTTAATACGAAACAGTTGTTTGTTCAAATCCGGGCTAGCATCACTGAGTTTTCAATTCCTCAATCCTTCACCTAGGTATATCAGGAGAAGAGACCTATGACCGATATTGCGTTATCCGTTATATACACTGTTATAAATTGTCTGCATCACATCAGTGTATATGCAATACAATATTATACAATACAAAGTACATTTTTTTAGATGGTAGACGTAACTAATGACATATTGGATCATCCATGTGACGATCTCGATAGCAAGATGATGACTATGTATCAAGCTACGTATAAAAAGAGATGTAAGTTTACATAAACGTAATCATTATTTTCTTAACTCTTCGTCATCTCGTCTTCGTTGTAATACAAATGGACATTTAATTTTTTTTAAACTTGAAAGTGTTTTTCCTTTTTATCAACCAGTAATGAATTTAATTGAAAGTCTATATCGGATTTTATCGCGTTTATTTGTTAAAAACTTTACAGTTTAACGATTTTATTAATTAATTAAATTATTTCCCGACGTTTCGGACCCTTTACAGCGTCCATGATCTCGGGGGACTGAGGTGGTGGGTGTCCGAATAATGAATCAAATATTGATTCATTATTCGGACACCCACCACCTCAGTCCCCCGAGATCATGGACGCTGTAAAGGGTCCGAAACGTCGGGAAATAATTTAATTAATTAATAAAATCGTTAAACTGTAAAGTTTTTAACAAATAAACGCGATAAAATCCGATATAGACTTTCAATTAAATGAGTAATATTCGCGTAAATATAAGAGAACAGTATAACCAGTAATGAAGGCAGCAGTTAGTGTCAAGATCTTAAATATCCACAGTGGTAATTTGTTATACGCAACTGCCTTTAAGCCATGTTGCCTTAACTTTATTACAGAAATGATCAAATTAGGTACTTGTTATTATAGTATATTATACTCTGGGACCTCTAGTGTCCTAAGAATTCTTAGTTCTTCTCTTCTTCTTTCTACTTCTTCTTCTTTAGTACATACAAGACTCATTGTAGTATAACTTTAATAATTTTTCGACTTAGTTATTTAAAATAACGATTCGTACGATGTCGTATTTAATGTTTTTATGCTTCTGTAGTATATTTTTCCAATACATTTATTACATGAAGGTATAACAAAGATTCAAGCAATTTTCGTTTTTTATGATGATAACCTTCAGTCGACATATTGTACCTACCTACTAAATAATATTTTCTCGCTGATGTGTACTATTTATTCTGAAAGTTTTGTACCTACATACACTTTAACTATATTTTCGATACAATAACATATAATAACACAGTCTCATACAATCTTTTTATACAGCATTTCCAGTAACGGATTACCGGAAAATAATGGCGGCGGCGCAATCAAACGCTCCTATACCAATAGAGAGTCACAAGCTAGGTCTTTTGCGTTGCTACAAGGATCCAACACACTTTTCGGAACCGCCACCTACAGTTCGCCCCACAATAAACCCTCCAGGGCCTGTCCACACTGGCGTTTCCCCTAAATCGGTACAAACTTGGTTCACGGAGTTCCCTGGTAAGACAGAATATATGGATACATACAGCTCATCTGCAAAGGCTTGTTGGCGATCTATGCAGAGGTTCAAAGAACCAATGCCGTCAACTAGAAGAAGGGCAGACGATAGGTGCGTCTAGGACTAAGAACAGCAATTGGAACAAGTGGAAAGGAACCTGTTTTGTAACATTGTGCTATTTGAATTTCAATAAAATAAGGGAAGATAATATTTGGTCTTTATTTTTAAATACTTTAATACTACACTAGTACATTGGCTTTTACGAGATTTTCATCTGCTAATTTGAAATGAAGCAACGTGACCTTAAGTTTAATAATCGTATCTCAAAAACCTTCGTCTAGCAGTGGACCAAATGTAAATCTGTATTTAGAGACTATTATCTACCAGTCAAAGTCAGATATTTTTTATTGATGACTAGCAAATCCGGCGAACTCCATTTCGCCACGTTCACGGCTTCGTTTTTTGTTACATTTCGTTTGGGGATTAAAAGATGAAGTAGTACATGCTATGTATCAGAGATGGCGCTGTATGTGAAACATAATTTTCTCTGTTTTCCTGCTTTTCTGTTGAAATTTTTCCTGAATTTTGTTTGCTATAAACCTCACGGAGCCCGAGACCTTTCCAACGAATGCAAAACCGTCTAAATCGGTTCGTGCGTTCTGGAATTATAGCGTCAGGAAGGAAAACCCGACTTATCTTTATATTATAGAATAAAACTTAATCAAGTCAGCTGTCTGTAATAAGAACAAAAATGATTACATGGGTATTATGGGTACTCAGAGATTAGACATTACTAAGATACAATAGTAAAGGTAACCTAGTATAATTATTTCCTTAGCTTTGTATACTTGGGAATACTTTAAGTTTTAACTTAATGATCAATAAAAGTTAATGATATATCCTGTTAAGTTAAAACTTAATGATATAATTATCCTGTTATCTCTTCTATTGAAGTAACGAGAAGAGTATCACGTGCACGCATGTTAGCTACTGTAGACATAGAGAGATAATACGAGAAAACGGATAGACAAAATTTCGTCGTTTTTTTTTTTTACGCGGGTAGGTGACAAATAGGTAATAACGAAAATTTTCTGCTAAGAGTTTTTATTGTTTAAAAATAGTACATTTCGTAATTAAAGTATTATTTATGATGAATGAATGAAATATTATTTAATATATAATAAGCTAGTTTGGGATTATATAAATTTATTTGATATAAAGAGAATGTAAGAAGTACAAGTACATTACATACCTACTCATACTATCTGTCTGTCGCGGTTTCTCTGGCGTTGACATTTGTGGCAATTGTTCTGCTAGGTAATAGACCTAGCTTAATTTTTTGTCATTTTTTATTTTATTTTTTTATTTTGTAGTTTTCTTATGATGAAAGATTATCTAAAATGCGATCGCAGTTTCAAAGTTTATTATTTATAAGCAAACTAATCTTTCCGTTTTATTATACTGGTATAGAAAAAAAAATGAGAAGAATGAAGTCTTAGTGGTTTACTCGTTCCTTTTTTTTTGTGACGCGGGGGAATCCATTTACGGATGATATCCAGGAAGCCCAGGTCGATAACAAAATATAACAAATATATAATTTTTTACATAATATTAGAAAAATTTATATATTATAAAAAAAATACTTGAATAATAAAACAAGTGCGTCCGTGAATATTGGCCGCAATACATTGATTATCCATATATGATTGAGTATCCACTATCCATAATGGGATGATGAAGTCTTAGACAGTATTGTTAGCTAGAGATTTAGTTTTAGATTAATAATTAAAAGTAATTGCCAAAGCATTTAGGACAAAATTATAGATAATATATTGATATGGCTTAGTAAGACTAGCTTTCATGCACGACAATACGACTTAATTTGTTAAAATGATTATATTATAGGTACACTATTTAAAACGATAATTGGTTATTTTCTTGTCGGTTCTTCTCAGCAAAATCTTCATTGCGTATTCGATGGTAACTTTACATCAACTACATATAATACATTATTGTAGTGACTTTTCAAAAGTTATTTAAGCCTTTTTGAGTAAATTTATTTTTAATAATAGGAATTATTAGTTTCGAAGTAAATAAGGAAGTTATTTAAGGAACATATTTAACTTATCGTTAAAAATGTGTATAATGCCTTCTAGTTGGAAAAGATCGTATGTAGTTCCAGTCTTTAAAAATGGGGATAAACACGATGTCAAAAATTATCGTCCTATCTCAAAACTGAGTTGTATCCCAAAATTGTTTGAAAAGATCATATATGACTATCTAGAACCTATTATAAGACCTATTATTATAGACCAGCAGCATGGATTTATTAGCAGAAGATCTACTGAAACAAACTTATGTGAATTTACTGACTTTGTCGCGAATGCTATGGATGAGGGTTACCAGGTGGACGCCGTGTACACTGATTTTTCTAAAGCTTTTAACAAAATTTCACATTCTATCCTCCTTGAAAAATTAAGATATATTGGTGTACATGGCGACTTCCTGCGTTGGATCGAATCCTATTTGTCTAATAGAAGCCAAGCAGTTACAATAAAGGGTTTTTGCTCATCTTTCATTCCCGTGCCATCTGGGGTACCACAAGGATCACACTTGGGCCCGTTGCTTTTTAATATTTACATTAATGATATCAATTCAGTCTTCAAATACTCAAAGTTTTTGCTGTATGCTGATGACAATAAAATATTTAAAAAAATCAAAAACCCTGGGGACTGCTTGTGTTTCCAGGAAGATCTTGACTGTTTCAGTTCCTATTGTTCAAATAATTCTTTATTTCTAAATTTAAAAAAATGTAATGTGATAACGTTTACTAGGAAAAGATTAGTTATTGATTTTGCGTACAAATTATGCGGTGAGGTCGTTTCTAGAGTTAACATTATCAAGGATCTTGGTATCTACGTTGACTCTAAGCTGCTTTTCGATTATCACATTGGTTATATATCTGATAAGGCTTACCGAATGCTAGGTTTTGTGCTGAGGATTTCAAAAGAATTTAAACATTCATCTACACTTATATTATTATATAATGCTTTTGTTAGATCTAT
The DNA here is from genome assembly GCA_036937285.1 of Euphydryas editha. Classification (NCBI taxonomy): domain Eukaryota; kingdom Metazoa; phylum Arthropoda; class Insecta; order Lepidoptera; family Nymphalidae; genus Euphydryas; species Euphydryas editha. The sequence continues at coordinate 10,071,249 of JAUPFZ010000018.1, forward strand.
TCTAGAGTATGCTTCTTCTGTTTGGAATCCTCAGTATAAGAATCACATCTCTAGAATAGAACGTATTCATAATCGTTTTGTCAGGGCCCTTAAGTTGACCTCAACTTTTAACCAGAACAATTTTGTTACGATGATGACGGCCGCTGACCGTCGTGTCCAACGAGATCAAGTACTACTGAGTAAAATCATAAATAGTCATGTTGATTCTCCTTCTGCTCTCGAGATTGTTTTTCCACTGTCAGCGAACTAGTGCTAGACGTAAGGAGACATTCTGCGTTCCTGCAACCCGAACTAATTTCGCACGAAATTTATTTATTAATAGAAGTTGTTACAAGTACAACAAAATGTTTCTAGACTGTGATATATTTGATCTTTCAGTAACCAAATTTAATTGTCATATTAAAATATATTAACTAATGGTAATTTGAAATGAAATTAAAAAATTATAATTATTACTATCATTTTATAATCATTTTTAATTTTAATTTAAATTTTAGTTAATAATCTAATGTTATTTTGATCGATACAATTGTTATTATTTTTATTGTTGTCAGTAAATAGAATGATTTTCATACTCTGTATTCTCAAGAATTCATCATAGTTTGCTTGGTTTCATAAGACGCATCTACGCTATGTAGGTACTTATTATGTGTTTAATAATCTTTGGAAACTGTTTTGGTGATGATTTTCGAGATATGTGCTATTTTATGAAAATTATTATATACTGTTTGTTTCCATTAAAATAAATAAATAAATAAATAAATAAATAAATAAAGTTTTGCCATAATACTACCTCTAAACTTCTCCATACGTGTAGTACTTATAAGTACAAAAGTCTTTTTTATAATATTTTTGTTGGCATTTAAAGAATAAGAAAAGGAAGCTAACTGGCCACAATGGTCTGAGCTGAACTTATTAATAATAGCTTTGGAATAAGGTTTACAATTTGTAAATATGCTGTCAATACATGTAGCACTGGTAGCAGTGATTCTAGTGGGTTCAGTAAATAAGTTATGTAGGTTATATGATAGAAGCATAGATTTAAATCTGAGACTTAATATTAGAATTATCTAATAAATCAATATTAAAAGCCCCACATACAGCAATAACTTTATTAGAATTACTTAATTTTAACAAAACTTCTTCCAATACTGTCTCAAAGTACTCATATAATCCACTAAGAGGTACTGTACACGCATACAACAATTAAGTGCTCAAGCTCTACGCAGGCTAGTTCAATAGTTTGCTCAACAGAGAGGCTCACAATGTCTTTACGTTCTTTATATTTAAAAAGTTTACTTATAATTATTAAAGAGCCACCGCGTATAGCTTTTTCTCTGTTGAACATACTAGCTACCTGGTGACCGCTGAAGTTAAATATGGACTGGGAAATAGAAAACCAGTGTTCTTAAACATAAAATATTGATATTTTCACCATTCATAAATAACTCCAGTTCAAGATCTTTACCTAGCATGCCCTGTATATTTTGGTGCACCAGGTTTACAGTATTTAAATTTATACAACTGTGGGCTTTCCTTACCAAATTATTATGACATTTATCTGATTTATATTATTATTTTTAGATATAGTTTTGTAGAACAGAAAGAGCTCTATTGATTTGCTCTATACACTTTGTCAAACAACAAAGTAAAAAAAAATCGTTGTAAAACAAAATAAAATGTAAAACACGACACGACAACGAACTTATTCCCCAACCCCAATAATAGGATAGCACAGATGCTATCTGTCGTTTAAAAAATATGGTAGGCTCAGCCTACTATATGTCATCATATAATTATTATTTTTCCATAAATTATTTATGTCAATAACATCAATTTTGTTACTTTTTTTAATATTAAGATTTTAGTACTTACAAGTAGTTAATGTGTGCATTAGATTATTAATGTCATATCTTAACATAGGTCCGGAAAATAGTTTCCTGTGGCAATTTAGCTAAATAATGTAGTGTAAACAATAACATTTTATTTATATTTAATTGTTCCAATTTATTTAAAGTATTTTCCATTAAGTGTTTGTTTACATTACCCCTTCTCCCAATTAATAAAACAATAGTTGTGTTGGGACAGTGAACCTCACTCAAAATGCTTATAGCTCGTAGAACTAACGGCCGATGGAGCAGAAAGGTTCTCGAGTGGAAACCACGTACAGGCAAGCGCAACGTTGGCTGGTCTTCCGTGAGATGGATGGACGACTAGCGAGTCGCTGGAATCCGTTGGATGGATGCTGCTTCGAACCGGTGGCTCTGGAGGTCCATGGGGGAGGCCTAGGTTCAGCAGTGGACATATAATCGCTGATATGATGATGGTGATGTGGATGACAGTTGTTTTCATACGTTTCATGCTTTTTATATCATAGGAACAAAGAAAATCTTTTCCTTCCCGTCGGGCTATTCATTTATTTGGTGAAATATCTATAATAAATGTCATTTTCTAGTTTCTTCTATAATTGACGTATATTTGTACTATGTCAGCCTGTAAGCCACCCACTGCTGAGCGAAGGCCTCTTCTCCATACAGAAGAAGGGTTGGAGTTTAATCCACGCTGCTCAACTGCGGGTTGGCGGATAATTTCCTTACCATGAGTAACGATCGTTATCGGGTGTCTACGATAACAACCGGGAACGACGGCTTTACGTACTCTCCGAGGCACTGTAGGGAGGCCCACAAGGGTATACACCCAGACCGGAAACAAATATTTGTACATACAAATACAAATATCTGTCCCGAGCGGGAATCGAACCCGCGACCGTCGGCGCGCGGCGTTGAAGGGACTACTCACTCCACTACACCAGAACGGTCGTGTAAATTATGTGAAAGAAACATAATAATAATTTTCTTTTGACAATATTATGGACAATTAGTATTAGAAATACTTGTAATTTAGCAAACAATTAGGTCAATCTTGATACGGACTGAACGTTGCATTCAAATTCAAGACATGATATGACAGAGTGTATTATTGCTATCAATTTTGTGTATAGGTACGAGTATAATAGGTTAAGTATAAAAAGATATTTTATACAAAGATTCTTATTAATTAAATAATATATAAACCACAGTTCACTTATATAAGTATATATCGTTAGTTTTTTTAGAAATATTAAAATTTGTCACAAACCTTTTATTAATAAAATATATACGAATAAAAGTGCAGTCATTATAAATATGTCGTTATTAAATAACTATATTTTTTATAATCTTCTGATACGTTTTTATATTCATTTGGTCCCATGTTTCCTGTATTCGTCGATGTTAATATATAACAAGTGATGATATTGAGCAATGATACGACGAATATCACCAAAATTAGCTGAAACAAAATAATAATGTTTTATTTTTACAAACGAAAATCATGATTTGATAAAATACAGATTAAGTGGGTAGATCATGTCAAATTGTACATACTTTAATATTAATCATTGTTTTTGTTAAATACCTATAGTGATATTTATGATATATGCTTAGTATTATTTATGGTTGCATCTTATATAATCACAAATGATAATAAAGAATCTAGATGAAAAAATTTAAACATCGAGTTAAGACTATCAGAACTTTCTTTCACTAAAATAAAAAAAATATATATATACCCAGGAAAAAATGATGAAGCATGAAAAATGACCGGGCCTGAACAGGCCTCATCAGACAAGAACAGGCATGATCATGTCTAACTTCAGGTCTGTTCATACATGAACAGGCATGATCATGTCTGACATCAGGCATGAGTAGGCATGACCATGTATGATCAGGCCTGAACCTATTTTTACTCTTCAGATATAATCATGCATGAACAGGCATGATGTTGTCTAATGAGGATCCGTAACGTTTTTAGTTGAGAATGCAGATTTATAGAGCTAAGAAATCCTTAAGATACAGTGAAAAAATTTTTGTTCTACGACAAAAATTGACGAAGTTATGATCAAATTACTAGCGGAGTTCACTAACCGGCCGGCACGGTAGGCTGTGACGTCACTGTGTCCGAACCCGTTGTCAGCGATAAGGCGCGTAGGTGTTTTCATTGGTTTGTTGTGTCTTTGAAACAAATTAAGTGTCCGATTTGTGTCTAATTCTCCTTTCTAACTATGTATGAATATTGTATAGTGCCGTAATGTACAAATACTTCTTTTAAAAAGCCTGAAAAACTCTTTTTATACGTGCCGAAAGACCCAAAACTACGTGAAAAATAATATGCCGTTGAGAAAATAGATGATAAAACTCCACCTTCTTCTCGGGCTACAAGACATTGTTGCGAAGATAATTTCGATGTAAGTACCTACATAACTACCTATACCTATATTATTTAGTTAATATGAATATAAGTTGGTACCTACTACAACGTGTCATGTACTTAAGTATTCACTCATTTTAAGCCTGCTGTATTAATAAAAACATACCTACTTACTTTTTCTGTGATTTGTGGATAAACCTAAGTACTTTCCTATTCGCCCGTTCCGATTTCTATATAATATTCCAAGGTCAAAACAATGACACAGGGATGTACTCGGGTAAAAAAACAAAGAGTAAAGGCCGCGGCGCCGGCGTGATCCGAAAAGAGTAAGTCCTTCCGGGCCCTCTCCGCTGCCTCTTTCTGTGAGATGACGTTCTCGCAGAAGATGGCGACCGCGGTCCAGGCCCTATTACCGCCAACCAAAGCTCGCGCAACGGCCGGCGGCGACAGGTCCTCTCTAATGACTGCAGCGAGATCCCGGCGCTGCTGAGCCCAGGCCGGGCACGACACGCTCGTATCTCGCGTATGTTGCGAGGAGTCCTCACAGCAGTCACTATGGTGTCAGTCCGGAGTAGTCTCCCTCCTTGCGACGACGTGCAAGTATTTGCCGAAGCAGCCATGCCCCGACAACACTTGCACGAGTCGGAAGGTGAGAACTCCGTGCTACCGCACCGTCCACTCCTCCAATATTGGCTGAAGCGCCCCGATGGCCCAAAGACCAACCCGAGACGTCTCCAGCCGAGCCTTCCACCGTGTGAAGGTGGTGCGGCGGGTGTCATCCCACCATGCGGTGAATTTGATCGGCGGGGGATTAGTGCCCCCCGTCCACGCCGCCGACACCCGCCGATAAACTTCGGCGACCGCTTCCATCTCCAAGTCCCATAGGGGGGTTCCGGCCAATGCGCAGGAGGCCTCAGCAACTACCGTGCGGTAGCCGCGTATGGCCCTGACCGCCACGACCCTCTGTGGACGTCACAGACGGGATCTATTGTGGGCAGTCAGGGACCACCCCGGTGTAGAGTCGTTGGCACGCTAGACTTTTTCCGCCCATATTCGACATTAGCCGACCGAGGGCGGACGCCGTGCCGACGAGCTTCGGTGCTAGTTGGTGAAAGTGCTCGTCGAAGCACCACCTTTCGTCAAGTACCAGGCCCAGATATTTCATGTGGGCTCGGATACCGATCACAGTATTGTCAACCGTATACGTAACGTAACCGTACCATTATCGAAGTACTGGCGGGTGGATCACATCGAGACCCATGGAAAAGCAGGGCCTCAAACTTGTTAAGGACCACCCTAAGCCCCAGTGCCTCGATCCTCCTGACCACCTCTGCGGTACCTGAGGTGGCCAGAGATGCCGCCTCCACGAAAGTCCCGCCCCGAGCTTTAACCAGAGTGTCATCGGCGTAACAAATCAATCCCAGCCCCCCGGGGGGGGGGGGCGGCCACGGAGGACTCAGTCATACCCGATGTCCCACAGGAGCGATCCGAGAACAGAACCCTGTGGGACGCCACACGACATGGACCTCCTGACAACGTCCCCTTCACGAAGAGTTCACGAAGAGGACATTGCGACCGTCAAGGTAGTCTGCCACTAGCCGCCTTAGGTAGAGGGCACTCCATGGAACCGGAGTGCCTCCGTAATGCAGCCGAATGGCAGACTATTGAATGCGTTGGCGATGTCGAGAGACACCGCCAACAGCACTCCCTTCGAGGCGACGGCCTCCGAAGCCACGATCTTCAGATGCAGAATGGCGTCGACCGACCAGCCCGAAACCCGAGCCGGACGTCGGACAGGTCAGGGCCGACCCGCGTGAGGTGCTGGACGATGCGAGCAGTGACTACCCTCTCCAACAGCTTGCGTACCTCGTTCAGCAGCACGATGGGCCTGAAGCCAACGACTGATGTCGAAGGCCTTCCCGGCTTCGGCAGTAGCACGAGATTCCTCTCCTTCCAGCTGTGAGGGAATCGTCCGGACACCAGTCTAGTGTCGAACAGTACCCTGATGCGGGACTTCAGGTGGTCAAGGACCAGGACCAGCACCCGAGCGTAGTTTTGCAAACAGAGAGAATTGGTGCTATAAAAGTTCATATTGAAAGAAGCATATGGAAGTTGAGAGACTTCAAAATGATCGGACCTGACGCATGTGTCGATATTTCATACAAACATTTTTTGGATAATATTGTAACAATAGCCTGTAGTTTAGTTAATTTACAGGATTGTCTATTTAGTAATCAAGTTTAAAAATAAAAATGCTTTTCTTTCTCTTATAGAGTTTTATTTCGAAACCTTGCATAATAAAAAGCACATGTCATATTATTAATAGAAGAGTAATTTCAAATCTCAATTCGTTTCGGAAATATTGATGTTTTCCAAAAATGCGTGGACTCCTCTAAAATATCAGTACAATAGTTTTCATCATAATCTTCGAATATTTCTTCTTTGTTTCTTGCACAAAAGCAGCTTCTACTTTATTAGTACGATTAGTAAATACGTTTTATATTTAAATATCAGAAAATTACACTTTATAACAACACTATATTTAAATAAATTTCAAATAAAACGACCAACCGCGTCGCCGCCGCTCCGTTGATTCGTGAACTGCGCTCGTTCGGGCACAATGACGTCACACGCACCCGCGTACACTAAGGGATTGTTCACACCAACGTATTGTCCGTCGCCGATTGTGAGTATGCTCACTGTCAGCCTCAGTGTGAACGTGTGTACTCAGTTTGCAGCACGTTCTCACCTAGCCGACGATACGCTATAGCGTATAGTGCGTGACCTGTGCGAATACGCCTGTGTACGCTCACACTGAGCGGCCGACTATTCTATACCTATATAAGTCACATAATTTGAAGAAGCTCGTTGTATTTCAAAAACGATCTCAGTGTTCGCTCGTGGTTGTTTCGTGGTCGTTTTTTTTAATTCAGCGCTCGTAGTTCTTGTTACATACAACTAGTGTTTTTTTTTTCAAAACAGACTGTTTACTGAAGTTACTTAAGTTACTGAAGTTTCTCGAGAATGGTGCCCGGAGCGGGGAGAGGGGCGCACGAAGCGCCGGCAAGGCGTTGCGATTTAATACGCTGTTGCGTTCGGCAACGTAGCCAATCCGCATTCGCCGTGCGCAGACGCGTAATACAATCAGCCACCGTAAAGTCAGCGACAACGCACTACGTAATAGCGTAACCAACCGGTTCGGTGTGAACGAGAAGTTAACAATAAACTGCGTAACGCGCGCTCACAGTCAGCGACCAACAATACGTTGGTATGAACAATCCCTAACTTTTAGCGGCAGGAAGGCATAATGTTTATAACTTAATATCTTCGTAAGTAATGGTCCGATTTGGATAATTCAAAAAGGAATATCATTCTTATGTCATAGAGAATAACGTGGATACTAGTTCTATTGAATTTGCTATACCTTTACTGATCCTCATTTCAGGGCTGCTCATACATACATGAACAGACCTAATCATTCATGAACAGGCCTGATCCCGGCCATTTTTCATGCATGATGAGGCCTAATAATTTTTTCCCGGGTTACCTTCTAATACTATCACTTCAGGTTATTATGTTATTTATGACAGGGCAATATAACAAGGGATGATTCTTATGGATCTCTTAGGTAAAGTATATCGCTCGGCGTTGTCCCTAATTCTGGGTAACAATGTAGATACAGATAATCGTATTTCCCGATCATTAAAAGGTGCTTACAAATTAAGGCCCATTGAACCTAACTATATTACAACTAATGATTCGTAAATTTAACTTAATGCTAATAAATTAGTTTAGATAAGTGGAACCCCAATCGAAAATTTACTTCAAAACAACTGACGAAAAAACTTGTAATAGTAATGGTTTTGTGTACTGCGCATAGATAACCAAAATTTTCTTTACCATTGATGTTAAATATTTTCACTATAAAACGTTTAAACGTTTAAACGTTTTATTTCTTTATAAAAAATAATAAAGAAATAAAACTGATGTTGATTACGTATGTACCTAGAGTTTTATTACTTAGTACTTACTTTAGTGCCTAGGGTTAACTAGAAAAACTACAGATATCTTTAAACATCTATCTATATAGTAGATTATATCTGAAGAATGAAAAAACAACGAAATATAATAAACGATCAAACGAGCTTCTTAAGTGAAGTTTAATCATTATTATGTGAAATATAATTATCCGACCTTCCGAAAAAACTACAAGTTTTGCTAGATTATATTCTATGAAAAATGTGGCTTGAACGGAGCGGACTACCGAATAAAGAGAAATTGTGGGTAGAAATCGAAAAACTTACTTTTCGTTGTGAATAAAATCTAATTATCTTAAATATGCGACGTTACTTTGTAGGATAATATGACTACCTAGAAAATTATATCTATGAATGAAACAACTCGTGTAATCTTATTTCCTTCATTCTTTCGATCTTCACGTGAGCAATTCGTTTGATTTTGATTTGATTTGTAGGAATATAATGTAACTAGCGGCCCGACCCGGCTGCGCCTGGGGTATGTATATGTACCAAAATCCTCCTCATGAATCACTCTATCTATTGGTGAAAACCGTAAGAAAATCCGTGCTGTAGTTTTTGATTTTATCGCGAACAGACAGACAGACAGGCGCGGCAGACAACGGAAGATAGGTGTTTTATAATATGTAATGGTTAGAATTTTCATTAAAAGATATATAATCATAAAAATCATTGAACTGATTGAATATATATAAATATAAATGAAAAAATTGAATTAACTGACAATAATTTGTAAAAGCTTTTTTTGACACATTTTAAGATAATTTTATTAGGTAGATGTTTCTCATGTTTAGACGACACGGGTGTTTTATAGCTTACGTTACATCCAGATTTGAAATAATGAAATAATTAATAGAATATGTTAAGAATTAACAGAGTTTTATGATTAAAAACAAATCTGGAATAGATTTACAACTTAATATTTAATATATGTAATATATATTAGAAAGAAAAACCTTAAAAGTTATCTATGAGTTCATGGAATGAATCATAAATCGTGGAATATTGTAAGAATTTACAGACTTAATGGTTAACCAAAATAAACTTCACTGCGTCCACAAAACTATATTTAGTTTGATCGAAAGCGGGGCAGAGAATAAGTGCCGTAATTACTTTAAATGGGATGACTAAGAAATTATTTTTAATTGCCTAAAGAAGACATGTTATATATATGTTTAAAAAATTCGAAATAATAAACATCTATTTCAAAGCTTCGACTGATGTGGTCTTTAATAATATAAAATACTTTTTATTTCAGAGATTCACTTTTAGGATTATTTTTAACTTTGAAAATATATACTTAACTTAGTTATTAGAAAATAAATAGGGTTTAAAAACTTACCGTTCGATACATTATATAGTATAGTATATCACTATAACACAATGTTCTTGTCATTAATAACGCTAAATGTCATTTTTCTAACTTAATTCTTTCAACGTCTGTTCTTTTCGAATGCTGACATGATTATGAGTAAGTAGATGAGCGATACGTGTCATATACGATACTGATATAAAGTCTGAATTGAACCACTGATGATTACGTACATTCGAGAGAAAATTTGAAGGAAAAAATTATAACTATGTACTGTTTAGATACTATATTATTGGACATAATTTTGTTTAATTATTTTTAGATAAATAATACACCTAAAAGTACGGACGATTTTACTCGGTCACATGTATAGAACCACAAGCTTAAATCTTAAAATAAAGCAGAGCAAGAGAAATACTGAAAAGTGTCTTAATATTTCGTATTTTTTCCATTGTTTTTAATAATAACAAACAGCCGACTAGGCATTGAATGATACAATGACTGCATGTATTGTTGAGGTATCGCCGACCACTCTTTCATTAATGCTGCTTTCAACGCTTCTTTATCAAATTGTCGTCCAGCTGCGTATAATTTTCTCGCTAACCATCCCCACACATTTTCTATAATATTGAGATCAGGAGATACCGAAGGCCACTTAAGATTTTCGATATTATTTCCCGTAAACCATTTTTTCACAAGCGTCGCCGAATGAATACGTGTATTATTGTGCTGAAATATGAAATTACGATTTCCTAATTTCGATTTTATGATTGTCTTCTGTCGTTCTAGTAATTGAATATATTTTTCTGTATTTTGCTTACCTTACCTTTATAACAAATAGAACCCCACACCATTATACTTCCTAAATCACTATGTCGCCGAGACAAATACATTTCCTCTTTTCTAAGATCATGAAAGTAATACGCATAGCCATCCGGACCATATAAATTAAATTTCTTTTCGTCCGTAAATATTACTTGCCATTATAACTTGCATGTCATATTATGTTGATCAAATTCCTATCGTAAGGAATAATGTCGATGGCTTAAAGCAGGTCGTTTTTTAAATTGTAAGCGTTTTAATTATGAACACTGGCTTATAATGCGTTGCACTGTACGAACAAATGTTTTCGTCTTAACCTTAAGTGCTATTTGACCTGCAGTAAGAGAAGAATTTAATGCTTCACAAAGTATACGTTGCCTTTCACGTTCTGTTGTGCCTCTTTTTGTCCTTCCTTCGCATCGCTTACCATAATTTTCAGGATCTCCTAGATAATTTATGATTACATGATGCGACCTACCCAATCGTCGAGCTATTATACGCAATGAATATCGTTCTTCTTGTAATGTTTCAATTTTAATAATTTCTTCCGGATCTAACATCTTTAAACGCCCCATTTTTATTTAAATACGTTCCAGTTTGTTAAAAAACTTACTAATAAGTATTGAAAGTATGACAGCGTACTGATTTTGTAGTGATCGCCTGTTACACCGCTAGTATTGTAAATTTAGAAAGATCTTTTTCTAAGTTCGCGTATTAGATAGTTTTAACATAGGGAACATAGTTCACGAAATCATGAAACATTTTGAAACAAACATACCACAATTTTTGATATATTGGAATGTCACGATATTGATTGATTGATTCAGTCTGCTGATGTAAATGTATTTAAATCTTTGGAGGTAGAATGAAAAAAACCACCACTACATCAGCAATTGGATGTCCACTGTTAAACAACGACATCGACTTTTGATGTATGGTTTTGAATCGATACGGACAAAGACGATATCGCCTAATTCTAATTATGAGTTTTGATTATGGACCGCCGCCGAATGATGTAGGAAATTTAATCAAATGAAAAGTTTTACGTACGTTGAATAACATTTTTAATTTTCCACATTATCTGAAGTTGAAAAATTATCATAAAATAAATTGAATGCACGCACAAATTAATATATAAAATTGTTAAGTGTAAAGCTTAATAGCACAAATAAACGAAATGTGCAAATGGCGGTGTTATGATTCATTTGCGTTCTTCTGACTACCCTCACAAAAATATGCTATACACAACGTAATATTTCATTGTACATAGCAAATAATAATAAGATACAAAATTAGGTACTAATAATAATTAGGTACATATTATAAAGTTACTAGAAATAATATATAAACAATAAGAACAAATATAATTACTAGATGAATTATATAAATATTGAAATAAATTTTGTGATTGATTTATTTGAGACGGAAGTGTATTCAACAGTTTTACTGCCTTAACGATTATCTGATGTAGTGGCGACGAAAGTCACATTAACGCAGGGTTCTGCTCGGAGAAGAAATTTTAACCCTTTAATCTCTATGCATATTTAAATAATTGAAATTAATTATATACCTAAATGGTGCTGCTTTATAAAATGTAAATTCAGTTTATTACTTATAAATAATATAATTATATAAAATAATTATAATTATTTAAAACATTAAAATATACATATAATTCTTAAAAATTAGTACAATGGTCAGACGCAAAATATATATTCACACATTTTTCAATTTAAAACATTTATTTTTTATACATTTTTATATGTTTTATATCCATTATTTTATAAAGAAACTACAATAGCAAGTTTTTTTTTAGAATATATATAGTATATTCAGACATAAAAAAGAAAAATAAAATAAAGATAAGATTCCTTATAAAGGTCAATATTATATATATGAACTTAAACTTTATATGTGGAGAACCCTCGTGGTTTTCCTCGTTGGTTGACGTCTACAGTAACCCTATTTGCTCCCACAGTCAAAATATATCGATTCAAGATAAAATTTTCAAATTGTTAAATAATACTACCACAGAAAAAATAAAGAACCATGATCAGTAGACGACAAACAAAAGAGATTCCGTTATATTTGACCTTCTTAAACTCGATCTAGACGTCACTAAGCACACATAGACACAAACATTTGCATGCATTCATTAATATTAATAAGAAAAAATTAAAACATTCCACAGAAATTGTTATAGGTATATATATACCTCTATATATACATATAATGTTGAAATTATAAAAATATTTTATTCAATTTAGCCTATCGTCGTACACTTTGAATGTAGGTCTCCACCATAGATATTTGTTTTATTCATGGTGGTTTGCCCACCCTGATCCTGAGCACCCCACACCCATTCGTTAAGATTGCAAAGACGCCGACAGTCATCTAAAGTTTCCCTATAGTTTATCTCTTCTTACTCGTGGTGCATTTAGCTAAAATATTGATAATGTTCTAGCGACCTCATACTGTGGCTGCCCGAGTCGAAATTCAAAATCATTACTCATGAAATTATTCGCTAACCCGCAGTGGAGTAGCATGATGGATTACGCTCCAATCCTTCCCCCATATGGAGAAGAGGCCTTTGCCTAACGATATATATATATATCACAACCCCTTCAAGCCTTATTATCGCGATAAAAAGTATCTTAGCTCCTTTCCCAAGTTAAGTTCTATCTTCATACCAAATTTCATCAAAATCGATTCAGTGGCTTAGGCGTGAAAGCGTAACAGACAGACAGACAGACAGAGTTACTTTCGCATTTATATATTAGTAGGGATATAAGTATTAGGCCCGTGACTTTACTTTTCATAATTTTTACCTTTATAATATCATTATCACGTAATGCAATAATATAGGATTTTTTTTCTAATTATTGAGTCGATTACCAGCCATAGAAATATTTTTTCGTAATCTATTGATGATTTAATTTGAATCAAAATTGAACTTTTTTCTATTACACCCCGTCTCGAATTTGTACATTCTTGTCCACTTACCAAACTTTTCTTGGCTGACACTCAAGTATCATATTCTCATAGAAGATGCACCTGAATCAGCTACTAAAGCTACGCTTTGTACTATTAGTGAGAGAGCCGAAAGTCAACAATTCCCTTTTAATTTATTCGGGTGTCTTAATATTTTATACCCCTTAATCTAGCAACATTTATCCTCTAGTATTTTTTGAGAAACAATACTTTACATCACATGATGTTTTGTTGGCTATTTCCATTAAAAATATTAAAATTAAAGTTATAAATACGATAATTTCGCAGTTAATTAGCACGTCTTCGAGAAAATTTTGTCGTGCTGAACGTGTGATTTCATGGCAACGTGATTGAAAGCAATATCTACGTGTATAGATAATTAGAGTGTAATATTATAAACCATCTACTTCACTAAATATAATAGAAATATACAGATAATTCTGGTTTTCATATTGTTTTAATTTTTCAACAAATGTTAACAATACTTTTTAATTCACTTTAAATTCTACGACATATGTAATGTTAAATAAGACGAAAAACGACTGTCATTATGACTTTAAAAACACTCGCTACTTTTATAAATAAATATGTAAATTCTCAGTTATATTTAATAATAAAGTTATAAAATTAATTTTTCTTTTAAAAAAACAATGTTTGAAAAAATTTACTGGCTAATACTTTGTATCTTCAATGTACAACAAGAACAAAAATGTAGATTGAATACTCGCATACATTTCGGAGAACCGCTTCCTATAATTTTGCGAAATGGTGTGTTGTTAGAACCTAATGATGGAAACGGTAACGTAGAACTAAACAATGGAGAGAGTATGATCCTTAGTTGCGAAGGTGCTGGAACCATATATCATCCAAGTGCTACACAGAGCGTTTCAACTGCATCTATTATTTGCGGAGGCGGTGATAACTTTAAAAACGACGAATGGTTAGGATCACCTGCAACATTTTCGTCATTCAGATGCTCTCTTCCACCAAATTATTTCAGCCAACGCACTAATCGCACTTGCTTCGAAGGAAATCAAATTGTTGAAGTTGGTTATAGAGTTCAAAACCAGTTTTATCCAGTCTACGAATCTTGTTTTAATCATGAAACTCTATATCCCGTATACTCAAAATACACTCAAAAGCCGTATAATGCTTTGTATCAAACGAAAGTTGATCGTCCTTTCTTTATAGATGATGGAAATTATGGTTCTGTTCCGGTAAATACTCTTTTTTCTCCTAAAGGACAAAGGAACGCTGTAGCTCAACTAGTTGGCTACATAATTGATACATACATTACTCAGTATCAACTATTATCAAGAGGACATCTGGCTGCTAAAACAGATTTCGTTTTTGCTTTCGGCGAAAGAGCAACATTTCACTACGTAAACTGTGCTCCTCAATGGACGGGCTTCAATGGTGGTAACTGGAACACTTTAGAGGTCGATCTAAGAAACCATATACACGTTGCTGGCTATGATACAATCATTTATACAGGAACATATGGTGTAACAAAACTCTTAAATCACTCCAATCGAAGGGTCGATTTATATCTCTATACTGACGTAAATAACAATCCGATAATACCAGTTCCCGAATATTTTTACAAAGTTGTCTACGAACCCCGAACAAAACGCGGTATTGCTTTTGTTGGAATAAACAATCCCTATTATAATAGAAGTGAAGCTCAGGAACTATTTTTTTGTAGGGATATTTGTAGGGATAACAATTTTCGATGGTTATCTTGGCATCCGAATAATGCAGAGGAGGGTTATACTTTCTGTTGTACTGTACAAGATTTTAGAAATACTATCAGACATTTACCTGATTTTGAGGTGTTGGATATCTTAACATGAAGTTTACATTTCTTTTTTGAAATGCATTTTATGTAAAATTTTCGACTTGTTCGTTTCCTTCTGATAATTTCTTAAATTTGTATTTATTTTATGAGATGTGCTGTAACAACAATGCTTTTAAATTTACTACTCCTACTGAAAAGAAGGATTTGAACCTAATCCGTAACACTGCTTCATTATAGATTGGTACATGTCTCAGCATTTCTCCCAATTTGCTAGTATTTTTTTTTTAACGATATTTTACTTAACTTATTTACATTGCCTACCTCAAAATTTATAAAATTTTGCTTACAAAACGTTTAAAAATTATTAAATATATAATGTATAATTTGTTTTAATGTACTTGTCTTTATATACTTATACGTAATTGTAATAAATAAATATTGGTATGTTATCTATTATCTTCGTTTTATTATTGCCGGTGAATGTCCTCTACTTGTATAAATGAATTTCGCTATCAGACCGGACGTGGCACTGTGAACTTTGATTCATGGATCTGTTTCTCTAACGACTAACAGACGGCGTCTCATAGATCAAACAATACATATTGAACTCATTTCCAAGTAATGACAATTATATTTAAAGAAAATAAAACATAAAAGAGATTGAATAATATTTAACCATTTTAATAGAGATTGTAATATATTTTACTTAATTTTGTGAGTATTATTATTCGCTCGATACTTTTTGTGACTTTGCCAACTTTAACAACATATAAAATTATAAAATTTATATTAAAGTACCTAACGATAGATGTCGTGTGGCTTAAAGATTTTTTTTAACACCTAACTTGTCTCCTAGTCCCATAGATACATAATTATGTTTTTATGTCCGATTTTAATGTTACTGAGAAATTTGAATATCGACAAATTTTAGGGTATCCTTTATTATTATTTTCTTTATGTCATTCTATCCCTAGGTTAGAATCTATTAATAGACAACAATTACACAATCTGTATATTTCTATTATATTTAGTGAAGTAGATGGTTTATAATATTATACTCCAATTATCTATACACGTAGATATTTCTTTCAATCACGTTGCCATGAAATCACACGTTGTCTATTAATAGACAACAATTACACAGCTTGTAAAAGTATTGACAATGTATTATTTATCTAAGGCACCCTTCGTTTAGCGATCCGGCGGCGCAAGCGCATTGTAGGGTCGCGAGCAATCGGGGAATTATCCCTCATAAGTCATAGATGATATCAGCTGAATTGGCTCGACTATTATTACTAGTATGTATGTTATTAATTACACTATATACATATAGACAAAAACAACATAGACATTTTATTACACACATCCATAACAGTATTTTGGATTAATAATAATAATATTTCGTTTGTCAAGTACCTAAAGCAAAAAATCTACGGAATACCTACCTTGAACCGTTACAACCAGAACTTGTAATCTTATAATTAAGTTCCTTGTTTTCATGTAAATGAGTCACAATTGGACCAATTAAGAAAACAGATATAGTATAATAATATTTGTAATATCACAAATGAACATATATTTAAGATAACATAGTACAAACTATCTCGCATTGAGTGTTTGTCCTTTGTGTTAAGTTGTTTTGCAGAAACTATTACGCTAAGTTGGATACAATGAAGTTGGCATTTGTAAGTAATTTCAAATTTTAATGGCATATATTTAATGTAATTATTTTATTACTCGTTTTCACCCGCGACATTTATGTTTATTAAGTCTTATTGTGGTGTTTTAGTATTTGTGTAGTTATTTCTGAACAGTGTAGCATTTTTAAGATGTAGAAAGTATTAGAATCAAATTATAAGTTTCAAAAATTTGCGATTACAAGTAAATAAATAAATAACTATATCCAATATAAGAGTAGATACAATTATTATTATTATTTTAAAAGGTTACAGTCAAAATTATATTTTTACAAAATGGTATAATGATCATTTTGGTTCGTTGCATACTGATTAATACATCGATTATTCCCCTATCTTGGTTCTATTTTATGTGGGGTAGGCACAATTTTTTTCGTTTTTCTAAACTCTTATCGGCAGTGGTCTCAGCTGTCACTACTTAGGTAAAACAATCCATCCAACTTTTTCGTGATCCAGCTCAGCCACATTTATCTCTATGTTCCATATCTAAAATCTCAACATATCTATTATTATATTCTAAAATCTTATAACATGGTTATACGATGTAAAAATAAATAAATTGTAAATATAAATATAAAATTAGAATGGCATGCCTGTTTTTCACATTTACACTTTTATTCATTGTATTTGTTTTACATATCATTATATGATTATAAACAGTTATATTTTTTTATATTCAACACACGGTTGTATTTGTTCTTATGAGAGCAACTTAAAACCTATATTTAGGTAACATCCGACTGATATACCTACTTTTTTTTGTAATAAATATCTATATTACATATAATAAAATGGTAGGAAAGTCAAAACTGTACATTGAATATTTTTTTAAAAGAATACTTAGGGTGTGATGTACAATCGATACCGAAGCCAAAAAATATAGTTTTTAGAATTTTTGTCTGTTTGTCTGTTTGTCTGTTTGTCTGTTTGTCTGTATTTATGTCCGGGGTAAACTCAAAAAGTACCTACTGCATGGATTTACTTCAAATTTGGCACGAATATTATTAAGAAGTTGGGTCAACATATACGCTATATAATATTATCACGCTATCACCCACGGGGAACGAGCAGTGAACCTTTATTTCTTCAACGCATTCTGTAACAACGTGCAATCTAATAGCATTCACGCAAACGACGTCGCGAGCAGCAGCTAGTACATGATAATATATCTATATATATAAATAACGTCACGTATAGGTCACGGCCCACTACAAAAACATACCAGTTACATTAATATAAAAATATATTATAAAGTTTTTATAAACACTGATATTATAATAAAATAAATAAATAAATATTAACCAACAATCACACCACGTTAACCTAGCCCCGTGGTAAGTTCGTAAGAACTTGTGTTACAGGTACTAGGAACGGAAATAAATTTAAGATATAAATACATATATACATAAATACACATCCATGACCCGGTGCAGACATCTATATTCGTCATACAGATTATCTGCACCTGGCGGGATTCGAACCCGCGACCGCTGCGTAAAGTGTCCAGTTGCCTGACCACTCGACCAGCCGGCCGTCGTTATAAAGCTGAAGAGACGAATATTAATATTAAAACCGATGAATCTTAAGATCCACATGTAAGACTGTTCCTTAAGGAAGAATATATACTTTTAGTCGAGCAAAGCTTGTTAATGCTAGACAAAGTTTGTTAATACTAGACAAGAGGGTTGTCTAGTATTAACAAACTTAGGATAAATAAATTACAGGAATCTTTATGAGAGTAATAAGAAGCGAAAATGATTGTTTTTATAATTTCTGTCTGTCTGTATGTTTGATTCCTCATCACGGAAAATCCGTTGCACAAAATTAAGTGCAGTTTTTCACACTTGTAATCCTGGAGAAAAAACTCTTAAAATCTGGGAGGTTTCATCTTGATACACTATCTAGAGGTACTCTACCTCTAGATAGTGTATCAAGATTATTATTATTATTACTCTATAAACAATTGTAGTGAACTTCTAACGAATTCGTTTTCTACACACATTTTTTTTATATTGACTTCCCCTGTCTTTAATATGATTATAGAAACCTAAATCATAGTTAAAAACTGTCTATCCCTATGAATATCGTGATAGCATACATATAAGCAAAGTAATAACCACTAAACACAAAGCGTACAAAAACTGCACAGGTTGGCTAGTACTCGTATATAATATGTTAGGATATAATCAAATATACGGACGGCCGGCTGGTCGAGTGGTTAGGTAACACTTTACGCAGCGGTCGCGGGTTCGAATCCCGCCAGGTGCAGATAATTTGTATGACGAATATACATGTCTGCACCGGGTCATGGATGTGTATTTATGTATATATGTATTTATATCTTAAATTTATTTCCGTTCGTAGTACCTGTAACACAAGTTCTTACGAACTTAACACGGGGCTAGTTTAACGTGGTGTGATTGTTGGTTAATATTTATTTATTTATTTATTTATTTATATGTAGACATAGTGACACCATGAGGTCAAATGGTTTTTTTAAACAAGTATGACCTGTGATAAGCTGCTGGATAGAAGCTGCTTCGAACCGCACACTCTAGAGGTCGATAAGGAAGGCCTACAGTGGATATCGAGTGGCTGATATGATGATGATGTTATTATGACCTGTATCTGCGCTAAATAATACGATATGAAATATTTTTTTTCCTACCTCCGCCGAAAGTTCGACTTTCGTCCTTGTGAAGCGGGACAAAAGTGATACTTTTTTATCGCTTGACAGGGACAAAAATCGAACTTTTAACGAAAACGTCCAGGTAGGAAAAAAAGTATGTGTAACACAGGAAGAAAGTACTACATCCTTTCCCGCATGTTTTTCCCGCAATTTCACTTGCGGGACAGAAAGTAGTACTTTCGTCCTTTGTGACACAATATACTATTATCAATTGTATATACATTTTATGTTAAATATGTATATTATATATGCAACAATTTTAAATAATTAATTATCATAATTTATTATTTTTAATAATTATGATAATTACTTAAATGAGGTACGCTACTATGTAATGAAGTTGGTTTTAGTTGTAAAATTACGCTTAATAACTGAATATTGGGGTCAGAAACTCTTTCCGCATCTTAATATCATAAAATATATACAATACAATATATAATACATATACAGCAAAGACGCGTTGGCACAGTGGTCACAGCAACTAGATGATGTTGCAGGTTTGATCACGGCACGTATCAAATATTTGTATAGGCCATATAGATATTTGACGTCCTCTGGGTGTTTGTGGGTTCACATCCTACTTGGGCGTACTTTTGTGTTAGAATAGAAGAACAGTCATAAGATATAAAGCAAGTCAAAAAACAAGAAGGGTAATCAAAAATGATGTCTAGTGTGATTTTAGTTAATAATTCTGCATTAGGAGTCCAAAATTTTCACATATCAAAATATAATGTAATTTTAATTTACCTTCTCATCTCGTTAAGATATATAAACAAGTTGCTGACAAAGAAAATGTTTTTCGCATAGAAGCATAGATACCTACAGCAGACTTTTTTTTTTTTTTTTTTTTTTTTTTTTTTTTTTTTTTTTTTTTTTTTTTTTTTTTACGCAGGGGAATCCATTTACGGATGATATCCAGGATGCCCGGGTCGGCAGTCCTAGACCTATGTCGGACTCGGCACTTTGGGAGTGCAATACCGTACTAAACCCCTGCGGGAGCCTTCAGCCGCTTTAATTGGAGGGTCCCGGATCTGCAGGCAACAGGATCCCTCCAGCGACAGGCTGGCCTTGGCGAAAAGGCCAGACTTCTCCTCCATGGGGACTGTCCGGCTAACCTCTGAACAGTCCCGACGACGCCGTGTCTAGCAGGACCGGGTTCCCATCCCGGCCCGACACGGGCACAAGGGCGTTACAGGAGGCGCATTAAGTAGCGCCTCCTACGCACCCCCATTCGTCGCCCGCGGATGGAGGCCACGTCGGCGGCCTCCTCTCTCATTACCTACAGCAGACTGAAGACTGTACCTGTACACTTAAATTAATAATTAGCTACAACAAATTTTAATATTGTTACCTGAATCTATATTTATCATAATTATTAATAATATAAAATA
The DNA here is from genome assembly GCA_036937285.1 of Euphydryas editha. NCBI lineage: Eukaryota > Metazoa > Arthropoda > Insecta > Lepidoptera > Nymphalidae > Euphydryas > Euphydryas editha. Next base: position 10,092,234 of record JAUPFZ010000018.1, read on the forward strand.
TTATTTTTCTTTCTAGATATTAATTTTCGTAATTCAGATAAGTCTAATAAAACCAAACACAGCACAAAATGAGACGTCGTCAGAATCAAAAATGGCTACAAGTGCTATAATGCCTAATAGATCTAAAAAAATTATGACTCAAACAAAAAGACAGATTCCGGAAAGAAATCTAAGTAAACGCGTAAAGTTTGTAGTAACACGAAAACCTCCAATAAATTTTCATCGACACAAACATCAAAGTTTTAAGAAAAACCCATCGATGAGAAAAATTTACAAGATACGTAAAACTGCTACTTATATTAGACCAAAAAAGCTGTTACTAATATCTCATATAAGAAATTTATTGACTCAAAAAAAGTATATTGCGAATCCAAATCAACATATAAGAAATTCATTTGTAAATAAAATCAATAGTACAAATATCTTAAGTCAAGGGGACAATGACGAGTCTATTAAAAAGCATACACACAAAGCGGTTGTCTGTAATGGACCTGAATTAAAGAATATCGTGTCCCAAGCCAACACAGTAGCTATAAAAGATAAAGTTATTTTAAATAATTCAACATTAAAAGATTTGCTTCAACTACGTAAATGTTTACTTCGATTGAAGGGAATGGAAAACACAGTTTTGTCTAATAAACGAAAACACAAGCGTGTGAAGTTAAATGGAAATTTAAAGAGTAATGAAAAAGACGCTTCGACCAGTATTGGTTCGTCTAAGTATGAATTTAAGCAACACATTTTACGGTATATGAATAATCTAAGAAACAAATTCAAAATGTCAGTAAATGACGGAAAAGTAACTACTGACAACATCGATCGTTCGCGCTCGAAAAGGTAATTTATTATATGTATACACACACACACACGCATATATATATATATGTGTGTGTGTGTGTGTGGCGGGAAGGGGGGCGGTATTAAATATATAAACAGGGATTATTAATTTATTTTATTAAAAAGCGCCTGGCAGTAAATAATAGTTGTTTCGACGATATGCTTTTTGCAGTTGTGCATAAATAATATAATAAATAAATTTTTATTAAAGAATATTAAACATTTTACTTCTTGTTGAATTATTGAAATTAATACATATAATAATAATATATCAATAATATAAATCAATAATAATTGGATATACTTTATTTATATTTTCTACACATTTTTTTTTTCAGACACATGAATATTATAGAGGAAGAGAGTGTTGCGACAACTTTACCTGGTTTTAAATTTACTGGCCGGGATTTATCATTACAGACTCAATTAATGTATAGGAATATACATAATTAAATATATGTCACTAGAATTTAATATTAATAATTAATATAAATTGTGTTTTGTTAGTAAATTATGATACATAAATTTGAATAAGATGTGTTACCCGTACAGCAGGTATTTTTCGGGCAAAGGATAGTTAAACATAGAGTAGGATTATCAAATTTCGGTTATTAGACAAGATTTAAACTATTTTGATTACCACAGAAAGTGTTGAAATATTCTTACATCTTTGTTTTATCACAGGTACTTTTTTTTTGTGGAAATTAAAATAAACAATTATATTCATAAGTAAAATTATTTATTTTATTTACTAAAACCTTACATTTACAGAGAAATAAAATGTACATCCTTATCCTAGGTACATCATAATGGCAAAATTAATTCTCATATTGCTAATCGATCACACTAGAGAAATATAAATAAAATAAAAACTAAGGCAAGCTATTGAAAAATATGGTCCGATTTATTATAAGCTTTACAAAATTTTCAGACGAGAAAGTGAAATTAACCACCCTTTTAAACATTTTGTATAAATTATGAAACGGACAAATATTATGGTAATGATATGGTAACACTCGAATATTTTCAAAATATCAATGAAAATTAATGTTTTATTTCTAATATAATATTCAAACAGTGAATTGAGATCGAACACAAACACGAGCTTATAATCAAACATGAACGAGTTGATGCTAATAATATATATTTTTAATAATCCATACAAAGATGTCATAAAAACTCGATTTCAACGTTTCATATGAAAAACTTACCCTGAAATTAGGTACCTTTCCATCTTTCATTTTATTCCATATTTCATTAATAATTGGTTAACACCCGACTTTTTCGTTTCAAAATAGTTAAATATTATAAATATAAATTAAAACAAACTTCAAATTAATTATCCTCATTTATATTTTCACTAGATGGCGCTGACTCATATATTAGTGTACATAAACATCAATGAAGTACACTACGACTAATTTGAGAAAGCTATGAAAATGTTCTGATTTTAAATATAATAATCACATGACAAAAAAAAAAAACGTTTTACTTTATAATAATTCGGCGACATGCTGGTGTCTAATTAAGTCACAAAAACTAAGTAGCAACATTCATCTTGTACTTATTAGTTCTATTGTACGCATTCACTATATTCATTTATTTCGTTTTGTAAAAAACAAATTCGATTGTCTTTAAACTGAAAATTTATAAATTACGTTAAGTTTCTGTAGTTTTATATGACATCCATGGGATAGTGACATCTATCTTGTACTTGTAGTATCTCGTTGCGTTCGCTAGATGGCGTTACTTTTTGGAAAGTCGAAACACTTCGTTGTATGGTGTCCGCGTTGGTATCGCGTTGTATGCGAATGACGGTTGAGCGTCCGCTCGCAGTATAACCACACCTGTGTATAAAAATTCAAAGTTATGTATGTATCCATCTTACTATTTACTTCCTTACTTCTTTTCGCTCTATGGTGGCTAATAACATACAGAAAAAAGCGAAAAAAACTAGATATAAAACATATATAGTTACGAATAAAAATATAACACATAAATTAAATTTAATAAATTGTACAGTCAATAAATATACTTTCTCTCTTATATTCTACTGAACCAAAACCGTTTAAATTAAGTGCGACACTTTCTACCTGAGGGGTTGACTTTCACTTTTATCTTGGTCTGAGGAGACAGTACGCCGTAGTCTACATCTTCGTATAAATCCTGCAAATGAAGAAAAATACCAATTAAAAACTACATTACAGACCAAGATGTCCATTGGATAAAATCCCGACCGTAAACCATGGAGTCTAGATACTAAGGAGTACCATCTTTTGATACGAAAAGTGTCGTCGAAATTCATCAAATTAGGGTAGCGCCACATTAGTATCAGGGTAAATCTTAAAGGAAGCGCCTAATAACAAAGCAATCATAACAACAACAACATTAAAGACATACGAGTAATATAAACATTATTAATAATAAATTAAATATATATATATATATATATATAAAAAAATAATTATTGATTTAATCAACTATTTAATTTTTTACTACAGAAGTAACAAGAATTACTAAATTTTTCAACCTAGATCATTTTCATTTGCTACACTAGCGCTATTTCGGTAAGCGTTCGAAGAATAATTTGCTAAAAAAAAGTGGACACTTTTTCAACTAATCCTCCATAGAAGATAGTCCTCCTTTAATTCTGTACTTCATGCCGTAAACACAGTCAGATTTTCTAGTGCTAATTTTCCTTAACAAGCTATCTGGTGTTCAGTAGCGAAAGAACATAGAAGTTTAGAACTTGGAGAAATTCGAGACATGTATATTTGCTCATACATAGTGGATCAGCGTGGCTTATTAAGTAACAGTATTTTTCTCAATAGATAGACTCTCAGCAGACTACAGCAATGAGACGAAATCCTTATAATGTAGTGCGATAAAATAGTAAAATATCCAAAACCAAATTTTTTATATTATAAAGACCTTTAAAAGTTAAGGCTATAATAAAATAAATAGATAAATATTAACCAACAATCACACCACGTTAACCTAGCCCCGTGGTAAGTTCGTAAGAACTTGTGTTACAGGTACTAGGAACGGAAATAAATTTAAGATATAAATACATATATATATATATATACATAAATACACATCCATGATGCGGTGCAGACATCTATATTCGTCATACAGATTATCTGCACCTGGCGGGATTCGAACCCGCGACCGCTGCGTAAAGTGTCCAGTTGTCTGACCACTCGACCAGCCGGCCGTCAAGTATAATAGTTTCCGTTTACTTCACTACGGACAAAGATATAGGTAAATGGCTTAATCAACAACGCTATCCTCTAAGGGGTGACATTATAACAAGTAAAATAGTATATAAGTATCATCTATAATATAAAAATAAGTCGGGTTTTCCTTCCTGACGCTATAATTCCAGAACGCACGAACCGATTTCCACGGTTTTGCATTCGTTGGAAAGGTCTCGGGCTCCGTGAGCTTTATAGCAAACTAAATTCAGGAAAATTTTCAACAGAAAAGCAGGAAAACAGAGAAAATCAATTTTTCACATACAGCGCCATCTCTGATACATAGTATGTACTACAAACCAATATGGTTTTGCATGGCGGCAATACGTGCTGTGAGTATCCCTCACGAAGATAAGTTGGTGGCGAAACGGAGTTCGCCGGGTTTGCTAGTAATGTATATCAAGAACAATTATATTGATTAAAGCAGATTATCTGGCAAAGTTTGATATGCAATTGAAATGATTATTTCACAAATTTAGATAACAAGTTATATAGACAATATACATAGTTTATTAACGAAACTCACTAAATGTAAATATATATTTAATTTTTATTATATTAGTAAAATTGTTACAAAAAATAGCCAGCAACTCTCCAAATTCATGAGCATTGCAGCATCAAATGAGCCACAAAAACGTCTAGAGATATGAGAGGGAGTTGAAGAGAGCCCAGGATGGGAAAAAGACGAGAATATTGGTTCACTCAGTTATGTCGTAGCTACTGGACGCACATTTCCTGTGGGAGTATAGTACTAGGACAGTTCCTAACTAATAACTAACAGCTAGGTTTTGCAACAGTTAAATTGATTATATCAACATTAGATTGATATAATAATCTTTATTTCTACCTAAATATATTGTAAGACATTTTTTTTCTTTTTATTTTATGGAAGAGCGGGCAAACGGACAGTCGGTTCACCTGATGGTAAGTCAAAGCGACATCCATAGACACCCGCTACATCAGAGGATTAGCAGGTGCGTTACTGGCCTTTGTAATATGAGTATGCTCTTTTAGAAACAGAATAATGGCACATATTCTATGCGACGTTCTAAAACAAGTATTACTATACAATATATTCGACACTTACTTCAACTCTGTATCCAGAAGGGTTGCTAAGTCCAAGTTCTCGTAATGTCACCGCCACATCGGAGGGAGTGCCGTCGGTTCTGCGGTTGACGAACGCGACCGCGTATGAGTAGTACTGGCCGTGGATCGGAAGAATGGGTCGTGACCAGATCTCGATACCGCGATGCTGGAGTAAAAGGATTAATACATTAGTGAAAACTAAATCATATTTGTAATTGTAATTTGTATACACTTGGTTTTATGAAAAAAGTATTAAAAACCATTAAATTTTCGAAATTTTCAATTTCGTTTTAAGAAAAACATTTCATTTCAACATTCGTTTCAACATTTTCTGCAAAGATTTGTTTATAACGGAAAATTGCTCAAAGCATTTGCTGCTCTTTTATTACGGACGAACAGTCGACGCCCAGTAATTTCGACCCTGTTTAGACCTTATAGGAATCCCTCTAAAAATAATGTATCTAAACAATAAGCTATAAGCAGCTGTATAAACAAAACTTACTTTATATATCCTCCTGCCCTGTATTCCCAAAGGGTCCTGGTCAACTTCAATGATCTTCCTGTTCTGCAGAATCGCTTTGTACTCCGGCCTGATGGTGCGAAGGTCGACGCTCATGAGCAACGGCGCCGCCAGGATCGCCCATATCGCGAACTGCGTCTTACTTTGCTCGTATGATAAGCCGAAATTGCCTATGATAAGCTGGAAAAAGATTAAATTTTAAGTCATGGATCAAAATTTTTTAGGTTTTTATTATTCACGTCTACATAAAAATAATTAAAATTTAATAAAATCAATTCATAAATAGCAATTACATTTTTCCGTATTTAATGCCATATATACAATCATATTTAAGCTCTCCTTGATTTTTTGGAAGTCAATTGAAAGTAAACATAAAATTCACCATATCGGGGTCATTCCAATGTCCAGGTCCAGCGTTGGGCACGATGACGTCCTGGTGGTTTCCGTAGTAGTCTATGATAGACTCGACGGAGGCCCACGAGTCTTGAATGTCGTCAAAGTTTCGCCACAGGTTGCAGTGTTCGATGATCGAGGTGAAGTTAGGCTAAAATAAAACAATATTTTCTAGTTATACTTTTCTTATTTAAATTTCATGTAACTAGTAAAAATAAAAAATAAATAAAAATAAAATGATTTTATGATGATATATACAGACAAGGGCTCTGCAATTCTCGTTCGACTGGCACCCTTAACATCAAGTGTCATCGACTACAAGTTTAAAAAATGTATTTGAACTTGAGTGGATGAATAAAAATAATTTTATTTACAATTGAAAATTTGAACAAGATATAGGTATACATACGTACGTAAATACTATATAGAAAGAGTGTAAACTAATAGTAGAATTAAAAAAAAAACATACGTTCGCGCATTGACAAGCGCTAGGAGAACTGTCTATATAGAGCGCTATCTAGAAGGTTTCTGTTTGTGCATGATCATGTACATTGGTCATCCATGCTAAATTTTATCTTTATACATTGTGTACTGTTATGCATGTGTTAACGGCATTAAACGCTATTGTTATCTGTCCTCGTATTACCTGCAAGCCAGCGTATATCTGGTAGACAGGCCAGCTGCAAGAGTACACCATCTGACGGCCCGTCAAGTTCAGCTGTCTTCCGAATTCCGGGTAACCGTGATCCATGTCTACTGGTAGCGCGTAACACCCGTCCAGTTTTACATAGTCCACGCCCCATGATGCGAATGTAGATGCATCTACAAACCATTAAAAAAGCTTTTTAGTATAATTTTGTTTTAGAAATTTATTTGTTGAATCAAGTTAATCAGTTTTTTGTTATGTCTAGTTTTGTTATATACATATTATTACACCAATACAATATGGTAAAGCTGAGAATTTTGTCGATATGCTATATAGCAAATAATAGTGAAATAATTTCATTAGCTTTATCGCAGGTGGAAGGGTGCCTCTCCATTGAAACGGAGCGAGGCTATATGTAATATTTCTCCGTTTCTCCGCTAAACGGAGAAATATTAAGCAATAGCCTTTGCACACTGGAGCGGAGGGGAGATTTTTTGCAAACCTATTGGTTAATATTTCTCCGTTTCTCAACACACAGGAACCCAAATGGGGAGGGACATGCAATATTTGTTCTTTGGCTTATTTCATTAATTGATATATATGTATGCATTATACATGTGTTAAATGTAATTACGAGTATTTTTTTTTTACAAATACAGACTATCATATTATTCTACACTCGCAAACAATTAACTCTTTAATTAAAAAAATATTTTTATTGCGATCGTACTTAGAAGCTAACCTTATAGGTCAAACAATAGTTTTAAATGAATCTGACTTATCAATAACTAGCCGACCCGCGCTGTTTTACTCGAGTTGACGGTAACAGTCACTGTTGCTGATGTTTTATATAGTCCAGTTATGACTAGATTTATAAGGTATAAATGTACTTAATTTCACTTAAATATAGTACTTTTTGATATTTGCCCATTCATACAAAATTTCTAAAAATAAATACTCGTATTCTTTTGACTGTTTAAAAAAAATTGATGTACAGAATTAGCCTCACTATAATTTTATTGTATGTATCTAAGATGAGTAACCGTCGTAATGATTCTATAAAACAGTTCCCATGCAATAAATTACAATACACAGTTAATACTAGACAATAAACATAGGATCGACGTAAATCGATAATAATTATTAATAATAATCGATCAATCAGACAATGCATGTTAATTATTAACAGATTGAAACGTTGTATTAATCTTAATTGGTTATGATTTCGTTATAGCTTAATGTTCATTGTACAGCTCGCTTTATTCAAGTCATTGTTACTTAATAGGTATTTTGACAGACCATTCAGTTCGATTTTAAATTAAATCTTGATGTGTGGATGTTAGATCGATTAAGGATATCATGAAATTTCCTCTTGGTAATCATAATTGAATACAGGGCTATTATAATACTGTTTCACTGGTTGCTGATAATGTTTATCACGCTTATAGCTTGATGATAGACTATCAGAGATTTTATTAGAATGATGAATCAGGATCTTAGGGCGCGAGAATATAAATACCTGACAGATAAAGTGAAGTTTGATGGAGAAACAAAAAGATATATCAGAATTTTTTGTCTGTTGGATACGGTTATAATTATTTATTTATTTATTTTTTATTTTAAATTATGTCAGACACGTACTAACTTTATTTGTATACGATAAAGACCTACCGTGTAAGGATTATGAGAACAAAAAATTGTGAGACATATAGAGCGATAGGTACTCTGCTATTTCAAACGTATTCTAATTGACTATCGATTGATATTTTTTTTCACTGGGACTTCGTTAAAAAATATAACATCGTTATGACACTGTTATTAGACAATTGAAATCATAGGATACCAAACTTACTAAAAGCAATAATTAATTATGAATTTATTAATAGACCAAGGATCTACTAGTGTGAGACAATTGTATGAACAATTTGATATGCGCAGCATTGTACAAGGTCATTGTCAGCACAAATAAGGCCCTTTAATTTTACTTCTGAACAATTAAAATAGATATAAATATATAATGAAGCAAAACAGTTTATTGTAAAAACACGTAATTTCTAGGTACTGGACAGATCTTAAAATAATTTTTTTCGTCAAAGAAAATATTACTGAACTGAACTGAAATGAAACAGCATGTTAGTGTCCCACTGTTGGGCAAAGGCTTCTTCTCCATATGAGAGAAGGGTTGGAGCTTATTCCACCACACAGCTCCACTACGAGCTGTATAATTATATTATCAGCCGGTATTGGAAATCGAAACCGTAACCGCCTGTGTTAAGACGACCAATTGCACCACTACATTAGAACGGTTGTCAGCGTTGTGTTGAGGTATATTTGACATCATACGACTTATAATCTATGAAATATTTCGTATAGAAATATGTATGTATGTAGCTGCCATAACGTAATGCAATCAAATATGAATCAACATGCTAGACGAGAGACGAGGTTGGGAAGCCATTTCGATGTAAATTGCGACGCGATTTTTTACATAATACCTATTATTATATATATACAATTGGTACACCTTTTCCTTCGGCGATGTTTTGTGAATAAAAAATATATCAGTCATTACTACATTGATGTATTTGCTGCACATTGAATCGCTAATTTCAAAACGTTATAACATTACATCGCGTCGATTCATTGCACAAAACCGCACTAGAAGATTTTGTAACAGATTTTTGTACGCGTTTATGGTAATAATATCATTAAATTTCACATGTAATAAGTACATATTCTAATCGCTAGCTTTAGCGAGCGTCTTTGTGTTTCGAAAGATTTGTTTTTTTTTATTTTTCGTCTCCAGATGTCGTCATAATTGCGAGACAAAATATCAACTAATATGGTTAGTTACTTAATTAAGATGATATTTAAATTTCTCAACAAGAAATGTATTTCATCATAACAACAGACGTACAAATAATATGTCATTTTTATCAATAATAATCATAATAATACCTATGAGCTTTAAAGCTTATCACGAGCTTCTTAAATAAAAATAAAAATAATTTAAAACAAGCGTTAATTCAACAATATCAGTTGCCCTAACTTAAAAAAACTGCAAAGTTTACCACCAATAACTATTAAAGATTGTTACGTGTAAGAAAATAATTTAATTATAATTCCTTCTTTTTATATTTAAACCGGTAAATTTAAAATTTCTGAATTGGCAACTTATGTTAATGGACTAATAATTTATTTTAGGATTGGGAGGTTTACCTCCAGCAAGATGGCCCACAACACCCGGATACCCGGCGCACGTGAAATTACCGTAGTCTTCGTAAATACCGAATTTGAGTCCCTTGCTGTGAACCTGAAACAAAAAAGATTACCGTTTTATTATGAATTATTAATCCACATTCAGTAAAACAGTATTAAAAGAGAATTAAATTGAAACGATGCATAGAACTAAATTTATTCCGTCAAATTTAAATTCCATTAAATTATTAAAACAATCACAAAACAAATTAAAACAATCGCGAAAACAATATTGTGCTAGTCCAGATTTTAACCCGGAATTTGAAAGGTCTTTATGTTTTATCGACTGGTAATCTCCGTTCCATTTAAACAATAATATTACAAATCTATTTTCAGTCACTACCTACTGTAATTATAGACCTACATTAAATAAATTATAAACAAAACATTGTTTTGTGTTGTAATTATATTGATGTAAGACAAAATTATATCAGATCAAACGACGATAAGAACATAATATAATTTTTCATATCATTGTTATATGTAAGATTACTCATCTCTATAGCTCTATATACAAAAACTCCTTTGAATATAGAACTAAGCAATAAATCGTTTGTAGGGTTGTCATTACTCGGAATTATAAACATTTCATTTATATTTTTTAAAAATAAAAAATAGATACTGTTTTATTACTGTTATTCGTTTGTCTACAACAAGGAGTTGCTTATAAATATATCGCAGCAAAGCATTATAAAGGCTTTTAAATTTCTGTCTACTATGAAAGTATTGTATCAAATTTCGTAGAACTTTTTCGTCCTGTAGCGTTCTCGGTTAAAAAACTTTTCGGAACACAAAATGCTTTAAATCATGATGTTTTTTCGTAATACGCTAATTAAAAGTAAAGCCTTAATAACGCGTTTTTACCTTATAAAGTTCATAACCTAAAAATATAAAAGTAAAAACTTTAGATGTTGTCTGTGATAATGAAAAAAAAAATTATTATTATTTTGGCAAATCTTTATTGACCAAAAACTTTTATATACATATTTACTTTTCTCTTTACTTACAGCCCTAATTATTTTCTACCATGTTTAGTATCAACATTGAGCAACATTAGAGAAAAAAAACGTTAATCATGAAATATAGAGTCGTTCACTCTTGCCCGTGCCAAGGTTAGGCAATGTAAAAAATAGCCTTTTATACAATGGTACATATATAACTATAATAATACCCAATGTTAGTATAATTCGAGTAGAAACGACTAGTCAAAAAATATATTGTATATCTATTAATTATGGAATCATATATATATGTTTTAAAGATAATTTTTTAATAAAAAAGTACGAGTATGTCAGAAAATATTTCTCAATAGAGAAGTTGCATGTTTTTTAAAAAAAAAAAAAAAATATATATATATATATATATATATATATATATATATATATATATATATATATATATATATAAACGTGTATAAAAATTAAAGTATTTAACATATAGATTACTGCTAATAATAACAATTGCGGAGAGTAATTTTGGTAACTAATTATTATTTACTAAAGTTTTCTAAATATGAAATTTATATAGCGTTCTGACTTTTGACGTATTGTATCGATGGCCAAAAAGCCAACATATAAGGCTATTTGTCGTATCACTGCAATTCTTTGAAGAGCAGCAGTAACGCTTGAAATATAACGAGGGAAAACGTCAGGGTCTCAAATATGTACATATAGATATATATGTTTGCTATGCTATGGTTCAGACATATGCTAAAATTACAGTAATGTAATCGTTTATAAATATTCAACAAGATATACAGGATGAGTAAAAGCCCTTTTTCCTGCTGCTAGTTGCCCCTACTGTCCTAGGAGAAGCCAAGTTTATCACATAGTATATAATGAAATGTTATTTTCAGCCTTTTAGAAAAGATTTCTCTTGGAAAAAAATTTATTTATGAAATCGACACGTACATAGTACGACAAATAGTACACACAGGAATAGTAGATAATATTCATTAGGTGATATCTTCATTCAAACTCTTACATACAAAGCCTCAAGGTTATTGATATTTTAATACGTTGTTAAGTGTTACTAAAGCATACAATACAAATACTAGCATTAGTTACGGTAACTGAAATGTAATTGTTGTTTATAAGCAGACAAATACCAAGTCGAATATTTTTGTAAGATAACATCTACATACTTTACTTTGTTATATTATGAGTGTGAACATTATGAAACATTGTTCTTTGTATAATATATTTTAATATTATGTATGTAATGTATCGTCACTACCTGTATATTTTTGATATGAAGAAAGATACAATTCTGATGTAATATTTAATTTCCTATTGTGGAATAACCCATAAAATTGGAATAAAGTTCAAATCTACACAATAATTTAAATTTTTAACACAACTAATTTTAAATTTTATTCCTCCAACAATACCTTTCATTTAACTTCCTTAGAGGCTGTATTAACATAAATTGTTTCTACTTATAAATCATGTTTCTTTATTTATTAGTTAAGGTTCTAATTTATATGTGAGTCTGTCAATCTCATAATTACGTACATACTTATGTCCTTTATTTGAAAATGAAAAAAAAGAGCGTTGCATGAAAAGTAAAAAAATAACGCCAGAGAATAAAGTAAAAGGCGAATTAAAGTACCTACTACCTATAAAATTAGAGTAGTACTACCTATGAAATTGAGAGTCATAAAGTCACAGCATTTTTAACATTTTTTTTTACATTTAGAGAAAATGTACCATGCTATAATAATATATAATAATATATAATATATAATAATAATATATAATAATAATATATAATAATATCTATAACATGATTATTGTTTTAAGGAATTACCAGTCTGATTGCATAAATCCTATTTGCATTAGAAAGGCTATTTAATGATAAAAGTGATAGGTTATAAGACATCTCGCTATGACTTATAGGAGCGAAACTAAGTAATGATTAACATCAATGCGGATGATACAGTCACCGTTGCCTATTAAACCTATGGAAAAGAAGTGATAGGCACAATTCCCTAATGTATATAAATAGTATTATTTAAATTCTAGTCTGCACGTAAAGCTAGTCGTATCGCAACCTCGTGAGAATCACTCGATTACGGTATTACGAAAGACAAGCTATCTGCCACTGTAGTAACACGTAAATACTTCCCTCATCCCTCCCTACTTTTAACTTCAGCTTTATTGGCAATGTTGGATTTACGCCACCATCTCATTGATGATAATTAGAAACTAAATAGAATAGTGTTACAATCTCTATAAATAAATTTAATGGTATAAAATTCACATATACTGACTACATGCATGTACATTTGATATAAATATAAATAGAAAAATAATATGTCTTATAATGGCCTAATAAAGTCCGAAATCATAAAATAAAAAACGTATTTTTATATTAATTATCATCAATCTATCTCTCATATCTATCAAATTTAAAACCTTTTTATTTATTTATTTTTATGTTAGATGGATAGGCAAACTGGCAGACGTTCCACCTTTTTTTTTTTTTCATTCCACCTGAAATTTCATACTTCTCCGGGCGCGTACTTGTCGTAAAAAGGGGTACAAAATTTTTGCTTCACGTATTAATATAGGTATAGATTGTATGAAGTTTTCGCATTGCGTCGCACTGTATAATATCGTTATTTGTCACCTACATAGAAAAATGTGTACGCGTCAAAAAAGTGATATCTATTTATCAATAATCCATATGTATCTAACATAAAATTCATACAGATTTTTTTAAAAATCTATCGCTACCTACTAAGCAAAATCTGAGATGGATTGATTATTATTGAAGGCGGCTCTAAATTACCTTAAGTAACGGAAACGCTTGACCAAATGTAATACTGGCAGGAATTTGTTTCGTTAAACTTAGATATTTTTTTTCTATGCCTTATTCGATATTGCTCACGTGTTGCTCACTTAAAATCCTAGTCTTTTTTATTCTTGGTTTTTTTTTATGTTAGTTGGATAGGCAAACTGGCAGACGTTTCACCTGATGGTAAGTGGTTGACGGCGCCCATGAACATAAACTAGTTTACCTGGAACTAAACCAGGCAACTACTTTATGTGTTGTCTATCCAGAGATATAAGGTGTTAAAGTCTCGGTGCCAGTAATTACACTGCCTGTCTTGCCCTTCTCTCCGAAACACAGCAAAGCTGTTTCACGGGAGAAACAAGCAAGATGGTGGTACCCATGCAGCCGGGAGCGCGGCACAGCGCATCCCTCCCACCGGTAACCTAGTCGACTTAAAGCATATCATGCCACTAAAATTATAGAACGAGTAACAATATTTCGTGATATATATTTCACTAATAATTAAAGCTACACAAAGTATTATACAATAAAATAACATTTTTTTTTTTCGACAAAAGTAATTAACACGTCATTTTATGTATAACATTACATGTCACCGCATTTGTATTAGCGACACATTCCCACGCTCGATCCTTTACGAAGGTCGAGATACATTTCGAGATACGTTCAAAGATACACTATACATATTGTTCTATCATTGTTTGACTTTTCGCATAACAAGGGCTTGTTTCGACACGCAATTGTGATATAATGAGGTTGCAAGAAACGAAAAAGAAAAGATATTTATGACGACCGCGGGAAAACGTTTTTACTCTTCATTCAATCATTACGTTTTATTTGTATTGAGTTCAATAGACCAGACGTGTATGTTTTGTACGACTAAATTGGATAACCTCTCTACGTGTAGGTATATATTCGTTATTAACTAGAACTATTTTTTTTTTCACTCTAAAAAGAAATTTTTATTTTAAAATTTTACAATATTATACATATTTATAATGCAAAACCTAAACTATTTTTAGAGATAGTTTTTTTTTCTTTGAAAATATTAATTTATTACTAGTTAATTGAAAACGTTTTATTTATATGAGACAATAATAAAATTATAAACGCAACCTAGCTCTCCTTTTATGTAGTTTACAGCTGCTGTTATCACAAATCGTAAATTTAATTTTAAACATACACACATTTTTTTAAAAAGGGTGTGGACATTTCTTAGATTAAGTTACAATTCAGAAAAGAAATGTTCCCAACTACCCACTGGTTAATTAAATGCTTTAGTCGTCGATTCATATATAATGTTATTTTGAATAGTCATTTTTAAATTTTAATTTATTTACTAGACAAAAATATACATTACATAATGTAAAAAATATGTAGAAGACATTTATACATACAGTTTACCTTTTGTAATTATATGAACTTCGTAATACCTATATGTTCCAATAACTTAAATCATTATGGTCTCTCGCAATGGTCCAAAGAAAGACTGCCATACAAATATTTCTAAACATATTGTAGACAATTATGGTATCCAAACATTTAAATGTAAATGCTTGGATACCATATTTGGGACAAAATAATTGTATGCATACAATTTTGACGTAGGTTAACATTTTAGCAGTAGTAAGATTCAAATGAGGATGTTCTGCGACTACTTAAAAATTTTAACAAAAAACGCGAACTCTTGGAGACCTTCAAGATGAAAAAAGTCGATATTAAGGAGGTCATATTTAAAATATACATTTTTTTTACTTAATCTGTGTTAAGGATAATTATTTTATACACAAAATGTCTTTTTTTTTTTTCAGTGTTATCGTTATACCGTTAATTAAATAAAGAAAACTTTCTAGATACATATTTATTTATTGGATAGCTTTCTCCACCTTTGTCTCCATTTATTTTATTCCGATATAACATTATTTTAATTTTATTTTATACACAAATTCCGCAAATTTTCCGAGTACAAGAAATGCAAGTAAAACATTAATCAATTTTGAATACGCATTTCATGTTATCGAAAGAAAAACTTGTCTTTATTGAATTTTTTAAAGTTACTGTGAAATTGTATTAAAAACTGAACAATAAAAAAAAACACACACATATACTACCACATTCCAGTCTAGGATTACGTGTCATGATTTTACAATAAAAAAAATATAAGAACTCTTCTATTTTTAAATGTATAGCATCAAGTCTAAACCTGACCACAAGAAGAATGCACTTGACCTAGATAACCTGCTTAAAGTACTTAACCGTTTCGTGAATCCGATTCAATGTTGCTACTTGCTAAAAAATATTTTCTTTTGAATTTAACAGATATAATTATTTGGTTAACAGTAAATATGAGTAGCAAAATTTAGCGTAGAATAACGTTTGCTATCGTATAATATAGCAATCGTTATTTATGATAGGAAAAAATGATTTGCCAACCCGCAGTGGAGCAGCGTGGCGGATTATGCTCCAACCCTTCTCCTATATGGAGAAAAGGCTCAGCAGCGGGACGTTTACGGGTTGACTCATTGATTCATTCAACGGGTTGATTCATTCAACAGGTCCAATTCTGTACATGGAAGATATTTAGATTTTTGGTTTGGAGGACACTGATACTGAAGTCGAAAATGTATTTTATTATTTTTATTTTAGACGCGAATCACGCGAAAGCTACTGAATGAATTTAAACGAAACTGGGCACGATTGAGTTTTAACTACGAGCACAGAGAGACACTATAGGGTTTTTATTTTTATAACTTTTTCCAAGATGTGTTTGTTTTAGACCTATTTATTCCTTACAATGTTAATGATACTATTTAATCTAATATTTACAAAATGAATTAACTCTTTAATCGATTTGATAATAGATATTTAAATAATTTTCAACATAACATAGAGTCGCATTGAAAATCTACTTTTTTAAAGTCGGTTATAAGATAAATATTTATCAAGATACTAGCAACATTGATACAGTTCGTAATTTTATACACTTTTACCGCGACCTTCGTAACGGTTCTGATGAATGGATCTGTTTTCTCACGGTATTTCGGGACTCGACATTGAACAGAGGTACACTCGTGATTAATTCGCACCGGAATGAATCGAACATATTGTTACTATTATTGAACATCAAGGTGAATAGACTATATGCTAATATGTAAACAAAAACCTGTAGAGTTATTAAAAATCTACACCTCTTTTTTTTTTTTCTTAAGCTCAGAATTTCTTTTTATTATTTAAGCATAGCAATATTTTTGCTACATATCATATAACACAAAATTTCCGAGCCATATATAACTTGCCTATCCTAACCTTCCTTCTAATTCCCTTCATTCTCTATACCAAATATTTGGAACAAACTTTGAAACAAATTTTTGTACACTTAGTGATAAACATCGGCTTAATACAAATTAAACCACACCATTGGCATTAAGAACTCATCATCAGCATTAATAATAAGTACAGTACAAAAAATTCTAAATAATAATCGTTTAAATCTTTGCAACAATACGTTAATAAAGTGTATTCATTATTGATAATAATATATAAATACACACACATAAATGCACAGATATTAATTATTAAATAATTAACAGATTAAAATATACGCCTACCAATCGCTTTTATTGAGGTGGTAATATCGCAATAGTTACGCCTACGTTTCGTTCCCACGACGATAGCCATCGCGATTGTAATAACGAAATGTGTAACGGATTTAGTTTGCTGTCAGGGTCACAGGTAAGACCGTGGTGTACGTTTTTTTGATTAATTGATATTGTGTTTTCTTCTTTTAGAAACAAACGTTAAAGTAATTTTGATTTTTCCAATAGGTCACATGGACTTATATCGGAGACTCCGGCTACAACGTCGTATACAAAAAAAAAAGAAAAATTTATGCAATTTTAGTGTAAATATACTGTCCAAACTTTTTATTAAGAATTACTGTTGAAATGTAAATAAGAAGCAAGGTAATATTTCAAAACATATAATTCTTAATTTATGAATATTAAAAGACTGTTTGAGTAAGAATTATATTTTAAATACCCTGCCTTATTCTCTAAAACTCTTAAATCTTTCCAAAATTGATATAACAAAACTCTGGGAAAAATAAAATCATTAATGTCTTGGCAATTTACAAATACCTTCAATTATTATTCTAAAGTGTTAAGTTTACGAAAATTATAAATTATTTTACAATTTTTTAATATCTAAAGAATTTCCTATATTCCCAGAGACCTTTTAAATATGTCGCGATAGCCCTAGCCCTACATATATATTTTTTAAATTAAATAAATAAAAAGATTACATTTGCATAATAGCTATTAAATTTAACGCCCTTTTAGTTGTTTAGAAAATACGTTAAACAAAAGTATGAATATAGAAAAAAAAAACACATTATGCCTAAGAAAATTAAGAGTTGAGAAAAAGTCCTAAAAATAAAGTTATAAAATATGCCTACAGTTAAGAGTCTCTGTACCAATACATCGCTACTAAATAGGCCAGTTCCGTCTCATCGTTCGCATTTATTTTGCAACAATAACAATCCAGCCGTAGCAGCAAAGAAAGTTTCCCCACAAAATGCAATTTGCCGCCGGCGTAACTAACAAGAGCTAGAAAATCTCTATATTCGGAACCAACTCGCTCGATTAGATGGAAAGCGAACCTACTTTATTATACTAGAAGAGGCTTTACACATTGGAAAATAGGGTATTTCATTTACAAATGTTTTCTAATCAAAGTTCTTTCTAAACAAGTTAATTTGAAACCAACTTTACAATATTGTATTACATAATATGAAAAGTATACTCGAGCTTAATTATATACTGTCTTTCAGTGATCATCATTCTTCCTTTACATAGTTACATACATATAACAGTATACACCTATCACGGAACAAATATAAATTTTCTCGGTAAACATGATTTTCCATATTGTTAGTAACGTTCAACAATGTAAAAATAATTATTTTTAAATATTTCTTCGTATATATAGCCATGTTAGCTACGCCCTTTATTTGAAACCAACTTTACAATATTGTATTACATAAAATGAAAATTATACTCCAGCTTAAGTATAAACCGTGTTTCAGTGATCATCGTTCTTATTTTACATAGTTACATACATATTACAGTATATACCTATCACGGAACAAATATAAATTTTCTCGGTAAACATGATTTTCCATATTATTAGTAACGCTTAACAATGTAAAAATAATTATTTTTAATTATTTCTTCGAATATATAGCCAACGTTAGTTACGCCCTTTAGTTCTACATTACATTTTATGTAGCTTACGTGTCAACACAGAGTTAATATAGGTTATATATTTGATTTCAATTTAAATTAGACCTATTCATCAAATACTATATAAAAAGGGATATCCTAGAAAGTATATCTTTTATTACATGACATGTATTCGAGTACATTCTATTATAACTCTACGTGTAGATAACTGTTAAATTGTAATTATTTTAATTGTAATGATATATGTGTATTTATTTAATAGTTATATTTTATACGAATATTATCTATATATATATATATAAAAATCAATTGCTGTTCGTTAGTCTCGCTAAAACTCGAGAACGGCTGAACAGATGTATCTTAACTTGGTCTTGAAATGTTCATGGAGGTCTAGGAAAGGTTTAAAAGGTGAGAAAAATTCAAATAATTGCCGAGAAAACCCTAAAAACAGCCCTTTTCTTTTTCCCATATAAACGTTTTCTAAATAAAATGTAGAGTCTTGAAATATGATAGGAATATTCCTTTTGCTGAGTAGAGATCAGCTAAGAACGGATTTTATGAAATTCTACCCCTAAGGGGATGAAAAGGGGGCAAAGTTTGTATGGGACAACGTGATTCCTTAGTCCAATCTACTTCAAATTTTGCATAAATATTCTTTAACAGAATTGATTGAAGACGTGTTTCGTATTTTATCAAAAATCATCCCTTAACGGGGTTAAAAAGGGGTTGAAAGTGCTTCGAAGTTGATATAAATACTCCTTAGTGCTTTTAATTTAAATAACATTTTATTTTGACACATGTTTGACAACTCAATCCGTCTATTATAAAATATTTTCCAGTATCAACGCAGGTGTAGATGATAAAAATATAAATTTATAATTTTTAAAATTTTTGTTAATTACCCGTGCGAAGCCGGGGTGGGCCGCTAGTTGCATATAAAAAGAGATCCTCTGCGTAGATGCATAAAGAAAATAATTTTCATAACTTAAAAAAAAGTTGAAAATTTCTTTGACTATAAATGGTTTTACAAATGACGTTAATTTGTTGTTGTTATTTATTATACAATAACGAAACTAGATGTCGAAATTATAAATAGTAAGTGAGACTTGTACTAGAAATACCACAAAAAGCTACAATGTATTATATTTAACAAGCAGAAAGATATATGAAAAGAATGTAAATCGCAACAATCCTAACAATAACATTAAAAGTAACTAACGCCGAGTTGCACGAAACAAATTTTAAATTTAAGTGTTTATTAAACTAATTTAATCACAAGAATCGTGATTATCTGTTGCACGAAACCTACATCTGATTAAGTTAACAAAAATATTTAGTTTAATTAAAGAACTATCTAACGGATGATTAATTCCAACAGCTTTAAATTAATCATAAGATCAACTAATTTTAGGATTAATTGCAACTTAACTAACGGAAAGTTAGCGACGGTTTCGTGCAACTCGCCGTTAGTGTCTTAAAAATGTGACTTGAATAAAAGATGAAGTTACGTGTAAGGATTTTAAAATCAACACGTGTTTATCTATATCGCTATTATAAAGAGGAAGGGTTTGTTTGATTGTAATCGATAAACTTGCAAACACTGAACCGTTTTAATTCTTATCATTAGAAAACTACGTTATCCAAAAATAATTTTATATAAATACTCATATAAAGGTAAATATTAATTAAATGCAGATATAAATTTACTACACTATATTATATACAAATCGTTTCTCTTTCAAACATGCGTTCGTTCCTTTTGATTTAACTATTGTTATAAAAATTAACGAAGAAAAAGAAAACATTTTATAAAGGGATAATACTAAGTCATAATCCACGAAAAATACTATTTTTAATAATAATAATAAAAATGACCAAAACAATGGCCACATTAATTGTATTATCTTAAAAGAGAGAAGAGACCGTATTATTATAGTGAAATTTTACATTTACTTTTTTTTTACATTAAAATAAGATGTGAAAGTAGAATTTATAAGATATTATAAAACTGAATGATTTGGTTATCTTACTCGCTATTTATATTTTTGGCATACACTTAGACACACGGCGTCTATTATGACTTTGCCGAACTAGATTTAAGCTTAACGTTCCACTAGAATGTTAAGGAATGTGGTCTATTTAAAAGCGTTGTACCACTATAGTACCATTGGATAAAACTAGGATGTTGATGGATAAAATTATCGATATTTTTACCATCGATAATTATCGTATCGTATTATCTATCTATCTATCTATGTAAATGTCCTACTGCTTGACAAAGATCTCCTTTCTTATACAGGTGAAAGGTTACAGCTTAATACACCATGCTGCTTCACTGCGGGTTGGCGATTAATTCTGTTAATATACACACGAAGTCAATTTGACAGTTGATCGTATATTAATTGGAAACAGACTTAGTTACATTTTTCTTATTCAAAATAATAATGTGTGTTGTTATTTCGCGTAATAACAGCCGGACGCGATCAAGGTTTATCTTTATGTAAAATAACGCGTGGGTAGACGAAATAAAATCATTTTAAGGTTGAATGAGGCAATAAATTTTTAATGATATATGATAATTCAATATAATATGTTTTTATTGTACTATTTTAATTTAGTCATACTTTATAATAACGATAATTTGAAAAATTATATTAATAAAAATAAAAAAATAATAATAATATAAATATATAACTATTAGGAATTATTGTTTGTTTGTTTATACAAGCAATCGCTATGCAAAACAATTTATGAAAAATAATTAGAAAAAAGATTTTGAGTAGTATTTTGAATTTCCTAAATTTGTTTTTGTAATGTGAAGCAAAAATTTCACAATACACGCATAAACAGAATTAATTTATCGACATCGATTATTAGCAGCGAAAAATTAACAACGAGTTAATCCGATTTCTTGCATAAATCATCGTAATATCATAAGGAAGCTATAAAATGTATATAAGCAAATGCAATTTTTATGTCTAGAATACGGAAACTCTATGGAAGACAAATTACTTTGTATCGGAGTTCATAATTAATGCTCATTTATGGTAATTGTTATAAAATATGTAATGATAAATTTAATGAATTTTAACAGTTATATTTACTAATATTAATGTATGACTTAATAAAATTATCAGTGGCGGATTTACACATTTGCCGCCAGTAGGCTATTCAATTTTGCCGCCCTTCCTTTGGCAATTCAATACCCTAGTTTACAATCATATTAATTACTTTGTTTTTTTGTCAATGAAATTGCAATTTTATAATTTGTACTCTATCGTCATAATTTCATCAGCTTTTTCCCGTTATTAGTATGATTGTGAACTAAGGGATCGTTGTATCAGTTCCTAGGGGAGGGCAAGCGGGGCAACTGCCCCGGGCCTCCACATAAGAGGGGCCTCCACAACAGAGACTTCGGGGAAAAAATTGAAATTGTATAGAATTAATGTTGTTTTTTTTTTTTTAAGAATAGGAATAGGTAATGACCTTTTTTTTTGGAATACATATAGCCCAACGGAGTAAACAACAGCGGTTCGGAGTTGGGATGACGTTTTTTTTAGGAATACATACAGCCCGACGGAGTAAACAACAGCGGTTCGGAATTGGGATGACATTTTTTTTAGGAATACATATAGCCCAACGGAGTAAACAATAGCGGTTCGAAGTTGAGATGACCTTTTTTTTAGGAATACATATAGCCCGACGGAGTAAACAATAGCGGTTCGAAGTTGAGATGACCGTTTTTTAGGAATACATATAGCCCGACGGAGTAAACAACAGCGGTTCGGAGTTAGGATGAACTTTTTTTTAGGAATCCATAAAGCCCGACGGAGTAAACAACAGCGGTTCGGAGTTGGGGCGAACTTTTTTTCTTTTCGTCGTCGTCGGTCTGCAAACAAATATATTGAAAACAAACTATGACATCAAGGGGCCTCCATTCCTCTGTTGCCCCGGGCCTCCACACCTCTAAATCCAGCCCTGTCCTAGGATATTCTTACTACTCACAATTTAGTGAAATTTACTCAAGAAATAGTCTCTGGGTATATTTCTGAGCTAACAAAAGCTCAATCCCCTACTACATACTTATATATAAGCTGTGGTAAGGCGTGCCTTAAAACTACTTACACAAAATAATGTTAATTCTATAAACGTTGTTATATACTTTTTATTGCACTTACAGTCTAACACCAATACGAACAATATCCCAATTAAATTATCTGTAAATAATCCGTTTTATGATGGCAATGAAATCAATTAATTTCTGAGTCTTATATTACCTTTGTGCGGGATTTTAAGTCCACAACATCATCAATTATATCATCATATGAAATCTTGTTCATTAGTTCTAACTTTTCCATAAAGGAGCTAAAGCATTTAGATTGACTTATCTTTAAGTCGAGTTATCTTTAAGTAGATAGTTTTTCACCCACTTTAAGCAAGAAAAGCTTCTCTCACCCAAACAATTTGTTGCTGGTAGAGCCATTCGAAGTGCTTTATCCAAGTTTATGTTTTATGTGATAAATTTTCTCCAAATTCTATTTTTGCAGGATCAAAGACAGACTTTTTAATGATTTTTTATTAAAATTCTTTCTGGCATTGAAAGTGTACCCATTCCTTAACACTTTCTAAATGATAAGGATGTTGAGCGTTACGTGTCCAACGCACGAGCGAGTGGGTCTGAGATCCAGTCGCTGAGGGAAGCCATGATCCAGCGTCTGAACTTGTCACTTAAAGCTGTCTCTGACTGGGGTGACGCTAACCTGGTCAAGTTCAACGCCTCTAAGACCCAGGCGTGTCTCTTCTCAGCAAAGCGGAGTCCTTTCCACCTGACTCCCTCTTTCCGGAGTGTATCCGTGCCCATAGCCGACCATCTGGAGCTTCTTGGCATTACTTTAACATCTACCCTCAATTTTGGCTCATATATAGAAGAAAAGGCCCAAACAGCTGCCAAAAAACTCGGTGTCCTCTCGAAGGTTAGACAGTACTTCACTGCGGAACAGCTTTTAAAGCTATACCAAGCTCAAGTTCGCTCGTGCATGGAGTACTGTTCTCATCTCTGGGATGGCTCAGCCAAGTACCAGCTGGAGCTTCTCGAGTCAATCGAGAGGCGAGCCAAGAGGCTTATCGGCGATGATTCACTGGTCGCTGCTAAGTTACAAAGCTTGGATCATCGACGCAAGGTGGCCTGTCTGTCGATTTTTTATCGGATACACTTCGGTGAGTGTGCACAAGAACTCCACGACCTGATTCCCCCCTGCCCCTTTCATCTTCGTACAACCAGACGCTCTGCGTTACGTCACCCCTATACGGTTGATATCCCCCCTATACGCACTAAGCGTTTCGCTAGTACATTCTTGATGCGTACGGCCAAAGAATGGAACTCTCTACCAGCGTCTGTGTTCCCCGAAAGCTACAATCTGGGCATCTTCAAGTCGCGAGTGAATAGGCTATTTCTAGGTAAGCGTGCTCCATCCTAGACCGCATTCTCACTTATCATCAGGTGAAATAGTGGTCAAACGCAAGCCTATCAAATTATAAAAAAAAAAAAAGATAAGGATACACTTTTTCCAAGAAAACGGCTTTTTCATCAAGGTTGGTGGTAACAACTCTCTCATTTTGGTTAGAAATAGAAACATTGGGTGTTTCATCGAATCTTGTTTTTCTTTTCGGAAGTCTCTTTCCGGTTTCTTATGTATATTGCTTGGAAATGCTTAATTCCATCGCCTTTTCCTCGGAATACTTGAAATTCTTTCGTTCAGCTACGAAATCTTACGGGAGTGATTTCGTAAAGATTGTCAACGGTGATTAAATGTATTGTGGTATTTACTCTGAATTTGGACATTCACGTTTTTTTTCTTTCAAAAAAAAAAACATTTCATACAACAACCATTACCACCATTTCAAGTTTTTCAAAAAACGAAAGTAATTCTGGGACTTCTTATCGCATTATAGTCATTTCGGTAAAGTCATCGTTGATTAATTCCAATTTTTTAAAAACTTTGCCACGAATTGTGAACGTGCCAAGAATCCCTGTAACTTTTCCTTGCATCCTCTCTTGCTGACCAAAGTTTCAGATTCACAGTCTTCAGAGTTTTGAACTTCCCGATTCCACTTATTAATTTTTGCCAGTGTTGTGTCGAACTTTATGAAAAAGCGACAAGCTTCTTCATGGTGCTACAGGAAAGGATGTACACGAATCGAGATCCGCAGCTGCCACTAAATTCAAAGAATGGGCAGAACAAGGCACGTAAAAAGTTTAAATCGTTTTGAATTTTTGTCTACAAGCCATTGTAGACGCCACCTGGCTAGTCTATGTTCGGGGTATTATCATAATATGACTGTGCATGATAATCTTCAATATCTATGCCCAGTGTTTTGAGTTCCAAAATAGTAGCAGAAAGCATTTTTCAGCTTTATGTCTCACTGGCGGCAAAAACTTTAGAAATATTTTACTCGGTTCACCTGATTCGAAAACGTATCTAATGACAAGGGTAAGTTGATCCACATGAATCGATGATTAAGGAAAAATATTCCGCCCTTATTATATCGTCTCCAAGACTTTATGACCCATTAAAAGAATAAACACATCGAAAACGGTCTTTAATAAGTAACTGGTACTCCCTGATTCTTGATTCTTAAATCGTCCAATATGTCTGGCTAAACAGGATCGAATTTTAGAGGCTAATTTCCGTTATGCAAATCACCGAACTTTTCATTTTTTCCTCTGAAAGCGAAGTCTCTTGAACACAGTCGCTTCACTAAGGCAACAACTCTCCTTAGAACATTTCTCCAATAAGTAATTTCTTCATCAATTTGGACATGCAGTAAATTGTCGAGTCGGCAATCAATCTATTCTCTTCTAGCTTTCAAACTAAGGATACTAGATTTATAACGCACAGAGTTTTCATGCTGAGCTATTAGGTGTTCTGCATTTTTCCAGTCATTAAATCCTTCGTTATAGAATTGAGTCCTATATCAATAGACCGAATGCCAAACAGGGTCTACATTATACAGATTTTTTACTTTCAGTATAAATTAGTCAATTTCATATAAACTTAAATATCTTCATAAAAATTCGCACTCAAGACATGTAAAATTAAAAAAAAAAGTTCATTACGTTCATTATTTATTATCTGTTAAAAAATCCACATTATACGAGTATAAGCTGTTCGAATTACTTTTTTTTTTTATTTAAAAAAGCTTGATCGATTGAAAAAAGTTTTGGTAAGTCCAGTGATCACTCTTCTTTCTAATAAGATGCTTTTTGGATTTTATCTGTTAATTACAATATAATGTAACGAAACACCTAGATCTTAATTTTTAGCTTGCGCTGATAGAGCATACCTTCGCGTTTATAGGCTAGTCAATAAGTTTAAAAAACGTGTTAATTTTTGTTAAAGCTCCTAAAAATATGAGCGATGGCTCATTCAATTCGGAATGACGTCTAGAAAAATGTATCGAAAGTATGTATAGTTTTTTTTTTGGTTTATTTAAAAAATTATAACAAACAAAACATAAAACTTCAATAAACTTTTATCACGTGATCAAGATCACGGAATGTATGTCACGTATGTAAATTAAGTATGTATATAAGAAGGGCCCTTATTAAGCGAATTGTATGAATTTTTGTAATAATTAATAAAACAAAACGGGTCAAAGTTACTAAATTTTAATTGTTATATTTAATTATGCTATTGGAATATTTTAAAAATTCATATTGACAAAAGTATATTACTCTACAAAGCGTTTAGTAATTTTTCTTATACTCGTACAGATGTCGGAGTTGTTTGGATTCGGTATATTGTATAGAGTAGCAAAATATTGTAATTTCGTTAAATTTTCGGGACTTCTTTTGTCTGTGTATATAAAGATTTTTTATTTTTATTTTTTTTCTGTACCTAAGGCAAAAAAACATTTTGAGCCTGAAATTTGCCGCCCCCTAAAATTTGCCGCCCTAGGCTCCAGCCTACTCAGCCTACTGGTAAATCCGCCACTGAAAATTATTAACTTAATATTTACTTTGACGACAGGTTGTCGCAGCGGTCACTGTAACAAAACAGTAAACGGTTGGATTACCTACTTCAAAATTAGTATTCAAATTATTGGTACACTAATAATGGAATTATTGTAATGGTAACGAACTATTTTTTTTAGATTTTGACTAAACGCATTTTGACCACCACCATATCAGCCGTTGGATGTCCGCTGCTGAACATAGACCTCCTCCAATATAATTTTGGGAGGTTTGGCAATACTCCCACGCTTTTCAGGCGGGTTGGCGAGCGCAGTGTGTTGTGGCAGAATATAATGACGCTGATGGGCATCACCATCCTTGTTGGTTCATTCGTTCTTGATAAGAAAGAGGTTGGGACTATTCTTCTCTGCTGGTCACCACATTTTCACAATTGTTTTTTTTATTTTTTTTTTATTTCGACTAATACCTGTATACAGTATATTATCTAATACTGTATATAAATTCTAACCATATACATAAATATAGCATGCAAATGTATGCTATATTTATGTATGTAATTTACTGGTCCAAGACTATATTAAATTTAATGCAAGGAAGCCTTTTCATATAATATTAACATCTATTTTTGAAAGTGCGAATTAAAGGAAGAAAGCCACACCACCGCAAAATAGGGTAAAATTTATGACAATTAACTATAATTACTGATTCAAAATGATAATATATTTATGCAATATTTGGTCAGAATATCAAAACTCTAATTATAAGAAAATATTGGGAAGACAGAACGCGGAAAGAAGGATCATAAAATGATCGTTTCCTTTATTTTGCGATAGTACATATTTTTATAAGAGTAGTAGTACATATTATATTTTCATATTTTTTAGAGAGTGCAATTATTTAGTACAATATGATAGGTGGTATGCAATGAATAATAACATATTATAAGTTTTCAGTTTAGGTTTAAAATAAGATAAGTTTATTATATAAAATTTTTATTTTCTTTTTTCTTGCGATAAAATTTAGTTAAATAAAAATAAATTATTAGTAGTAAATAGCAAATATAAGCGAAATTAAAGTAATAAACAGATTACCAAATATTTCATATGGTCATTAACCTACAGGTGCTAATGGATTGACAAAGCAGTATAGTTTGTTTTATATTGACAAAGTTTATTAACCTTTAGAACGTTTGAGTTCAAGTTGATATTATTCCGCATGATCTACTGCCCCGAGGAATATCTCAGTTCCTTAGAAAATACTATTTTTACTAAAACATTACTTATAAAAACTCCTAATGTTATTAGTAACCAAGTTCTCACTGTTGTTTTTTGTCCTCTAACTTATCTTTTAACTTAGCCAAAACCTGTTCTCTTGTGTTGATATTTTTTTCTATGGAATCTTCAAAATGATTTTAAAAATTATCTTGCTAAAATATTAAAACCATTTAAATAAATTAAGATTAAGTTTCATATTATATTTTTTTTAGGATTTAAATAATACAACTACTAAAATATTATTCTATAAAACGTAATAAACACACGAAACTGTCTTATAAAGTTCGTTAAACAAGTTATGAGTTATTATGTTATAAACAGATAAATTAAGCCCATCGAAGCTATTTTTTATATACTAATATAGAAAAGTCAAAGACTTTTTGTAAAAAATTTTATATAGTAAAATAAATGTTTCACACTCAACGGGGGCCCCATTAGGATATGAATCTGGAAACACACAAGCCGATCATAAACGCCCAGACAAACATCTGTATGGCCTAGACAAACATTTTTTATGTATGGGTATCGAACCCGCGACCGCTAGCATATTAGTCAGTTGCTGTGACCACTGCGCCAACGCGTCCTTAGTCTTTGCCTATACCTATTGTTTCGGTTTGAAAATGTTTTTTTTGCGTATATTTCGCCAGGAGCCTTTTTGATAGCTAGTAAAAAATACTCACGTGTCTTTAAGCATACTTTATATCCCAAATTATGTAGATACCTTTGCAAGAGCGTTTTATAAGGAAGTAAAAAGAATTAAGAATTTAATGGGCATTTAAAAATCGTCTAAGCTTATACAATAGTTGATGAGTTGTAGAGTTAATATTATCGTGTTCTAATCCATCGTCCGCGTAATGAGTGACTCTTAGAAATTGATAAATCACACAATATTTATGATTTATTAATTCAGTTACATATAGTTGATCTATAGATATATAAAAACATAATCTGATCATTGTAAACATCATATTGGATGGAATATTCTTTTGTATCATTCATCGTTCGATCACAATATATGAACGGAAATTAATTTTGTGTCTATATCTTTTAATATTTCTGCTGGTGATTATTTTATTTACTTCGAAATATTATTTAATTGTATTATTATTAGTGTAATGTTGGATAAAAGCCTCTACTACAATTAAAGAAAATGATTGATGAAAGTAGAAAATTATTCCAGAAGAAATTTTGGAACTCTCCTGATGTTCTAAATACCGAGTAGGAAATACATTTACGGAAAATTTTAGTACTTTAGATGCATTTAATTCCACAAACGCGATCGACCACCATACTTGTTCTCCGAGTCACGGTAAATAAATATCTGCCCAGAGAGGGAATGTTAAGTATTAACGCTACTACTCTCACCATTACACTAAAACGGTTGTCACTAGTAACAATAAAATAAGAATAAAATATATTCAATCAAGCTTAAATAAAAACAAAATAAATTTTATTTAGAAATTTATAAAATTACGACTTTCTCGAAAACGAACTAAGATCTGTTTGAACCTTAATTCGATACGATAAATATTAGTTTGTGAAGTAAAAGTACTCGAGTGTAAATCGTTCGAATGCGATTGTTAAAGTAATAATAACTCTACATTATCAAATTGTTACTTCGTAACATTATAAATACACTTTCACTAAAATTGAATTGAAAAACGCCTTGAGCGTTCGATGTGATTACAAACTAATACATTGACTGACTTACTGCGAGCATGTGCTTTTGATACTTGTTATTGTGGCCTTGCTTTATCTTTAAACCCTATCAATATGTTTATTGAAAAAGAAAAATGACAATTTAGAATTTTATGACACGTGATATCATATATCTAATTATGATGTTATTTATTAAACATTAATTAATTAATTTCAAAAACAACTATTTTAAATTAAATTGTTATTTCTGAATTTTTTATGTTAAAATAAAAATTAAATATGAAAATGCGAGAAAGCTACGGAATCATTTAAAAAGTCGAAATCTGTTTAAGAATGATACGATATGTGTTGATAGATTTTGATTAAACTTTTCAGTTTTAAAATTTCATTTTATAACAATAGAATAAAAATGCTGTAACAAGTACAAAAAAAAACAACCTTAGTAGCGTAGTGTATTGACTATTGACCATTCCCTTTCCAGCTAGACTGATCGATAATTAGACCCAGATTAGTTGATAAATAGCATGTTCATTAAAAGCACATAATTCTATCCGACAAACATAAAAGGCATTAAGTATTTTGTTATTTAATGCTACGCAACCCTAAGAATGTTAAGATTATGTGATAGGAATTTTAATGTTCTTGCGAATTCTAGGAAGCTATTAGTGCCGTTAGATTTAGCTGTGATGTTCCTAAAACATAGTATTAAGACCGCAAATCCGCTAGTAAACGTTTATGCTAATAGATTCTAACCGTAATCCTAATTCACTTAACCGCGAAAGTTCTGGATACTGTAATTTTTAAGAGCGATAAATGTTTTTTAATAAAATAGCGAATCAAGGATCAAATCAACTCGCGAAATCTTCATGTTTAACACATGAACAGAAAAAAAAATCACTCAATTAAAATACATGTGTATTAACAACATTTGTCGTCGTTTTTGGCAAACTTTGGCACACACAGAGAGCATAAAAATTCTTAATTATTTAATTATTTAACTTTCCTTCCAAATATAATTGAAATATCTAAATAAATTAGCCTACATTACACGTGATTAGCTTGCTGAAGAGAAATTATATATCAAGAATCAATCAAAAATTCTACCGGATTAATAAAAGAAAAAAAAATCTTAAACTAGCTGTGACGGATGAATATAAAAGAAAGAGAGATCCAGGTTTCTGATACTATAACGGTTACGATTTCATTTAGACTCACAGAATCCTAAAACAACACGTGAATCGAATTATATTAGTAATGTTTTAATTTCGCTTGATGTAAAAAGTAATTTAATGGAAATAATTTAATTTAATTATTCCATATTCATAGATAAGAAATGGTAACTAATTCGATACCGCTATTACGATTAACGACCGATTATGTGCACGAGCTGTTGTTTATTTTTATTCATTAAACATAGCAACTTAAACTTTTTCTGATAACTGTTTGCATTCTTTAACATATAAATATAATGCAAATATTCTTTAAATGGATGTAGAAATCAGAAAGAAAAAATATAAGACTTTTAATTAAATGAGTAAAATTCGCGTAAATATAAAAGAACAGTAATATAAGATTTTACATAAAGAAAAGTTTAGTTCTTGCTTCCACGGCTGACAGCTTTATTATCGTTTCACAAAGAAAATTTATTCATGTATATGTCGTTATAAGAAAAATGTAATTTTTATATAATAGGAAAACTTCTAAAAATAACTGCACAAGTGGAATTGTGTATATAGGTATTTTTAAGTATACTGTACTATTTACTATTAAATTTGAATATTTATAAGGAGACACTCGATAAGCGTGGATGTCAAGACGCGAGCCGGAACCAGAGAGAGCGCTTTTCTCTCTATGTCCACAGACCCGAAAGACGCCGTTTGAGCGCCGATAATAAGAATCTAAATGGAATAATTCATAAATAATAGATATATAGAGCATATACTACAAAAGCTATTTGTAAACTGTTTCTGCTTTTATTTTTACTAGCAAATTAGGCAAGGAAGGAGTTCATTAACTCACTCATTAATACTAGTATAGCAGAAACTACTGAAGATAGAGTATAAAATTATTCAGAAGTTTTATTACGCAGAGGTGCATTAAAAAGTGATTTATCGACATCAAACTCTTAAAGGGAGTGTATTATTTTATTTATTTATCTATTAGGTTCACCAGTAATTGTTACACTAAAAACACATTTCTTAAAAGCTATGTATGACTTAGAACTAAGGGTACAATAATAAATCAGCAAATATCACATGCAAACAAAGAAAATCAAGGTATGTTGCAGCGTTAACAAAAGAAAAAAAAAACAAAAAAAAAACAGCGGTAACAAAGACAATACTAACATTTAGGAACTACTTAATGTCTAAGTGAAGCTGATATTTGAGCTTGCCTAGAGAAGAACAGAATATATCTATTTGAGCATAGGTATTCGTTGTGAAGTTTACAAAGTCTTAAAACTAGGGAGTTACGCCGAGTTGCACGAATCAAATTTTAAATTTAAGTGTTTATTAAACTAATTTAATCACAAGAATCGTGATTATCTGTTGCACGAAACCTACATCTGATTAAGTTAACAAAAAAATTTAGTTTAATTAAAGACCTATCTAACGGATGATTAATTCCAACAGCTTTAAATTATTTGATTAAAAGTCTATATCGGATTTTATCGCGTTTATTTAAAACTTTATATTTTTACAATATTTTAAATTATTTCCCGACGTTTCGGACCCTTTACAGCGTCCATGATCTCGGGGGACTGAGGTGGTGGGTGTCCGAATAATGAATTAATTGTTACATACCCCGCTTTTTATACAATTTTAAATTATTACTATTAACCGTTCCTATTCATGCAGAATGAGCTTATTGTGTCTGGAAGTCGTGCTGTGTTCTTATTTTCCTTGGGTTCAATTAATTTTAGTACTGGCTCCCAAGCTGGTGGTACGTTCCAACCATCCTCTCTATTGAAATTAGGATGTTTTTTTAATTTCAATAGCCTCGCGAATCATCCTTGGTAGGAATCGGTGTTCTTTAGCGAGAATTTGTGGCTTATCAAATCTGATATAGTGGTTGGTACCTTGTTGAGTATGTTGATACACAGCAGACTTTGTCGACCGTTGGTGTTTCATGTCAGCTATGTGTTCTTTGACGCGTGTCTCTATACTCCGCTTAGTTTGCCCTATATATGAGAGACCACATTCACAGTCTAATTTATAGACCCCTGCATCTTGTAAAGGTATTTGGCACTTGACAGATGGTAATAATTGACTTATCTTCGTTGGCGGCTTGTAGTAAGTTTTGATTGAAGCTCGCTTCAAGATGTAGCCAATCTTGTCAGTGACTCCTTTGACATATGGTAGTACGGCAGGCTGGCGCTCAACTGTGGCTGTCTTCTTTCTCCGGGATCTGTGACGCTGACGCGGTGCTCGGAGGTTGTTGTCTCGCAGTACCTGCTTGACGTGCTGTAGCTCTGCGTCCAGGTGTTTCTCGTCACAGATCCCGCGAGCTCTCTGAAACAGAGACAAACCAACGGCAGAGAGTTGTCTAGGATGGTGGTGAGAAGACACCACAGACGAGAAACACCTGGACGCAGAGCTACAGCACGTCAAGCAGGTACTGCGAGACAACAACCTCCGAGCACCGCGTCAGCGTCACAGATCCCGGAGAAAGAAGACAGCCACAGTTGAGCGCCAGCCTGCCGTACTACCATATGTCAAAGGAGTCACTGACAAGATTGGCTACATCTTGAAGCGAGCTTCAATCAAAACTTACTACAAGCCGCCAACGAAGATAAGTCAATTATTACCATCTGTCAAGTGCCAAATACCTTTACAAGATGCAGGGGTCTATAAATTAGACTGTGAATGTGGTCTCTCATATATAGGGCAAACTAAGCGGAGTATAGAGACACGCGTCAAAGAACACATAGCTGACATGAAACACCAACGGTCGACAAAGTCTGCTGTGTATCAACATACTCAACAAGGTACCAACCACTATATCAGATTTGATAAGCCACAAATTCTCGCTAAAGAACACCGATTCCTACCAAGGATGATTCGCGAGGCTATTGAAATTAAAAAACATCCTAATTTCAATAGAGAGGATGGTTGGAACGTACCACCAGCTTGGGAGCCAGTACTAAAATTAATTGAACCCAAGGAAAATAAGAACACAGCACGACTTCCAGACACAATAAGCTCATTCTGCATGAATAGGAACGGTTAATAGTAATAATTTAAAATTGTATAAAAAGCGGGGTATGTAACAATTAATTCATTATTCGGACACCCACCACCTCAGTCCCCCGAGATCATGGACGCTGTAAAGGGTCCGAAACGTCGGGAAATAATTTAAAATATTGTAAAAATATAAAGTTTTAAATAAACGCGATAAAATCCGATATAGACTTTTAATCAAATGAGTAAAATTCGCGTAAATATAAGAGAACAGCTTTAAATTAATCATAAGATCAACTAATTTTAAGATTAATTGCAACTTAACTAACGGAAAGTTAGCGACGGTTTCGTGCAACTCGCCGTTAGAGCCACATCGCGTTAGCATGCGCCAGCGATCCCGTGGCGTCCTTTTACGACGACGAGGGCACCGCTGTGTTTTAGTGGGTATTCTGACTTCGCAGTCAGCGAGTCCCACATACCCGTCGCCTCCGGGTGGCGGGATGCGTAAACGCATTTCACATCGATTAAAAAAAAAGGGAGTTAGAGCCAAGTAAGCTTTTACGGAAGGGGTGAGAGTGTATGAAGGTAACAAAGATTGTTATATAACTTAGTATAAAAAAAAATACGAAATTAGAACCTATTTGAGACTGAGCGGTTGAAGCGGTGACTGAAATTTATTAAAACCACATTTGCATTTTCGTTTAAATTATATTATCAAGATTTTTGCGCAGATACCTTGTTCATTAATAAGAAACAGTGTCAAATGTCTGTCTGTATAATATGTATCGTGACGCAAGATATAATTTCTCAGTTACACAATGTTTCACTTACTATTGTGAAGTAACAAAGGCATCATTAATGGTAAAAGTTTTTAAATTCGCTCTACAAATTTCAATTACAATATTCATAGAGTCACTTAAAAATTATATATAATGCAATACAAACTTCTTGATTGATAAAATATAAGCTGATTTTGTTAAAAATCTTTACTTCGATTACAGATCTCTCTTTTGTAAAGCTTCCCTTGAAGAAAATCCATACCAATATTACAAAAGGGAAAGTAATTCTGACTACCTTTCTCCTTGTTTTGTAAAATTTTACGTCTCAACCGTAGAACTAATTTTGGGTGACTTTATATATATATGTATATACACAAGATGGTAGAGTTTTTGAATAATTTGAATTTGAGATTTCGTCATTTCTCGACTAAGAAATAAATAAAAAAAATGTATTTATAAAAGTTATGCTTTCGGTAAGAGACATTACTTTCATGTTTTACAAATTATCTCTACAGCAGTACAATATTAGTTGATTCTAAAAAAATTTAAAAAAAAAACATAATTGTTCTCTAAAATATAAATTTTAACACCACATATAATAATTGTTGTTTTATAAAAACGACACAAATATTTTAATATATATCAGTTACGAATAATAATATACACTAAAATAGTTTTATTGCTTTGAAGAACTGGTTGATTACCTATTACGTTTATTTATTAGGTACCGCGTAAATCAGTCTTAAAACTAAAAATGATAAAATCAACATATTATATGTATATACTATAATTATAAATTACTAAAACATTTTACTTTATAAATGTATAATATATATTGTATTAATTGCTCGTGTATTTAACATGATTGTTACTAATATTATAATATATCTTTGGCTTTCTTGAAAATATATTTTTACAATTTCCGATTTTGCACATGTACAAACGTTCGCTCTTGTACGTCATAAGGCTAGCTGGTAGAGAATGCTTTTAGCATTAAGCCCGCCTTTTGTACAATTCAATATTGTGTTGTGCAATAAAGTGTAAATAAATAAATAAATATATTATTAATAAATGAATATATATTTTTTCTAATTTATTATACATTTTTAAATGAACTAAAAAGTAGAAATCTTTTTAGTGAAAATAAGTATATGCACAACAAGATATGCGTAAAATGAAAAATGGGTTAGGGGGCGTCCATAAATTACGTGAGGTGTTTTTTTAAATTTTCTGTAACTCCCTCCCCCCCCTGGTGAGATATCGTGAGATTTTATTCAACCCCCTCCCCCATCCCCCAATCTCACGTGAGATTTTTTAAACGTCGTAAAAACGTGTATAACGTCGAAGTATGAATGAAATTATTTTCTTTCGAACGAATTAGTGAATGATCTTAATCGTATTACCCGATTACGCTCAAGATTAAATCTTAAGCATGTACAATCTGGATTAAATGGACCAAAATAGTATAATTTTTTTTTGTTTCAATCAGAAAAAAAAATTGCGTGATATTTGCCGAGACCCCCCCTCTCTCCAACGTAAGATTAGATGAGATTTGACTTGACCCCCTCCCCCCCTTAAACACCTCACGTAATTTATGGACGCCCTCTTATTGACATACAACGCTACATAAAATCACATTGTATGTTGATGTATTTTATTGCGAGTCTGATTCGCCAACAAATTGTTCAATACATACTAATATATTCAACAGTACAAATTTAAAGTAAGTTCTAAGATATTGTTTGGACGTCAAAAAACCTACGTTTTTATATGTACAATCATTAGTTTTAACTTTTGTTTCCTTGGTACCGTCTGGTTCGAAACTTTTATGTAGTTAACCTTCAAATGATTGCATACACATTAATTTATACGGCTTTATAAGAATAAAACGGTATAAATTAAAGTGTCTTATATTACTAGTTCCCATCCCCCGTTTAAAATTATTCAATTTCCTTTTATACTTAGAATTATAAAGCGAAAGTTTTCTATTTTATTTAAACGTGTCGGTCTTAGGATTTACAGCTTTGACATTGAAAACTGTTTATTGTTATTATTTTTTGTTTAAAACTGTTTTATATAAAAAACCTGTTCTGTGTTGTACTGTATCAGCCTGTAAAAAATCCAATGCTGAGCGAAAGGCCTGTTTTCCATATAAAGAAGAAGGGTTGGAGCTTAATCCACCACGCTGCTCCACTGTGGGTTGGAGGATAATTTCCCTACTATGAGTAACGATCGTTATCAGGTTTCTGTGACAACAACCGGACTGACGGCTTTGCGTGCTCTCCGAGGCACGGTCATACACCCAGACCGGAAACAAATATTTGTACAAATACAATTATCTGTCTCAAGCGGGAATTGAACCAGCGACCGCCGGCGTGCGGCGTTGAGGCGACCGCACCACTACACCAGAACGGTCGTCGATGCTTTACTATACGCTTTAACTAAGTCCGCTCGCATTCCCCTGGGCACTACTGGTAAAGTCTGCCGGAAATTGCCTGCTAAAAATACAATAAGTCCTTCCATTTGACAATTATTATTGCTAATATTGTGTAAAGATCTATTTAGGGCATCGAAATCCTCTTTATGAGCCATAGTACTTTCACTCCATTCGTTTTGCGTTTGTTTGGGTATAAAACCTACATAGTAATAATTATTATAGACATTAAAATACTGGTAAAACAGTAAGAAACACGCGGGTGAAACCATATAGAATGCCTTGTATTTATATAAAAGAAATATCAATCCACTTTCAATGTCGAAACAAACTTTACAAGTTTCAACTACTTTACTATTTCTTTTCTCTCCGTGAGAATAATTCTCAACAATGAGATAGTATTGGCACGACTACAATGATCAGGTTAAAGACCGACTCATTCCATTCAACAGTATAGTTAAATTGAACAGATTATGTAACTTAAATATTGAATGAAAACTATGCGAATCAACCATTCACCAACACTTTTGAGAATGAATTTGGAGAGAAGAATGGATTGCTTTATTTTATTCTTACGTAAAAAGATAGCATTTGTGAACATTTCGTTCTCTTTTTATGCTAAAAAATTATTTCACTTTTTTCTATATAGAAAACAAAAAAAAAAAAACTATTGCATATGACAAACTATCAAACGTAATAAAGAATCTGTATTTTACACACCTTGAGTATACTTTACTAGTCGTACTATTACTAATATTAAGTGTCATTTTGTTTTCTACTCCGGTCTTACGTATCATAGCTTTATGTTTTAAAGCCTATAATCTTCTTCTATATACATGCTATCTAATGCAAAAGAATTTTTCAAATTGTTCTTATAACTACTGAGACTAGCGCAAACAAAAGAAAACAAACAATTGAACTCTTGACTTTATAATAGTTGTTTTTACACATATTTGGTGCGAATCAAGGAATTTATATCATAACTGGAACGCTCACTTAATAAAATTGTATATTCAAATATGCACCTTGAAATGTTTGACATAAGGTTGACATTGGCTTATAACATGTAAAATGAAAAATCGTTCCGAGCATCTCGTTGAATACTGGTATTTTGTCTCTTTCTTACAACAGTTGCCTTGAATCCATGATAGAAAGAGATGCAATCCCGGCCGTAGGCACGTTTTTTGAGTGCACGTGAGTATTCCAGTTTGTATATAAATTCCTTGGTGCGAATTTAGTTGTATTATAATGAAATCATGTTGACGTCATAATAATTTTATAACAAAAAAAGGTTAACCATTGCAAAATCCAACGTTGTTGCATTTATATATGTCCAGTCCGAAAATTAATATTCAAAAAGTTTTTAAATTTAAAAACCATAAAAACTGCATGTCAAAGTTAATCACAAAAGTCTTATACGCTATAATAACCCGGATATTAACAGATATAACCATGATCTTTTAACATTAAAGTAAATAATGAGTCCTGTCCTTATTATCCATAAATACTGGCAGTTATAAAAAAAATGACAATTACAATGATAAAGTCATCGAGCACGATTAAGATCAATGTACGCTTGTTATTTCATTTAAATGCATCTCGGTATATGATTTAGTAAAAAATAATAACCATTTAATGACATGTGGAGTCGACTAAGCACACGCAACACAACTGTATGATAAGTTGGGTGGTTGACGCGCTCGTTTATAATTGAAAATAATTATTTATATTTATTTACCCATTATTATTTTTTGCGTGAAGAATTGACCAATTAGAATAACAAGAATTTTCAATGAAATTATCAACAAGTTATTTGTGTACAAAAAAAATCTGTTAAATCGTCTAATACAGCGTGCTAAGAATATAAACATACATGCATATATAGATACATACGTAATGGCGCTGATGGCACTTTCTGTAACACGGTAAACTAATACTCGTACCTTCGATCAGACAACTATATACTAAAATATACCTTATGTGGGGGCGACGCCGCGGGCACAACTAGTTAAAAATAAAAAGTAACGTATTATATCATTAATTAGCATTAAATTGCTAATTAAAATATTTTATAACCTAATAAAATCAAAATAATTTACAATTTTTTAGAAATCTCTGAATCGTTTGGATCTCAGAATGTAAAACTACTTTTACAACTGGCTCCTTAAATATACACTAATCTAAATATATAATACAAGACTCGTGTATTATATACATATATTATAAAGAGGTAGCTTCTATTTTTTTAGCATCTTTATTGTTCAACATCTATTTTCTAAAACCAAACAGTGAATCGATATGCATCGACATACAAACTTTATTGCAACTTTAATCGTTATTGTTAATAGTAAAAGATATTCGAGAAAACATGAGAATAAATTACGTTATCGTAGCGGTGGCCATATTAAAAATTTGAGTACGATGTTTTATTTTATAAAAAACCTTTATTCCTAATACCGTAAGAAAGAACAATGTCGATTATCTTACAAAGTGAATACTCAGAATTGGAACCGGCAAATTAAACTATGTGTTGCCCTAAAAACAAAGTTTTTATTTTACATTTTTTTCTTTATACATTTTGATACAAAATATAAAATATAAAAACCTACCAGAAAAAACAAAGAAACGACATTCAAAGTTAAATAACCGATTCCTTTATATTAAACTAAATGAAAATATTTCTTATATACGTGTCACTACAGTTATAAAAAGGTACATCGTAGTTATGTACATAATACACACACTATGTAAAAGTTTTTAATTAAAACGATTTCAGGCCAGACTAGTTTGTTCTAGGACAAACCGATTTATACACGTCGCTAGCCAGGATATACCAGTTTAGGTAAACTAGTATGATCTAACATCAGAATTAACTGTATTAGCCAACAAAATAACAAGACTGTGTAATATAGAATCATGTACTTACATAGTCTGACAAACTCTTCATTCCATAAGGGAAACGTTCTCTGTCAGCTACAAGCCTGCCTCTCGGGTCACGCTCTCTTTCGAGCCAGCAGTCATCCACATTAATGTATTCGTATCCGACAGCCGCGTAGCCTTCCGAGACGAGGATGTCTGTCATTGTTCGGAAGAGACGGTCACTGAAAATTGATATGTATTTAAATACACATCTATAAAGTAACACAAAAAAGTAATTTAATTAAAAGTCTATATCGGATTTTATAGCGTTTATTTAAAACTTTACAGTTTAACAATATTTTAAATTATTTCCCGACGTTTCGGACCCTTTACAACGTCCATGGTCTCCGGGGACCCGAAAATCCGATATAGACTTTTAATTAAATTCGCGTAAATATAAGACAACAGTACAAAAAAGTAATTTTGAAATCTCTTACAATATACTCGTACATCTAATTTGAGCACTAAGGACCCATAGAAAAAGTTTACTCATAGACCTAAGACATAGTCGCGTGCCACGATTGATACATTCTTTTTCACCTCACATGTTTAAAAATGTATACTGGTCATTGATATAATATGATTATGACTTACTAATAGAATAGTCAACTAGGTAATTTTTGACAAACTTTTTTGTAGACAATGCATTTGGTATTTATTCCTAAATAAATTTATAGTAAACTATGCGGCCTTGATTGGTCTTAAATAAATTTAGTTTGGTAAATTTATAACAAAATTAAAAGTACACAAAATTAAATAAATACCATAAAATAGCATCGCAAGTTGTCATAAAATTCATCTTTTATTTGCTGTATTTCTGCGCCTAGAATAAGATGCTCTGCGATGCAACGTGTTGCGATATAACGCGACGTGAATTAAAATAACAAGGCTGAATAACGTAAGATAATCGTAATCATGATGACTAGGAGTCGCCCAGTGGTCGAAATTCGACCTAATCTATAATTAACAGCATTGTCAACATCATAAAAATATGATTGCGCATAACATAGTGAGCATATGCTGCAGTCATTGAACCTGACCTATGATAAAAAATTTCGATGAAAAAGTCGTTGCAAGACCTCTATTTAAAACCGTGTTCGATAAAATATTCGTTGCAAGACCTGTATTTAAACCGTGTTGAGAACAGACTTTGACAATAAACAAATTTGTGTATATATGTACATTGTAAAAAATACGTATATATTATAATAAAAAATATTAGCATTCTGCACTTTTTCTCCACATAAACTTTAACTGTGCCAAATTTCATAGTTTTCCGGTCGCGTACTTTTCGTAAAAAGGGTACAAAGATTTTACTTCACGTATTAATATAGAAATAGATTGTATAAAGTTTTCGGATCGCACATCGCGTCGTACTGTATAATATCGTTATTTGTCACCTACATAGAAAAATGAGTACGCGTCAAGAAAGTGATATCTAATTATCAATAATCCATATGTATCTAACAAAAAATTCATAAGAATTCTTTCAAATCTATCACTACCTACTAAGCAAAATCTGAGATGGATTGATTATTATTGAAGGCGGTTGTAAATCACCTTAAGCAACGGAAACGCTTGACCAAATGTAATACTGGCAGGAAGACACGCGTCGCGTATTACAATTATTTATTTATGTTTCGTTAAATTTAGATTTTTTTTAATGCCTTATTCGATATTGCTAACGTGTTGCTCACTTAGAATCCTAGTCATTTTTCTTTAATTCTTGGTTATTATCCTTGAACTTAAAACATAAAATTTCCTATTATCAACAATTTTATAATTATGTTGATAACGATACTAATCAGTGAAACGAGCCAGGAATGTTATTAATACATATTTATTGAATATGTTATTTATAACGTGTATTAACTGTATTATAAATAAATACGACCTTTTTCAACCTTATTATCATTCATTCAATATATTAGTTTCTATTCGACCGTTTTTATTCGATGTCTTGAAATTATCCTTCGAAAAGAATCTCACAATAAATGACAAAATTTCATTTCTCTTAACAAAAACCTAACAATAAGCCGAAACATAACTTACTCAATTCCAACTTTTTTTATAAATAGTCATAGTAATAACCTTTATTTCGTTGTGCTTACTTTCTGTATAAAATTTTATAAGAGTAATAAAAAGGAAATGCTCCGCTGAGTTCACGTAATACTTATTTAATATAAAATACATATTTCACTTCTTGTTGCGAATATTTTTACATATTTTAATAGCTTTAATTACAATGTTTATTCATATATTTTAATAATAAAAAATAAATATTATATAAAAATAATGTCTCATTGAGACTAAACATTTGACAAGATAAATACCTACTTAAACGCTTTATTCGATGACCTCTTCTGGGCAACTGTGTCGGAAGTCCGAAAATACACAACAATTCCAACACCCAGACTACTATAAACATCGGTTTTGCCTATATAAATGTTTGTCACGGATGGAGATCAAAACGGCGACCAAAAACCAAACATCGAGTGGCGGTCACAAATAACGCCAAAAAATTTCCAATAATCGCCTGTGTTTCAGTAGGTATATCCTCAACTTTATACGTTTTACTAGTTGAGCCCTACTGTTGTCGCCACCTATGTACATTCATACTAAGTATTATCGCAATTATTCCAATGGATTTTGCGTAAAATATTTACATACATTTTCATAGATTCCTCTATTCTCAAAAACTTACAAAGATCAAAATGTGTGGCAAGATGAGACATAAGAATAAAAATTGAACAATCAAATTAACATAGATTAAATATTCGTTAGGTTCCGCATTCTTGATTATTATATAGTTACAAGTTCTAAAGTATTTGTTTAATTAGTTTTTATATTTGCTTATCTATTATAATAAATAAATTTCAATGTATTTAGAATAACTAAAAACAATAAAAGGTATTTATTAGTCTCTCTAAATTATTTCAAATACATTTTTTCAAGTAAAATCAATGAACATTTTTACAATTAGCCTAATTTGAAAATTATTTCAATTTTTCATTGACAAATTCAATGTCAAAGTTTTTCAATTCAAATGCTAATTTTCATTTTTACTTTCAAATAAATATGTAAAATTATAGTATTATTAACTAAATTAAACGAAATTCTATTGTTTCTTCCTTGTATTGGGTATCAAAATCCAATAAATAAATATAAAAAATATATGCATCTTTATTTAATATTCAAGGGTTCAAGTTAACCACTATTGAGATTTCAACATCTAAAGATGTGCCTAGCTTATTGTATTTGCCATTAAAAATATATTGTAAGCATACATCGAAAATAAATTCTGAAAGTGAAACATGTAAATCCGCCATTCTTATAGCAGTCTGAAAATATTAAGTTCT
Organism: Euphydryas editha; assembly: GCA_036937285.1. Classification (NCBI taxonomy): domain Eukaryota; kingdom Metazoa; phylum Arthropoda; class Insecta; order Lepidoptera; family Nymphalidae; genus Euphydryas; species Euphydryas editha. Next base: position 10,135,846 of record JAUPFZ010000018.1, read on the forward strand.
ATACATATTACATATATACAAACGTCCCATAATTATTTACCTACATTCATATTCTATTCCCCAATGAGAGAAGCAATCTTTATCTAAGATGTTATTCACATTTGTAAAAGGATATTTTTTAAAGAGAATTTGATTTCAACTTACCTTATACAATTGTCAGGATCATTTTTGCAATCGGTATTGCATCTGAAACGTTCCCACGCCAGCCAGCCCATCGGTGGAGTCAATGCGAGCCCATTGTCCAGCCCAGATATCTTCCCTAATATACACACGACCACGAACACTGTCCATACACACGATTTCCACGACGTCATAATAATATTTAACTAGAACTTTTTTTTATATCAATCACTATGTCTCGAGGAGACCTATCCACATACTTCTATTCAATTTAATCTAAAAGTACGAGTATTATAACGTGTTTGTCACTACTGTCATCCCTTGAGGTTGGAACAAGGAGTTTGCCTCGAAGGAGTTTATCTTTTGTGCAGTTCAGAGATTATCTGTAACAAACAAAATGAAATGTTTACCATATGATAACGATAATAGTTCGTGAAGTTTATTTAGGTCAAATGTAATTTCCTATATTAAATGTCAACGGCTGTAACGCAATGCTTATATTTTATATTAATGATAATTTTTCCGGATTATATAATATACTAAAAATAAAATTATGCTGTCTCATTTTCTTATTTAAATATTAATAAAAAGTTATTGTCCTGAAAACAATAGTATAATACAAGAAAAAAATTTAAAAAATACATATAGTATTATAACTTAAATGTTAAATTAATTTTTGTATTATTTTATGCCTCTTTTTTAATTGTCGCTGTTCATATTTTTCTACGTAATCTTATCTCGGAAAGTAAATAAATAAAATATACTTAATTCAAAAAATTATTATCGTAATTGACTACGCGACAAAAAAACCCGAGTTCAAATCATTTCAATATACTTAACTAAAGTACGTTGGTCAAAAATTCACAATTTAAACTTTATGTAAAACGCTCGCTGGTAAGAAAGTCGAACCCTTCCAGAGCAGCGTATCGGATTAAGCTCTCAAACCTTCTAATATATAGGATACGAGATGAGATAATTTCATATAACGCTTTGACGACGATTTATATAAATGTTATACTACATAAAACTTTTTAAAGCATTCTTAGACATGAGTTCTTTTCTCAATATAAACACTATGTTGTCTGGGTTTCGAATACTAATATTCTAAACCGAATCTTATTAAAATGCATCCAATGCAGTCACGTATTACTTACTCGTGTATACGTTCAATTCACATTTAAAATAATAACGTGCTTTGGGGTACTGTGTTGATGGTAGTAATGACAAATATAATACCAAGACGATATAATGATTTAGTTTCTTATATTTGTTAAGGTTTTAAATTTTTATTTTTCTTCTATTAACTATGTCATATCGTAATATTTATTTGTTAAAACAGTTACACCATCAATTTGTCACTAAACATTAAGAAAAGATTTAAATAACATGTATAATATATATATATATATATATATATATATATATATATATATATATATATATATATATATATATATATATATATTATATCGTTCGAAGTGACACATCTTTAAAGGTGTAAACAACATTGATTATAAATATATATAAATAAATATAAATAAATAAATATTAACCAACAATCACACCACGTTAACCTAGCCCCGTGGTAAGTTCGTAAGAACTTGTGTTACAGATACTAGAAACGGAAATAAATTTAAGATATAAATACATATATACATAAATACACATCCATGACCCGGTGCAGACATCTATATTCGTCATACAAATTATCTGCACCTGGCGGGATTCGAACCCGCGACCGCTGCGTAAAGTGTCCAGTTGCCTGACCACTCGACCAGTCGGCCATATGGGAAACACTTTACACTTTAAAAAATAAATATTTTATTTTCAAATGTCTGGATAGTGCAAAAGAAACAACAATAAACATTTAATTATAATAAAGAAAGAAATTAATATAATGTAGCTTATAGCTTTTCTCATTCAAGACATAAGTATGCAAACAGATCCGTCATAGTTTTATTATAATTCATTGTAGATTCACATTAATGATTCAACAATAACCACTATGCCTATCTGCAAGTAATTATACAATATCACGTTTTCTTACATTGGGAAGACGTTATAATTAAAAACAATTAAAAAAAACTCGTGTAACGGTCCAATTACATACACCGAATTATTTGCGCACTCAACTTAAATATGTGCAAAATAACATTAGTACTCGTTGCTTCTATTAATAAAGAAAAAAATCTTTTAAAAATCCAATTGCATCCCAGTGAAATAATCGATAACATCTACATGGATGAGTTATTTTAAAAAACACAAATAAATAATAAGATACAACATAAATTAACAATAAAAAAGACGATAATTTAAATTTCAAAAATCAAAAACTAACTTAAAATAAATTAGTACAAATAGATTATCTTTGTTTTTACACTAATTGTGCTTTGCAAATTATGCAAGCTGCTCCTCAACAAGTAACAAAAAGACGATCGTTTGCCTGCGCAAACTCGTTTGTGCAACTAAGTCGAAGTAATAATCGAGTGTGTATACGGTTTTTTATAAAACCAGGAGGCTTCAATAAAACAATCATAATTGTAATAAGTAATCATAATGTAAATCATTCAGACTTCGCTTTTTTTCCTATAACAATTTGTATTATATATTTTTTTCTTATCATAATTATTGTGTTCTGATTTATGAGGTTTATATTATACAAGCTCTATAGCTTGTATAATATAAACCTCATAGTGTTTGTGTAATGTTTCACTTTAATAGATTTATTTTTATTGCATTGGAGTTAATACATTTTTGTATATCATCGAACTCATGTTCATTGTATTCTGCTAAAACACGTTAAATATAATTATTTATCTAATTTAAATAGTCAGAGATATAAGTCATAATTACTATATATATATATATATATATATATATATATATATATATATATATATATATATATATATATATATATATAATTTAAATCCATACCTTTAACATAACACACGACCGCCCCATTTCAGTAAATTGAAAGAAATTATCAAGGACTCTAATTAGCCGTGAAGTCGGGGTATAATGCACTTGGAGCCTACTTGGGCCTTTGAAACATCAACATATAATGAACTATAATAATAATATATCTTAAAATCAAAAATATATATCTTAAAATCAAAAAATAATATATATGTATATCTTTAAAAAAATACCATTAATCTTTACATAATTATGTCACTCGCAAGTCGAAATTGAAATAGTCGTTTACATTGAAATATTAACTTTGAATGCTAACTACGAATATTATATTTAGGATTTAAATAGTTCAAGTTCTGGTGGTCAAGTAAACTGGAAAGTTGTTCTAAGAACATAACTTATTTTTTTATTATGAACATACAGAGACTGTAAGAAACGTACTTTATCATCTTGTAAAATAGTAAACATTTTAATTTATATATTATTATATTATATTAGGTATTTAATTTTCATACAAATTTTGTTATACATCAATAAATAGATACTTTTAAAAGTTAAGACATGATCACACGAGTCTTTGAATGCTAAAACACATTAGCTAAAATCAAATTAAGGTGTATTTTAAGCACGCTTCTATTTCTATAAAATCTATTATTGAATAATTCTATTACTAAGTACATTGCTAGGTGATGTTTGTAACAGGTTCTTACAACATTACGACACTTAATGGGTTGTTACATGAACTTCCGACTAGTTTGCAAAATCTAACTGCTCGGTGACGTTTTCTTTAGAGTTTTGTTCTAACTAATAAACACTTATTGTAACCCATTTTTACACAACTAACAAAATGTTTACGAATATATATATATATTGTAATCTTAATTTTAAAATAAAATTTGAATATTAAAATATATTTTTAATATCCGCGAACATAATTTTTATATTTTTTATTACTACAGAAATTTTACAATATTGTACATATTTACGATTCAAAACTTAAAATAATTATTTACAAACAGTTTTGGTATAAATCATGTCCGCGTGGAATGGTGCCAAGAATACTAGCAGCATTTCCCCGTTGAATCGCAATTCCGATTCTTTGGGCAAAAAATGCACCAGCCCTCTTGTCACCAGTGGAGGCATTAGTCGTAGGGTTAATTCTTTTAAAAATAAAATAATTTAAATACAAGGTCTCAAACATTGATGAATATGTAAAATGTAGATATTATACTCCAGTTATGTCCAAAATGTATTTTTTATTAAAATGTTGAATATTCAAATAGTCGATTATGTAAATTCCGTAATCGTTTCTTTATTAATATAATCCTAATAAGTTTCGGGAAACGTTAGATTATCTCATTTTATGCGCATACACGTATAAAATGTGCAACGTGTATAATATGCTTACGTATATCTCGGAAAGTTAGCATAAAATAATATAATAATAATAAAATAATATAATAGCATAAAAAGTTGATACTAATAATGTTAGAAATTGTAAAATATTTAAAAAATAACTTCTTATGAGTAAGTGTCGATATAAATCTGTATGTAGCTATAATCGCATCGTACTCAACGAATAAAATCCTGACTTCTAGGATGAAATCTTGTGCCAAGGGTCTGGCAAGACACACAACACTTCTATTCTACATGCACCCAGACAAAAATAACCTATAAAAAAATTGATATGAGCGTCGATAGAAACTGCGACAGAGTGTCAGTAACTTGCGTGACCACTGCGCCAACCCGACAGTCAAATCTATAATTATGTGCATGTATATATACATGCTTACGAACAAAGTCGCGGGTGTATTAACACATTTCATAATCAAAAATATGTGCTCGTAACTTAACATTCCATTCATTTCATTAGCCTCGATCTTTCTTAACTACTTCTAAAAGGTTAAAGCTCTATAACGATTATAATTTACTCAATTAGTAACGAAGTGTGAAAAAAATAACAAGTGAATTCTATTATCGAGATAATAATAATGAATAACATCAATTTTTTATTTGTCATATTTGCCAATAGCTGGACAGTTTTTTTTTTGGCAAAAAGTTATGACTAATCAGTTTTTAAATCTTTTTTATGTTTTTAACTATAACGCACATCGGCAAGAACAGAGTCACAACACAAAAAAATACGAAATTGAGATAAGTATGCCATAAGAAAGGAAATTTCGAACTTTATCTGCTAAAAAATCGTCATAGTTATAGTGCCATTCCTCGCCGAGATATTTCATTTAATACACTTTTTCACCGAGCCACTTTTCTACCTTTTGTAGCGTAAACAGTGTCACATCACAATTAGTACAAAACGTACCATCCAAAACGTGCATCTAGTGTGTGTAGTACTGTCATAACCTGTATAACGACCCTATTACGGTAAGTAATTTTCATATATTTGCTTTGATTTCTTGAAAAAGATAGTCCCAACATGTGAAATGACCATATTTTTGAGTTATTCTCACTAAGTATTTTAAAATTAGAGAATAGGACTGTCACATCATGTAAAATGACACTGTTCTTGCTTTAATGTTGGTTGATATCGAGTTATTATAAGGGTAGAACCTGTAATAGGATGAAGAAGTAACTGGTAACTTGCGTAATTTTTCACTTCTAGGCTAGGTTAAGTTCACACAAATTATGCCATAATTATAATTTTATTTGATTGTGTAAACTATTTTCTAATTTTCATAGTAGTTTTCTAGGGGAGAGATTATCTAATGTCTGAATATAATATGCTATTTTGTTTTTATATCGAAAGTTTTGTACCGTTCCGTTTACGTTTACGTTTCTAATGTAACTAATAGTAACTACCTACAAAGATATTTAATATTACCTGCTTAATTTAAAAAAAGAATAAATATTATTATCTAACAAAAGTGTTTCATTTCATGAAATCTTTCATAATTTTGTCGACAAAAGTGACACATTAGAGGAATTTAAAAGTAAAATATTAATATAAAATAGTAAAAATATCCTTAGATCTTAATTTCCATGAAAATATAATAGAGAATTAAATTGTCTTCTTAAATATATCTTTACTTCTCCGATATGTTCTCTCAGAAAATTTTTAATGGAACTATAAGTTCTAAAAAAAAGAAAATCGTGATTTCCCAAAAACTACGTTTATTGTGTTGTGACACTCTCGTTGCCGATGTGCGATAAGTTATGTAATAATAATTCAAATTCAGAAAACTAATCATAAAATCATTATAAAATGTTATTTTAGTTGTTAACCAATTACGAAAAAAAGCTTTCGATTCAACATTCTTCTTATGTAAAATTAAATACTTTTTTAGAAGCTTTTTTTATACAAAGTCAATTGATAATATAGAGTGATATTTGTTGGTTTATTATTATAAAAACCATCCAAAGCGTTACATTTATATTTTCGTATTTAGGAATTATTACTTTGTAATTTTTTTTCTCAATTTTACGAAAAATATAAAAAATACGCTCGATCCATTTTCCATTTGATAAAATCTTAATTTTTATCCCATTTTCATTTTATGACTTCAATATCAAATGAAATTAAAACAATCATCTTGATTCAATTCAATCTTCACTAAAATTGATTAATAGCAACGTTAAATTTAAACCTAATAAATTATTTCAAAACCAATAAATTTCAGATATTTGCTTAAAAAATATAAAATATCTGGCAGGTGAATGTGATATTCTTTAGTAACGGCAGAAATGAAATCTCGTAATGACGAAACATGAGACCCTAATTGAGAGAATGATTTGTATAATGATATCCCCATATCTCGTAATATTCAACTAATTTGCTAAGTTGCGCTTCAACCCATTTTATGACAAATATTATGTGTATTTGTTTCGTGATCTCACTAGATGGCCCCAACGGAAGACCAGTGTTGGAATTGCCGCCAGTGGACGCTGAGTTGGGACCAATTTGTGAATCGTGGCGGAGGTTCTTGCCGAGACCTACTCTTACGTCTCGGGTAGGAGGGCTCTTGGTGAGAACCCTACGTTGGACGGAATCCTACGGGTGCGTCGGATAGGGCAGGAAGCGCTAATGCGGAGGTGGGGGGAGGACCTGGCGGGGCAGCCGTACGGCACACGCGTAACGGCTGCCATTTGCCCGGTCCTTGAGCGGTGGATGCGTCGAAAACGCAAGCCCCTCACCTTCCGTCTGACGCAGGTTCTCACCGGGCACGGTTGCTTTGGTGACTACCTGTGCCGGACGGCCCAGAGGGAGCCGACGACTGAATGTCACGATTGTGGCGCGGCGGTGGACTCTGCCCAGCACACCCTCGAGGTGTGCCCGAGATGGGCGGCGCTGCGTCAAGGTCTGACGTCGGTCCTCGGAGGGGACTTGTCGCTCCCGAGCATCATCACCGCGATGCTCGGCGACGACGAGTCCTGGAAGTCGATGGTCTCCTTCTGCGAGACAGTAATGTCCCAGAAGGAGGCCGACGAGCGGAGGAGAGAGGAGGCCACCGACGTGGCCTCCATCCGCGGGCGACGAATGGGGGTGCGTAGGAGGCTCTACTTAATGCGCCTCCAGTAACGCCCTTGTGCCCGTGTCGGGCCGGGATGGGAACCCGGTCCTGCTAGACACGGCGTCGTCGGGACTGTTCAGAGGTTAGCCGGACAGTCCCCATGGAGGAGAAGTCTGGCCTTTTCGCCGAGGCCAGCCTGTCGCTGGAGGGATCCTGTTGCCTGCAGATCCGGGACCCTCCAATTAAAGCGGCTGAAGGCTCCCGCAGGGGTTTAGTACGGTATTGCACTCCCAAAGTGCCGAGTCCGACATAGGTCTAGGATTGCCGACCCGGGCGTCCTGGATATCATCCGTAAATGGATTCCCCTGCGTCACAAAAAAAAAAAAAAAAAAAGGAACAATTTGTGAAACTAATCTAATTTAAATATATGAATATTGTAATAGTTCTTAAGCAATTTCACAAATAAAGCTTTCTTTCTTTCTTTCCAAACATGAGCGTGATATAGGTGGTAATCATGGTCAGTGTGTTTATGTTATCTCGGGACCTACGACACTGGATGCTCATGCGAGTTTTAATCCCCCACGCTGCTCCACTGCGGGTTGGCAGATAATTTCCCTCCCATGAGTAATCATCGCTATCAGATGTCTATGGTTACAACCGGGATCGCCGGCTTTACGTGCTCTCCGAGGCACGGTGGGGAGACCCACAAGGATATACACCCAGACCGGAAACAAATATTTATACAAATACAAATATCTGCACCGAGCGGGAATCAAACCCGCGACCGCCGGCGTTGAAGGGATTACTCGCATCACTACACCAAAACGGTCGTCAAAAAATTAATAAAATATATTTTAATTTAAATATGATTATTTTCTAACATTATTAAGCGAGTTTCATTACCCCGTATTATACATTGTAACATTTTGTAATCAACCTGTTAATGTCAATCATATTAGCCACAGTTCATATAAAAGTGTACATAATTTACTATTTAATGTGGATGTATTTTTTGCTCACATCCGCAATCATAAATTAAAATTGATTACTTAAAATTACCGATCAAGTTGATGCATAGTTGTTACAAATTGCTGCCCGATTTAATTGGTTTGAAAATATATTCATATATGTGTAATAGCAATTTTCCTTTTTGTATACAAAATTAACATGTTTTTTTTTTTAATTTAAATTGCTGTAGAGGTAGAGCGTTTGTGTACAAAATGAATAAACCCTACCTTCATTAAGATGCCCTAGAACAATAACAAAACGACGTCATTTATTTTTATAAACAAAATATATTATTATTTTTATCATTTATTTTTGTTAAAATACCATTACAAAAGAAGTATATGTAGATGCATATGTGATATGACTTAATAAATAAATTTCTTATATAATTTAAACCGTAATTAAGCCGAAAAATTATTACCAACTTCTGATAATTTATTACAATCAATCTTAAAACTAGTCTGCATAAAGTTAAACATTAAGAAGAAAAACATATAACACGGTAACACGGTTGACAAGTGCCATAATTGGAGATAAAATTAAGGCACTTTTACGACACCTCGGCAAGAAAAACGAAACATCCGTTACACAAATATTTGAATATTGAGACGAAAATATACTTTAGTATACTATAAATACATCAAAAAAGTTACTAAAGAACAGCGTAACGATATACTTATCGCTAACGAGCCTTGGCAATGTTATAAATAAAAAAAGCATTTCCTTTTTTAAACAAAAAACAAACTCGCAATAATTAATTGCCAAGTCACGTGACGGTAGAACGATTAACCTACAAGTTTACGTAATTTTATGTAAGAAACCGGCTAACGTGTTGTTTGGTCCAGTTGTTACGTCCACAACTCCACATACCGCACAACCGACCACACTACACAAAACTATAACCAATTTAATGCGATTTAGACCTTTATTTTTATACAAGTAAGTATTATAATGTAATAGCTACATATGTAATAAGATAACCTATAAACTTGGAAATTCTTGATCGACAATTTTAGTATTTAACAGGACGTTTTCGTTTTAAAGCCCATAAAATTACACTAGATTCGCTTTTTTATAATATTTATATAATTATTAAGGTTTACACAAATATTATAAAGCATGAGAGTTTGTTTCAAAATGCAAATCTCTGAAAATATAATACCAATCGGAAAAAAAAACTTTTACTCTTAATATAAATCCAACTATTAAAAAATGTCATAAACAAAAACACAACACCTACCGGGTCAAATTTCACCTATCTTTTTTTTTAAATTTGTATTAACGTACCAGGTGTAAATAAAATATCAGGACGGAAATCATATAACATATCCTGATGTAAGATTTACTCCTTATTTCATTAAAATCAATTCACTTGTCAAAAGTTATTTTATTTGAATTTTGTATTTTGCTTGCTTGTTTCTCCCGTGAAACAGCTTTACTGTGTTTCGGAGAGAAGGGCAAGACAGGCAGTGTAATTACTGGCACCGAGACTTTAATACCTTATGTCTTAGGGTAGGCAACACATAAATAAGTTGCCTGGGCTAGTTCCAGATAAACTAATTTATGTTTATGGGCGACGTCAACCACTTACTATCAGGTGGAACGTCTGCCAGTTTTAACATATTTAAAAAAAATTTTGAATGACAACGTTAGAAAACAGTAGGTGAATTTTTAATATAATTAAATTATTAATTTTTATTAATGAAACGCTATAAGACATTTTTTAGAGAAGAGGGGGACGGGGGAAACGGACAGTCGGTTCATCTGGTGGTAAGTGAAAGCGACATCCATAGACACCCGCTACATCAGAGGATTAGCAGGTGCGTTGCCGGCCTTTCAAATAAGAGTATGACATTATTTTACAGTTTTATTACCATTTTTGGATCACGTTTAACTATCATAACTAAATTTACATACTTGACGGACGTTAGTGTACCCGTGACCCTTGCAATGGTGTCGAAATATCGGGAACTAAAACTAACCAACAACATACATAGTAAATATCCCGTTTTACATATAAATCATAGTGCTAGTGACCATAAAACTGTAAAAACTTATATCTTCTTAATAATTTAGAAAAGCAGGAAAAGCAAAAAAAGTCTTTATAATATATGCTGTTGGTTAGCAGGGAAGAGGACATCAATTTATAATATATATAATAAAAAACCCAATCTTTACTTCAAAACCACGTAAACCGTACTTCAAACAATTTTGAATGAGAGTGATTGCTTCAAATAATGGAATTAAATTTGAAATTTATAATGCGAAGATATTGCCTGACTTATAATTATACAAAATACATAAACCAATTGATTTGACGGCCGGCTGGTCGAGTGGTCAGGCAACTGGACACTCTACGCAGCGGTCGCGGGTTCGAATCCCGCCAGGTGCAGATAATTTGTATGACGAATATAGATGTCTGCACCGGGTCATGGATGTGTATTTATGTATATATGTATTTATATCTTAAATTTATTTCCGTTCCTAGTACCCGTAACACAAGTTCTTACGAACTTACCACGGTGCTAGGTTAACGTGGTGTGATTGTTGGTTAATATTTATTTATTTATAAAAAAAAAAAAAATTAATAAGTTTGTCCTTTATGAAGTCGGTTAAAAAGGTCGACCAAATAAAGTCACAGACAGCTCGTTTGATATAAATTGATTTAAGCTTAATTAAGTAGTAAAAAAAACTGTGTAATGGTACCTTTAAAATCAATACATGAATCATGTGAAACCACATAGATACGAGTATGTTTCCTTTATCGAGGGTCATTTTATTCATAATGATTATAGCCAACGCCATTTGTGTTTTTATTTTATTTAATTTTATACTATTTTTGATACGTTAAATATATTTTTACAATTTTTAAAACTGTTTCGACTAAATAGACCAAGGTCGATAATTTTTGAAAGAAAAAAAAAATAGGATGAAACCCATTGGAAAAGAAAGAGAATATAACAAAAATGAAAGGAAAAATAATTTACGGGCGATCTGAGGTCGGGAAGTGGAGGGGGGAGGTTGAGAGTAAAAAACGGTTTATATCGATTTCCGGTAAAACTACAAGTCCTATGGAAAAAAGTTAAATGGCAAATTTGTAGCTAATAATTTACAACTTTGGTACTTACACCTTTTTCACATAACCTCAAAATTTATGTGAAAAATTCAAATAACTATTATTATTCTTTCTACTATTTTTATCTTTTACAAAAAAGTTTTTTTTTTTTCACGAAATTTGGTGAAAACTTATCTATTTATGTCGCAAACACACTAATTTTTTTGATTTAAAATATTTATTTTTCACCTTCTTTTGACTTTATATCTAAAAAGCACACTAATTTACAATCGAATCGTAGAAATCTCTACTTTCCGATGGTGTGAAAAAAAAAAAATATACATTGCTATGGTAAATTTTCTCAGAAAATGAAACAAAAGTAATTAATTTTTCAATTTTTACCATTTTCCAAAGCCTTTATCGATATCTATAACAAGCTTCTCACATTTTATTTTAAAATTAATATTTTATGCACGCAAAATACAGGGGACATGAATATTAAAAAAAACAAGTTCATTCAATTAAAGAAAAAAAGTTCATTCAATTTAAAAGGATGAATTATTTAAACTTGAAATGTTGAATTTTAGTCATGTTTTTCACTGTTATACACTATATTTGTCGAAGTTAATTTTGTACAATAAACGTTTTTAAAGAGAAAAAAAAAATTATAACACCACGGAAGAAAATACTATATCGTTAAAAACATAAACAATTTAAGATATTATTAATTATTGATCTTTGTATAACTTTATTTTATTTTTATCATCATGATCATGATTATCATGATCATCATCAAAGATTAGTTACACGTTTATTTATAAATTAATTACATCAATCATTGTTTATTATTCACATTTTTCTTTTTCGAAGATCAAACAAATCAATAATCATTAATAACGGCGGGCTTAACAAATTATGTCCAAATTGTATTCTATAAGCAAAAGAGAAATATCGAAGTCCTCTCATAAAAACGGCATAATTAGATTCTATTTTTGGTATTCTACTTTTCATATTTCTCTCGTATTTAAATTTATTTTGCTAACTGTACCAAGTTTAATCGAATGTTTTGAACTGGTTATTTATATGTGCCAATTAAACCGGTATCTTGCAATTTCTGCCTCACCGGCCGTTCCCTTTGTACAATGTCATTTTGCAATACACACTTTGCCCAACTGATATCACATTTATACAGTCAAGAACTATTTTGTAACAATTTTATTGTAAACATCCGTAATATATAAACATATAAATATATAAATTATTAGTAAGCTTTTACCTTTTACAGCACTGTTTTTTTTACTATATAGCCTTGAAATGTATTGCAGCTGAATGAATAAATATTTTAAGATTTTTGATAAAATTAGTATTATATTAAAAATATATTTACGTAGTAGAACGTTACGTAGTAAATAAAACCCACATGTTTTGTAAATAATTTAAAATGATTATTTAAAACCTAATTTATAATTTGATTATCGAAACGACATATTGCATATAATTATTTTACCAAGTACTTCGTTTTGAAATATCAACTCTTAAAATTATTGTAGATTATAACTTTACATCATATTAGCTGGTGTATTATTAAATATTTGTATTTTAACATAAATTAAATAGTGAAGTGAGATAGAATTACGCATGCAATGATAAATGATGTCATTAAAATTATATACCGAAAATTTATATATCAAAAAACGTAATAAATGTAATTAAAACATTAAATTTATTCATACTGTTTTTATTCATTAAAAACTAAAGTTAAATTATAACATTTAATTTTTGTGAAGAAATATGCAAATGAAATAAATAAATTAAAAAAAAAATTTACATAAAGCTTAAAAAGATATTGCTTTATAAAGGGTTCTCAAGGAAATCAAATGTCTGTTTTAATAATAATCTAATTTATTTACCGTCTTAAAAAAGGAATATTAAAAATATTTTTTACTAAATTTTCAATCATAAACTTTTAATTATACCGGATTAGGATGTATATCTCATTTAATTTTTAAGCTACTATTAATTTTGAAGGCATATAACCTTGTTTTTGTCGTTGTTCTTTGGCCAAATGTCAATAAAAATGAAGCATACATTTTAAAATATATTGAATTATGAGTAATTGATGAATTCATGTGTTGCAAATTGTTCTTCTTTATTATATTCACGATATATAATAATAATAAATAATAAATATAATAAATATTAACCAACAATCACACCACGTTAACCTAGCCCCGTGCTAAGTTCGTAAGAACTTGTGTTACAGGTACTAGGAACGGAAATAAATTTAAGATATAAATACATATATACATAAATACACATCCATGACCCGGTGCAGACATCTATATTCGTCATACAAATTATCTGCACCTGGCGGGATTCGAACCCGCGACCGCTGCGTAAAGTGTCCAGTTGCCTGACCACTCGACCAGCTGGCTGTAATCATCACATAATACACATAATTGCACATAACAAACAAATGAAATATTTGGATAATAACTATATTTCATTAATATGTACATTGTACATAGTATAAATTAATATTCAATCATATTTGAATAAGATTCTATAATATTTTAAAATGTTATTATTACTCTTTATGAGATGTCATGACTTATGATAGATCAATGAGTTTTAATCTCACTAAACATTAGTATACTTGTATGTGTTAAATCTACATAACATGTGAAATAGTACACTAAAAATAATAAACATGTATTATAAAATGCATGTAACATTATAAATATGTCATAGATAATATAGAAAAATGTATAGAAAGATTGAAACTTCAATAAATAGAAAATTTGAAACTTCAAATATTATAGTATATTATCGATATAATGATATCAAATATTGATGTTTAGAAAAAACTTTTACGTTTAGAAATGAATGAACGAGAGATTGAATGAACTACGCTATTACGTTATGACCTAGTTAGTTCCGTTAGCGAAAGATATATAAGTTATAAGTCTAATAGCGAATGAAAATGATCACTATGGTTAATGATCTAATATTAAGTAACATAGGATGCGGTCAATAATGTGATAGGTTGACATATTATGTGTAAGTAGCTCGATAAGTTTTGAGACAAGAAAAACCTGTACAAGATATTAACAATACTTATTGCATCTATATATGTATATGCAAATCTATATTTATGTAGTTCCATTTGCATAAACCAACTATTAAAACACTTTTTCCAGTCTTGATCCGATAGGTAAATTGGGACTTCGTTGGCAGCCACGGCCTCTTCGGTACACGAAAAAAAAAATCACTTTTATTTTTTCCTTTATTATCGGGAACAAAGATCAATCACAAGGAGCTAAATTAGAACTGTAGGGTGGATAGAGCAAGGTTTCAACACCGGATTCCTCAAGAAACACCTTTTTTCTGAGGGACGTATGTGACGAAGAACTTTCGTGATGCAGCATGATTCCTCGAAGCCCAGTTTTTGATCTCCTCTCTCGCAGAGCTTGAAAAAATTTCAGCAATGCTACTGTTGTATACCATTCCGAATTATAAGATTTATGATTTTCCAACATTGTTGCCGACACCCGCTGCGAAAAAAAACCTGCCGTTTGTAAACGAACATTTCTATTCTTATTTTACAGGTTTGTTTTACCTCTTTTAAATTTACTGAACTATCTAAAAACTGTTGCTCGAGATAAAGGAGACTCCCTTAATACTGATTGTAATCGTTGAAGTTTGTTGTAGCTAAGTTTTTCGGTTAAACCAAATTTAAAATGATAAAATATCATAGCGCGCAAATGTTCGCGGTTAAGCTCCATCTTTGCAAAGAAAAACGCGGGAACCATCGTAGTTAAATGACTGGAACATCACAATTTTTATTTTTAAACCAACAACATAGCTACTTGCGCTCTATTTTTAATTTGCATTTTAAAAATATATAATACAGGTGCGTTCAATTTTTAAATTAAGAGCATCTCAAAACTTATCGAGTGAAGTTAGCTGTGATGTAAAATGACTGTCACTTAATTTAAATTAATTAACTACAACATTTTTAATAATTTTTATTTAAATTTTTGAACTTTTTAAATTCTTTTTAATACTTCTAAACTCTACTACTATACGTAGACTATGAAAGGACACCTTGACAGAAAACATTTTTTATTATTATGTATGAGTAAGATTTTATTGTATTGAGGTACTATTCTTAAACTAATTTAAGTCTATGTTAAATATTCAGTAACCATTTTAAACTAAAAGAAACAAGGCATTATACAAGACCGATTTAATAAATCATTCGTTAACAAGATTAACAAATTTCAGGCAACTATAAAAATCTTAGGGGAAATTGGAATACACTGTTATATCATAAATACACCATGTCTCGGACATTCACAAAAATTATATTTGTTCATATATTTCGAAGTTAATATTTATATGAGCTTTAATATTAAGCCACAATCAAAATACAAGTTTACGTAATACACTATAAGCCCTTTACAATTTAACAAAGGAAGACATAATTATTCCAGCTGTAGGATTCTATAGGCTAATGTCGATATTAACATAAGTTACAACGGAAATTATAAATTTTATATAATGTGCGAATCTTAAACGCTTTAGATTGCAACTTGTATTCATTGATATATTTAAAGGTAACCTGTTAAGTAATAACCTGTTGCTGATAACTTCACTTTCCGCCGTCTCACGCAATCGAAAACATACGAATGTTAAGAATCATATAATTATATATAAATTTAAATATAATTCATAAATAATCGAAATAAAATGTTTTTAATTGATAACTAATTTCACATAAACTGTACATTGTATGAAATCTTTTAAAGATTGATTGATGAACTCCGCTGTGTAATATTAAAACAAAAAGTGTGAGATTACGATAAATATTTAAAATAAGTATATGTATATATATATTGTTTTTAAATAAACATTATTTTTTGGTAATATATAAATTAAAATAGTTACATCTTGAAAAGAGCAATCCGAGATCATGATCCATGCAATCGGATCAAAATATCGGCAGATAATAATTTATATCGTGTTTCTCGTTTAATAAAATATTATAATTTATGACTGCGAAAAGAAAAAATAATGATTCAGTGTTCCGAGTTCAGTGAGTTCGAAATTTAAAGCTTCACCATATGTGAATATAATAAGCATGTCATATATGTAGAATGATATACTTTCCACATACAATAACTTGAAGTAAGCAATAAGTAGGAATATGACTTACTATTGCAATACATTCAGATATCACGTGTAATATCTCACGCGATACGGCTAGTGTAAAACTGTATTTAGATTAAACATATTAACGCATCATCTGTATAAATTAATATAAAATAATTGAACATGTTTTGATCGCATTACTGTCAAGCAACAAGTGCAACACGCAAAACAACAGCAACACAACACGTGCAAATACGTAAACAAAACTAATAACTATCTTTCATTTAATTGATTACGTTTATTTGTCTCATTGTATCACTTGTATATCATCACTTTAAAGAGAAAGTTAATCATCTCACGTTAACACTTTAGTTTTTATTTTATATCGAAATAATCTTCAGTCTTGAAACCGTATACTTATTGCAACTGTTTAATAATGGTAGTTCTGTGGTCAATCATTGATATTATCATACTTCAATACATTATAGTTAATCAGTTTTGATAACCGGGCAAGGAATTTCTTTTAAGATCCATCCACGAGTCTTTATAGCTAATTTATTCAAGAAAATTATATAAAAATTAACGAATGCCCCACGAAAACCCCTTCACTTAATATCAGTAAATTATAAATGCTATAATATTGTTGTATTCATTTTTAATTGACATTTCAGTACCAAATATACATAAGATTTAGGTACAACCTCATAGCGTCCAGTGATGACAGAAATTCATTGTTTGCCCAGAAATCAAAATTGCTATTAAACGAGAAAATGCGGCCAGTATTTTTGTCTCATTGTATGCGAATATAATACATACTATAATTATCTGTAAATTATTATTTTCGAATTTTAAATAGTTTAAATAGTATATATGAATAATAAGTTCTTTAATTTCATTACAAATAAAATTAAAAGCTTCTGTTATAAAAATAACAAAAAAAAAATTATGCAATATTACTTAAGAATCATAATGCATACATAATGTTTCCGAAAATTTAATATGCTATTATTAGATATTATCAAAAATAATTTGTATAAATTCTGCAGAACTAATTAGGAATGATAGTGATATATCTAGATATCAGTTTCCAGTCGTGAACATTAGTTCGTGCTACCGGCGCAAGCGCATAAAATCGAAAGCGGTGAAAACAAAGCTATGTGACGTAACCGCTCTACTCTACATGTGACGCATTCATACGAGATAAGACAGCGTTTACATTGTATATAAACACTGGAACTTTAAGCACAATTACAATTTCTTTTGGTAAACTTTTTTGATCATTAAAGTTAATGTTGTCAGTAATATCGTCCTCAATTTACATTATAATATAACCATATGTTACTGAATTGAACACGTAAATGTATTTTACTCATGTGTACTTTACTTATACTTCTGTTTGTGTTAGTTCGAGTAAAATATATTTATTTACATATTTATTTATTACATTTATTTATATTACATTGATCACATACTATAATAAAAACTCTTAAATCCATTATATAACTATAGTACAATAGATGGTCTTATCGCATTATCGCGATATATATATCTTGCATTCAAGCGATATATAGTTATATATTATACATTATAACCTACACCTTATAAATTAAAACCTTATCAATCTAATGTTGTCATGTAATGAAATAGCGTTAGATATATATATATATATATATATATATATATATATATATATATATATATATATATATATATATAATATATATATATATATATTAAATTGAGATATAAAGTTGGTTAAGAAAGTAGCATTGCCAGGGTAATGTAGAGTCATGCTATGTCCAGAAACTAAATTACGTGCATGAAAAACTATATAATTTTCTTTTGTAAGTATCACAACAATACAAACTACAGAAAAAAAAAACTATATCTGCACTTTAGCTTCGATAGAAATTTGCAAATCTTAGCGTAAACCAAATATAAAATTTGATAATTAGATTTTATAAAGATTAAACAAGAGTTAAGAATGAAATTAATGAAATATTAGTCCTCAATTAGATCAAAATAGCTTACGTCCGCATTATCGAGAATAGGGAGATCGAAAACCATATCTACATTAGCTTCGAAAGAAATTCGGAAATCTTAGTGTAAACCAAATATAAAAATTGATAACTAGATTTTATAGAGCTTGAACAAAAGTTACGAGTGAAATTTATGAAATATGAAATAAACGTCTCACACTCAAATAAATAAATAATATTAGTCCTCAATTAGATCAAAATAGTTAACGTCCGCATTATCGAGAACAGGGAGATGTGGAAAATCCACATGCTCTAAGTGGGAATAAGTGAATAAGAACGCTGCCATCTTAGGATTGGACTTGTGGCACGGTAAAAAAAAAATAATCTGTTATTGTATAGCGAGACTTTTTATTATTGAACTATGTATTGCACAAAAATGTTATAAATCGGAGATAGGTTTTTTTTTTCCAGATATATGTATATAATAGGTGATGTTATTTTTTATCATTAAAATATTTCACTTTATTTATAAATTTATAATCACATTCTTCTTTAATCCACTCTTTAGGTAGTTTATTATATATTTTTATCGACTGGATATAGGTACTGTATGATGAGTTTAAGTCGTGCACTTGGTAGTATTAATTTATTTCTATTTCGTAATGAGTAATTGTTCGGTATTTCTTCATTTTTTGGGTAAAAGTGTTTGTATTTTCGAACAAATTTGCATATTTCTAAAATATAAAGATAAGTTAAGATGAGTATTTTTTATTTATGAAAATATGGTCGGCAGCTATCAGTTTTGTTTATATTTGCAATAATTCTGATTAATTTTTTTTTGGGAGGTAAATAAAGTAGAAGCATCAGTGCTATTTCCCCACAGAACTACGCCATAGTTAAGCCAAGAATATGCATAAGCATAATAGGTTAATATTGCTGTTTCTATAGAAGTGGTTTTTTTATCTATTGATGAAGATATGTTAATAGACCACAACAAACTCATTAAAATGTCAAACTTTATAGTGTTACTGAAATCTTACGTCAATACAGTGAATTGTTTATCGTCCATGTCCTAGCAAATAACGTCAATGGTTTTTGATCAATTCCGTGGTCGTACTATGACCGTACTATGACGATTAAATGTACATATGTGTACACGTCAATGTAAAAAACCACACCAATATCTTTCTGTTTTTTTTTAAATAGAATTTTTTGAAAATGTTCTCTCAACTATAAACTACATTCCGTCTTCAAATATTTAGTTTTCAATGTATCATTATTAAGTTTCAAACTGAACTCAACTGAGACCACCCGTAAATGTCTGTATATAAGAAGGGTTGGAGCTTAATCCGTCACGCCGCCCCACTTCCGTTTGACGGACAGTTTCTCTGCCAAGAGTAAAATTCGTTATCAGTTCGTTATCAGTTTATATCAGTAAAATTATGTACGAGATCAGAAACAAATATTTGTATAGATACATACATATCTGCTGCGAGTGAAAATCGAACCGCAACCGTCAGCGTTATTGAAACACTCGGACCACTACGATCACACGGTCGTCAGGTTTAAAAAAATAATAAAAATCGGTCGATCTTTTAAGTTTTAAAATAACATGTTTTTATTGTATATTTAATAAAAATACTTCATAGATGAGAAACGTCGTCGACGATTCATTTTATTGATTTTAAATTATTATTAATTTTATAGATGCAATTGTCATTTTAATCCAATCATTGTTGTCAAAAATTATTTACATACTAAAATACATGTAAACAGTTATATAAATTCTTATTTCTTCAACAAGAAAAATATGATAAGAATTTGATATGCGTGTAATGTTAATTCAATTAATTATAAACGAATATATACTTTTTTCAATAATACTAAACATAATAAATAATTTATTTCTAATGTGATATAAATCTTCTCTTTCAAGACGATATTTCATTCGCCGAGTAAATGAAATCTTCAATTAAATATAATTTCATAATTTATATTTTCACACTTTAATTAAATATTTTAAAACAAAAAATAATAAATTCTTATAATAAATGTATCTCTTTTATTTTTCTTGTGTTTCAAGATATTTATATTGATATTATTTATATTATTTTGATTGCTCCGTCGTAAAACATTACGAAGATGAATGCTAATGTATGAGTTTTAATTGAATAATCTGATATACCCTTATTTTATTATGTTGTTTGTTCGATTACTCAACATATTTTACTGCTCAACTTCCTTAAACATTTGTGCGTATAGGCGAACATTTTCAAACAAATATTCTCTTATAAAGATATAAATTACACTAGTAACTCTTAGGATGAAAATTTTAACAAACAATTAATTAATAGCAAATTATAATTATTAATTGTAATTAGTAAAACTTAGGGGGCATCCATAAATTACGTGAGGTGTTTAAGGAGGGGGGGAAAGGTTCCAGCGAAATGTCACAGAATCTCACGTGGGGGGAAGGTGTTCTCGGCAAATATCACGTAATTTTTCAGGCATTAAAAATGTCATGTAACGGTAAAAAAACCAAAAATGTATGTTACAATGTCATGTACCGGTGGTGACCTTTTTTTTAGGTATAATGGTATAATAATAGCCTGGGGGTGGAAACATCCGTACGGCAATCGCGATGACCTTTTTTTTGGTATACACTTAATAAAAATCGATAATATTTTTCATTGACATCACAAATACGCATTTTCAAAAATCTCTCGTGAGATTAGGGTAGGGGGAGAGGGTCATGCTAAATCTCACGAAATCTCACCAAGGGGGGAAGGGCCCGGTCAAAAAAATTGCCAAAATTGTCTCATGTAATTTATGGACGCCCCCTTATTGTAGACATGTAGGAGATTAAATTTAAATCGCTCGTTCATGTTACATGGTTGCCTAGTAATGTTAATTTTTACTAGACTAAAACATAACGGAGGCGTTATACAAGTATGCGAAGGATAATTAGTACTGATTTCAACACATCAAAAGTAAAAGAACTCAAATAATAAGGCCATAACTCACTCGTTCTCAAAACAACCTTTACACATTCTTATTATAACTTCGCGTATCAATTTATCATATAATATTTAAAAAAATAATTAAATCGTAGTTTTACACAATGAAATAACTATTGTTCTGGTGTAGTGGTGCGAGTAGTTGCCTCAAAACCGCGCACCGACGGTCGCGTTTTCAATTCCCGCTCGGGACAGATATTTTTGTACAAATATTTGTTTCCGGTCTCGGTGTATATCCTTGTGGCTCTCCCCACCGTGCCTCGGAGAGCACGTAAAGCCATCGGTCCCGATTGTTATCATAGACACCTGATAGACACCTGATCGTAAACACCCGATTACTCATGATAGAGTAATTATCAGCCAACAAGCAGTGGAACACCGTAGTGGATTAAGCTCCAACCCCTCTAGATGGAGAAAAGGCCTTCGCTCAGCAGTGGGTTGTTTACAGGCTGACACACACACACACAAACACAATAAATCCGTTAATTATGTATATTTCTAAAAAATATAATAATAAATTAAGTGCAGTATTTTTTTATGAACATAACAAAAACACTAACGGCACAATATGATGAAAATTGATCAAAAATATTTTAAATTGTTAATTGCATTGGTAATTTTTAAAACCATTATATACATATAATTTATATATTATATTTGAATACGAAAATTGTAAATCTTACCGTAATTATTAAATTAGCATATAACAACATTTCAATTTAATTTTTGATTAGGTTAATAAGAAGTTATGTTCACTTATTATTATAACTATAACAAAATGATTATTTAATTAAATGTATATTTTATACTTTTACTTCTATTCGCAAATAAAAGAGAAACTGATTGTTGATGGCGAGTTGTTCTCACAAACACAAAGGCTCAATAAATTTTATTTGAGCATTCCGAGCTTATTGTTAACAAGGGAATTTATAGGACGTAATTCATTGATCTGTTTACTTTCTATAATAACAGAAAATAATAATTATTATTCAAAGTTTTCTTAAATTACTGACAATAATAATAATACATACTATAGAAATAACAGTTTCAGTTCAACCTTAATTTTATAATTATCCGAGAAATTTGTTGTATTTTTCTTTTCTAATAAACTTATTTGAATTAATTTGAACATTTTTAGATATAATCTTAATGCATTATTTTTAGTACAATTAAACGCTATTTGTCAAATTATAGTTTAATCGCGTTACGCTTAACACAGATTTATAAAATCGATTTATTAAACTAGAACGGTTCATAAAGAATATAAAATTATGAACAAAATCTTTTAACACATTATGATATTATGTTAAATTATATATTATGAAATAGAAGATTAATACAATTCATCATATCTAGAGCTCCGACAGTTTAATCGTAATTGTAAATGAGCGTTGTAACGCTAATTTAGGTTGCTGTAGCAAAAGCATTAGGTGTACGCAATAATGGATTCACTTAAATTTTGTAGCACATGATATATTATATAAGCACATCTATATACATATAATAAAATGTTAGGAAAAACAAAACTGTACATTGAATATTTTTTTAAAAGAATACTTAGGACGTGCTCTACAATCGATACCGAAGCCAAAAATATAGTTTTTAGAATGTTTGTCTGTTTGTCTGTTTGTCTGTATGTATGGCCGGGATAAACTTAAAAAGTACTGCATGGGTTTACTTCAAGTTTGGCACGAATATTATTAAGAAGTCGGGTCAACATATACGCTACATATTATCACGCTATCACCTACGGGGAACGAGCAGTGAACCTTTATTTCTTCAACGCATTCTGTAACAACGTATAATCTAATAGCGTTCACGAAGACGACGTCGCGGGCAGTAGCTAGTTATATATAATACACAATTTGTTACGGTATAACAATTGGTTACAACTACTATTAAATTATGACTAGAAAAAACAACACTTAACCTTTTTTTTTAAACTACTCATATAATTTTATTTAGAATATTTTTAAGATATGAAATACCTAATTAATCCTTTTTTCTGGTTGCGGCATCTTCCACACATCGAAATTAAAAGAACTAGAAACATTTTATATTTTTTAATTTTTTTACGTTTAGTATATTTTTGCATAACCTTGTAAAAATATGTACAACGTTATTATATTTCGTAAGCAAAAAAAAAAACTAATTTAGTTCATAAATCGAATATCAAATAGAAACGTATCGTGGACAAGCTATGGTTTATATTACTAGTAACAATCTGTTAACACACATACGCATCTAGTTAAAGATTTTTTGTATATAATAGTTTAAAAGTATTTTTTACTATAAATAAAATAAAATAAAAACATCTTTCTTTAGCCTTATATTGTAGTAGTTAAATTATTTATTAAGTCACTATGTTATGTTATTAATTTATTATAACTTTCTTAATGTTTAATACATTTTAATAAATTTCTTAAATTATATTCCTAACTTTAAAATGCTGCATAATTATTGATTATACTATTATTTAAGAATCAATGAATTATAATAACAAAGTCTAAAAATTATTTAGGCAATTAATTTATAAAAATATATATGTAAAGTTATATAACTTACAAAACTTACATATATGTAAAGAATTCCTATTTTTCTCTTAAAATATTACATTAATATAAATTAAATTCGCCGAATGTATGACGAGATATAAAAAACCTTTCTTATTCCGAACAATTTCGGTTCAGTCGCCTGTCGCAAACTAGGCGTGGTTTAGCAGATAGAAATTCTTGATAGTTTGTTAGAAATCTTCTAAAATAGGAACGTTAAATGATCCAATCGACAACATCAATACTAATCTATACAATAATTTAAAATAAATATATTTTGTAATTGACAAAATTTATAGAAATGTCATTGTTATATTTTGAATCGTTAGTACACAATCTATACATTGTTAAACGTAAATTTGTGAAATCGTTTTTTCTAGATTTTTAAGCCAATTATAAATTATTTAGTCGATTTTTAGATAAATTTTATTCAAATACGATATGAGTTAGTTTTATCAAATATAAAATTCATTCTCAGTCGCACTTCTTGTTAATTAATATTAATGCAATGTTGCCTTTTTAAATTATTATATAATCATTATTAAATTATGTAACATATTCAGTTAATAATGTTTTGGATAGGAATAATTGATGCTTAGTCATGTAAAATAGAGTAAACTATTATAGTGTATGTTTTAGACAGCACCTAAGATATAAAATATTTATTTAAGAACGCATTATAAATTTTGTCCCGAAATAGGAAATTCGCAGTTAGTAGTATCAAATTAAAATATTTTTTCATAAGGTTATTATTATGAGCTATATAAATTGTGCTAATTTTGCTTCTTCTGGTAATTTTCTTTATTAGTTTTGCATGTATAACAATTAATGACTTAACCTAGATTTCTTAAATTATAATTTTTTTATACAGCAATTGTTTGAGGCGATTTTAATCTTTTAATTGGTATTCATTGTTCAATTTAATATTTCTAATTGAAGTAATAAACATAAATACTGACTGGGATATGTTGAAATTAGTTACATTTTATTCAAGCTATTATTCATCTTCTGTTTTTCCCTCAGTGAAAATATCCATAATATTAATGGTATTAATATATCAATAATAATGCAAAAATATTTTCTTGTTGATAAACACAAAGATTTAGATTAAATGTTATTTTTTAGTCAGTTTTAACGACGTTTTAAGAAGGTTAGATTTACAGCTATGTCTGTTTACTACGACTTGACTGGCTCGTTGGCGCAGTTGGCTGCTTTCTGCTCCAGGGTTGTGGGTTCGATTCCCGCCTGAGTCTGGGTGTAATACATATTTATTATTTATATTTATTTTAAAAAAATGTATATCAATTCGCTGTTACCTAAAACACAGGCATTAAGTTGCCTACCTTAGGAACAGACGACCGTGTGTGTATATTTAACGTAGTTACTATACGTAATTTATAAGACAAGGAGTATCCAACAACAGCAAGGAGGATTTGACGTTAAAGTACTATTCTAATTGTTTTCGCCTCGCGTAGTGAAACTAATGTATATTAATCCTTGGGTAAATTGTATGTTAGTTAAAGATTATATGTTTTATTGCTTTTGAGTAAAGTTAGGTCCAATAATTTTACTTCATTCCCAGTATTCGTATCAAAAACGTGTCACTTAAATTTTAAAATGCCGCAACATAATGTGAATAATTACCATGGCAAACTACGTATTTTGTCATGGTAATTATTCACAATATATTTTTTAAATTAAAAATTAATATCTTTTTAATTTAATAAATGTACATATATATATATAATACATATATACTTTCAAATCAGAGATCGTGGATAAATATATATATTTTTTTAACATGATTATGCGAATTTTTTTGTATGCTAGCTTATTTGAAAGCGCCAATCAAACCGAACAAAAACTGGATTGAAATATTTATTTCTGAGACTTGAGAATGATCAAATGAAACCGTAAAATTGTAAAACTTAACGCGTATCCAACCGTGTGGAATAAGTGAAAATAAAATAATGGATAAACTTAGTTAGTTCAAAGTAATCAATCAGTTTCTCGACACACGCCTACTATAAAAATACTTCTATAGACGTAGGTACATAAATGTTAAATGAGTTTAATTTTAATTTTGTTACAAGGTTATTTAATTGTTTTGTTTACCAACAATCATTTCTGTTAATATAACTATTGTTTAATTATTGCAACTATTACTCAATGACCATCTGCTTAGTCTATGAATGTCTTTACGTAAAAATCTCTAGGGATACGGTCATAATTAGATGTAAATGTATCTGTAGGCATACAATACATACAATTATTTGTTGACTTAAATCAAATAAATAGTGTACCGTACATTGCAAATAAAACACGCTTTATAAGTATGGATTTCGAACCATCCCCAATGAAAATGTACATGACATAATCGTTGTACATAGAAAAGTTTCCACGATTATATGAATATATTACTAGTGGTCACCCAGTGGTTGAAATTCGACATAATCATGCATATGCAGCAGTCATTGGACCTGATCTATGATAATAAATTTCGATAAAAAATTCATCGCAAGACCTATATTTAGACCGTGTTGACAACAGACTTTGACAATAAACAAAATTTGTGTATACATGTACATTGTACATATGTGTGTGTGTGTCGTAGTGTGTGTGTAGTACCTTTTTATTTAATTTAATGGATTTATTGAGCTTTATTACAAAAAATATTAGCATTTTGCACTTCTTCTCCATATGTCTCCATTTCTCCACTCTTTAACTGTGCCAAATTTTATACTTCTCCGTTTGCTTAATTTTCGTTAAAAGGGGTAGCAAGTTTTTGCTTAGCGTATTAATATATAGATAATACACGAGCTTACGTACACAAAATATTTGTACACATTAGCGCAAAGTGATATTTAAATGTAAGTGAACTTTAAAATTACGTAAATATTTACTAAGAATTTTCTATAATAAAAATATATTTATAAAACAATTTTCACTTACAAAATTATACTTACATTTAAAAAAAATAAAGTCTATGTTACAACACAATCTTTCAGACATCCGTTTTGCTCAACATGTTTATTAATTTGGCAATTTTAGCCAAATTGAAACAAACCTTACGCTTCAAAGATTTAGGTTGAAATTACCGCAAAAAGAATGAAATGCGTGTTACAATGAAATTGTACTATTTTATACTTCATTACATGGATTAATAGGTGTTTATTTTAGCTACCTTAATTACTATAGAAAATAAGTTTTTGTACTTATCGAAGAGTTCGTGAGTACTATATCTTAAATCGAATAAAAATGAATAATTCCAACTTTCCTACCAGTTTGGTTTATTTTAATACATGAGCGATGCACTTTCTCTTTAATATGATGATTGTAAAGCTGCCTTTAGTTAGTCTTTAGATTTTTGCTACACTCGTAAATTTTGATTTGTAATCTTTCTTTACGTGAAAGTCACTTTAGCTCTAATTATGTCGCAACTTAATGCTAATTCAGTTATTATAAAAGTCAATTTAAATTTATTTCTAGTTTTCTTTTCATTACATTAAACATTTATAAATATTATAAAATTATAAATTGCATTATATTCTAATCATTATCTCCATACATTATATTTACAAAAGTTCTTAGGTATTATGGTATGGGCGCGAGTAGTCTTCTTAACACCAAGGGTCGCGGCCTCGATTCTCGCTCGGGGCAGATATTTGTATTGTACAAATATTTTTTCTGGTTTGGATTTATATCCTTGTGGGTCTCACCAATGTGCCTCAGAGGGTACGTAAAGCCATCGGTCCCATTTGTTATCACAAACACCTGATGAAGATCGTTTATGTTTACAGGCTGATTAAGTTTAGTTATATTATATATGTATATATATATATATATATATATATATATATATATATATATATATATATATATATATATATATATATTCATATATAATCAGTATATATATCAGTATATTAGCATCAAAATCGAAAACGTTATAAACAAAAACTAATTAATACTCGAGTTTAACAAGGAAACTAATTGTATACAACACTGATTGAAATATTAAACAACATGATACTTTTAAGGTAATGAATTAAGACATCAGTTTTAATTACATCTCTAGATTAATAAACTTCACTGACAATGTAATATGATAGTCTCAAATTCACAATTATATTGACCGGCTTAGAGGTCGTATACTGTGAGAAACAATATATACAACCTAGACTAACAATTCGCTCAATCATAGTTATTATAAAACGCAAAGATAATACTATATACTACTATATACAATACTACTATATATATATATATATATATATATATATATATATATATATATATATACTACTTCTATACTATTAAAGCCAGGCGAAAGACAGCATGTCCAGTAGATACTGATGATTTTTTTATAAATAAGATTTGTTTGTTATATATTATTTAAATTCTGCAAATATATTTGAATTAGTGTTTTTTTTAATGTATTATTTTATTACGAATTTGAGTTCATGTATTTGTTTATTTATTAATTTAGTATTTTTTCGTATTTCATGGTAGTCGGAGTGACTTGAGGACAAACTCTTAACCCTTAAAGATTAGATATAATTTCCTACTATTATTCTGTTTGTAGAACCATTTTTTGTACAAGCACATTGGGCATTAAAAAATCATTGTATTTCTTTGACATAAAATTTTTTTTGTAAAATATTTGGACGAATCGTGAGTACAATTATCGAAATACTAAAGTAATAAATTAGACAACATCCTTTAATAAAAACATTTATTTAAATAAACTGATAAAAATTCTTTGTGTTATATTATTTAAAATATGGTTCGAGTTTTTAGGAATGCCAACCTCTCGTTATTTTTATCTGTTACTTAAAAAAGAATTTTTTAAATCATTTACGAGCCAATCTCGTAACAAGGTCTCGTTTAGATTAAAATCAAGGTCGCTTTTTTATAAATTGCTTATAACTCGCCTTTGAACTTTCATCTTGGTAACAAAACACGTCCACTTTCTTTCCATGTTATTATTTAGTTAAAAATAATGAGAAAAGTTTAATAGTAAAAAGTGAAGACTTTTTTATGATATTTTTACCATAACTGATTGATTGTACTGTTGGTCTTTGATGGAAATTCATGTATACTAATAAAACTACAATCTTTTAACACTTTTTTATTTTATTTTACACGACCAGTTTCGACAAAGTCATCGTTAGGTGAAGGTAGATTAAAATTTTTACTAGCCAAATATATGTAATATATATGTAATTAATATAAAAAAAAAACAAGGAATTTCGCAAAATCAACGTGGAAACCTTGCAGTAATCTAATTATTAAAAAATATCATATTCCTATCATATCCCGATTTTTTTTTAAATATTAGTTGGATAGCCAAACTGGCAGAGATGTTAAGTCTCGGTGCCAGTAATTACACTGCCTGTCTTGCCCTTCTTTCCGAAACACAGCAAAGCTGTTTCACGGAAGAAACAAGCAAAATGGTGGTACCCATGCAGTCGGGAGCGTACCATTTCAATAGTATGTAATTTAAAGAAAAGATTTTTTAAATAGATTTAAAAATAAAAATCTGTGAGCATACAAAAAATTACAAACAGACGAACATTCCTTTTTTTAATTCCCTTAAAATCATTTTTATATTAATGTCTGAAGGCATAGTCCAACGATTGTACAACAGGCGGTTCCGGTCATCCGCTTCCGTAATTATGTGAAAGTTCTACATAGCACGCATACGAAAAATTTATTGAAAATGTACCCTACACATGACTTCTCTACTACGAATATATAATTGCATATTTAAACCGAACCGCAAATGGTTAATTAACATGCTAATATATTCAATATGTTCAACGGAAGTAGTTTAACGATATCGTGTTGTGTCGAAGGTAAGCGAAATTTTTGCAGCCTAAGGAGATTTTAAGGCTGAGAACCTTTTTTAAATATTCAGAAGGTTAACGACTTTTCAATGATAATATTTAATGCTTTTAGGTTAAGAAAACAGAAATAAAAATATAGTTCGTATCTGAGATTAAGACAAACTTTTCAGAGAAAATTAATGTAGACCTTACTTAATTGATTTAAAATATATTGACTAACTAAACTTTACACGACTATATTAATTGAAAAAAATAAATAAAAATAGCGTAATATGTATATAATTTTTAATAACATTTAGAAAAAACTTTTAATAAGTACAAGTTGTCTAATTGTATGCTAAAACGCATTAAAATATTATATTCTAGTAAAATTTATTTTAAATATCATATTAAACTAGAAATATTTTATAAATGCCGGCCAACACTTTTACTTTACTGTAAATTAATCTTTGTTCGTAGGTAGATTTAAATATGTAGTATCTTCTAAAGTATTAATTTTAATATACTAATGTGGGAGTAATTTTAATATCCTATTAATACTTCCTTATAATATATTATAATACTATTAATTAATTATCAATACATATTTATTATTAAATAATTAACAAAAACCGGCCAAGTGCGCGTCAAACTCCTAATTCGAAAATATTCCTACCGCTATAATGTATAATAATTAATATTTAATTTTTAAGATCAAGATAAACATCAAAACGCACCTTATTTAATTTAAAAATATAATTTTAATTTAATATTTAATATTATAGTGGCCACAGAAGACATATTCTATGAAAATTTCAAGCGTGTACATATTACGGTACCAAAGATAAGGTCCTGAGTCCTGTGATAGACTGTTGGACGGATCTACTACCAAAGATATCGGAATAGGTAATATATCGACGAAGAGGGGAATCCCCAAGCTTTTTGAAAATCTACAACTCCGTCCTACAGTCTTTTATTTTTATCTCTTAAGGTTAAGATAGCTTAAACTATGTAAGCGCTCAAAAATTTATTTTTAAAGATTTGATTACCAAGACAAAACCATGTCTGATTTTTTTTTAAAGTGTGTTAAGATCTTATGAAAATCCAATCGTGGTTCGCAAGAAAAATGTAGTGAACACGATATTAAACACGGGTAGGTAGTTTTTTTATACTATGTAGTGGTTCTTAAAAACGTCTTTTGTATACATTTTCTCAGTTTTGTTATTCAAATGCTTTGAATTATGCATATAGAGATAATTATATTCAAAGAAATCGACCGTTGATAATAACTTTTTTTTTCTTTTTCCCGCGTTATATAGATTATAAATAACACTGTATTATCTTATTCAACCTTTGTTGTCATAATATTTCGTAAGCTTTTTTATATAATAAATAATGTTTTCAAGCAAAAAAAAAACATTAAGTAATCGGTTTAGTTCTATTTTTATATATTTATATGTAAATTTCTTTAAAATGTTTCTTGTTTTATACCAAACATAATATCTTGGATAAAAGTACGTCAAAAGCTTTTGTGTAAAATGGTTTTATTTTAAATAACCAACACTGTCAAAAACTATAAATAAAAATATTTAGAACACAAACCCAGGTCTTTCCACCGATTCTGACGTTTGGTAAGAAATCGTGCGATAATATAAGACAAAAATATGGGACACGTAAAAACCTGATAATAACATCTACAAAATTTTACTTCCAAGGATACCAAAAGAAATATTTCCAACCTGTAAATAAAGATAGGTAATTAGGCTTAAAAAAATTTTAACAGATTTTTATTTCCTAATTCTTGTTTTAAATTAGGTTGGGGTTTAGTTCACATCTGACTCGTATTTTTCGACTCTTTCATTACCTTTTAAATATTTCAGTGAAATAACCTAAACTTCATTTTTTTTACTATCCTTATCCTATTCCTATAGTCAGACCCTCGTTACCAACTATAATTTTTGTGACTCGGTATAACCAACAAAATTAAACCAAATTCGAGGAGGCACTTGTAACCGTTGAAGAACTCTTCAAGTGAAGTCACAGTTTCCTTCCAGAATCCAGAATCATATCCTTTCATCAAGTGTATTATATGGCACGTATCAAAATAACTAAATTACCCCAAACTTATGGCAATTATCAAACTCAAAGTTCCACAATATCGGCCCACCGATAGATCCCTGCACGCAACCCTTCCCAATGCCTCACTTGTGCCTCCTCTGTCTCCTGGGGAGCATCCTAAGGCACCTGACTCTAACGTGCCTGTCATTCAGGTAGCTGCCCAAAAGCCGCTGGATGTTAGTGAGGCACTTTTCCTCAGCCAGTCTGACCCTTATAGGTCACCAAGCGTTGTCCAAGGCGCCCTCTATATTCAGTGAAATCAGAATAACAATTCTGTTCAAATTGTGTCTGATATATTTCACTAGGGTTCAGATGGCCACGACCCATATTACCATTGTAAAGGATACGTCGATATCAACCAAATGACTTGAAACTCGAGCAAATTTATAGTAAGCGTAAAAAACTTCCAGGACCCATCTCTTGACTACTAGGGGATGAAGGTGCATGCACAACATACCTTCATCCTCTAGAAAAAAGAATGCGTTAATATCAACCAAATGATGTAAAACTAGAATAATATAAATATTAGTTCTTAGTTTCACTGTTCAACTCCCGACTCTATCATTAAACCAAGGTAAAATTACCATAATGTTGTATTGTCACGGAAATATAATTTATTTGCAAAATTTCGTAATAAGCGGTTTAGTAGGAGTATTTGGAAAACTGTCGCTAAATTAAAAAGAAACCCATAATATAAGGGGTTACTAAAAAATTATGGGAAGGAGGATATTACAAATTTTTAAAGCTATCAAAATTTTTATATTCATTAAAGTTTTTAGTAAATTATCAATTTATAAATTAAAGACACAAACGATCTTGTGGAGCACCACACATAATATTCATAATAATAAATATTCTATATGTTTACAGTTTATATATCAAGTCAAAGCCTGTATTTAAATGGTAATTATATAAAGTATATAATATATAACCAGAAAACCCATATTCGGTAATTCATTCGCAGTGTCTAACGTTTCTTATAAAAGGTGACAACTAAAAGGTCTTGCGCTTATGTTACTACTTCAAACAACTGTCAGTTTTATTGATACTTTTGCTAATTCAAATTTGATAAGTAACTTTTGATATTTTGTACACATTTTTGTTTTCTGTACAATCATTATCATTTGAGATCTGTAACTTTTAAAACCTAGTAAGTAGTAAGCTTCAGATTTAAATAATTATATTTATTTTTCATGCCTTAGAAGTGGGACGCTTATAGGCTATTACAGTAGAGATGAATATACAACTGGGTTTGGAACTAACTTGGATTTGTCACATTTTATTTCATATGTATATAAGTAAAAGAGTTTTAATCGTTTGTACGTTAAAAAATCTGTTTATAGGGAAAGGTTATATTCGTAGGCTACGAATCCATTTATGGATGATATCCAGGACGCTCGTTGTCTCTTATTTACTAAATTAATAATCAGGAATAAAATAATGAATAATATATATAAACATTTTGTAATGTTTGGCAATTTTTAAATTTTATTATTCTACTTGGTCTTCTTATTAAAACGATTAAGAAATAAATATATTTTTAAATGTTATTTATCAGGACAAGTTAAGCAATGGGAAACTCTACCCTAGCAGGAAGCATCTACCCCTTACTATTAAGTATTATTATTTTATTATATTTTACCTTAATATTTTAAAAGTTCAACTTTGAATACTATAATTTCATTGAAAATGTGTTTAGTAAATAAATGTTAATATTATTTTGCTAATTTTAAAACACTAACAGATTTTATCAATTTTTATTATTACATTACTTAATTTACGTCATATATTAAGTAAAATAGATATATTAAAGTTAATTCTTAATTTGTTGAGGATGGTTTCGAATTAAATATTGTATGTTAATTAATATTTAAATATGACAAATCAACTCATAGGAGTGAAGTCATTATAATAACGCGGGTGAAGTCGCGTATGTCGTCTTATGAATGTATTATTTGTGAGAAAATTGATTATATGAAAATATATAATATGAAATAAATGTAGCTGATTAGTTTTATTACTACTCATTAATATAACTTGAAAGAGAGATCCTCGATACAATTAAAAGGTAGGGTAAAAGACAATAATTAATTAATTTTTTTTAAAATATAGTTTTCATGTTTGTATATTTTTTTATTATTAATAATACAAAATAAATGTATAATCTTAGTAGCAAAGATTTTTTTTTTCAGTATCAAATACTTAATATGTATGTACGTATTAGGTAATGCATGCGTGCGCGCCGTTGATATCTTTTCTATCGCAATTATTACGTATTTAAAACAAGTCAGTGTAAGTAGTAATAGTCGATGTTTTTACTTCTTTGTTTTAAGGTTTTTAATTATTATTTTTTATTTATTTATTTAATAGCTACATTATAATAATTTAAATATATTTAAATTAGTTAATTCTTGTTACGAATTTCGATATTTTAGTATGCTATTATTAAGACCTTTTTGTTGTATAAATTAATATATTATGAACAAACCACATTAAAATAAGTATATTAACATTTATACTAAAATTTTAATAATTTAAAAATGGCTAAAATATTTCAAGAGTTTTTAATATTTTATTAATTAATATTTTAATTTACAGTAATTTTTTTAATTATTAATTAATAATAAATCGTATATAAAAGGAAACAAAATAATTTTTAATACGTAAGTACACGCAATGTCGTGATACAGAAGTATTTGAATTGTATAAAATTCACTTACCGTAAAGGAGACGACGATAAGTCAAAAATTAAAAAAATATATATCCGTTCTTTATTTTTTCAAACACGTCACTTTCGAAACACAGTTCGGGTTTTGAATGATTGAATGTGAATGGTTTTCGGCACGTGCAGTCGCGTTCAGTACGAAACGACGACTGATCTACTGATCGTTTGCAAACGTTCCTCGCGCATCGGTCAACGCAGGTCGCTCAGTCTACCCCGTTCACTGACATCTCTGTTGCAAAACCTAACAGTTCCATTACCGACTATATTTTATTCATATAATTCTATTATAAAGAAAAAGAGCAATGTACATCCATTATTTTTATTGTTAATTGGTATCGGATCACGCACGATATGTTGTACACGTTGAAAGATATTAAAGAAGTTCAGGGAAATATGGTTTAAAATGGATTACTTATTTTCACAACATGTTTTGTCACAAAAGATTTATTAAATACAAGCTACAATGCATCTTCAATTTCTCTTTATTTTTAACATAGGTACGATTAACACAGCATGCAATTTCACACTAGCTGTGCTTTGAGATTCTTCCAGCTTCAATCTCAATCTCATGGGAGTTTCGGAATGAAATCTTATTCGGAATCTTCTTCTAACTACTAAATATGTAAAGTGAACTGAATCAGCCTGTAAACATTCCACCCCTGGGCAAAGGCCTCATCTCCAAGTAGGAGAACAGTTGAAACTTAATCCACTACGCTACTCCCCTACAGATTGGCGGATATTTTCCCTATCATAACAAACGATCGCTATCAGATGTCTATGATAACACCTGGGACTTTACGTGTTCTCCGAAGCACGGTAGAGAGAAACACACAAGAACCCAGACCAGAATTTGTACAAATACAAATATCTGCCCCTTCGGGAATGTGATAAATTTTATGTCCAACGCTTAATTTTAGAATAAAAGAGTAACAATCATTCATCTACACATTCAACCTTTTTCAAAAAAAATCGTTTTTATAATAATTATATGGATGTGATAATTAAAACATAGATTTAGTAGTTTTAATTATAAGCTTATATCATTTTTTATATTTTTTATTTTGGGGAATTACGTCTGTTATCTGTTCAAGAAGCGATGAATTATAACGTAAAAACTATTTTATATATCCGGGTGTAACACTACCAACACAGATAC
Organism: Euphydryas editha; assembly: GCA_036937285.1. Taxonomy (NCBI): domain Eukaryota; kingdom Metazoa; phylum Arthropoda; class Insecta; order Lepidoptera; family Nymphalidae; genus Euphydryas; species Euphydryas editha. The sequence continues at coordinate 10,171,943 of JAUPFZ010000018.1, forward strand.
CTATTTCTCTTCCTCTTTTTACGATGAAATAAATTTAATATTTAAATTAAAATTTATGTGAAACTAGTAAACCACAACTTTTTGCGCGTATATGTTCTTCGTATGTTTTACTATCTACAGTTGTCTAAGCTGTGTAATAATAACAATAAATTATTGACAAATTAGGCCCGATCCACATTATAGTGTTGATCTCTGTTCGTTCTCGGTCCGATCTCGATCCGGTAAAATCTTATTGTGTTCACATTAGACAGTCCGACTCTATTCAGTTTCCAACCGCCATCGATAGTCAAAGGCGTGTATATTTTGCTAGTAATTACCTATAGTTTTGAAATAAATTTACCACTCAGCTCTATTTCTCGTTCTATTTCATCCCAAATTCTCTTTTTATTATTATTATCACTATAATGAGGTGATTGCAAATCGTATAAATTTGGTTTACTTTTAACCAATTCGATAAGCAATTCATCTTAAAATTGTATTATAAGTAATATTATATTTTATTGACAAAGTTGAGTTGAGTGCGTGTATTTGTTGTTTATATGTGTATGTATGTAAGACTTTTTAATGCCTATGACTGTGTGAGAATGAGAGTGAGTGTTTTGTAATGGAAGTTACTTAGTGAGATTTAGATGTGAAGAATATTCTATTTCCAATTATGTATTTCCGAATGCAATTATTTACCACATATTTACATTTAATATTATAATGTTATTATATAATTATATTAACTTTATTAACCTTGTTGTATATGCAGCAACCCATAACGTATTATTGACGACGAACAAATCATGTTCTATAAGAAACTGTTTCAGAAAATTAAGAATAGGCTTAAAGATAATACTTTTGTGCATCCGGAGAATAACAGCAATAATGTAAAGTTGTCATAAAATTAGAACTGGGGACTCACTATAGATTAAATCAGTGCTGTTTACGTTGGTTTCCCAACCATTAATTTTAATAAGGCTCTTTCAACACATTCCAAAGGAAGCAAAGCATTTTTGCCAATGTCACCCAAAACGACAATGCAGTAATGTAGAATGCTTTTTGCAAGAGCATAATAAACAGTGAGTAACGTCTCATGATTGAATTTCTGTGTTTTCGAAATATTGGAATTAAATTACGAATATGGATTGTTATGTTATCTATATGAAGTGTCCAGTTAAGGTGACAGTCTAAAATTAGAGGCTGGTATTTAATATACGAAGTACGTGGTTAGTTGGGATACTCACAAATACCTCAAAATTTATAGTCATGAATGTGCTTTAACAGATAATTCTGATGACGATTGAGAGTTGAATCGACATGTGAATGGTATGTATTTTATCTTTACTAGATTGGGAGTCAAAAGAGAATAATAGGAGTTTAGATAAAATATGAGATTTCGCCAGTTCTGTTAATAATATAACTTATGAAATTCCCCAGGGTTCCATAATCGGCCCAGTAATGTTTTTAATTTATATTAATAAAATTAGAAATGGGAGCTAAAAGGACATCTCACTTTATATGCCGACGATATGTGTCTCTTTTATTTCAGCAAATGTGTCAATGATATTATAAATAGTGCTCAAAGTTACCCCAATACGCTTACATCGACAATTAACATTTCAAAAACATTTTTTTGTAATTTTTTGTACAAGAAACAAAAGAATCCCAAATTTTCCATAACTAATCATAAATAACGAAATTTTACAGCAATTACATCAAGAAAGATATTTCGGTCTTTACACAGATGACAAACTAATTTTAAAAATAGATACATATAGAACATGTCCGTAGTAAATTAATATCAACATTGGGTGCGTTAAGTGCGTAAGATCACGAATTGTATTCCTCACAGATGCGCATGATGATCTACAACTCCCTAATAAAATCGCATCTCGAATATTTAATAGAGATCTGGGGTTCCGCCGCAGTAACAAATTTAAACCAGTTGCAAACGACTCAGAACAAAATAATCAAAACTTTATTTAATTATCCCTATCAGATACCGACAAAGCAATTATACAAGGAAACAAAACTATTCGATATAAGAACACTACATAAATATTATAATTAAAAATTTAAATTTAAAATTCCGTACTTAAAAACTACATAAAATACATGTATCCTAGTCCGAAATATTCTTACAAATTCCATTCAATCTAATTTAAAATTTCATAAAAAAAACTTACTCTAACAATTTATGAAATACTGAAAAACTACAGCTTATAAGCGCACACACAAGTTACGGAAGGAAATCGATATTGTTTGAGGGAGTACAGTTTTATAATAAGTTGCCGATTCACATAAAAACTTGTGACAGTTTATATTCATTTAAGTCTAAGCTCAGTGCCGGATTAGCCTATAAGCTATTTAAGCAATTGCTTAGGGCATCCCGTCTAGGGGGGCACCAGAGACGACCGAGAAAAAAAAAACGAGCACACGAAAGATAAAGCAATTTCAAAATTCTCAGAAAGATCTTTTTCATAACAAAATATATATAAAATGAAAAAAAGAACGACCATGGGTCAAAAAAGATTAGATGCATTGTCTTTATTATGCATATATCGAATCCAATATGCTTTAAACGTTAGACTTAAAAACTATTTACCTCGAATTTAATGTCCGAAAAAATCTCAATTCACATTTAATAAATAAATAAAAATGTTTTTGTTTCTAATAATAATTAATTATTTACTCTATAGCATATAAGCGGATCAACAGACATATTTGGAAATCTCTGAGACATGTCACATGATATGCGTGTGTTTAAATATAAAACGTATTAAAGATACGATAGAGCGGAATCGGGGCTCCATAGTGTTCTCAAGGGATTCGTCTGTTGGTCAGAGCTGGTTATCGAGGCTGAAAACTGAGGATAGAGGTACAACGTTGACCAGAGCTGAGATATTGAGGGAGGTCGAGAAGTTTTACGGATATCTGAATACCTCGGTCAACCAACCTATTTGCAGTTCGGCTGAAGATCCAAGAGCCGAGATTACCCGACATTAAGATTTGTGCTAAGCCACTACTTTACCTCTCTAAATGCACTTTCAGCATAATATTAAACTCTTCCATTTAAACGGGACTTACGAGTACCTCTGACGGACTACCGGGACGATCTGAAACGGTAAGTCCCGTATAAACGCAAGTATAATAGTGACCGTGAAAGCTTACAGACTTATATTTAACGTCATTGCAATCTCTAACTATCAACTTACCATATATATGTAATTTTTATATTTTTTACACCTAAGCTTGTCTGTGTGAACTGATAAAATTACCTGAAAAAAAAAATAGTTTTATTTGCATACTTTAAAAATAACATCACTGACCTGTCTTCGTCTGTTTTATGTAACTGAGTCAGTATATCTCTTGATTAGATTAAGGGGCGTTAAAATTATACTGTAATCATTACTTACTTTACTACTACTTAATTAAAGTGTTTTAAATTGTTTTCTCAACACTAATCATATTAGGAGCGTTAATCTAAGAATATGACTTTGCGTCTTTATTCTACAGCTATCAGTAAAAAAGTATCGTATACTATTAGGTACTTTATATACTTATTATTTGTATCTATTGTTCATATTCTTCTCACTTGCGGTTGTATATGTGTGAGTGTGCTTTTCTTTTCTTTATGTGCCGTTTTTATTTTTTTACATGGCTTATTTATTTATAAGATTATCTGAAATGGAATATAATTGAATTAGTATATTATTATTGCAAGAGCGTTGATTACATACGATTTTTTTTATCACCTGTTACAATAGCGGCCAACATTGTTAAAACATATTTTTATAGGTATTTATATACTTTATAAAGTATTAAGTGAAAATACATTTATGAAAATGGACAACCTTGCAGTTTCGTTTCCTTTTATATTTTATAATGGTCAAATGGATTACAATTTATGATTATCGATTTATTATCTACTATATCTTCCTTAATAAATATGCTTTCTAACTCTGAAAAAAATAAGTAAACTCTTCTGCTTTATTATGTTAAATATTTAATTAACATAGACTCATTACATTAAATTAATATTTTCACAGATTGTGTAATGTGGGTGACATAATAATATATATTTACGTTGCTGTTGATAGTTTACAAGTCTTTTCATTTATAAGGTTTTCTAAATTTTTTTAAAATAAATGTAAGTATCAAAATTGGTATATAATTACCAATGTTGTCCCTGTCGCCTGCTTTATAGATGATAAATAGTGAAAACTCCAGATGAAAAGCATAATATACTCGTATAAATATAAAAGAGAAGAGAAGAGACTATTACGTCTGAATTGGTATTAATATGTCACAACATAACAAACAACCTTTCTTTAAATTGAAATTGAAAAAATAGAGTTAAAGGAGCTCTATCATATGTTACGTAAAGTGTCCCATAAATAACCTTAAATAAAGAAAACCAAGGGAGATTTTTAGGTTAGATACTTTACTTAACTCGCTAATCATTTAACTTTCAATCACAACACATTTACTAAGTGCTATAGTTTATGAGAATACTTGAAATTATACTTACTTACTTACCACCCAGAAAACTTCAAGTCATCTAAAACAGTTAAGTTCATATCATATTCTCCATTACACCAGCGTCCCCTTTATTTAATGCTATTTTGTGGGGACTTTTTGTGTCAAACAGCCATAATATGAGATAGTGCTCCTATCCTCCTCTATAGTGCTCCTTTACCTCTATATATAATAGTCTTTTGGTTTGTGTATAATTTATCTGCTTTTATAAATATTATAATATAAATACAATTATATTAAATTCTTAGTACATAATAAAAGTAGGTCATACAAATATTAATATTATGAAAACTAAAAAAAGAAATACTAATAAATAAAGATGTGTCATTATTTCACCCATATTATACAGCTGTGACAATATAAATTTAATGTTTTGAGTCTATGTTAATTCAATATTTAATAGTAAAGCAGAAGAGTTTACTTAAAAAGCATGGAAGATAATAAAGGGATAATCATAAATGTCAATCCATTTGATGGTTATAAAATCTTAAGCGAAACGAAACTGCAAGGTGTTTGTTCCTTGTTATTTTTATAAATGTATTTTCACTTAATAATTTATACCCATACAAGGGCGTAGCCAAGATTCTCTATAGGTTGGGGCAGATAGAGAAAATCCTAGTCCTAGACTGTATTGTTTTAATCGTGGTTTTTAACATATTATATGAGTATCTCAAATTAGTAGTGGAGGTGTTCTTTTATTCGTTTCACTTATCGTTATTAGTGACATTGCTTAGAGTAAAAGATGGAAAAATCATTTTTATCAGTAACCCACCGCTCTTCTAGAGGGGAGCAGCTGACCCCTCTGCCCGTACCTCGCTACGCCCATGTACCTATAAAAAAATATGTTTTAACAATGACTGATAGTTGTTTAACTAATAAATGAATAACGTCGGTCACATATTCATTAACTGTTAATAAATACAATAAATTATTAAGTGAAAGCAATACTTTAATATAAACAGTTTCGCTCTCTGCTGCTCTGCTGCTAATTAAATAAAAAAAAAATTATTAGATTCGTTAGTATTTTAAAGTGGATTTTAATGATAGATTCATTTTAAATGCTATAATTTTTTTCCAATATCGAAACGAAATAAAGAGTGGTTGGCTACTGGTCCCGGGTGATTAAAAACATCGTCTGTATCAATGATCTTGCAATAGTCAAATATCGATTCAACTATACTCCATTTCAGATAATCTTATCAGTAAATAAGCCATGTAAAAAATAAAAACGGCCCATAAAGAAAAGAAAAGCACACACAGACAACCTCAGGTAAAAATATAAACATTACATACAAATATATTAATAACTAGCGGCCCGGCCCCGGCTGCGCCTGAGGTATGTGTATGTAAGGTACATATTTTTTTTTTTTATGAAATAATTTGAGCGCGTTTGACTTCTATCTTGTCTGATGGTAAACAAAGATGAAGTCTAAGGTGGAGCACGCAAACTCAAATAGTGCCTGTTCACTCTTGCCTTAAAAATCCCTAAATTGTACGTATCGGGAAACAGCGACGCAGGAAGAGAATTCCATTCCTTTGCAATTCTAATAACGAAAGAAGATGCGAACCGCGAGGTGCGAACCGGAGGAATGTCGACCACGTATGGATGAAATCCCCGTCCACGTCGCGTCGTCCGATAGTGGAATGGTATATATATATATGAATATAAATGATATATATATATATATATACACATATGAATTACTCTATGTATTGGCAAAAGCCGCATGAAAATCCGTGCAGTAGTTTTTGAGTTTATCGCGAACAGACAGACAGACAGACGCGGCGAAGGACTTTGTTTTATAATATGTAGTGAAGTATACGACACTTTTTTGTTGATATCTGTAGAATAAAGAACCAAAAAGTAATAAACTCAGATTAACGCTCTTAATATGATAAGTGTTGAGAAAACAATTTAAAACACTTTAATTAAGTAGTAGTAAAGTAAGTAATGATTACAGTATAATTTAAACGCCCCTTAATCTAATCAAGAGATATACTGACTCAGCTCAAAATACACGTTACATAAAACAGACGAATACAGGTCAGTGATGTTATGTTTAAAGTATGCAAATAAAACTGTTTTTAATTTCGACACGAAAGTGTAACGTTAACATGACCTTGCTTCTTACGAGTTGTGTAAGAGGGACATTACTGTATCAAAGAAATCATATAGCTGTTTAAAATTTGTTTGCGACTTTGCAATTTTAGCGTTTATTTTCATTGATATTTATGTTTTGGGTTTTAATAAACTATCTACTTTAATTTATATGAATAGGCTTTTAGACGTGAAATCAAGACATGAAATAAAAATAAATTTTAAATTATAATACAACATGAAGTTGCACTGAAATATTATAAAATTAAGACAACAAAAATATTTTTCAATCCAGCAGCAATTCCAACATGTTAACCGACCATAAGTCTATTAACCGCATTGTTACGTTAAAATTAAGTCGAACAATATAGTATACAATATAATCAGCATTAGAGGGCGATAGTACATAAATATCATACATATGATACTGTACTGTATCAGCCTGTAAACAACCCACTGCTGAGCGAAGATCTCTTCTCCATATAGAAGAAGGGTTGGAGCCTAACCCACCACACTGCTCCACTGCGGGTTGGCGGATAATTTCCCTACCATGACTAACGATCGTTATCAGGTGTCTATGATTCGGGGCGTCACAGTTATATGCGCGAGCGATCCCGTGGCGTTCCACTACGACAATGAGGGCACTGCTGGGTTTTAGTGGGTATTCTGACTCCGCAGTCAGCGAGTCCCACATACCCGTCGCCTTCGGTTGGCGAGATGTCTATACCCAGCAATAAAAAAGGGGTGTTAGTAATTCCACCGACTAAACTGTTAAGCTTATGGAAGAAATGAGAAAATAGGCTAGCTATGATCGACTTTGCCCGATAAAAAGCCGAGATAAGGTCTAAGTTAAAGAGAACCCATGTCTAGAAAATTTCATCAGAAACATGCAGGTATACTTATGATCTTTTTCTCCACTTCTCTTCTCTGCGATCTTTTTTTACTTAATTGCTATTGGAATTCTCTATCTACGAGTATATTATCTGTTATAGCGTCGCTGTCGGTTAAAACCTAAGGTATCTAGTACCTAAAGCATACTTAGACATATCCGACGCTTGTGGGTTGTTTGCGCAATCCAAACCAGGCTGGCTTCTAAATATAGAAACATGATTGAGTAATCATATGTGGCTTAATGACTAATATAGTGATGCTTTAAAAGAACAGTCATTAAAATTAATAGTCCAAGATCCCAGGGCCGCCAGACGTCACGTATTTTCTGACGGATGAAATGTGGACGATGGAGTAGTGTTAGTATGTACTATGATCGTATGCCTACCTGCTAGCTTGGTCAAACGGCCAATTTCCAGGTATCAGGTAATCAAGGTACATAAAAACATTACTTACTTCACGTAAATTCTCATGGCTGATTTTCATATATGTTTCCGAGTGTATAGTTAAAAATAAATTGTCAATACTCCCAGACACTTTCCGTCGGCCATATTGCTTGCCAGACGCTTTAAGGGTCTCAAAATATAATAATTAGTTAACTTCACGTAAATTCTGACGCTCCACTTTTATATATGTTCATCCGACAACTATTTTAAAACCTTTGACAAGAAAACAGACCGATCCAAGGGGCCAATCATCCCCTAAACTAAATTTTAATATCTCTGTGATTGGGAGCGCGAGAGCATTATCTACGCGCATGAGACTGAGTGAGACCGAATGAGTGAATTTAAAAAAATTATTAAAAAAAAATTTCATTTGTCAAAAATTTGAAAAACTATGTGTTATTTTTAAAAAATATTTTTTATTTCTAATTAATAAATTGAAAAAAAAAATTAAAAATGTCGGCTAACTTTAGTATTATTTATTATATGTCAATTTTTTTTCTTATTTTTGTTGCCATAATTTACTTGTCAACAAAAGTTCTAAAAATTATAAAATATCTGTTCAAGTAATTTTCATAGCCTTAACAGCGCAGTCGGTCTCACTCAGACTCATGCGCGTAAATAATGCTCTCGCGCTCCCACCCACAGTGATATTAAAATTTAGTTTAGGGGATGATTGGCCCCTTGGATCGGTCTGTTTTCTTGTCAAAGGTTTTAAAATAGTTGTCGGATTAACATATATAAAAATGGAGCGTCAGAATTTACGTGAAGTTAACTAATTATTATATTTTGAGACCCTTAAAGCGTCTGCCAAGCAATATGGCCGACGGAAAGTGTCTGGGAGTATTGACAAATTATTTTTAACTATACACTCGGAAACATATATGAAAATCAGCCATGAGAATTTACGTGAAGTAAGTAATGTTTTTATGTACCGTGATTACCTGATACCTGGAAATTGGCCGTTTGACCAAGCTAGCAGGTAGGCATACAATCATAGTACATACTAACACTACTCAATCGTCCACATTTCATCCGTCAGAAAATACGTGACGTCTGGCGGCCCTGGGATCTTGCTCTATAACGCACAAATCTTAAACACTCGTTAGATATTTGAGAAAGCAAAATATTAGCCGTTTGCACTATGGACCAAATACAATACATAACACATAGGGAAATGCATTTTTAATCAATTCTATATTAGTGTTAATATATAACTTGTCGGCCTGCATGGTTACCTCGCGTTGAGGTTAATATGTTCATTGATCCCCACAATGAGACGTAGCGTGATGTCTCCTATTCTTTTAACCTCTCTTTATAAACCGTTATTTTACATCAAAGCTTTTTTTTATATCTATATACGAGACTCTAGGAATAAACTGAATTATCTTGGCTTAGTTTTGTTTGTAATGACAGTAGTAGTAGTTTGATTTGACAAAAACGATTATACATTTTATTTTGTTTTTATAATTTAAGTACCTACCCACTTTCATAAATAGTTATTGAATATGCTATATCTATAAAACAAGTATGCTTAATTAAAAAAATCAAAAAAACCCGACTGCGTAAAATACTCTTATTATAAACTAAAAAGAATAAAACAATTTACTAGCTTTCATTTGATACCCATATTGCTACAGTAAGAAAAAAAAATCAACCCCCCCCTCATTCCGCCATTTGCGGGCGCCATTTTGAAAATTTATATAGCCTATGTCACTACTACAATTTAGACAAATCCAACGACAGCTCATATGTCAAAAACCGTCCAGCCGTTTGGGCTGTAGGGCGTGCCAAAGAAATGGACATACATACATACATACATACATACATACACTCGAAAAACATAACCCTCCTTCTGTCGCAGTCGGGTAAAAAAACATATTTACTCGTATATACAGTCCAATCATATTATAATATTATTATTATTTTGATCGGTATATTAATCTGAAAGGGGCTAAAATTCAAATTATACGATGAGGCGCCAATGATCGTTTAAAGTTTAAACAGTTGTGACGACACTAAATAAAATATTTAATAGTCTAGAATTCCAGATCAAAATTATTTAACAATAAATTATGAAGAATTTGATCTTTTAATATTTAATTTATTAATTATAATAATTTTTGATGACAGATATTAGCATAAGTGAATAACCTGACATATAATATTTAAATTTATTTTAAAGCATCACCTAAACCGCTATGGTCATTTATTTATTACACAACTAATAATATTTACGTAACGGTATTTGATATCTCATTTTAAATATGCTAATCTCTATCATCGGCGTCACTCTTCAATTTTATTCAAGGAATTTATATACAAACTGGAATGCTCACATGCACTCCAAAACCGTTCCTACGGCCGGGATTGCATCTCTTTCTACCATGGATTCAAGGCAACTCTCGTAAGTAAGAGACAAAATATCGGTTGTCAACGAAATGCTCGGAACGATCACTTTACATGTTATAAGCCAATGTCAACCTTATGACAAATATTTCAAGGTGCATATTTGAATATACAATTTCATTCAGTGAGCGTTGCAGTTATGATAGAAATTCCTTGATTTTATTGCATTTATTGTTTTATTTCTCCTGTCAAAATAAATTGCATACTGTTTATTATCATATCAACCATTGGATGTCCACTGCTGAACGTAAGCAACCCCTATCGACCTCCAGACCTCTAAGCCTAATTAATAATAGTCTAACTCTAATCATTAGCAGTTGTATGAATTTAGCTACACTTATAATTAATCGATACTATATTAACCTGCAACAGGTCTCAGGTCAATTCTGACATTTAAGATATTTTGAAAATTTTTTAGAGGACAATCTGTCTATCCGTCTGTATCTTGGCAGTGCATCACTCCGAAAATAAAAATGAATTTAAATGAAACTAGGCATTATTTGAGTTAATACCGCGAGCTAAGAAACTAGATATTTTTTGGAAAGGAAAAGAGGACAAAAGTCAAAATAATTATGTATTTAGATGTAATTCATTAACACATAGACTGATTTCATTCATTCTTTTTTTGTTCAAAGAGAAACATTTTAAAGACTATTCCGTAAATGTTTCAAGGTCGACAACCCAAATTAGTTAATTCAGAAAATACAGATATCATAAGCCTTAGTGTTAAGTCCAAAATAATTTTAAATCCGGAATCTACAAAAACCTTTGAACTTACTGCTCGTCAAGTCGCGTAACAACTAGCGTAGTAATAAATAATGTGAAATTACATATGGAAATACATTGCATATTAATAAGATTTTTTTTTCTTTGTTTCAAAGTGCTAATTTCTTCGGTGACATTGCTATCATTGTAGCGGGCCAAAATTGAACTGATAATCCTGGAGATTTACCGAGATCGAATAAACAAACAAACTCTTCAGACTCTTTAGACTTATGACTTATCAGAAGCTTACAAAGTCTTACAAAGTTGTATAAATATAAAACTTTGTAAAACTTATAAAATTATTTATCTAATCACCGTAGCGAACAAATTTTAAAAAATCCTTGATACAGTTCAAAAGCACGTCCATAAAGCTAGAATGTTCAAATGGGCAGAATCACTTAATTTTATTATGAAAAATAAGTGCTCATTTAGTGCTAATTTAATGCTGCAAAATTAAATTTTACGCTCCAATAGTTTACCGAAAAATTAGAAAACTGCTAACTTTTAATTAAGCTAGCAGTGCACTACTTCTTAAACGCTAACCGCAGGATATAGCATCAAATCGAAATGTAGATAATTTAGTGCTCAATTAGTGCTAATTAAATGCTGCAAAATTAAATTTTACGCTCCAATAGTTTACCGAAAAATTAGAAAACTGCTAACTTTTAATTAAGCTAGCAGTGCACTACTTCTTGAACGCTAACCGCAGGATATAGAATCAAATCGAAATGTAGATAATTTAGTGCTCAATTAGTGCTCCTGACATACGAAGACGAAAATATGAAATAATAATAATAATTATTTTTTTCATAACTGAACGTGCTAATTTAACGATATGAGCAGAGAACCTGTTGAAAACTTGAAATCTAGGTAAGTTATCGCCTAATGACCTTAACGAATAATTAAGTGCTCAATTAGTGCTCTTGATATACGAAGACAAAAATGTGAAATTATTATTATTTTATTTTAATAACATAACTTCCTCACTTAACAGTATGAAAAGTAAAAAATGCTTAAAACTTGAAATCTGTGTCAGTTATCGCCTAATGACCTGAATGAATAATTAAGTGCTCAATTAGTGCTAATTTAATGCTGCAAAATTAAATTTTACGCTCCAATAGTTTACCGAAAAATTAGAAAACTGCTAACTTTTAATTAAGCTAGCAGTGCACTACTTCTTAAACGCTAACCGCAGGATATAGCATCAAATCGAAATGTAGATAATTTAGTGCTCAATTAGTGCTCCTGACATACGAAGACGAAAATATGAAATAATAATAATAATTATTTTTTTCATAACTGAACGTGCTAATTTAACGATATGAGCAGAGAACCTGTTGAAAACTTGAAATCTAGGTAAGTTATCGCCTAATGACCTTAACGAATAATTAAGTGCTCAATTAGTGCTCTTGATATACGAAGACAAAAATGTGAAATTATTATTATTTTATTTTAATAACATAACTTCCTCACTTAACAGTATGAAAAGTAAAAAATGCTTAAAACTTGAAATCTGTGTCAGTTATCGCCTAATGACCTGAATGAATAATTAAGTGCTCAATTAGTGCTAATTTAATGCTGCAAAATTAAATTTTACGCTCCAATAGTTTACCGAAAAATTAGAAAACTGCTAACTTTTAATTAAGCTAGCAGTGCACTACTTCTTAAACGCTAACCGCAGGATATAGCATCAAATCGAAATGTAGATAATTTAGTGCTCAATTAGTGCTCCTGACATACGAAGACGAAAATATGAAATAATAATAATAATAATTTTTTTCATAACTGAACTTGCTAATTTAACAATATGAGCAGAGAACCTGCTGAAAACTTGAAATCTAGGTAAGTTATCGCCTAATGACCTTAACGAATAATTAAGTGCTCAATTAGTGCTCTTGATATACGAAGACAAAAATATAAAATTATTATTATTTTTTATTTTAATAACAGAACTTGCTAACTTAACAGTATGAAAAGTAAAACATGCTTAAAACTTGAAATCTGTGTCAGTTATCGCCTAATGACCTGAATGAAAAATTAAGTGCTCAATTAGTGCTAATTTAATGCTGCAAAATTAAATTTTACGCTCCAATAGTTTACCGAAAAATTAGAAAACTGCTAACTTATAATGGTTTAATAATGTTGGTTAATAATATTGGTTTTCTAAGGCTTTGCAAAAAATAATAAAAGAAAAATTGAAATTTCATAAGCGATGGAAATTATATGGTAGGTTAAGTGATTATAATACTTTTGAAATTCTCCGCAAGCGTCAGAAGTCTGTACAATTGGAATGTTACGAAAATTTTATTAATACAGTCGAAGACAACATAAATAAAAATAGTAAATACTTTTGGACATTTATTAAATCCAAAAAGAGTACACATGGGTTACCCCAGACGTTGTATTTGAATGATGTAACTTGCACAGAGGGAAATGATATTTGCGAGTTATTTAATTCCTACTTTCAATCTGTATTTGAGCCAAGTAATTCTGTTCAGCCTTATAGTGTTACACAGTCTTCAACTTCTACTTATAACAGTTGTGTATCAATAGGTTCCGTTAATATATCAATTGATTTTGTGGAAAAGCATTTGAAGTGTTTAGATGTAAACAAGGGTTGTGGGCCTGATGGTATCCCACCAATATTTTTAAAAAAATGTTGGAAGTATCTTTCTCGCCCTTTATTCTATCTTTTCCAATTATCGCTTGCATCGCTATCAGTGCTTGTTGAGGTAGGCTCCTCCTCACCGCGAGTAAACGAGACGGGCTGCGTGAAGAAATAATTCATCCTTATCGCACCGGTACTCTTCGTTTTTTTTCTTTTTTTTACAAGTGAGTCACTGCAACTTATTTTGAACTAAAATCATCTATAATAATTGTTTTGTAAAGCTTGGACGCCGATACGAGTACAGACAACGAAAATGCACTGTTCTGGGTGTCAATCGACTATTAAGGACAATTTATATTTGAAATGCCGATCGTGTTTTTTATACTTTCACACTCTGTGCATCAGTATATCCAATAAAGAATTTAAAGACCTTACTACTGATACCAAATCAAAATGGTTATGTCCTGCCTGTCGTTGTAAAGCTCCTAAGAATGATAACTCAAACACGCCAGTCCGGCCGTTGTTGTCGCCTAGCTCCCGTTCTAATATTAACGTAGCTAAGCGCGGTACTACTGAGCTTCGCGACAATAACAACGAGAATATTTGCTGCACACCCTCCTGTTCGTCACATTCGGATCTTCGTAGTATTATAAGGGATGAACTACGAGACTGTATATCTGATTTTAAGAATGATATTAATAGCCAGTTGCGTGAAATGAAGGATGATATAAGAAATTTTAATGAGTCGATTGCTTTCATGAGCGATCATTTCGAAAAACTTAATTCTGAAATAAAAGTATACAAGGGTGATATCGATCGCATTAAGAAAGAGAACGAAACTCTTAAAAATGATCTCATGGCTGTCTCTGCTCGCTGTGTTCAGTTGGATCAGTTGATGCGTTCATCGAATCTGGAAATTCAATGCGTACCTGAACATAAAACGGAAAACCTAATTACATTAGTAAAGCAACTAGGTAAAGTAGTAGCATGCCCCATAAACGATACAGACATATCTTACTGTACTAGAGTTGCTAAAAAAGATCCTAAAAGCCTACGACCTCGTGCTATTCTTGTCAAGCTGAGTAGTCCCCGTCAACGTGATACCCTCTTAGCGGCTACTGTAAAGTATAACAGGCAACACCCTAACGAAAAACTAAATTCGAGTCATCTGGGTCTCAGCGAGAATAAGAAGTCAGCAATATATGTTACAGAGAATTTATCACCCGAGAACAAGTCACTTCACGCTGCAGCACGACTTAAAGCTAGGGAACTAAACTACAAGCATGTTTGGGTGCGCGGTGGCCGTATATATATGCGTAAAACTGACACATCTGAATACATTTTTGTTCGTAATGCCGCAACCTTAGAAAAATTGTCTATTGAGTAAATTTGATTTTTGCTACTTTTTGTAAATTAATCTTTAGTCCATATTACACTTTTATTAAAATTCTCTTCTTTAAATGTATATTTTCAAAACGTTAGAGGCTTGCGTACTAAGACTTTAGACTTGTATAAAAATGTATTGTGCTGTGATTATGATGTTATTGTGTTGTGTGAAACATGGCTTAACCATACTATATTTAATTCGGAATTGTTTAACGATCGATATGAGACATATAGACGTGATCGAGAGACTAGTGAATATCATAAAAATAAATCGGGTGGTGGTGTCCTAATTGCTATATCTAAACGATTTAAGTCGCGTAGGTTGACTGAGTTCGAGAGCGGTTGCGAGGATCTTTGGGTGGAACTGGATATGTGTAGCAGCCGGAGATCCCCAGATAAGTTATACATACTTTATAAGTTACACATTTTTTCCGGTGGTAGGCTTCGGCCGTGGCTGGTCACCACCCTCAAGGTATAAATCAAGGTGCCAAGCGTTCGCGCGTTCCACCCTGCTAACCCTGAGTAGCCCTACGGAAGGTGGGTCTACGTAGTTGCGCCTACCGGTGTGCCGCATCCAGGCTCACAGTGTTGCCGTCCGCGGTGCCTGGTTCTGGAGAGCAGCGGGATCCGGAGAAACGGTTTTCCGCTGGCCGCCCGCCGATAGTTGGGAGCCCAATTGCAGATTAGCCACCTGCGAAAGGCTGCTCCGCCATCGCGCGCATAATCCCAGGGTTGCTTCTGTCGGGCCGGTTGGCAACCGGATGAGAGGCCTCGACAGCCGGCCCTGGGGGGGTCCGGGCGTCCCCGCGGTCTCCAGCCAGGTTTTTCCCCACCGGGCGGCAGTATTGTGACTTCTGGTGGAGTCTGGCTGGCGCCTCACGTAACTGCCACTTTTCGCCTTTCCTTCCCTCTTGCCCTTCAAATTCACAATGAAAAAAAGAAATAAAAAGTTGAGGAATCTGCAGCGGATGCACGGCCTCTCGCTTAAAGTGCACCTCACGAATATCCGAGGTCTGCACTCTAATCTCCTTCCAGTTCATCACCATCTCGAGACTGCCAAGCCGCATCTGCTCTTGCTTACCGAGACGCAAATCACAACCCCTGCCGATACGTCATACCTCCACTACCCAGGTTACATCCTGGAGCACAATTTTCGTCCCTGAGCTGGGGTTTGTTTCTTTGTGCGCGATGACATCTGCTGCAAACGTCTCCGTAACCTGGAGGATCCCTCTTCCTCATCTATCTGGGTGCTTGTGGATACTGGCATAGAACAAATTGTTTATGTTGGTGTCTACCGTTCGCATAGCGGAGACCAGGAGACAACAAGGCTTTTCCAACATCTAAGTGAGGCTGCCGACGTGGCTCAACAAAGGTACCCCACTGCGCAAGTCGTCTTTCTGGGGGACTTTAATGCCCATCATGAACAATGGTTGTTCCCGTACCAGAAAACTGACCATGCTGGTAGAGAGGCGTACAAGCTTGCCTTGACCATGAACCTCTCCCAGCTGGTTAACCAGGCGACTCGAGTACCGGATGTTGAGAACCACACAGCAAATTGCCTGGACCTTCTGCTGACGACTGAACCGGACCGATACCAGGTGTCTGTTTCGGCCCCTCTTGGGAGTTCTGACCACTGTCTGGTGAAGTCCGTCCTCACGTGTCCTCCACCCGACTCCAACCCTAGAAGAACTAGGCGGGTGTGGCGATACAAGTCAGCGGATTGGGATGAGATGCGACATTTCCTAGCATCTTACCCTTGGTTGCAAGTCTGCTTTTCTTCAAGCGATCCGTCGAGCTGCGCTGGCGCTATTGCCGAAGTTATTGGACAGGCGATGGAATATTATATTCCATTCTCCGACCAGCCCTCTGGCATCAGAGCTCAACCCTGGTTCAATGCTGTCTGCTCAAAAGCTGAGGCTATAAAACAGTCAGCATACCACGCTTGGTTAGAAGCCAGAAATCGCAAAGCTCCAGATACGCGAAATAAGAAGAAAGCCTTTAACTCAGCAGCTAAGTCCTACAAAAAAGTGCTCAAAAAAGCGCGCTTCAACCACATAGGCCGAGTGGGAACCAAACTCGCTTCGTATCCATCGGGCAGTAAAGCTTTTTGGTCCCTGGCGAAGTGTGTTGAAGCAAACTTCTGTCGCTCCTCACTTCCTCCCCTGCAGAAACCTGACGGAACACTGGCACACACGGCTTTGGATAAGGCTAATTTATTTGCCTCTCTATTTGCCGAAAATTCTCGTCTAGATGCTGGTAATAAAACTCCACCTCAGTTACCTCCTTGTGGATGCAAAATGCCTGAAATCCACATTTACCAAAAGGAGGTTCTCAAAACACTACGCAATCTGGACGTGAACAAAGCCAGTGGTCCTGATGGTATTCCTGCTATTGTGTTGAGAAATTGCGCAGCCGAACTGTCTCCAGTCCTGACACGTCTGTATCGCCTTTCTTTTCGATCTGGGACTGTTCCGAAAGCATGGAAGCTCACGAACGTACAACCCGTACCCAAGAAGGGTAGTCGTGCTGATCCTGCAAACTACCGCCCAATCGCGATCACCTCCACCCTCTGCAAGGTAATGGAGCGTGTTGTCAACAATCGCCTTCTGGCTTACCTGGAAGATAATGATCTCCTCAGTGATCGGCAATACGGATTTCGCCAACGCCGCTCTACTGGGGATCTTCTCGTGTACGCTACACATCTCTGGGGGGAAGCCCTCGATAAATATGGTGAGGCCCTAGCTGTCTCACTTGACATTTCGAAGGCATTCGACGGGGTCTGGCACGATGGTCTTATTGCGAAGCTTCCTGCTTACGGTATTCCCACCAGTCTATGTACTTGGATCTCCGATTTCTTGAGGGAACGGTCAATTCGTGTAGTTGTTGATGGCTACACGTCTGACCTATTGACTATCAATGCCGGGGTACCCCAAGGATCTGTTCTCTCCGCAACGCTATTCCTGCTTCACATAAACGATCTGCTTAAGCCCGGTATCTTTGGGTACGCAGATGACAGCACCGTCGCGGAGAGATACTTCTCCAGTGCAAGAACAAGACAAACTGAAGTGGACGATCTTAGAGAAGCAATGGTCTACCGTGCCAATCTTACTCTTCAGGCTGTCTCCGACTGGGGTGATGCCAATCTAGTAAGATTCAATGCTTCAAAAACCCAGGCGTGTCTCTTCTCCGCTAAAAAGAGCCCGTTTAACTTGGCTCCCACTTTCCGAAATGTGCCTGTTCCAGTCACGAACCACCTTGAACTACTCGGTATAGACTTATCGTCCAAACTCAATTTTGGAAGCTATATCGAATCCAGGGCTAAGGCTGCTTCAAAAAAACTGGGCATCCTCTCCAAGGTCCGTCACTATTTCACACCGGACCAGCTGCTAAGACTTTATACAGCTCAAGTCCGCTCCTGCATGGAGTACTGTTGCCATCTGTGGGACGGTTCCGCCCGGTATCAGCTCGAAGCCCTGGAAGCTATCGACAGGCGTGCCAGAAAACTCATTGGTGATGAGATGCTTACTTCAAGACAGCTCCAGAGCCTCGAACATCGCCGACTGGTTGCTAGTCTGTGTGTCTTTTACAGGTTACATTTCGGTGAGTGTGCACAGGAATTGCATCAATTAATTCCCCCAGCACCATTCCACCATCGGACAACTCGACGAGGGCAGGGGTTCCATCCATACGTGGTCGACATTCCTCCGGTTCGTACCTCGCGGTTCGCATCATCTTTCATTATTAGAACTGCAAAGGAATGGAATTCTCTTCCTGCGTCACTGTTTCCCGATGCGTACAACCTAGGGATTTTTAAGGCAAGAGTGAACAGGCATTATTTGAGTTTGCGTGCTTCACCTTAGACCTCATCATTGTTTACCATCAGACAAGATTGAGGTCAAACGCACTCAAATTTCCAATAAAAAAAAAAAAAAAAAAAAAACATATGTGCGGTCTACATACCCCCTCCGATTCAAATGCATATTCTCGAACATTTTATTGACAATACTAATCGTGTTTTAGAATCTTGCTATAACACACTAATATTGGGGGATTTTAATCTAAGTTCAATAGCATGGCCTAGCAATAAAAACACCGTAACCTTGCCGGCTTCTTTACGTGACCCACTCGGAAACAAATTACTCGACTTTATTGCTCTTAACAATTTAAGGCAACAAAACACAGTCCTCAACAACCAAGGAAAGATTCTAGACCTAATTCTTTCGACCGAAATTGTTGATCATTTGCAAACAAGCAAGTACGTACTTAGCAATGTTGACCCATACCACCCGCCTTTGGAATTTGTTTTGTCATTTTGCAGTGCACCTGGTCTTTCTCCCGTGATTCCCAGTGACAAGTTTAATTTTCACAAGGCAGATTTTGGCAAAATTGTGGACGAACTCAACACTATTTCTTGGGTCGATGAATTCTCAAACTTGACGAATGTTGATGATATGGTGGACATGTTGTATAAGATAATTAAAGAGGCAATCACAAAGCACGTACCACTAAGTAAGGCCATACATCAAAAATATCCCTGTTGGTATACTAAAGAACTTGTAAACTTACTCAGGGAAAAATATAAGATACGTAATAGGTATCGCAAATATAAAAACCCCTTAGATGAGCTTTCTTTCTTATTACTAAAAAAACGTTGTTCGTTATTAATCGAAAAATGTTACAAAAACTACATTAATAACATAGAGGACTCTTTATCCAAAAATCCTAAAATATTTTGGACTTACGTAAAAAATAAGCGCCAGAATAAAAGTACGTATCCATCATTAATGTATCTAGACGATAGACGAGCCTCTAATGGATCTGACATTTGCGATCTCTTTGCGTCATTTTTCGCATCTGTTTATAGAACACCCTCTTCTACTTCAACATCCTATAGTGACGTTGCATTCCCAACCTCTTCACCTGTCAATTGTTTAACATGTTTATCCTTTTCACAACATGACGTACTACTTGAATTAAAACACTTGGATCGAAGTAAAGGAGCTGGATCTGATGGTATACCATGTCTCTTTGCAGCGGAATGTTGTGATGCGCTCTCCTTACCACTCTCGATAATATACAACAGATCAATAAAGTCCGGATACTTTCCTACTGCTTGGAAAGAGTCTAGAGTTGTACCAATTCCAAAGTCTGGGGATACTGCGTCCATAAAAAACTATAGACCTATTTCTATTTTACCTGTATTCGGTAAATTGTTTGAAAGATTAATAAGACCTACACTTACCTGGCATATAAAGCAAAAGATATCGCCACAACAGTCGGGTTTCTTTGGGGCTCGATCCACAACAACCAACCTTGTTTCATTTGTGACCTTTTTAACCGATTCAGTTGATTCTAATATCCCTGTTGACACAATTTATACAGACATAAGCAAAGCGTTCGATACCGTGGACCATGTTATTCTTCTTCATAAACTTACAAACTTTGGTATAGCAGGTAACTTGTTGGAATGGTTTAACTCGTATCTAAGCAATCGGACTTCCAGGGTAGTTGTTAGTGGATACTCGTCTCAACCATTTTTAACCCAATCAGGTGTCCCCCAAGGATCAGTCCTGGGGCAAATTTTGTTTAATATATTTGTAAACGATATTGTAGGAATATTTAAACACAGCAAATGTTTTCTTTATGCTGACGATCTTAAAATTGCGAAACAAATAAAAAACAAACATGACACTATTCTGCTACAAGAGGACTTAAACTGCTTGGTCGACTGGTGTGAGAAAAACGGTTTGGCGCTGAATATTGATAAATGCAAATACATACGATTCTCACGTGGAACTCATCCGAACTCGCAGACTTATACTATCAATAATGAGACGTTGGAAAAGGTCGTTGCTATCAGAGACTTGGGAGTTAGTTTTGATAGTAAGATTAGATTCCATACACACATCGACAGAATAACAACTAAGGCGTTTCAAAACCTGGGCTTCATTATAAGGAACACTAAAGATTTTAAAAAACCGCAGACTAAAATTGACCTTTATACGGCCCTGGTTCGATCTGGTCTGGAATACTGTGCTCAAGTCTGGTCACCACACTATGAAGTACATATTAAACGTATTGAGAGGGTCCAAAAGCGTTTTCTATGGCATCTTTCTTACCAATATAATAAAGCAAAACTGTTACCGACATATCATAGTCGTTTGCAGCATTTTAAGCTTGATAGTTTGTTCGATCGGAGACAGTTATTGGATCAAATTTTACTGTATAAATTGGTTAACGGTATGTTGGACAGCTCTAATCTTGTAGAAAAAATATATATAAATGCTCCCTCAAGATTACCCCGTGCGAGTAAATATGCTCCATTTTCGATACAACGTTCAAAAACAAAATTAGGTCAGAATGGTACTATGAACAGATTATTTAAACAGTATAACAGAATAACAAAAACCAATGAAATCGATGTGGATATCTTTTCAGACAGCCTTCCAAAATTTAAGAGAAAAGTTATTGCAAGCTTTATTTCTTCTCCATCTTGATCATGTTCTGTATGTTTTTTTTTCTGTATGTTTTTTCATGACACATACATCGTATGAGTGTATATTGTATATTTGGTGTAAGCTTTGTTTTAAATAATGTGTGACGTTGAGTATTTATTGTTTTTTATTTTTGTTTTATTAGTTTTTTATTATGAGATGATTTTTCTTTTTGAATAAAACTGTCCTTTACCATGCCGTGACGGCTTTTAAATAAAACAACACTTAGCAGGTGATTGTAAGTGCTTTTGTTAAGACAATATTAGTGTATTAGTGTATGTTTTGTAAGTTGTCCTATAAATAAATAAATAAATAAATAAATCGCTGCGAACAGGAAGATTTCCTTCTGCTTGGAAACGGTCCTTCATAGTGCCGGTTCACAAATCGGGTGATAAACATAATATCCAAAATTATAGAGGTATATCTAAGATTAGTACCATTCCAAAGTTGTTTGAAAAATGTGTTTTCGATTTGATTTATCCCAAACTTATGCCAATAATTATAGACCAACAACATGGTTTCATTAAGAAAAGATCAACTGAGACCAACTTGTGTGAGTTCGTACACGATGTAGCTTTATCGATGGATAAATATTATCAAGTGGATGCTGTGTATACCGATTATTCAAAAGCATTTGATAAGATTTCTCATGACTTACTCATTTTCAAGCTTGGTGAAGTCGGTATACATGGTGATCTTCTTCGCTGGGTTGAATCCTATTTACGTGAGCGTAGTCAGGCTGTTGTTATAAAGGGATTTTGCTCATCATTCATCCCAGTTACCTCGGGAGTACCTCAGGGTTCTCACCTCGGACCTTTATTGTTTGATTTGTTTATCAATGATATTGTTTCCAAATTTAGATATTCTAAATTTAAACTATATGCGGATGATATGAAAATCTACAAAAGCATAAAAAATTATTCGGACTGTTTATTACTTCAAAATGATTTGGACGAGTTAGTTTCGTACTGCAACAACAATGGTTTACATTTGAATATAAAAAAGTGCTGCGTCATAAGTTTTACTAGAAAGAAAAATACAGTTATTTTATACAACTATCATTTAAACAGCCATTGCTTAGACCGTGTGTTTGAGGTGAGAGACCTGGGTGTTATCATTGATAATAAGTTGTTATTTAATAAGCACATTGATCATATAACTTCTAAGGCCTTTAGAATGTTGGGTTTCGTTTTAAGGGCTGGTAAAGATTTTAAGCGTTGTTCTACATTAATTCTTTTGTTTAATTGTCTCGTAAGATCGGTCCTTGAGTACGCTTCAATAGTTTGGAATCCCCAATATGATATTTATATAAGACAAATTGAACGTGTTTTTTTCAAGTTTTATAAACATGTTTCTTTTCGGTGTTCTCATTGTAAAGCTAACCGTGAAGCCATTATAGCAGAGGGTTCATTAAAGAATCGTCGTTATGTTAGAGATCAAATATTCCTTTACAAAATAATCAATTATATGATAGATTCCGCTTTCTTAGTAAGTAACATCAGTATAAGGTGTCCCCGATTCAATATGAGGAGTTGCGATCGGTTGTTTTGTGTTCCTCTTGTTAAAAGAAATTATACTGCAAATATGTTTTTATTCAGAGCTTGTAACAATTATAATGATAAATTTAATACAGTAGATATATTTAGTAATTGTTTAAAAGAATTTAGGGCGAAAATAAGAGAGGTAGCATTGGTGTAATGTTTTTCCTTAGTTTTTATTATTTTTTTTCTTTGTAAATATGTGTTCGTTTAAGTAGCTTTAATGCTTAACTGCTCAGTATGTATAAATTTTTGGTGGAAACTTTGCTGATTTATGAAATGTTATTGTTGATTATGTTTATATGTTTTAAAAAAAATTGTTTGTTTCCCTAATAAAATAAAATAAAATAAAAAAATAAAATAATTAAGCTAGCAGTGCACTACTTCTTAAACGCTAACCGCAGGATATAGCATCAAATCGAAATGTAGATAATTTAGTGCTCAATTAGTGCTAATTTAATGCTGCAAAATTAAATTTTACGTCCCAATAGTTTACCGAAAAATTAGAAAACTGCTAACTTTTAATTAAGCTAGCAGTGCACTACTTCTTAAACGCTTACCGCAGGATATAGCATCAAATCGAAATGTAGATAATTTAGTGCTCAATTAGTGCTAATTTAATGCTGCAAAATTAAAGTTTACGCTCCAATAGTTTACCGAAAAATTAGAAAACTGCTAACTTTTAATTAAGCTAGCAGTGCACTACTTCTTAAACGCTAACCGCAGGATATAGCATCAAATCGAAATGTAGATAATTTAGTGCTCAATTAGTGCTCCTGACATACGAAGACGAAAATATGAAATAATAATAATAATATTTTTTTTCATAACTGAACGTGCTAATTTAACAATATGAGCAGAGAACCTGTTGAAAACTTGAAATCTAGGTAAGTTATCGCCTAATGACCTTAACGAATAATTAAGTGCTCAATTAGTGCTCTTGATATACGAAGACGAAAATATGAAATTAATATATATTTTTTTATAACAGACTAGCACTAATTGAGCACTTAATTATTCGTTAAGGTCATTAGGCGATAACTAACACAGATTTCAAGTTTTAAGCATGTTATCTTTTCATACTGTTAAGTTAGCAAGTTCTGTTATAAAAATAAAAATAAAATTATAATTTCAAATTTTTGACTTCGTATATCAACAGCACTAATTAAGCACTTAATTATTCATTAAGGTCATTAGGCGATATCTAACACAGATTTCAAGTTTTAAGCATGTTCTCTTTTCATACTGTTAAATTAGCAAGTTCTGTTATAAAAATAAAAATAATAATAATTTCATATTTTCGTCTTCGTATATCAAGAGCACTAATTGAGCACTTAATTATTCATTAAGGTCATTAGGCGATAACTTACCTAGATTTCAAGTTTTCAACAGGTTCTCTGCTTATATTGTTAAATTAGCACGTTCAGTTATGAAAAAAAAATTTATTATTATTATTTCATATTTTCGTCTTCGTATGTCAGGAGCACTAATTGAGCACTAAATTATCTACATTTCGATTTGATGCTATATCCTGCGGTTAGCGTTTAAGAAGTAGTGCACTGCTAGCTTAATTAAAAGTTAGCAGTTTTCTAATTTTTCGGTAAACTATTGGAGCGTAAAATTTAATTTTGCAGCATTAAATTAGCACTAATTGAGCACTAAATTATCTACATTTCGATTTGATGCTATATCCTGCAGTTAGCGTTTAAGAAGTAGTGCACTGCTAGCTTAATTATAAGTTAGCAGTTTTCTAATTTTTCGGTAAACTATTGGAGCGTAAAATTTAATTTTGCAGCATTAAATTAGCACTAAATGAGCACTTATTTTTCATAATAAAATTAAGTGATTCTGCCCATTTGAACATTCTAGCTTTATGGACGTTTCAAAAGCCTGCGATATATTTCATTCGTCAAGAATACTTAATGTGACGTCCATAAAGCTAGAATGTTCAAATGGGCAGAATCACTTAATTTTATTATGAAAAATAAGTGCTCATTTAGTGCTAATTTAATGCTGCAAAATTAAATTTTACGCTCCAATAGTTTACCGAAAAATTAGAAAACTGCTAACTTTTAATTAAGCTAGCAGTGCACTACTTCTTAAACGCTAACCGCAGGATATAGCATCAAATCGAAATGTAGATCATTTAGTGCTCAATTAGTGCTAATTTAATGCTGCAAAATTAAATTTTACGCTCCAATAGTTTACCGAAAAATTAGAAAACTGCTTACTTTTAATTAAGCTAGCAGTGCACTACTTCTTAAACGCTAACCGCAGGATATAGCATCAAATCGAAATGTAGATCATTTAGTGCTCAATTAGTGCTAATTTAATGCTGCAAAATTAAATTTTACGCTCCAATAGTTTACCGAAAAATTAGAAAACTGCTAACTTTTAATTAAGCTAGCAGTGCACTACTTCTTAAACGCTAACCGCAGGATATAGCATCAAATCGAAATGTAGATAATTTAGTGCTCAATTAGTGCTCCTGACATACGAAGACGAAAATATGAAATAATAATAATAATAATTTTTTTCATAACTGAACGTGCTAATTTAACAATATGAGCAGAGAACCTGCTGAAAACTTGAAATCTAGGTAAGTTATCGCCTAATGACCTTAACGAATAATTAAGTGCTCAATTAGTGCTCTTGATATACGAAGACAAATTTTCATACTGTTAAGTTAGCAAGTTCTGTTATAATAATAAAAATAAAATTATAATTTCAAATTTTTGTCTTCCTATATCAACAGCACTAATTGAGCACTTAATTATTCATTAAGGTCATTAGGCGATAACTAACACAGATTCCAAGTTTTAAGCATTTTCTCTTTTCATACTGTTAAATTAGCAAGTTCTTTTATAAAAATAAAATAATTTCACATTTTTGTTTTCGTATATCAAGAGCACTAATTGAGCACTTAATTATTCATTTAGGTCATTAGGCGATAACTTACCTAGATTTCAAGTTTTCAGCATGTTCTCTTTTCATACTGTTAAATTAGCATGTTTTGTTATAAAAATTAAAAAAAAATAATAATTTCATATTTTCGTCTTCGTATATCAAGAGCACTAATTGAGCACTTAATTATTCATTAAGATCATTAGGCGATAACTAACACAGATTTCAAGTTTTAAGCATGTTTTACTTTTCATACTGTTAAGTTAGCAAGTTCTGTTTTTATAATAAAAAAATAACAATTTCATATTTTTGTCTTCGTATATCAAGAGCACTAATTGAGCACTTAATTATTCGTTAAGGTCATTAAGCGATAACTTACCTAGATTTCAAGTTTTCAGCAGGTTCTCTGCTCATATTGTTAAATTAGCAAGTTCAGTTATGAAAAAAATTATTATTATTATTATTTCATATTTTCGTCTTCGTATGTCAGGAGCACTAATTGAGCACTAAATTATCTACATTTCGATTTGATGCTATATCCTGCGGTTAGCGTTTAAGAAGTAGTGCACTGCTAGCTTAATTAAAAGTTAGCAGTTTTCTAATTTTTCGGTAAACTATTGGAGCGTAAAATTTAATTTTGCAGCATTAAATTAGCACTAATTGAGCACTAAATTATCTACATTTCGATTTGATGCTATATCCTGCGGTTAGCGTTCAAGTTTTCAACAGGCAGCACTTAATTATTCGTTAAGGTCATTAGGCGATAACTTACCTAGATTTCAAGTTTTCAACAGGTTCTCTGCTCATATTGTTAAATTAGCACGTTCAGTTATGAAAAAAAATATTATTATTATTATTTCATATTTTCGTCTTCGTATGTCAGGAGCACTAATTGAGCACTAAATTATCTACATTTCGATTTGATGCTATATGCTGCGGTTAGCGTTTAAGAAGTAGTGCACTGCTAGCTTAATTAAAAGTTAGCAGTTTTCTAATTTTTCGGTAAACTATTGGAGCGTAAAATTTAATTTTGCAGCATTAAATTAGCACTAATTGAGCACTAAATTATCTACATTTCGATTTGATGCTATATCCTGCGGTAAGCGTTTAAGAAGTAGTGCACTGCTAGCTTAATTAAAAGTTAGCAGTTTTCTAATTTTTCGGTAAACTATTGGAGCGTAAAATTTAATTTTGCAGCATTAAATTAGCACTAATTGAGCACTAAATGATCTACATTTCGATTTGATGCTATATCCTGCGGTTAGCGTTTAAGAAGTAGTGCACTGCTAGCTTAATTAAAAGTTAGCAGTTTTCTAATTTTTCGGTAAACTATTGGAGCGTAAAATTTAATTTTGCAGCATTAAATTAGCACTAATTGAGCACTAAATGATCTACATTTCGATTTGATGCTATATCCTGCGGTTAGCGTTCAAGTTTTCAACAGGCAGCACTTAATTATTCGTTAAGGTCATTAGGCGATAACTTACCTAGATTTCAAGTTTTCAACAGGTTCTCTGCTCATATTGTTAAATTAGCACGTTCAGTTATGAAAAAAAATATTATTATTATTATTTCATATTTTCGTCTTCGTATGTCAGGAGCACTAATTGAGCACTAAATTATCTACATTTCGATTTGATGCTATATCCTGCGGTTAGCGTTTAAGAAGTAGTGCACTGCTAGCTTAATTAAAAGTTAGCAGTTTTCTAATTTTTCGGTAAACTATTGGAGCGTAAAATTTAATTTTGAAGCATTAAATTAGCACTATTTGAGCACTAAATGATCTACATTTCGATTTGATGCTATATCCTGCGGTTAGCGTTTAAGAAGTAGTGCACTGCTAGCTTAATTAAAAGTAAGCAGTTTTCTAATTTTTCGGTAAACTATTGGAGCGTAAAATTTAATTTTGCAGCATTAAATTAGCACTAATTGAGCACTAAATGATCTACATTTCGATTTGATGCTATATCCTGCGGTTAGCGTTTAAGAAGTAGTGCACTGCTAGCTTAATTAAAAGTTAGCAGTTTTCTAATTTTTCGGTAAACTATTGGAGCGTAAAATTTAATTTTGCAGCATTAAATTAGCACTAATTGAGCACTAAATTATCTACATTTCGATTTGATGCTATATCCTGCGGTAAGCGTTTAAGAAGTAGTGCACTGCTAGCTTAATTAAAAGTTAGCAGTTTTCTAATTTTTCGGTAAACTATTGGAGCGTAAAATTTAATTTTGCAGCATTAAATTAGCACTAATTGAGCACTAAATGATCTACATTTCGATTTGATGCTATATCCTGCGGTTAGCGTTTAAGAAGTAGTGCACTGCTAGCTTAATTAAAAGTTAGCAGTTTTCTAATTTTTCGGTAAACTATTGGAGCGTAAAATTTAATTTTGCAGCATTAAATTAGCACTAAATGAGCACTTATTTTTCATAATAAAATTAAGTGATTCTGCCCATTTGAACATTCTAGCTTTATGGACGTCTTAATGTGTTATCTGGCAGCCATTTAAATAATATTTTCCATGCTTCAAACAGGATACCAAATACAATAAAATTAATGTATTTGCTATTTTGTCTTTTATATATAGAAGTATATTCGAATATATACGAACACATGTGTAGGTTAATGTATCTGTTTTGCGTATTTCCAATGAGCCAGATTATTTCCCACAAACATTTGCGTTTAGAAAGGAAAGCGTATATTAATTTCAAGGTAGTAAGTTGCCTACACCTAGCTCTAGTCATTATTTATTTGATTGTTTTAATGATTTTTTTTTTTTTTTTGTTACGAAAAATCTCTTGATTTTTGTTTCGATTATGTGAATATTTTATTCTATGTTATAAATTTCTATTACGCATAAAAATCCAATATATGTAACATTTTTATTAGTACATGTATAATCAAATAAGGAGTGAAAATGCTTTCGTACGGAATATATTATGATTATTTTAAATAATTGTTACTTTGCGACGGCCAAAGCAGACAGTTTAATTCTATCTAAATAACATTATATAATTTCATTTTGAAAAATTACAACTCATTTCATAATTTAATGTAAAGGCAGCGCAAAGCATATTAGTGTCCAAAAAAATTAAGAAATACTTGGTATGATATATTATAAAAAAATAAAAAAAACTCCTTCGAGCCGGATTTGAACCAGCGACCTATGGATATCAACGACTTCACTCTACAGTCCACCGCTCTACCAACTGAGCTATCGAAGGTTACTGTAAATGGTGGAAAAAGTTGATCTAATTTTAAATGTTACATAACTCCTTAAAAATATTCAAATAAAAATATAATATACATAAGTACCTACCTATTTATTTATAATTTATTTTGAATGAGTCTTGAAAAATATAAATAATAATAAACAAAATAATTATTTTCGTTATAATGATTTTTTTTAAAAGTTTGTATAAAGAAAAAGTTTGTACAAAAATTGTAAATGAAAAAAAAAAATATACATATATATGAAAAATTAAAAAGATTTGTCGCCCCCGGGTGGGCTCGAACCACCAACCTTTCGGTTAACAGCCGAACGCGCTAGCCGATTGCGCCACGGAGGCAGATGGACAACGGGATGAAATTGATGATCCGATTTTATTTATTAATTCTTTATTACTATAATAATAATTATATATCTTTATAAATAATAAATTGCATACTATTATCTTGTTAATACTTCAATATTGACAATTTATTATAATAATATATTTAAATAATTTTTATTCTTATAAGTAATATGTTTTTCTTTTCATATTTTTATCTAATTGTTAGATATATTATTACAAATTGTATATATTGCACCTATCAATCTCCTTCGTATCTTCTTAATTCTATGTGACATAGGCGAAATTAACTGTGCTGTTTTGCTCTAGTGAAAGATATTATTTCCGATAAATAACAATCTACTAGTAACTTGTGCTGTTTTATCAACTCCCCGATAAACAGGGTTCCTAATACAGAAATAAATTTTAAATCAGATAGGTAAAATTTAACAATTTAATACATACTTATTGTCAAATATGGATACCTACGTTCGTTCATACAAAAATTGTGAAGAGTTGATATAAAAGAGAGAGTGTTATAAAAGTGTGAAGAGGACGAGTAGGATTTGTACTCACAGGGTTCCATAGCAATAAAATGAAATTGATAGTATCGTATGGTTTAAAAGTACATCATATTCTTATAAACAGTTTTTTAATTTAAAAAATATCTTTTAATAAAAGATTGAAAAAAATATTTATCAAGTAAGTAAGCAAAAAAATAATATTGAAATAATAATAATTTTTTTTAATTCTGTGACCATAGGTCAGAATATGTGTTCACGCACATATACCTAAGCTCCGTCGGTAAAACCGTTTCCACAAGGCAATGGGTATGCAACGATATCCGTCTCGAATGTTCGACACTCGCGCTACGAAATTAGTAGCAATCACATCAAAAATTGTAAAGGCTGTCTCAATAAATTAATGTAAAAAGGGTCCAAGGAGTTTCATTTCAAACATTGGTGCCGTGACCAGGATAATTATATATTTATGGAGAAGGAGACAGCAAGAAATAATCAAATAATTAAGAAGTATATATGGAATATAATATATGGAAGAAAAATTGTGGATATTTGAGAAGAACACGTAATAACGGTAATTTCAGCTAAATAATTTATTGTAAATGCCGAGTCACAATTTAATAAAGAGGATATTGATGACTAATTGAAATTACTAATACTTAATAAAAACAGGTAACTAAATTTATATATTTTGACTGATTTCGAATTTGGCTCTCACATATTTTTTTTTTCTTTCCGATTGCATAATGTCAGAAAATATATTAATTAAAAAACGTAGTTCGATTAAGGGTAGAATAACGATGTTTAAAAATTATTTAGAATCTATATTGGCTGTGCCATTTGATAAATTAACAGACCAGCAGATAACAGAATTAAAAATTCGTTTAGATAAATTTAATAATTGCTCGGTTGCTTTTGATGAGTTACAAACGGAAATAGAGGGTGTGAGTGAAAATCCGAGTGACCAATTTAAGGAAAGGGAAGATATAGAAAATCATTTTTTTATGTTAATGTCAAAGGCACAACTAATTCTTGATAGAAATAAAGAAAAGAAAGAACGTTTTTTGGTTAAGCAGTCATCTAGTTTAGAATGTTCTAATATCATTTCGAACGCTAATTTTAACAATATTAGACTCCCAACAATTAATCTACCTACCTTTAATGGAGACTATAATCAGTGGCTGGAGTATCGCGATACGTACGAGTCATTAATACATAATAGTGATTGTATAGATACTATAAATAAGTTTCATTACTTAAGATCATCGTTGGCAGGTAGTGCGTCCTTGGTTATACAATCTTTAGAATTTTCTTCCGATAATTATTTGATAGCTTGGGAACTACTTCGCGAGCGGTATGATAATAAAAATTTGTTAATTACGAATCATGTGCGATCATTATTTAGTATTGAATGTATTAATAAAGAATCTGATAGGGCTTTACGTTCATTAATAGATAATATTTCTAAAAATTTGCGTGCCTTAAAAACTTTAGGTCAGCCAGTTGAGCATTGGGATACTATAGTTATACATTTAGCCACGACGAAATTGGATATAAATACGAATAGAAAGTGGGAAGAGCATAAGGGTTCATTAACTGCGATTCCTAAGCTCGAAGAGTTTTATAATTTTTTACGTAGTCGAGCAAATATTTTGGAAACTTTTAAGCCTAGTAAATCTCAACGCGTAATGTATACAACCACAGTAGATGCCGATGTTCCCCATAGATCATGTATATTGTGTAAGCAAAACCATCTTTTATATGAATGTAAACAGTTTTTGTCTATGAATTTGGAGAATAAAAATAAATTTGTATCGCAAAATAAATTATGTATAAATTGTTTGAAACCGGGACATCGTGCGGTTCATTGTAGATATAAGCCATGCAATCTTTGTAAGTATAAACATAACGTATTGTTGCATAGATCGCGAAATGATATTAAAGATAAGGTCGCGCTCGTACAATTAAACGCGGAGCGAGACGTCGTGCGCGCGGGTGCATCCGTGCATAATGAGTCATCGTGCGGTGGCGAGGCGCACTCGCCTGCCGCGGCTGCCCGCTCTGCCTCAGAACAAGTTTCCCTGCCGATGAGCGTTCCCATGAATGATTATAATTATGTTTTATTGTCAACTGCGCTTATTAGGATTTGTAACATGAAAACTAATGAATCGTTGATAGTACGCGTTCTATTAGATTCGGGTAGTCAAGTGAGTTTAATCGCGGACGCAGCTGCTAAGAGAATAGGATTGCAAAGTATTTCGAATAATGAGATGACTGTATCGGGTATAGGAGGTATAAAAATAAATATTGTAGATAAATGTAGATTCATGATACAGTCATTAAACAGTAAATTTTGTAAGGAAGTGAGCGCGTTGGTAGTTCCGTGTCTTACTAGTGCTATTCCGAATGTAAAAATAGACAAACTTTCATTGAATATACCTAGTAGTATTGTATTAGCGGATCCTAACTTTTACCATCCGTCTTCTATTGACGTAATTATAGGCGCGGATTGGTTTTGGGAGATAATTAGTAGTAAAAGGATTTCGTTAGGTAAAAATATGCCAGTATTACTTCAATCAAGTTTTGGTTGGTTAGTTTCCGGCCCGATAAATGTAAAGCAGAGTAATTGTGTGAATAATTTACAATGTAATTTATCAATTTCTCAGCAAATAGAACGTTTTTGGCGTATTGAGGAATTACCAGGGGATAATTATAAATGTAAGGTATCGGATGAGGATATTTTTTGTGAAAATCACTTTAAGAAGAATACGTATAGACTGGATAACGGTAGATTTTGTGTAAAAATGCCTTTTCATACATCTCCAAGTTGCTTAGGAGAATCTTACCAGACGGCTGCGTCACGTTTTCTTAATTTAGAAAAAAGATTTCGTAAATTGCCTTCTTTGAAACGACAATACGTTGAATTTATTAAAGAATATCAAAATTTAGGTCATTTGTCTGAAGTGGCGAGGCCTGCATTTGCATATTATTTGCCGCATCATGCTGTTTTACGCGAAAAAAGTGATACTACGAAACTCAGAGTGGTATTTGACGCTTCTGCGAAAACTAGTAACGGCTTATCACTAAATGATATACAAATGACAGGCCCTGTAGTACAGGACGATCTGATAAGTATTTTGTTACGATTTAGACAGTATACTTTTGTCGTTATAGCCGATATAGAAAAGATGTATCGCCAAATAGAAGTCGACCAGAGTCAGCGCCATCTGCAGATGATTCTATGGCGGGAAAATGAAAACGAAAATATTAGATTTTTACAGTTAAATACGGTTACATATGGTACAGCTTCCGCGCCCTATCTCAGTACAAGGTGTCTTCTTGAGTTATCTCAGGAATGCTCTCACTCAGAAATAGCGAATGTAATCGCTCACGATTTTTATATGGACGATATGATAACAGGGTCAGAGTCGGAGACGCATTTGGAACAAATTTGTAAATCAGTTTCAGATAAATTAATCTCAGGTGGATTTTCTTTACGTAAATATCGTTCAAATTCGTCTCAGATTCTGAGTAACGCGTTCGCTGGTGAAAAGGTAATTACTGATCGTTCTGGTATTGCAAGTACATTAGGATTAACATGGGATCCTAAAGAAGATTATTTAAAATTTGAAATAAATTTGGAAAAATTTAAATTAGTTACTAAAAGAAAAATTCTATCTTCAATAGCAAGAATATTTGATCCCTTGAATTTATTATGCATTTTTGTAATTAAATTAAAAATTCTGTTGCAAAGGCTATGGTCATATAAGTTAGATTGGGATGAAGAAGTTCCTATGGATATTCGAAGGGAGTGGTTCAAATTTATAGAAAATATTAACACTCAAAACATATACGTACCCAGACATGTTTTGTGTAAACATTATGTAAATGTCGAATTACATGTTTTTGCAGACGCCAGCCAATCAGCGTATGGAGCATGTGTATACTTGCGATCCCTGGATCGGCATGGAACCGTCCAAGTGCGATTACTATGTGCTAAATCAAGAGTATGTCCTAAGAGTAAAAAACACACTATACCACGCCTCGAACTTTGCGGGTTTCTTTTGTCGGCGGAACTTGCTGATAAGGTAATAAAGGCGATGAGATGTAAAATATCACGCTACATTCACTGGACGGATTCCATGGTGGTCTTAGGGTGGTTAAATACTACGTCAAATAAAAGGGTGGACACATTTGTTAATAATAGAGTAAATAAAATTAAAGATTTATGTAGTAATAGCGAATGGCGCTATGTTCCAACCGCTAACAACCCTGCAGATCTTATTTCTAGGGGTGTAGATTCGTTCACAGAAAGTGTGCAGATTTTTTGGTGGTCGGGACCTAGCTTTCTTTTGAAAAATGAAGTCGATTGGCCTAAATTTCCTGTAAACATGATTAATTTAGACGAAAATTGTGAATTAATTGCGAATGTAGCCTGTAGTTGTAAAGAAAAGGAAATTAGTAATGAAATTATATATTTTAAAAATTATTCTAAATTAATTCGATTAAAAAGAATAATGGCTTACGTTCTAAGATTTATTTATAATTGTCGAAATGTAAACAAACTAAATTCTAATTTAAGTTTAGAAGAATTAAATAAGAGCTCGCTTGCGTTGGTACAATTAGCTCAAAAAGATACATTTAAAAATGAATTTAATATGCTTAAATCTAACAAGAAATTACCTAATAACTGTAAAATATTATCTCTCAATCCTTTTATAGAGGACGGGATACTAAGAGTCGGTGGCCGCATTACTAATTCTTCGTTTTCTTTCGATAAAAAATATCCTATATTACTCGATGCAAAACATCACTTGTCAAAACTCATATTTGAGGAAATGCATATAAAATTGTTTCACGCCGGTCCCCAACTTTTATTATCTAGCGTAAGAGAACAATATTGGGTTGTAAATGGTAGATTATTAGCGCGTAGTATTCCTAATACATGTATTATTTGCAGAAGGTTCAAGGCTCAGACTATATTTCCCAAGATGGGAGATCTGCCAAGTCAACGTCTCACTCCTAGTTTCCCTTTTGAAACGGTGGGAGTTGACGGGGCAGGTCCATTTTATATTACCGATCGCAAAGGACGTGGCTGTAAGATTACTAAATGTTATATGTGTGTTTTTGTATGTTTCACTACTAAAGCTATGCATTTAGAATGCTTAGCGGACTTAAGCAAGGAATCATTTATTTTAGTTTTAAAACGATTTATATCACGTCGAGGTAAGCCTCATAGCATATTCTGTGACAACGGAACAAATTTTGTGGGAGCTAAGAACGAATTAGTTAATTTGTTAAAGGTAAATTTAGAATATTTAAAGGAATTTAGTTGTGATGAAGGCATAAACTTTTATTTTTCGCCGGCTTACTCTCCGAATTTTGGTGGCTTGTTTGAAGCAGGAGTTAAGTCGGCGAAATATCATATTAAAAGGATTTTAGGGAATAGACACTTAACTTTTGAAGAATTGTCAACTTTGTTTGTACAAATCGAAGCGATTTTAAATTCTCGGCCAATGTGTCCTATGTCCTGTGATCCTAGCGACCTAATTCCCTTGACTCCCGGGCATTTCTTAATTGGAAGACCGTTGAGATCATTGCCTTCACCACAGCTGAACGAAGTTATTAACATGAATAGACTCCACAGATATGAACAGTTAGAGGCAATGAGGCAACATTTTTGGAAAAGGTGGAGTCTCGAATATATATGTGAGCTCCAGCAACGTACTAAATGGAAGAGTCATACAGGCGAGCAGCTGCGAGTAGGTGATATGGTAGTTGTAAAGGAAGATAACTGCCCACCACTCCACTGGAGGATAGGACGAGTCGTTCAATTGCATCCAGGTGCGGACGGTATCGCACGGGTCGCTGACGTCAAGATCATCAATGGTACTATTCGTCGAGCCCTCAGCCGTCTGTGTCCCTTATTACCTGATGATGACAACGAGTTGAAGGCTGCTCCTTCAACGGTGGGAGCATGTTCACGCACATATACCTAAGCTCCGTCGGTAAAACCGTTTCCACAAGGCAATGGGTATGCAACGATATCCGTCTCGAATGTTCGACACTCGCGCTACGAAATTAGTAGCAATCACATCAAAAATTGTAAAGGCTGTCTCAATAAATTAATGTAAAAAGGGTCCAAGGAGTTTCATTTCAAACAATATGATAAGTGCATTTTTGCTTAATATGACTTATTAAAATAAGTATTATAGCCAAAAGATGCTCTTTCATTTGGTCATATCATTAGTAATACGTTTCCTTATTTTTGAAAATCATTTCTTTTTAATATATCGAGTGCCTCAAATTAGAACAGTGCCCTCAAGATTTCTCAATAATTTAATCGCTTGTCCTGTAAAGTAATGGATTTGTACTTATCATGTTCTGACCTATGGCCACAGAATTATTTTTGTTTGTTTACGAACAAATATTATAGGCTAAAGAATATGTACATGTATTTCGACATTCAAGTATGCATCCTCGGTAGTATAGTGGTAAGTATCCCCGCCTGTCACGCGGGAGACCGGGGTTCGATTCCCCGCCGGGGAGTAGTTTTTTTAATTTTTTTTTTATACTTAATCATATATATTATATTTTAATTTAGATTGTCAAAGTAATTCATATATATCATATTATATTATCACTTATTTCTTATCGGCTTCAAACTACAAAAATTTTATCCATTGTAACATATTTACAATATAATAAAATATAATTTAAATTAAATATAAGGTTACCTTAATTTATTTAACAAAAGCAAAAAATATTTTGTTAAAATTTTTAGTAAAAATATCAATTCTATGAAGCCGTAAATAGAACAAGTTTTAACACTACCAAAAGCCCATAAGGTCACTTTAGGTCACGGCAATAATAAGCTTCAAAACATTTGCCATTTTCAAAAACGTCCGACCACGCCTAGTAAAATTACACAAGTTCACGTATCTTTGTTCAACTGACCTTAAATAATAAACTCAATTGGCGTAAGTCAAAAAATATAATTTTATATTATAATTATTATTTTTTTTTTCTTTTTATATTTTAATTATATTTCCTTATCACATGCTTCTTTTTATATTATATTAAATTAATTATAATATATAAATGAATGATAATTTTAATAGTAATTTTTGTTATAATGTAGGTACTCGTAATAACAATTAATACGTTACTAACGTGTACAAAATATACAGGTAAATAATTTGTAAATATTTTAATAAAATTCAAACATTATTCCGTATGCACTATTTTCTAAAACCAAGCAGATAATACATATATATATTTTATTTATATGTAGGTGTATGTACCATAAGTATATCATTATTATTATGCATTTGAAATGTGAATTTTATTAAAAAAATATTAGTTTTTTTTTAAATATTTGTTCCTTCGCCTTTCTGTTTAATTTTTCTTCATCTTCTAGATTACTTACAATATTTAGGTATTTATATTTTATTTTAAATGTTTGTATTATTCTAGGTTTAGGGTTAACCAAAAAGAACTAGCGAAATGTCTAAGAAACAAAAATTAGAAGACTTAACTGAAATATGTACCGTATTTTTTTCCGTTTATATTCGTTTATTACCCAAGTTATATAAAACACTAACGTAAGTACAATTAATATATTTAGGTATTTTGTTTTAAAACGGTCATGTTGTTGAACGCTGATTAAATAAAAACAAAAACGACGATTTACAAATAATATTTATCAAAAAACAAAACAAAAGATTTAAACAAAGGATCAGTTTTTTTATATTAAGCGTTAGGTCATTTTAGGTTTATAGCTTTAAACAACCTTCACCTTTCAAGAAGTCGGCGAAACTGGAGCAAATCACCTTTGCTCTACCCGTTCACTTCCTTGAGATAAATTATGATCTCCATAAAGATCTCCATTAACAATTTCAACAAAATTGATATTTTTATATACGAAAGCAAATTAGTGTTAGTGAAATAAGACTACAGATTGAAAGAAAATTGAATTTTTAGTCAATAAGACTAAAAATGGAATTTTAAAAAAGGATGTAAGCAAGATTTTATTCAAGTCAAATATAAATTTTTATAAGCTATATTTTTAGTTCATTTAATATACCTATAATATTGTCTATAGTATTGAACGATTATATATCATCTATCATTAAATAAAGCTTCATATATTAAGCTCTAACTCTTGTCCCTTAAGGAGAAGAAGCCTTTTCCCAGCAGTGCGACATTTACAGAATGTTTCAGTTTTGTTCACTTCATTCATACTCATGTACCTAGTATAAGTAACAAGTTTATTTATTTGAACGTCATAATTTCGATATCTATCATTCCAACTTTGGAAAATCTTTTGTATAAAAAGTATGTTTATTAAGAAAATTGTAGATTATAAAATGTTTCTCTGACGTCATAATGCAAGAAATTCTCTTTATGATAATATTAGATATCTTTATATTAATACCTATGTAATATAAGATCTATTTAGGAAATAATATTTCGAGCGGTAAGCCACAATTATGTAGGCGATATGTAACTCATAAAAAGTATATACTTTTATCAATATATAATATTATCTGTTTTATTGTTTTCTGTTCTAATTTTAAACAGGAACAGCTTCATACTAAGAGCATTGATTGTAATTATAAATTATAATGACCTCACTCTAAACGGCCTCCAGTAGGATGAGAAGACTGTATCGAGTCTGGAAACACAAACAACACAAATATAAAACAATATTTGTATGGTCTACGCGAGCATTCATCATAAAACGTTACCACAGAGCATAGTAATAACTACAGGAGACGTTAATCTGTCGTCAAATATGTAATACCATTATTTTACTGAATTTACCCTAGTCGAAATTTAGAGCCGATTTAGCGCTGCCTATGGCAGGACTTATGTCGGACCTCTGGGCGCAAAGTCGGTCCTAACCTACTTAAATTAGGTCCGACTTAGCACCCAAAAATGACACGAATTTCCGTTTTTTCCACTTTATGACTTAAATTAACGGACTAGTGGGATCTAAATCGGTTCTTTTTCGGACTACTGGGCTCTAAATTGGTTCTATGTCGGACTTGAGTGAGCTACGTCGGCTTTAAATTTCTATTCCAAACTTTTCTATTTCAGTCTTAACCGTTTAATACTGTGCGCTTATTGTAGTAATTTTATTGTGTAGAGCCTAGTTGTTTTCACAAATATATTAGTAACACAGTAAAATACTAAAAATTCAGCGTGATATAGCTATTACAACAATTTTACGATAATAACAGCTTAGACAGCAATATTACTACAACGTTACCTTGTGCCTGTAGAGCGGGGTCACAGATAGACATAAAAGCGTCTGACATAATCGTGTATAAAATTTTACACTATATTTCACACGAACCGTCGATGTAATATTTAATGAGTTCACATTAGAGTTGTCTCGTAATAAGATTTTAGTAAAAGTATTTTGCAGCAAATTAACAAAAAAGTTCAAACAAATTGAATGCTAATCACGATTAAATACGACGAAGCTACATGTTTCTTATGTACCCCATAGAAGATCTTTTATCCTTTTCTTGTTTCATTTATACATCCTTCATTATTCTTCTTTCATTTTGTACTTTATTTTATTTTAAGTATTTTTGATTGTAATGTGCATTGACCGGCAGAGAAAAATAGTCCCGACCTCTTTCTTGCCGAGGTATCGTAAAAGCTACGACGCTTTCGCGCCACCGAATGGTGGGGAGAGCGAGTCATCCCTCTCCTGCGCTTTCGCGCCCACTGCTGCTGATTTTGGTCCATGGGGGTCCGAAAACCCGACCACTCGCGAGGCGTTCGAGTGGCTTCCCCTATCCGCCACCCAGGGACACGCCCAGTAGGAGACCAGCAACTGCAGAACACCAGATCCTACCACAACACACTGCACTCGCCAATCCACCTGACAAGCGCCTGAAAGTTCTGTAAACTTCGTTTGAATCTTCGAATGGTCAAAAATATATATCCTAAACGTTTCTTTTGCGGTTTTACTTGCTTTGACGGTTATTGTTTCACTACATTAGTCGTAATATTTCGAAGCATATAAACAAACAAATCTTCACTTTTAACAATATTACACGTACAGAAACATAACACATCTAAATCAAAGTAAGCTAAATTAGTTAAATAGACAAATTGGTTTCTAGATAAACATTTTATGTCCAACATAATTTAAAAGCTATAAGAGAACACAAATAGCTAGGAATGTTATTATTGCAAGAACAATGGCTACCATACCCACGTCTAGGCTCGTTATTGAAATAAAAAATTAGGCAATCCATTGTTAAATGTTATAGTAAAGCATTTCGCAATTAAATTCGTAATTAAAACCAATTTTTAATATCTTAATGCTATTAGTCTTTTCCAATAGATACATATATAAAAATAAGTCGGGTTTTCCTTCCTGACGCTATAATTCCAGAACGCACGAACCGATTTCCACGGTTTTGCATTCGTTGGAAAGGTCTCGGGCTCCGTGAGCTTTATAGCAAACTAAATTCAGGAAAATTTTCAACAGAAAAGCAGGAAAACAGGGAAAATCATTTTTCCCATACAGCGCCATCTCTGATACATAGCATGTACTACAAACCAATATGGTTTTGCATGGCGGCAGTACGTGGTGTGAGTATCCCTCACGAAAATAAGTTGGTGGCGAAACGGAGTTCGCCGGGTTTGCTAGTATTATTAATAACTTAACTGCATATTCAAAAGTATATAAAGGTGATACAAAACAAAGATAATAATAATATATAGTATCGGCCAGAACCGATTTTAGGCCAAACTACTTTATTCTAGCCGAGACTTAGTTCACCATTGCCAACCCCTTTTATTAAGCCTATAAAATAAAGTATGTACGCCAGCTTAAGCTGAGCCATACGTTTAAAGGTTTCCTTTACATTTCGGGTTCTAAGTTAGTTAGACTTGAGGGTTATGATGTGGGTAACTTCTGAACTAACAAACCAAAGATCTTGAAATGTTGAATGAATGATCATTTTTAAAATACATGCTTTCTAACAAAATCGTTCTTTCTTATACTGTTATTATATATTGATTCTTAATTAAACTATTAAATTCTTATGAAGTTATACGAGTATTATTGTATCGATATCTTTTTTTTTAAGAATAATTTTTTTAACCACAAACAATTATATTTTTGTGTTGATTGCAATCGAAAAACTTTGACGTTGTTTTTGTTTTTGTATCAACGCTTAAATGTCATGAAGGTGTTTACTTCTCGGCTTTTTGTCTAAAGAATCGGAATATAATTCCTACATTAACTTTCTACTATATTACTGTATAAATATACAAGAGTTTGAATGTGCTAATCTACATATCGATAACGGATCAATCGATAATCGATATTAAAACAAAAAAAAAATCTTATTTGTATTGCGAGTTGCGTCTAGTTTATACATATTATAAAATTCTTGATTTCACGTGACTATGTTTTTTAGAATTTTATACAATTCCATAATTTTTAGAAATGTCTGTCTGTACGTCTGTTTGTTTGTTTGAACACGTATCACAGCTAAAGTACTTAGAGTAGGTAGTATCAGGTGTATATAATAACAACCGGGACCGATATAGGTTTACGTACTATCCGAGTTACGGTATGGAGACCCACAAGGACATAAACCCAGACAATAAACAAATATTTTTACATATACAAAATCTGCACTGAGCGAGAATCGAACCCTATATACTAGAACGATTGTCAGTTTTTTTATTATTATTATTTAATTATTATTTGTTAAATTTAGCGTGTAATGACACGAAAATGGTTGTCAACTACATACTAAAATAAAACTTATGTGCAGGTGACGCCGTAGGCATAGCTTAAGTGTTAATAAAACTAGATGTGGTAAAGAAAGCTAGCACATGAGTAAGGAAGCACTAAACATGATAATTAGTAACTTACGTGTTGATTAGATTGAAGTGCTACTAAACTTTCTAACGCCTGCCTGTAGAAATTTATACAATTTATTCAATATCAATTCCCTAGATTTAGAGATAGAAAATTAAACAATTAATTATTATAAAGAAAAGTGAAGATCACTTTTCTTCACTTTTCTATAACAGCTTATAAAATATAATATGAGTGGGCAAGGCACCATTACCTATAAGAAGAATTATACGTAGTTTGAACCGCCTCCGGCTCTACTATGGATTGTTGATTATTTATAGAGGTATATACATATACATAATTTCTCCCGGTTCACACCTGTTTCTTCATAATATTTATTTTACCTTGTCACAGGTTCGAAGTTAGATGTACCTAAGAAAGTACTTAAGAAAAAATTTAAAACATAAAATAGAAAAAACATTATCACAGTAATATTTAAAAACAAGTGTAACTCTATACAAAAGCCCCTAGTAGATTCTTAAAGCTACATCGCTGAATAAATTTTGTTGAAAATTGCTAATGAACACTTTGTATCTTTAGAAAAAATAATGTAGGTATTTGTGTTATTGAGACAAATATTAAATATCATTATATCAGCCATTGTACATGTCCACTGTTGAACGTAGGCCTAATTAAAATATATACTTACACTTACTAAATATAATTATGAATATTCTATCCGTCTACGATATAAATAGTTCCATTCCAAAACATAATTACCATATTACGATAATTAATTGTTATTATATAATAACATCTGGTGGTAACCATTAAAAAAATTTACCACTTCGTTATCAATAAAATTTATGTAATTATAAATTTTTTAGATAACATTTTGTGTACTTTAACTTTAAATATTTCATTAGGAGGTCAATGACCAAGAAAAAATCTACAAAGTTTAGATATATGAAACTATAAAATATTAATTTACATTAATTTAAACATTTTTATCTGTGGTATATTGATATGATATTAAATATTTATCAGATTGCGTGCGGATTTTTTTTTTCATTCGAATCAACGTTCGATGCCAGTTAGATACCTTTTAGGGTAATTCTAAACTATTCATGTATCGCTTATGTATATTTTATTCTCGGGCAGTGATCTCGAATTTTTTCCGATTAAAAAAAAGAAGATTGTCGAATCATTTGAACGTTATTTTACCTGACCATATTTATTAGTCGATGATTATTGTGACAGCTTGACTTAAATAAATAATAATTAATATGAAACTATATAAAACGTTAATTATCATAAACCAATAGAGAGAAAGCAGTAGAAATACTGAAACTTGATCAAACAAAAAATATTATCACATAATAAGAATCATCACAATCAAGATCAAGTAACTCTTAGTAAGTGGACTTAAAATATCTTATTTTAACATGTTTAAAATAGGAAACTTAAATAATTTAAGTGAACATAATAACAATTAAGGTTATTCTTTTATTTTTTCACATACATCGTCGTTAATATCATTTCATTCTGGGACAATCTTATGTGGCGGAAGTCGGAACTTGTGTACTTAGAAGATCGACCGAATCTGAGTGTGATTATACGTATAATTATTTTAATCAAAAGTGAAATTATTGTGGAAATGATAATCTTTGTTAATCATTTTGACGGATAAGATATATTTTTTTCTAGTTTTAATTAGGGGCTTTATTCCTTAGAATAATCCAACCCCATTGTACCCCTAACTTTTAGTCTCAGAGAGAGACAAGATATTTTTTATAAGAGTGTGGGTATACTCGTGTTCGAAAATAAGTCAATTCATTATTATTGATACAAATTTATCTTGTGATCTGTGAATACGTGTTGGAAACGTCTGTCAGATAGATATCTTTATGTTACAGTGTGACACACAGATATAGTGAGACAAGTGACGTGTCACACGTTACATTGCACTCGTTAGCATTATTTATAAGTATTGCGTGAAAGAGATTAGTTAAGGTATTGCTTGTGATCGAATACCAATTAAATCATCACTATTGATATGAAATGATTGACTTTTAATATTATTGTAATAATATTAAAATACGTTTCAGAGCGTATTTTATATTACAGTATCATGGAGAGTCCATTTTAGATTTGGTTGTATTTTAAATCAGGCTCTGAACTGAACTAAACTGAATCAGCCTGTAAACGCCCCCCTGCTGGGCAAAGGCTTCTTCTCCATGAAAAAGAAGGGTTGGAATTTAATCTAGCAACCTGTTCCACTGTGGGTTGGCAGATGAGTTCCCAACCAGTACCGATTGACTACTTTTACGTGCTCAAATCAGGCTCATAGGTACTGAAATAAGCTAATACATACCTGCAATTTACTTTTTCAGTATTTCATTACAAGTACAATTAGTAAAAAATTATAAATCATAAAAGATTTTCAAGACATAAAAACAGTGGAATCAACGTACCTAACAAATCTATAAGTATTTGAATTACAATCAAATTTATATACATACTAGCATCCGCCCGCGGCTTCGCACGCGTTGGTGTATTGAAGAATAATATATATATATATATATATATATATATATATATATATATATATATATATATATATATATATATATATATATATATATATACATAATAAAATATATATATATATATATATATATATATATACATAATAAAATATATATAATAAAAATTATCCTGTGTTACTTCTAATACTTCCAAA
Source organism: Euphydryas editha (assembly GCA_036937285.1). Taxonomy (NCBI): domain Eukaryota; kingdom Metazoa; phylum Arthropoda; class Insecta; order Lepidoptera; family Nymphalidae; genus Euphydryas; species Euphydryas editha. Next base: position 10,216,654 of record JAUPFZ010000018.1, read on the forward strand.
AATATTTGTACAAAGTTGCATGATGATCGGTTAAGTCGTTTTCGCGTGAAAGCGTAACAAATAAACTTATTTTTGCATTTATAATATTAGTATAAAGTATAATAACTATATGCAAGTTTTAGAGTTTTAGTTCACATAAACGAATCACTTTTTATCTATTCTCATTACAAAAAAATCGTAATGTTCAATGAACTGAAGAATCCTTTACAAACAGCCTTCTTAAACAACAAGGTCAATAGCACGAAAAAACATTTGATCATTTTATTAAACAAAATTGCAAATTAATAAATTCTTAAAACCGCTTCGATTGTTCACCTCAATTATTAACATAATTTGACTGTCCAATTATTTAAAATATTATTGATGAAAGTTTTTTTTATACTATTAAGTAATTTAAAAAAATATATTCATCGACAGATATAAATAGACTTATAAGTATGTTTATGGTTTTAAACAGCTTTTTATCTACGATTATATATATATCTGCGATATCTGCGATTTACCGAAACAAAAAAACAACAACATATCTTTATTCAAAGTGAGATTCATATTTCATCATTATTCAGAAATATCTCAATGATAAATAGATTTAACACCGGCAGAGATCACCGACTGCTGCGAGCACTCTGAATGTGACTGGACGGACCATAAACCCGACAACTCCTTGGGACTGATGGTCAACCTCCCGGTAGTAAAACAGGATACCGGATTCCAGGATTATCATGTCCACCCCCTCTCTTCGAACCTAAGACAAACCCAGTATATCCCAATGTAACCTAATCATTTCCTCCTCTAGCTCAACAATCTTTTCGTCACACCTCAATATGCGAATGTTGTGTGTTACCAAGGCCAGGTGTCTTCGTAGGTGGCACCGAAATCTCACCCGGAGATTCCTCGTACCCCCTGCCCTACAGTTACCCGAGCCGCTGCCGTGGCCAGGAATAGTAGAGCCACTGGGGACTGGGGGCCTGGGCTCATTTGTAATTGTCATATGGGGAGGATTTGCCAATACTCTACCGCGCTTGGCATGCGTGTTGCCGAGCGCAGTGTGTTATTCGGGACATGATGACGCTGCTGCCCATCACCACCCCGGTCGGTGCACAGTTGTTCACAACACGATAGATTTTCGTTACACTTTCACGTTTGAAATTCTTAACAGCTTGCTATTATAAGTACTTAGTATGTAGAGATGTGCATTTGCGATCCCGTGGGGCCCCACTACTGCGCAGACGACCGATGGGTTTTAGTGGGTATTCTGGGTTTAACGGTGAGAGTCAGCGAGTCCCACATACCCGTCGCCTTCGGGCAGCGGGATGCGTAAATGTATTAAAAAAAATGGTCACAGCAACTAGCGGTCACAGTTCTATCCCCGCACATGATAAATATTTGTATAGGCTATACGGATATATGTCGTGGTCTTGGCGTTTGTGCTTTTGTGTTGTGTGTTTCTGGGACCCCCCCCCCCTCTACACAGGATAAACATCCTACTGGGGGCCGTTGAGTGTGAGACGTTTATTTTATTTATTTATACCGTTTGTCAGTTTTAAATACTAATAGGTAAGTTACCTTCAACATCGCTGAAGCGGATACACGATTTGTTCAAAAACGAGAAAACATTGACCTTTCAATCTCCCATAAAAAGTATAATATCACTAGTGGAGTATCTACAATTTTGTTAATTGACGTCTGATGCCATCTGACACGTTGAATTTATTTTTCGACAACATTTCTTTACAAGGAAATGTCAAAGTTGAATAAACTGTGTTCATTTCGATTCCTCATAAATAACTTTATTTGTTGTTCAAGAATATAAGAAATACCTGTATTTTTATTTTCTTTTATTTTGACTTAATTATTATTTTATTATGACATTAATGCTTTAATATACAAGAAATACAAATTATAAAGAAAATTTGATAAAATATATATCCATTCAAAGGTAATTTTATCACTGAAATAGCGATCTCTTCCAGATAATAAATACATAAGGAAAGAACATGAGAAATAATAAAACGACAAGAAAGCTTACAAATAATGATAATACTTGAATAAATAATCTTGAATAAATAATCTTTAATATCTAATCTTGGTGTAGTGGTGCGAGTTGTTGCCTCAAAGCCGCGCGCCGGGACGGTCACGGGTTCGATTCCTCGGGACAGATATTTGTATTTGTACAAATATTTGTTTTTGGTCTGGGTGTATGTCCTTGTTGGTCTCCTCATCGTGCCTCGGAGAGCACGTAAAGGCGTCGGTCCCGGTTGTTATCATAGACACCTGATAACGATAGTTACCCTGATAACGTTATAAGAAAATTATCCGCCAACCCGCCGTGGAGCAGCTTGGTAGATTAAGCATCAACCCTTCTTCTACATAGAGAAGAGGCCTTCGCTCAGCAGTGGGTGGTTTACAGGCTGATACAGGTACTTACATATTCAACAAATATTAACAGATATATAAATATTTTTATTTATATACCTATATGGGTGAATATACGGTATTTGATTTTTTTTGTGTCCCGGAGGAAAAAGTGGTATGTTTAATTTAATATTAATAACTTGACTAGCCAACATTATTTTTGCATTTGTAATGATAAGGGCCAGAAGATTTTTCTTTTTTTTTTAAGTTTTATAACCACCAGGGGAAAATGTGTTATCAGGGGAGTGACACTATTGGCTGATTAGTAAGAAATTAAGGCAGGGAAGTGACAAGTCATTAATTTATTAGCTAAGAAGGGTGAATAATACTAAATAAAACATAAGAAAATGTTTTTTAGAATTGTTTTTAATGAATTAATATTAACATTTACATCCAAGTAGAGACATTCCAGTAACTAGAACAAATAAATGAATAACATTTTAAAAAAAATATATGAAATTTCGTCACTCTCCTCGGGCTTACATAATTCTCCAAGCTTAGAAACTGCCAGAGAAGTGACGCCAAAGAAGTGACAAAATTGCATATAACCTACAAAAACAACATCACTTGTTTTTCTGACCACAATTTAACGTAATATAATTATGGCATCTACACACAATAAACATTGCATTGAACTGATTCATATTCAAATAGCTTATATATTCACCCATATAGCAAAAAAAGCTATAGGAAACATACGACGAACTAACGATAATATGTGCAAAAAAAAAATTAAAAAAAAATAAATAAATAAAAATATATAAAAAAATTTTTTTGGGGCTAAATTCAGTGACCCTTCTCGTAATTCATAACGCATAAACTGATATATTATGGTAAAACATTTTTAAAGAGTTCTTAAGATGTAAGCCCATTTTTTATTTTATTTGTAAAAGTAATTGAATCATCAAAAGCACTTTGTTATTATATGTATATAATCTTAATAATAGGTAACAAATATAATAACAAAATTCAATTAGGTTACCTAGATATATTTCTTCCTTGTTGTGAGAATATAGTCTTGAGTAAAGAGTTGGTCATGAGCACCATCTAGCGTACAATAGTATGAGTAATATCACATGTGATAAGCGCCATCTAGTGGCGTAAATACTATGCACGCTGCATTGTGTTAAGAGTATATTAATTTACGAACGAACTTGAACAGAAAGTTTACTTCAATAAAAATAGGTGGCGCTTAAACTCTATTTCCCATTATAAAATGTTTATTTCGAAATATGTATAAAAAAGTTATTCCAATTGTTTTACTTATTTGATTTCTTGCTATATTAACTTAAAAAAAACAGCATGAGTATTTAAGAACACATAGTGTTGCGACATAGCCACAATTAGTAAATTAATATTTTTATTATTTTATTTTTAGTATTTTAGTACCATCGTGATTGATTTCTAACTACATGTAAAAGCCTCCATCTTAAAATGCTTGCTTTGTCACCCAACCGTATAATAATTGTAACGACAGGCCATTAGATTCTACGTAGCAGGATCTGACGTAACCGCGAAATATTCTGTGGGAGTATTTTTCGCCTTTTTCTAGGAATCCGTGGCGCCTTTTCTCGACTACCTGATTGGTGAATGCCAAGTGACGTCATCGCGCCCACGCGTAGTGCGTGACGTAAGCCGATCGATGTGTAGATGCGTCTTCTTCACTTGTACGCCTTGCGCAAGCTATTTCTCTCTTTCTATCAGGAACGCTTCGAAATTCAAATCTGTAGGCGTCCCCGTGCGTACTGATGTCAATATAGTTAGATCGGAATATTTACAATGTAGGTTTATTTGTACAATGTTCGATAGTCGAGACTGTTTTGATTTAGCAATTGTTATCAAACAAAATAATGTAAAATGTTGCGGAGACAATAATAAACTGATTTTTATATATCAAAAATCAAAATCAAAGTCAAAATTAACTTTATTCAAATAGCCCCAAGAGCACCTTCGAATCGTCATTTTACAAATTAACACTTTGAAGTGATTATTATTTTGTAATAGTAAAGCTACCACCGATTCGGAATGTAGATTCTGCAGAGAAGAATCGGCAAGAAACTCCGCAGTTACTGTTTTGAAAATAATATATAAACTGTGTTTTAGTATAAAATTAGTAATATCTTGCATGAAATACAGCGCCACTAAGTCCGCACATCTTTATCGTCTAAATAGTCCTGCACCAAATAATAGGCTTTATCTATTTTTTTTTTTTTAATATAAAATCTTTAAATTTATTATGAGATGATTCCAAAATTGTTTGTGGGATTTTATTATACATGCGAATACCATAACCCAAAAAGGAAGCGTTTACTTTGCGCAGTCGGAAGCTTGTAGTTACAATTTTGTTATTCCTTCTAGTGTTTACAGTACGACGAACAATGAGTATTCTGGTGAATATATATAATATTGTTATAAATATACTGCGACGCAATTGTTAATATGTTTATCTTTGGAAAAACATCCCGTATGGAGACTCTAGCTCCAAGATCGTAAATGCCACGAATAGCCCTTTGTTGCAAAATAAATACAGTTTCAATATCTATAGCATTATCCCACAGTAACAGACTGTAAGACATAATACTATGGAGATAGCTAAAATATATTAAACGCGCAGTAGCAACGTCGGTCAGTTGTCGCACTTTTCTAACTGCGAATGCTGCGGAGCTGAGTCTACCATTCAAGGATGACAAATGGGAATTTCACTGAAGTTTTGAGTCCAAATTTATCCCTAAGAATACTGTAGTATCATTAACAATAAGCCTCTCGTTATTTATTTCTAATTTATAATTTGGATGTTTATCATTAAGCAACGAAAATACAATGCACTTGGTTTTTTTGGCGTTCAAAACAAGGTTGTTTGTTTTAAACCAATCCTGAATTCGAGACAAAGAACTGTTCACGTCATCATAATTTACTTTTTTCCTATCAACTTTAAATATAAGCGATGTATCATCTGCAAATAGCAATATATCACAAATATCCTTAACATAAAATGGCAGATCATTTATACAGGATTAATTCTAAAACACCAGCAACCTCGCAGGACAAGATAGCTAACATTATGTACAACAACATTTGTTCTACGACTTTTGACATAACTCAATACATTAATTAAAAATGATTTTTTAAGCTTTTATTGTACTGCTCTGAAATTTAGAGTCTATGTTTCATTCATTATCGAAAGGATGACGCGACGCTCGGGCGCGCTTGCATAATAATAGTAATAACACTTTCTCTGCCCGATAATTCTAGTTAATAAATTTAATATAAATTGCTTGGTGGGTTTGTGGGCAGTATCATAGTATGTATATCGCAGTGACTTAAGTGAATAATCAAATTTCGGTTTTGTCATGTCCCTGCAATACGTAAACTGAGTCCACAATCCCTTCATACTTTACCAGGCTTAGAACTGGCTATATTAAACGATAAAAAACAAATAAATCGTATGTATAGGAGGGCAACACATCTGCATAACCTCCAGAGGTTACAGCACAACCAGTTGTGCGGTAGACATCCGGTACCTAGTCATCAAAAGGCTTCGACTGTCCGTGTGCCCGCCAATACTATAAAAATGTAGGTATGTAGATTAGGTATCTGAATTCTGAACATAAAAAAATATGTGAAAATTATTAACGTAGGTAATTATTCTTTAACGTTTACTAAAGTCTAATTAAACCAATTTAATATCAAATATTGGTAGCTAGGTATTATTCACTTTTTATTGTTAAATACAGGCGGGCATAAGTATTTCAAAAGTGAAATCAGCGTATTTACAATAATTAAAAAATTAAAAATAATTGACAATAAAATAATATTTACAAACGAAATATTACCTCTAAGGTTAAAGTAACGCGCATGTCGGTGCGTATCGCGCAGATAGCGTTCAAAATAGTCACCATCACAACCAACACACAGACAACACCTAAAAATCAGCTGTTCACTAACACGTGCTAACACTTCCGAATTAGTTTTAATTTGATTGAACGCACAAATTATTTTAGTTAACCGAACCAGTTACAAAAATTTACTCGTGCTAGTTTGTCAGATTCGGTGAGTTGACATTGTCTCACGGCTCGGTGTAGGTAAGTTCGAATATCTAGCTGCATATTGCCGACAGGCTTCCGACACATTGTCATCACACTTAGCCAGTATCCTCACCATTTCCGTGTATTCGACATTAGAATAGCGGCGGTACCATGGTTATAAAATAACTTTAGTACAGGTACAATACATCGATCGATACGAATAAAATAAATACGAGTAGCACACAAAATCATATGACGCGCGCGCATCAAAGTCGCCCGCCGCCGACTGCCGCGGCTGGCTAAATAGGTCAAGTTCAAAGGCGCTAGCGCCGCCCCGTTCCTACCTTTCCCCTCACATTAGTACGTGGTCGTTATTTACCTAATCTTTGGGACGCGCGTAGAGTTTATTGCATTCACGCGTAAAATTAAATTAATATTTATTTTTGTATGAAAATAAAATCTAACAAATTAACAAAAGTGGTAGAACAAATGTTGTTGTACATAATGTTAGCTATCTTGTCCTGCGAGGTTGCTGGTGTTTTAGAATTAACCCTGTATACATTAAAAAAAGAAAAGGACCTAGAATCGATCCTTGTGGAACGCCCATTTTTAGCACAGATCCAGAAGATCCAGAACCAGAAGTGAATATGTGATAGAAATATAACTTAGTTTTTATAAATAGTATTAATTTTATATTTTTCTTTGATGTTTTACTGTGAATGGGTATTGTTATCATCTATAACTTAAGGAACATCTTACATTTTTTTAAATTTGTTTAAATTGATAAAAATTTAAAACCACATGAAATAAATATTATACATATGACGCAATGTAATTTACATATTTGTTTCATGTAGCTCTTCGAACATAATTACCATTATTGTTAGTTGTATGGTATTCGAAATTAGTAGAAATATATGCAGCGGTCACCGGTCACATATTAAACGACTGATTGTACGTACGAGTACATACATTTACTAGAAAGTGGCATTCAATTAAGAGTGTTATTTACAATGCTTACTCACGGAATGCCGTGTAATTGATATATCACATTGATTTTTCCGGTAATATATTCCCGTCTAATGTACTACAATTAATATGTTACAAAACTAAAATGTGTGTTCGTTTGTTTATGGAATGCGCTGCAGTTTTTTTTTTTTTTTTTGTGCTAATTATTCTCTTTATTGGAAGATCATAAACTATAAAAAAAAAATACGCTAAGGCTCAAAAGAATTGCTTAGTATTCACAAACATCAATAACACGGATAAAGAGGAAGTAATTGCTGATTTGTAAACGATAAAACCTAAAACTATTTAACTAATCTTTATATTACTTTTACTATTAGAAAGCTACAATATCCAAAATAACCACTTTTGCTAGATTGGTTTATTCTGGGATTAATGCGTTCAAATAAACAAGGAAGCAAAACTTTTTACTTTTTAATATTAAGTATAGATTTTAGCATTTTATTTCTAGTGCCGACTTGTCAAATTAAGGTTTCCAAATATGAATTACTCGTACGGAAAGGATTTTACCTTTCAGGGTACCTGAAAGAATATATACTATATTTCTTAAATACAGTGAGTGCCACATGAGTTTCTTGTCGGCTCTTCCCAGTACCGTCACAGAACATTACATATTTTAGAGTGGTGACTTAGATAGGCTTGCTTTGTTTTGACTTTTCTAAAGTATATTTTTCATTACCACTAAAATTAAGAGTCGAAAATTGTCCTAATAAAAATACCTGATTCTAATGAAAGGTAGGCTTAAACTAGGATGGATTTAAGTGCATTTCATTACACATTTATCTGTGAACAGTGGTGAAAAAAAATCACGAGTATCCGCACAATATATCACAGAAATTCCACTTCAGAAAACACTTTTATTCCACAGCATTTAAAGGCTGTTACAGTACCTATAAAGTAAAAGAATCTAGTTTTTCCTTTAAAAACGTTACAAATTACCAGTAGATACAAATAGGATAATATTATTACACAACAACCTAAAAGACATATTATAGAAACCTATGTACGTAAAAATGCAATAACTGTTGCGTCTTCATGTCACATTGCTATATTCGGTAAACGTTAAATAGGTGTTCATTTATTTTCTTAACATTTTATTTTTATTTAATTATAAGTCTACACCGGATTTTATCGCGTTTATTTAAAAAACTTTACAGTTTAACTATTTTTTAAATTATTTCCCCCGGGTGTGTGGTCCTCCGAGACCATGGACGCTGTAAAGGATCCGAAACGTCAGATAATACTGAACTAAAAATAGCCTGCAAATGTCCCACGCCTGGGTGTAAGGCTCCTATACTTATAGAAGAAGGTTTTAAGCTCAATTCACTATTTATAAGATAATTTTCCTATCATGAGTGACGATCACTATCAGGTATCTCTTTCTGATAAGAACTGGGACCTTTTGTTGATCTAACAGACACAGTGTGAAGAACCACAAGGATATAATCCCAAACCAGAAACAAATATTTGTATAAAAATATCTGCTTCAAGGGAGAATCGATCCCGCGACAGTCGGCGTTGAGGTTACTTCTAGCACCAGGACGGTTGTCAAGAAAAAGACAGAGAGTGTTAGATACTCGTAGAAAGAGTTAAACCTTCGATTCCTACTCAGCCGAGCAGCGTCCTCAAACTCGGTGATGTGTTATTACCGGTATTCTCTGAGTGCCTGAAGAACACATTCTTGGAACAGTACATGTGTCATTACTATGTGTTATCAGGTAGTAATCACTTACGGTTCCGAAATGTGGTGATTATCTATGAGTCTTATAAGAAAAATTATGTCACTTAGGAAATACTAAAAAGCAATATTTTTATTTCTTTTATTTATATACACTTTTTTGAACACCACACATAAAAGAATAACACAAGTTCAGCGTAACATATATCAAGAAAAGGAAAATGATGACAACTGGGCCGTCTTATCGCTTATTAGCGATTTTTTCCAGATAACCTTAGGGTTAGAGAACCATGGATCTGATAGGGGTAGGTGGTGTAATACACTATATACTATATAAACATACTAATACATAAATACACATACATATATACATACATATAGATAATATACATATACATATAGATAATGTATACACTATGCGAAACGTATTATTATAATAGATATTCTCGCAATCTATTTGAGAAGATCCGTTGAAGAATTTGAGTAACCGTATGGCGGCCCAACGAATCGAGAAGCCAGGTAATGGGCGGGGCACGTTATTAGGGAACTGATGGTCGTTGAGGTCCCAAGGAACTAAAGTGATGGCGCTACCTGGACCGCTCCTTAGTAGACCGCTACCAGGCAGAGAGACAACGTAATAAGAATCGTGGACTCTCGCTAAAGACCTGTGGCGTTAGACCTGGTTCGTTGGAAATACATTACGGGAACTGATATGCAGCAGTGGACGTCTATTATTGGTTGATGAAAACAGTATTTTTTTGTAGTTTCTCTAATCACATACAAACATACACACAAACACACACACATACACACAAATACAGAGAGAGAGAGAAAGAGATAGAGAGAGACATCTTTTATCTCATTAAGAATAATAAATAGAGCTTAATTCAGCTTTACTGAAAACTGGCATATATTAATTAAGCGACGTTTAATTTTACTTCGTAATGTAATTAAGCCTACTTTATTAAGTCTTAGTCGGCTTTGATCCTAACTTACATTCTTAACAACCTACGCAGCCAGGGTATAGCAAATCTGAGATCCGGTTAAAAAACTTAAAAAGTGACCTTTTTCTTTATTTTGTTGAATATAAAACGTACCTATCTTAGCGCTAACCACCAGGACTTTACTCAATTCAATATCCTAAACATATCATTACTTTGCCAACAAAAATGACTAGTTAAAACCGCTTCAGATCATCAACATAAACAAATGAATTCAAAATAGGGATCAATAAATTTATTTTTTGCAATTTATCGAGAAAATAATTCCACGAATAATCCTTAAAATTAAAATAAAATATTTATTTTAGAACATTTTCTGCCAAAAAAGAATGAATAGCAATTTATTGAATAGGTTACCAATGCAAATAACGCCAAGATCGTGATGACCTTCATGTGACGTCAATTGGCATGAGATTTTGGCTGGTACGGAGGCAGTGATTACTGTCTGACCTCGGTCTAGCCACGGTGGCGCCGGAGTGTCTATCCGCAGCTCATATTGACAGAAGCTTTATGAGATTATAATATCGAAAATTCATTATTTCAGATGTTTGGTTTTTATTGTAAACTAGGCTACTCTTGCGCTTATGATCGTTCCTATGAGTCATAACGAAATGTTTAAATATCCTATGATATTATAATAATTACTTCACAATGACATATATACGTATTTCAAAATTAAATATTACGCATTTAAAAAAATATATTTCGAGATTCAGAAGTTAAGGGATGCTTATAGTAGTGAATCTATATAATATTTTATACGTTAATCTTGATTATTAAGTAGTACGTCGTGAGGTTAATTATCAGAGTTCATAAATCCAAAATAATTCAAAAGTTATTTAATAATTTTATTTAAATACTAATAAAATAACACGTGTGGAGTATTTATATTTGAATTATTAATAAAATCATAACGAAAAAGTTTTATTCGCTTTTTGACCATATAGAAATATGAATTGTGATAATTAAAGCTATGTATAATTTAAAATAGTATTTGCTATAGTTAAAAAAAAAGATTCATGATAAGGCGCAATACATTCCGAAAATTTTCTACAGAAAAATGTATTTGTCTGATGATAGCTTAGTAAACGACACGACGTTGCAGTGGCTCCCGCTTTGTTCCATCGCTTAGATCTTTACATACGCGTGTGCTTTATCTTTATTTGCGTAATTATTACATTATACTATTAAGTTATTGTATGTATAAAAAATCCAAAATATATATGAAACGATAAAGCATTAATTGTATAGGTATAAAGTAAATTATTGTATCCAAAAAAACAGCATAATTATCTATGATTACTAATTCACAAAAGAAACTTCTTCAAACACCCCGAAATCTTCGCTGTGGTACGACAAGTGTTAGTTACGTTTTCCACTTGATGTAACTGCAAGCTTGCCGCTTATTGGTGCAAAGTATCATGTCTTTGGATTGCAAGTGTTTTATTGTGGTATGTTGTAAGTTTTAGTTTACCTCCGCGCGAGCGTCGTCCGCGAAATAGAAATCACTCCGCGAATAATTCCTAAGCTTTTTAAATCGGTTGACGTTTATGGTCACAGCTATGAGTCATAGCGCTGTTTTATTGCCTGTGTCTATTAAATAAACCGTCTCACAAATGCAATAATAAATCCGACTCATAGATTCTGAGATTAATAAATACTACAAACAAACAGAAATAAAAACAGCCGTATAATAAAAGGGCGAAAATATTATTTTTACAAGGTTTAATTATTTCTTTTATAAATATACAAATTAAAGGAAGAAAATGCTAGAAAAAAGAACAATATATATTTTAAAACTGTTTTAAATATGTATCTTGTAGAAGACGTAGTTGATTCCGATTCAACAAGCTTTGGATGTTTTTTTTTTTCAAAATTTTGGAGTATTTGTACATATCTATCTGTATCTATATGTATATAAATATTCATATTTTTAGTTTAATCTCAACTTACTAATAAGTATATCATAACGATTTTCAGATTTTATTTTGAAAAGAAAAATTGAAGATTTATTTAAAGGTATTTAATACGATAACTTCATATTATACCATATTATATATATTTCCTGTTTCCTATATATATATGATTTATATTTCCTATTTATGAACAAACGCAAAAACAATATTATTAATTCAAAATCCATAAAGCTACATTGTGTGTAGTGAATCTACGTCGTAGCCCTCCGTAGCGCGCTACGAACCCATTACATTGACATAACTCGGGATATAAATAGACAATAGGTTTTTTTAATGCTATTTTTCCCTCTAGTCTGGTCGTCTGATCAAGGGGCCTCGCCCTTTTTTGACATCAATAGGTAATTCACTACTGTGTATTCATTTATTCGAAATGAAACTTGAATTTCATGTTTAAAAACAAACTGTTGTGACATAAATGTATGGAAGTTTTGAACGAGAGGCAGCTTCGTCCATACATGCGCGTAGGTGTATTTTGGCGGGTAGGTACCACGCATGCGCCTCCCGCGGCTGTCCGCAGTCCTGCCACCATTCTTTAGTTGCACACAGACCGTCGCGGTGTGTTGACATGTACTATTCGCGCACAAACGAAAGACCGAATCGCTAGCAGAAAACTACTTGTAAAAGGCTATTTAATCATAAATCCGTGTGTAATACGTACAAAAGGTGAAAAAGGAAGCATTCAGTGTTAAGTGTCTCGAGTCGACGTGATCAGGGAGGCGTGAAACGGTAAACAAATAGGCGCTGTGCTGTAGCGATTTTTGTGAATGAAATTTAAGATGGTGGACGGTGCGCGAGTGTAGAGGCGGCGTCGTTGTCAAGTTTTATGGTTGTCGCAGGCGATGCTTGGTTATTTTCTTTACTTTTTAGCCGTTGCTGGTGGCGTGGTGATGGCGAGGGTGGCGGGTGTGGTGGTGGCGTAGAGTGAGCGCGTGTGCGTGCGATCGAAACCGATGAATGGGATGACGTGGGTAGACTAATGTGTGTTTGATAACTGCACGACTATCTATTCGATAGCTTGCCCCGCTCCTTTTTGATTCTTATTTTTAGATCAGCTATAATGTTTCTGCGGAATTACGTCGATATCGCCAGCTGCTTTGAGAATGAAACCGAAATCACTTAATAAATACTTAAAATTTCTGAATGTTAAAAAAGGATAGACAATACTGAATGACATATTCGTATCCGAACTAAATTATTATTTGTTTTATTAAAACATCGAGTTAATTGTGATTCGAATGCGGATCCGCTAGCATTCGTCAAATTATCCCTTAAACGTTTCATTTAAAAATTCATATTCAGCCGCTTGGTTGGTTGTTATTTCTAAATCGATATTGCAACCTTGTATAAAATAAGGCTATATCAGTATTGTCTTGAAATATCATTTTATAGAAATTGTAATACTCTCATCCGCTTTATTTGTAAGTCGGTTGACCATTTATAACTTAATATAAACGTATAAAATATTCTTCTTCTTCTTATATTAATGTAAGAAGCTTTTATACATAATATTATACTATAATTATTTTTTACTGAAATGTAATGTTACGTAATATCTCTATAAAAGATACGATTCATAGATTTCAATTTTGTAAATACATGAATATTAAGAACATTTTTTTTTCAAATTAGTGATTATTGTTTCAATCAATCGAGATGTAATTGTTTAATGACCTTTACTATTTTCTACGTATGTTTATGTGTGCATGAAACTACATGCATACTACTAGACTGATTTTAATGTAACTCGCGTAGTTTACAGCTTATATAAGTAGAAAATAAAGTCGTGAACTTAACTTCTTTAATTTATTTTTTGATGTAATTACGAGTAGTTTAAGTTTTTCAAATGTTGTTTAGTTTTCATATAATTTTTACGTTATACACTTTGGAAGTTAACTTTACATTAATTAAAAACTCTAGTAGACACTTTTAAATTACCGTCCTTGTTTAAATAGTATAACAAAACCGCAATCTGATTTTATTTGTATATTCGCTTATAACTTCAAAACTTCTGAGTGGTTTTTAATGAGGTTTTCACAATAACCTCGACCATTTTTTTCGGTATACTAATTAGCATAAGTTATCTGAAATCCACGCGAGAATATCTGCAGGGAAAAGATAGTATTTAACACAGTGAAATGTTATATGCAATATCAATAAAATAAATAAAATAATAAAGTTTATGTAATGAAATAATGTAAAAAAAAACATGGTCAATTGTTAGAATATTGTCATTATTTAAACATGCTTGCTTTTGTTATATGTAAATTTTATAGAATTTTAATATTTATTGTTTTATTTTTTTATTTTTAGGTACCTTCCATCCAGTATCTCATCTGCAAAATTAAAGCTATGAAAAAACAGTCCTAGACGAAATCCAACATCATAGTTTTTAAACAATTTTTTTGGTATCAAGACATTGTTACAAATGAACATGCTTAAGAATAGAACCTGCATCAAGCTATGACCATATCGTCAAACGATCAAGACGCCATCAACAGAATATGATAAAGGTATGTATATAGAGCTCGTACGAAATGTATGTATGTATTATTGAAGCAGTTTTACATTACTAGAAAAAAATTCGTCGTATATTATAATATGTATGTTTATTTATATATATATATATATATATATATATATATATATATATATATATATACCTATATATATATATATATATATATATATATATATATATATATATATATATAAACCGCAATTAAGCCCAGACCTGTCTAGAATAGTGAGATTGCCAAGAACTGGAAAATGTAAATCTTTTATACTCGACGGTTTGGACAAGACAGTTGTTTGCTTGTGAGACTTAGGCACATTTAAAGTGATTTTTGGAATTCGATACTTAATAGAGGTTGACAAAAAATCTTAAATTATTGAATGATAATTGTATATTTCAAAGATAACAATTAAATATCTATTTTAGTGTTTGGAAATAAAATAATGTGGTATATAGATATAACAGTTATTGCCTCATTCCTACGCATTTTTACGTAAATCGGTTTATATTCTGTCACATAGGTTGCTATGTAATATTATTATCCTATTTGTAATCTACGTTTGACTTGTTACGTTTTTAAAAGAAAAAACTAGAATATTGTACCTGTAAGTCTTTAAATGCTGTGGAATAAAAGTGATTTGTAAATTAGGAATTCAATAAGAAGTATAATTGGTGTTTAATATGTCAAGATAATCCACAATGGATTAGTTGATTGATATACTCATGATTTCTCTTCAACACCGATCACAGATAAGTGCATAATTAAAAGCACGTAAATCCATCCCAAATTAAATCTACCTTTCAATTAGACTCAGGTATTTTTACTATTAAGACATATCTGATATATTTTGTTAAAGTCACGTAAAAATCCCTTGTAAACACCACTATGAATACACTTATGTTCTATGTTAAGCTACGTGTCTATATTTACCATTTTTATATACGAATTATATTAAGAAGAGCTGGCACGAAACGCATATGACATTGTTTGTGTATTAATAGTGTGTTTTTTGGAACGCTGGTAAGAAAGACCAAGACCCTTTACAAGCTAATAATTTATAATCGGTACCGCACGAATCTCAGTGTAAGCTAGCACAACGGGTGAATAAGAGTGTGGGTGAAGTCGTTCTGCTCATAGAGTGAACCTCTGTCTTCCTACTGTCGCCCACAACCTACTACTAGAGCTGCATGTGGATCTATATTCTCTCACAGATGCTATTTATATTATATAACTTTATATAGGCTATTTGTTATTCTCACACTATAGCTAAATAAAAAAAGAACGAAGAGAGAAAACTGTGAGGAGAAAAAAACTAAACTTGGTTGAAACGGTGATTTAAAATGGGCTGTAAAGATCCCTCTACTGGGCAGAGGCCGGTTTTACTTGTATAAAGGAGAAAATATGAACCTCAAAGCGCCTCGCTACTCCTCTGCGGGTTGAAAGGTATACGTGTCCGATAATTCCTTCCGAAACATATAAGTCCCCACTTTTTTCTTTAAAACCGAATACAATAAAAATTTAAAACTTAACATTTAAAAATTTCCTGTATCTGATTTCTGGCATATTCTGATATTTCGACTGTCCCTACGTACAGTATCGAAACTGAAAATTTGCGATTTTTTTTATTGCACTAAGAAACTCCTTTTTATATATGTTTTTATAAAAAAAAGAGAATAAGCTAAAAAAATACATATTAGACCACATTTTTCATGAGTATAATATCGATACTTAACAAATAAATAACAATTTTGTACACAAAATTAACTTAAAAGTGCTCTCCTGTAAAGTACCTTTTTTCAGTTTCGATAGTATACGTAGGGACAGTCGATTTATTTGCGTTTTTTGCCAACGAACAACTTTGAGTCATCTTGGAGTTGTTTTTGACCACCTCTAAAACTGTTTTTGGCATTCATTCCGACATATTACCATCTAAGTTAAGAACTACATCACAAATATTTTTATATAATAAAACAAAATTATTAAGGGTTGATGCATGATACATATTTACTAAAATAGTTATACCTAACATCAATAAAATACGATTTAACTAATATAAACGAGAAGCTTAATCTGTATTTACATAATATTACATAATTTTTTAAAATAAGCATAAATCTCTGTAAATTCTTACTTTCCTATGTAAATTCATTCTCTATTAAAAAAAACCTATATAGACATCAACCAGTCCGATTTAAATCCATTAATTACGGCACACACGTCACTCCTATACACTTATAACGTCATGTGCAATACTCACGTCGAATAACGTTAAATATTACCGATATTTATTTCTGACCAATATAGTATTATAAAATAGAACTCATAAAGAAAAATTTCATTATAAAAAACTTGTATCGACGTGTTTCATTAATTTCGACTTATATTAATTAAACTCTACGCTTGCTAGGAATTTGCGTCTTTGCTACGAAAATGCTACGCTCTAACTACGACTTTTTTCCTTTGCGGGTGATGTTAATGTGCTACGCGTTTACAAGGATTTAAACTTTGTATATTTAGCGTCTTTTTATCGTATATTTAAACTCGGAAATATGCTTTTTTTATAAAATATTTTATTAAAGGTAAATTTCCAGTTGTTTCATTTAACAGACATATTTTATATGAGAACATTACCATCTTCATCCTATGTCGATATTCTCCTTGACGGAATGATGAGTTACTATCAATATTTAAGGAGAATACTCGGTACATGATTCTTATTCAAATATTGTAAAAAAAAAAGGTAAATATTAATAAACTTTTAAGTAAAGTTATACTCAACAATTATCTAATTATTTACGCGTCGTCTGGAGATCCTAGCAGCTAGGATAGCAGGATAAATAAGCATGATCCAGTCCCCCTTAATACTTTAATCCTGGCTGACAAATTTGTTGACTAGGAAAATGATATCAACTTTGGCAATTTTCGGTGTGAACAAGCGGCACAGTACAATGCGTGTGCACGTGCCGCCAGTATTACTGGAAAAGTCAACGCTTCATTTATTTGAATTGAAATTCATGAAAATTTGGTCGAAAATTAAGTACCTATTTTTTTTAAATAGTTCGAATGAGAATCATGTACCAAGTATTCTCCTTAAATAATGGTAGTGACACACCAGTCACTCTGTATATGAAAGAAGAGAGAGAAACAAAACATATTGAGAGCACAAAAGGCGATAAAAAAAGCTATCAACATTTCCAGACACTTTTTGGACATACAAATATGTGACTAGAAATCATGAAGATAATTACGAGGATGATAATGAGTCCTCTTATCCTTTGTTTTTAAGAAAAATATTTTGTCATGTGTGTCCCACATTCTACATTATTTTAGAGGAGTGAATAAATATGAGTATTCCTAAGTAGAAGTAGGCGGTGATTGTTGAACATCTACTGCCAAAAACATTTTACAACTCACTTCACTTATCTGTGAGATTTAAGATAAATATTGATTTAAAAAAAAAACTACTGTATTATGTAACTATTATATGCTTTGCGAATTACAATAAATAAACTCTTCACGCTCAACATCCCCCAGTAGGATAAAAATTCTTTGTCGGGGTTACGAATACACACGCATTACAATCACAAGCACCCAGATCATGACAAATATCTGTATGGCATATTCAAACATTTGTCATGTATGGGAATCGAACCCGCGACCGCTAGTCATCAGCCGTTGCTGTGCAACTGCGCCAACGCGTCGTCAAAACGCCTTAAGTATGTCTTTGTCATTAATTTTTGTAATTTATTATTTTAGGCCTAGCCGTGCCAAAATGATGTACAGACACTTGTCGACGTAAAGTCTGGGAGGAATGCCAAATTCGCGAACAAGTCAATGGCTCACTTTGCGTTTGGAATACTATTTGATAAATTGTTATTTTTAACCAGAGAAATAAATTATCTTATAGTATTGTTGAATCATAAAAGAAACTACAATATAATAATTCCTATACTTCATATGACTTTATATTATTATGTAAGCACTGAAATGCTCGATACATACTATACTCGATACTACTTAATAGATTTTGTTCTCGGCTTCACATATCGACGGATTTCTTTATCTTTTTATAATACATTAAGCCTAAATTAACCTGACGACCGTTCTGGTGTAGTGGTGCGAGTAGTCGCTTCACAGCGGCGGTCGCAGGTTCGATTCCGGCTCGGGACTTTGTTTCCGGTCTAGGTGTTTATCCTAGTAGGTCTATCCACCGTGCCTCAGAAAGCACGTAAAGCCATCGATCCCAGTAGTTACCATGGATACCTAATAACAATCGTTACTTATAGGTAAATTATCCACCAACCCGTAGTGGAGCAGCGTTGTGAATGAATCTCCAACGCTCATACTATAGTGAGAAGAGGCCTTTGCCCAGCAATAGGACGTTTACAGGCTGATTCAGTTCAGTAATTTAACCGAGTATTCATTTCTTACGCGTTATATATTTAATAATAAAATAAAGTTAAATTTGTTTATTTGAACGCACTTGTCCTTAAGACACGCAAGTCCGACATGAAAAATTATTATTGTTTGATATGTTTAGAAAAAAAATTATAATCTAAAACATACTACGACTTCTTGAAGCAGGGCAGTGACCAAAATTAGCCAATCTCAACTTGCCTGAAACTATGAGGGACCTCTAATGAGAACTACAAGACTCCTTACGTCGTGTTGTATATTGTGAATATCATTTATGCGTTAGTCAGTTAATTATGAGCGCAAAAACTTTTACCAAAATATGTCACCATGAAGTGAACAATCACTGTTCTGTGTTATGCCCTGCTACTGGGTTCATAGTACGATATATAAATGTGCTGTGTACAAACTTATATGTGTATCTTGCGGGAGGACTATGTTCAGCAGTAGACATCCAATGGCTGATATGATGATGATGATGATGATGATGATGATGATGATGATGATGATGATGATGGTGGTGGTGATGATGATGATGATGACGACGACGATGATGATGACATTACACACACACATCAGCGATTCGGCTAAATGTACATTTGAATTATTTTTCTATAAAATGCTTTCTGTTAAGAGTGACATTAACAAAACAAGGGTTTAATGAGTTTCATTTAAATTATTTTTCTAATTATCACTACATATTATAAAACAAAGTCCTCCGCCGCGTCTGTCTGTCTGTCTGTCTTTTCGGGATAAACTCAAAAACTACTGCACGGATTTTAATGTGGTTTTCACCAATAGAGAGAGTGATTCATGAGGAAGGTTTAGGTACATATACATACCCCGGGTGCAGCCAGGGCGGGCTCCTGGTTTTATATATACATTAAAGTACACACACAATAAATAATATAATATAAATTTATATATAAATAATAATTGTATTAATCATGTCCCCTTGAAATGGTTGCAAGAATGCTAGTAGCATGTCCCCATTAATTAATAAATAATAATAAATATTAACCAACAATCACACCACGTTAACCTAGCCCCGTGCTAAGTTCGTAAGAACTTGTGTTACAGGTACTAGGAACGGAAATAAATTTAAGATATAAATACATATATACATAAATACACATCCATGACCCGGCGCAGACATCTATATTCGTCATACAGATTATCTGCACCTGGCGGGATTCGAACCCGCGACCGCTGCGTATAGTGTCCAGTTGTCGGACCACTCGACCAGCCAGCCATCATTTTAATATAATTTTCGATGAATTTCGATTTTCTGAGCGATTGAACCAGCCTTCTTGTCACTAGTAGAGGCTATAAGACTACCGACTAGTAACTATGATTATGAAACGTTTGAGTCTCATAAATTTTTAAAGAAAAGGAAAAAATGGGATTACAGAAGTGGTGAAACCAGCTCTTTTATTGGTTTCATTAAGGAATCAAGACAAGACAAGAACCTACGCTCTAACCTAAGCGTCCCTGAAATTTTGTACATTGCATGTAGTCCGAAAGAATAAACCTGCTTTCGTGAAGAATGTGCACAAAACACGTGGGAGTCGAAGACCTACAGTATTACGAAAACTATCGTTACCTGAAGATTTCCTTGATTTTTTGACTGCATTGCGTTTAACAAATGAACTAACTCTTTATTTGATTATATTGGAAGCCGTACCACGTTTTTATTACTTTTAAGATTTTGCACCAAGATTTTATGTGTAATGTGAACTAAAATCGTATACCAATTTTTATAATTTAATAACTTCCTAACTCAGAATAAACTAATTCCGAAATATCAGTCAGGACACTTTAACTTACTGTTTTCTATTGCCTGTGTAAAAATGCAAAATTAAAGACACATATATGAAAAAAAAAAAATATTGTAAACAACTTACTTATTGAATATAAAATATAAAAACTAAGCTATAATAAGTTAACCTATACGACAATAGTTGTAACTATTAATAGAAACACTTATTTTCGACTTAGCTCACTACCGCAGTACGCGGTCGATCGAAATGTGAAGATAACGACCATTAATGTACAAACCATATAACAAACTAGGCGACCCTTACGGTTTCACCTCTGTTAACATTAATGACCACTGTTCCGTTACTGTACGTCATACGGTAATGTTTTCTAGCCTATATTACTCCTGGGAAATGTGTATTTCTGTAAAATGAATAATTTAAAAAAAGTTTCATATCATATCGATAACAAGAACGAACCTTTCTTATATATTAAACAAGTGAACAGTCCAGTCATTATTGGTTTTTAGGGTTCCATAGCCAAATGGCAAAAAACGGACCCGTTATGGATTCGTCATATCTGTCTGTCTGTCCGTCCGTATGTTACAGCCACTTTTTTCCGAAACTATAAGAATTAAACTGTGGAAACTTGGTAAGTAGACGTATTCTGTGAACCGCATTAAGATTTTCACACAAAAATAGAAAAAAAAAACAATAAGTTTTGGGGGTGTATACGTGTGGGGTATCTATGGATAGGTCTTCAAAAATTATGTTGAGGTTTCTAATATCATTTTTTTTCTCAACTGAATAGTTTGCGCGAGAGACACTTCCAAAGTGGTAAAATGTGTGTGTGTCCCCCTTCTAACTTCTAAAATAAGAGATTGATAAAAGTAAAAAAAATGTATATGATATACATTACCATGCAAACTTCCACCGAAAATTGGTTTGAACGAGGACTAGTAAGTAGTTTTTTTTTTTTTTAATAGGTCATAAATCGTAAACCGCAATTTACCTTTCATTCGATCAACTCAAATATAAAACAACGAACTACAAGAACTTTTATATGATGTTACTTGTTGCTACGGAACCCTTCATGGGCTAGTCCGACTCGCACTTGGCCGCTTTTTTAAGGTACAGCAATGTAGCAACTACTGTTTTAGTGGACAAGTAGAGGAATACTAGTTTTTGGCATATGACTTCTTTTTGGTGTTTTAACGAAGCTGTCAAAAGTGGACGTTTATCTGAATGCCGCTGAACTCATTATTATTATTTTTTTACGTTAATAATTTTACGAATCTTTATGTTATTTAAAATTCGTTGTTTCTCTTTTTAACACATTTCGGTAATTTTCAAGCTTCTCCTTCTGGTCTCTTTGAAGTAAAACATAAAGATAAACAAAAGTCAAACAAGATTGCCGCTCTTATATATTTTTTTACAATGAGCTTAAAATTATGTTTCACATCATTATCTATCAAATGTTTGTTTATTTATTTTTTCATAATAATATAAAAGTGAAACTGAGTGTATTCATTAGTATTTAACATAATAACGTCCTTGACGTATTCCTGCAGTAATTCATAGCGGGACAGGAGACATCGCGGGCTAGTCACATTTCCACCGACTCTGCCTATAACCTTCAAGTTCAAATTGATTGGACCCTAATCCACAATTTCTATTCACACAAACATATTCCTTTACTATTTTATAATATAATTAACTGTAACCATACTAGGGCACTGATCACGACTTAAATTGACGGGTTAAACAGAATTTGCTAAATAATCTTAAATTAAAGATTTGTCGCTCAATAATTTTGTCTATCGTTAATATTATAAAGACAAAATTTATTTAGCTTTCATATTTTATATATTAAAATTTATGATATCCAAGTGTAGCTTATATTTATGATAAATCCATAAATTTAAGAGATTATAAAATTAAATATGATTTAACATAATTTATAAGATTCTCCTTATTCTACTGAACGTAAAATAGGAGTGATAAAAAATAAGTAAAGTAATAATCAATAGTATTGATATTAATATTTATTAAGATTCTTTTGTTTTCAGTCACTATTCCTGCGACAGGATATGACGTCATCGTCAAATAATGATAATTGTATTATATCATAATGAAACCATGGCGTATAAAATGCTAATTTAATATTCCTTCAATTTGACGCTCGTATAAAGTAAAAACGTCACTTAGTTTCCTTGAATCATAGACAAATAAATCTTTTTGCAATATTATTTTTATAGAATGAATGTTGGTAGTTTTTTTGAGATCGACAAATCCTCAAACCGTTAATTTGTGTAGTATTAACAAAAGTTCCAATAATGCAATTGATTTCCGGTTAAGGTAGATATTTGTATCTATAATATTCTTTAGTTTCCCCACCGCACCTTGTAAAGCTCGTAAAGAAGTCGTTTCCAGGTTTTATGTAGTTATTCACCAACATACAGCATAGGAAGTGTCGATCGAACTCTTTTTCTGTATAGGAAAGGCGGCTTATGCCTAGTAGTGGGATATTTACAGGCTATTTCTCTTCCGTTCAGCTGTACTGTACTGCATTAAATATTTCACTTCGACGCTATGTAACATTTCACGATAATCGATTTCATACAATTTATCTAGTGCATATAAATCTTTAAGTAATTACTGTTGGGCGCGTGCCCAAGCAGTTGGCGACAGGTTCGCCGCAAATATGTTTCTTATGTCCGAACTTGCACTGAACAGAAAATGTTACTTTGGATCTAGTTTCCTTATATTGAAATAAAACTACAACTTATGGTTCAAGTTTTTCCGTCGAGAATTTTTTTCGGTCTATAATAAAACCTCAACTTGAAAATATGAATGTTTTGTTTCTATTACAGCTTATAGCTCCTTCAAACCTACAATCCAGACATTTTTAAATTGCCTGAAGAAACCTTCACTGACTTTCGTCGGAGTTGTTTTAATTCTGCGCCTTTGAACATTTCTTAAAATAGCTCAAATGGAAAATTACAAAAACCACTATTATATGAAGCGAAAAATATATTCATTCGACACTTTTTGGCGCTTCAAAGAGTTTTCATTCGTCTCGTTTGACAACTACCTCGAAAAAACGTAGGAAATAGGCAACGTGAGTGACTAAATACGAATATTACCTCACATGGATTCTGTTTCTAAATGTTTATTTGAATTCAACGCATTGCAATATTTTCTTTTTCGAAAATTCTATTCAAAAACCTGAGTTTAAGATATTATAGATTAAACTGTTTTTATTAACTGCTCATTAAATATCCAGTAGCACAAAAATGTATTATATCCCTCAGTTCTTTCTATTATAACTTTCCATTTCACATCGATTTATGACCGCGGAGGTAAGCAACCATGTGATGGCTATCAAATATGATGCTACTGGTAGTGAGAACTTAATTCGACGTATGATACTATTATCTCTTCATTCTGTTCTTCCTATCATGTGTCACATCTTTAACTTCTCTTTTTCCTTCAATGTTTTTCCTGATGTCTGGTGTCATTAGTTATTCCTATTCCAAAAATATCCAAATTCCAACATTTTCACACTATCGATCAACACTATCGATCAATCTCTATACTTTCTTTCCTATCTAAAGTTTTTGAACGTATTTTACACAAACAATTATATTCACATTTACATCAACAATCCCCTATCCCCTTTCCAGTCCGGCTTCCGTTCCGTCACGCACACACAAGTCACAGTACAGTCACAGTACTCGATAAATTCTGCGATGATATTAGATACGGAATTGACAACCAACATATTACAATCATTGCCCTGTTAGACTTCTCTAACTCATACAATACAGTAGTACAATATTTCCTCGAATGTTACAGAATGTTTCTATTCCTATTTATATTAGACGGCCGGCTGGTCGAGTGGTCAGGCAACTGGACACTTTACGCAGCGGTCGCGGGTTCGAATCCCGTCAGGTGCAGATAATTTGTATGACGAATATAGATGTCTGCACCGGGTCATGGATGTGTATTTATGTATATATGTATTTATATCCGTTCCTAGTACCTGTAACACCAGATCTTACGAACTTAGCACGGGGCTAGGTTAACGTGGTGTGATTGTTGGTTAATATTTATTATTTATTATTTATTATTTATTATTTATTATTTATTATTTATTATTTATTATTTATTATTTATTATTTATTATTTATTATTTATTATTTATTATTTATTATTTATTATTTATTATTTATTATTTATTATTTATTATTTATTATTTATTATTTATTATTTATTATTTATTATTTATTATTTATTATTTATTATTTATTATTTATTATTTATTATTTATTATTTATTATTTATTATTTATTATTTATTATTTATTATTTATTATTTATTATTTATTATTTATTATTTATTATTTATTATTTATTATTTATTATTTATTATTTATTATTTATTATTTATTTTTTATTTTTTATTATTTATTTTTTATTATTTATTATTTATTATTTATTATTTATTATTTATTTTTTATTATTTATTATTTATTATTTATTATTTATTATTTATTATTTATTATTTATTATTTATTATTTATTATTTATTATTTATTATTTATTTTTTATTTTTTATTATTTATTTTTTATTATTTATTATTTATTATTTATTATTTATTATTTATTTTTTATTATTTATTATTTATTATTTATTATTTATTATTTATTATTTATTATTTATTATTTATTATTTATTATTTATTATTTATTATTTATTATTTATTATTTATTATTTATTATTTATTATTTATTATTTATTATTTATTATTTATTATTTATTATTTATTATTTATTATTTATTATTTATTATTTATTATTTAAAATTTATTATTTATTATTTATTATTTATTATTTATTATTTATTATTTATTATTTATTATTTATTATTTATTATTTATTATTTATTATTTATTATTTATTATTTATTATTTATTATTTATTATTTATTATTTATTATTTATTATTTATTATTTATTATTTATTATTTATTATTTATTATTTATTATTTATTATTTATTATTTATTATTTATTATTTATTATTTATTATTTATTATTTATTATTTATTATTTATTATTTATTATTTATTATTTATTATTTATTATTTATTATTTATTATTTATTATTTATTATTTATTATTTATTATTTATTATTTATTATTTATTATTTATTATTTATTATTTATTATTTATTATTTATTATTTATTATTTATTATTTATTATTTATTATTTATTATTTATTATTTATTATTTATATGACCGCAAGAAAATCATAAAAAACGTCCTTTCACCCATCATACCTCAGTGACTGAGGTCGAAGGTCTTCGACCAATGTGTGTTACCAGTCAGGGGCGTGCGCTCCTTGCAGGCAGAAATGCAGTGCTTTACTTGCCATTCACAGATATTTTAATAAAACGTTCGTACATTTTAGATGACTTTATCTATGATGATGAATAAACAAAATATAATAACTTAAAAACGCCTAATATTTTATAAATAGCACCTATTTTCAAGCACACAAACATTATCTTTGCCATGCGTTTGGTGACAGGCAAACGGCGCTGCAAAATATTGTACTTAATCAACCAAGTCATGCCGTCGCGTCCCGCAGGAGATTTGTTCGCATGTGTATAGAAATTTTGGTGTCCGTACACAGTTCGCAAACGCACACACCTATGAATATCGAAAGTCGGACCAGCCGCGACTCCTGCGGCAGGCTATAGTCTAAGATCCGAACCTAAGTCGACCTTCACCGGTGTGATAATAGATTGAGACCTATTTTATAATAAATTTAGTCTATTAAAAAATGTATTAAAAATGGGTTTACTGGAATAATCCTGGACAGGATATTTTTAATTAATTATTAAAAAATCATTTATGTAATATTTTTATTAATATTTATATATTATATTATTAATATTTATATATTATATTATTAATATTTATTTATTATATAAATAATTATAAAAAAATCATGCATGTAAATTTGAAGTATTTTTCATACTTCAAGTCTATTGTTAAAAAAAAAATATTTTCTTGATATTGCAAAATTAAAACACAAATATTTTTTTTATAATTAATTAAAAATATCCTGTCCAGGATTATTCCAGTAAACCCATTTTTAATAGATTTTTAATATACTTTTATTATAAAATTGGTCTCAATCTATTATCACACCGGTGAAGGTCGACTTAGGTTCGGATCTTAGACTACTATGAAAGTTCGGCCGCTGTCGGGAGTATTCGGAAATGTTAGTTACCTATAATCCGAGTAACCAATGTAATGTTTAATTGTGTTTCGTGGGGGCCATTTTGCTTTTTTTATGTGATAAGCATTGTTTACTATTTTATTTGCGCCAGTATATTTATAGTTTTCTTAGAAGATTTTTCATTTTAACATTTGAAAGTGTGTACATTTAACAGTTTATTACTGAGTTTCTATAATAATTGTAGTGATTTGCTTTTACTAGTGCGTTTTTCGTTTGTTTTTAAATGTTATTTGATTGTAAGGTTTGTGTTGAAAATGTGTGTTTATTAAAAATTAAAAATACCTAACAAGTTCTCACAAATTGTCATTCAGTGAAAAGATTCAAATTGTGTCTAAAGGTAGGTACAACAATTAAACCAGCAAAAAAAGGAATGTAACTCGAAAGTTTCATGTTATATAACTATAATATAATATTAATAAAAATGTTAATAAAATAAAAGTTATGAAACGTACAACTAGCTGTGTGGTTATGTAGACACGATTAAATTATATTGTTTTCCTTGCAAATTGTTTAGTAATTCTAGTACGGTGTGGACTGATTCGGGATATTCAGATTTAAATTTCTATTCCGCGGCAAAGAAGCATGATCATACAAAAAAACATCTGATCCAACAGAGATCCGTCGCGTGGCTGTGGCTATGCTAAAAATCTATAAAAGAATAAGTTTTTGTGACCGAGTACTCCGCCGCATACCCAGTGTCATAATCCTGTGCACGCCGCTGTTACCAGTGATGACATACGGGTCTGAGACGTGGTCTCTGACTATGGGCTTTTTAAATAAGCTCCAAGTCGCACAGCGTGCAATGGAGAGGACTATGCTTGGTATTTCTCTGCGAGATCGAATCAGAAATTATGAGATCCGCAGACGAGCGAAGGTTGCTGATATAGCCCAATGGATTTGCAAACTAAAGTAGCAGTGGGCAGGGCACATAGCTCGTAGAACTGACGGCCGATGGAGCAGAAAAGTTCCCGAGTGGAGACCACGTATCGGCAAGCGCAGCATCGCAGGACCGTCCGCGAGATGGACAGACGACTTAAGGAGAGTCGCCAGAAGCCATTAGATGAAGGCTGATTTGAACCGGTCGCTCTGGAGATCGATGGAGGAGGCTTACGTTCAGTATTGGACATCCAATGGCTGATATTATGATGATGATGATGAAGCAATTAATTAGGCTGCATAGGAAGCAATCTTCAGTTTTTCCTATAAGTGCTGGAGTCGTCATGAGTGCTTTTTCATTTGCTTTGTTTTTGTCCATTTTCATCACTATCACTCAACACTTAACATCATTTTATCATCTTTACGCTGATGACTTTCAGATTTATAAGACAACAACTGTTAATAATGTTAGGCTATTGACGATATATATTCCGATCTAACAGTTCAGTACCTGGAGTAAAGCATTTGAGTGGTCTGTAATCCTAAGTCTCAAGTATGTTTTTTCGGTAACACAAAACAATTAAACAAAATTGTCTTTCCTCTTCTTCCTTCAATTTTACTTGATATTGTTTGTTCAGAGTATTGTAAATCGGTAAAGAGCTTAGGTATCGTGATGGATGTACTATAGGCGGACTAAGAAAGTAGAAAAATCTGTTACCAAAAAATAAAGTATTTCTAGCTCACACTCTTCTCCTGCCTATACTCGTTTATGCTGATTCCTGTAACCTGAACTTAACTAAGCAATTAATTAATAAGCTCGAGCGCCTGCAATCTTAAAATAAGATTTATTTTCGGTCTGAGAAAGTACGATCACATTTCGTATTACCAAACACAACTTAAATGGTTAACAATACGACTACGACGTCATTTACACACTCTCTCGCTTCCTTACAATCCTGATATTACTCCATATCTCAAGGAACGATTTAGGTTCTTGGGCTCGAACTCTTTACTCACATATCATCTTCGGTCCCGTATCATCATCTGTCCGAGATGTCTATGAGTCTAACGCCATGTTACAGTGAATCTTTCACTGTAAAGACAGTGAAACTTTGGAATGCGCTACCTGGTGATGTTAGACGATCTCAATCAGCCGAAATATTTAAACGTCGTGTTAAACAGTATTATCTAACACAAAATGCATGGTCTATTCACGGCTATATGCTATGCTATATAATTTAATGTTAAGGATTTATTTATTGATATAGGTGTATGTATATATATATATATATATATATATATATATATATATATATATATATATATATATATACATACTTATATATTATTATATATTAGATATTTTATTTATGTAATATAGTAAGATAGTAGTACTTTATGCATGCAGAAATCGCTCTCCGCGATAAGGCCGCCATTGCACATTTGCTGAAAATCTTTTGCAATGTTCTAATTCAATAATGTGTCTGTAATTGTAGTTGTACCTA
Source organism: Euphydryas editha (assembly GCA_036937285.1). NCBI lineage: Eukaryota > Metazoa > Arthropoda > Insecta > Lepidoptera > Nymphalidae > Euphydryas > Euphydryas editha. The sequence continues at coordinate 10,246,151 of JAUPFZ010000018.1, forward strand.
GTATTTTGTAGTGATTCAAAAGTCCTTGCTCCCAAGGCATGGTGCAAGCATAATGTGCCTCTTGTTATTCTTCCCTTGCTTGGAAATGCTAGTCCTTTAAAAATAAGGTTAAGAGTGTATACGACATAAAATCTTTTTATATTTTTACCATGACTATATAAATTAGTTACAGGTAGTAATGATATTTATGACTTAAATCTGTTGTATTGTTTTCTTTTAAAGAAGTGTTAACAAGTGTAATGTAAAAAAGTAATAGTCGCCTTAACGACGGCGGTCGCGGGTTCGATTCTCTTTCCCGGTATGGGTATGTGATCCTCGGTCCTTGAAGGTCTCCCCATTGTACCTCAGAGAGCATGTAAAGCCGCTGGTCCCAGTTGTTATCATAGCCGCTAGAGTGTCCGGGCAATGACCTTTTAGTTTACCAACTGCACAAAACTGCCCAACGCCTCACGTTTGTTACGTAATTTCTCCCCGGTGATATTGTAATATACGTTAATGAACCTGTAGTTGACAGGTGTACTTCGCGTACTAATGCCCGTGTCGAAAAAAAGTTGAAATGGGCAATAGAGCCATGACGACAATTACTTGACACGGGCGCTTGCGGTTATTGCGGTTAGTTTGTAAACTCTTGTCAACTAGTAGTCGACACGGGCAGTGGAGATAATGATAGAGAAAATATCCGCCAACAGCTGACAACTGATTCAGTTCAGTTCATAATTAAATTAACATTTAAAAAATACTAAATGTTAGTATTAGGTTTCTAAGTAGAATTAGCTTCCAAACAATATTTTTATCTGATTTTATCTATCTATATATATAGATATTATATATCTATTCTATCTGTGTGAACAATTTAAATCCTTGTCTCATTGACGATACTAATACTTGAAGAACTGGTTCATTATCTCCTAAATAATCGGAATTGTGATGTAATAGAAACACGCTGACAGCATCTTTATACACTTTCGGTCGGTATGTCGACAGCATATTTATCTTTGTACACTGTCTTATTTTGTACAGTAATTATTATCGAACTTTGGTTTGTGTACATAAATTTAATGAATGACTGCAAAAAAAGGTGAAATATTGGTATTGGTTGTGGGCTCAATTTTCCGCATTTAGACTCGCTTCTGGTCCATTATGCGTGAAAGAAGACTGGCTAATTCAGCCAGCCAAGCTCCTTCCAGAAGCTCAGAAGCCTCCTGGGGCGTTCGCAGGCTTCTCGGAGCGTCCTTATTTCTTTAAGGATATTTGCCCAGTGTGTGGCCACTCCCTCGCATTCCAGGATCACGTGGGCGGCTGTTTCTTCAGCAACTAAACATCCCCGGCAAAGAGGACTGTCCGTTGCATTTATAATGAAAAGTTGGTGGTTGAGTGCCATATGGCCGGTAATCGTACCAACAACTATTCTGATGTCCATACGGTTCAGATTGAGTAGTCGACTCGACAGGTGTGGTGATACTTCCGCGAGTACCATTTTGGACTGTCTGCACCCGTTTTGGTCTGCCCAACGGGCATTATGAGTTTCACGCGTACGTTGCCTTACCCACGAGCACAGTTGTCTAAATGGTAGCGGCAGTAGAATAGTTGGGCCAGCCACCTTTGTATTAGACCCTTGTCTCGCTAGTTCATCGACGGCGTCGTTACCGTGTGATTCGCTATGTCCTTTAATCCATTGGAGGATTACCCCATTAAATGAGGCTAATCTTTCCAATGTTTGGTGACATTCGTAAATAAGACTAGAGTTAGTCGAAGAATTCTCTAGTGCTTTAAGTACGGCCATGCTGTCCGACAGAATACGGATATTATAATCCTTAATGTCTTTCGACAGGACGGCGGTAGCTGCATAAGTTATAGCAACACACTCACATTGAAATATGGAGCTGTGTTGGCCTAGCGTTATTGACAGTTTGATGTTGAGATCTTGTGAGTACACACCGGCACCGGTGCCAGACCCCATTTTGGAGCCATCCGTATAAATGCGGACTTCCCGTGTGCCGGACTGATCTCTTTCGGTCTCACATAGTTGTATTTGGTAATTCCTTTCGAAAATATGTTGTTTGGGAATCCTGTCACACGGAGCCGCAATTAGCGGCTCATAGCTCGTAAGGCTATTCCATAGTTTATTGTGTGGACCTTCCTGGTTGCACCACAGGCCCAAGTGTTTCAGCCTGATAGCTGACATGGCTGCTTCCTGCTGTATAAACAGATCGAGCGGTGCCAGATCAAGCATAACCTCAAGGGCTGCTGTGGGGGTAGTACGCATACAGCCAGTGATCGCAGAGCATGCTATTCTCTGGAACCGCTGTAGCTTGTTTTTAACGGTGGTAAGTTCCGTTTTCTGCCACCAGATTACCGCACCGTAGGTGATTATAGGCCTAACGATGGTTTTGTAGAGCCATAAGGTAATTTTAGGTGATATGCCCCAGCTTTTGCCGAGCAGCCGTTTGCATTGGCAGAGAATTATGCTAGAATTAAGGTGAAATATTGTATTTACGAGTATATACGTGCGTCATTACTTTTTTTCAATGACTTGTGTACCTTATGGTTTCTCCTGCGTTGACTTTCACTGCTTGATTAATTAGTTGGCATTTACCGTCACTGCTTCGAATGTTGATATAATATTTAATAGACTATGTCTATCTGAAGAGCCTAGCCCTAGATATTTAGATAAGAAACGTTAACAAAATATCAGACAGTTGTGACTCGCAACTTGCGAGTACCAATCCGGTCGGTCCGTCCAATCGGTCGGTTACCAGTGACTTTTTAAATGCTTTTGCGTAAAAAATATTTTCGTGCTTGTTATAAAAGAAAACATCGTGACAATAAGACCTGCACGTTTCGAAAGAAATTTTGAGATATGCATACTTTTTTTTTGTATCGCAGGGGCACCCATTTATGGGTGATATCCAAGACTTCTTCTTCTCTCTTTGTAGAATATAATTTAAAAACATAAAGTACTTTAGTCCTACCCAAACATATAAATTAACTTTGTTCTTAATTATTCAAGTCTATTAAAACATTTTGGCTGTATCATGTGCTATTGAATATCATTTAAGTAAATAACAAATGATAATCACTTGAAGTTCATTGATAGGGAGTCGTCACAATATCTTTACTAAAAATAGTCCACATTTATAAATAATGTCAATTGATTGACGGGTATTCACCATAATGGCATCCAATACTTATGTAACGATGGAAGCCTATAATTCAACCTCGATCTTAAAATTTTCAAGATCGAAGGTAATTTCGCTTTTGTGGTTTATTTAGTTAACTATTTATTTTTTACGGTTTCGTCTCTAGATTATTCTTTGTAGATTTATTTGCTAGTTTGTTCATCTTATTTTTCAACTGCAATTATTGCATTGAATAGATAATAAAGAATATTATGAGTTTCAATGAGATAATTATATAGAGCACCGTGCATACATGTATGCACGGTGCATAATTTGAATGAGATTCATGTACCGAGTATTCTCCTTAAATATTGATAGTGACTCACCATTCACTCTGTATATATATATATATATATATATATATATATATATATATATATATATATATATATATATATATATATATATATATATATATATATATATATATATATAATTATATATATATATATATATATATATATAATTATCATTTTTTATAAGTTATTTATGCAACTGTTGTATTATAATAAGGGGTATTAAAATACGAATGTGGGTTTATCACACATAATAGGATCACATGAGTGTTTTAATACCTAATTATCAACAGACATTGCATACAAGACTTTATCTACACGCATCATATAAATCCTACAAAAGATTCTGAAACAGCTTACTGCTAAAATTAAAACAGCCAGTCCTAGTAATTTAATATCATCCATTACTGAGTACATACAAATAAACTAAGTATTAATGAAAGAATTATTTATTGTAATAGTAATTAACATTTTTTATAGTGCAATTATTAAAATTCTGGTAGTGAAACGCGCGTGAATGTCAATGTTCTTTTTTTGAAATTCATACAAATATTCTTTTTTTGAAACTCATACAGATATTCTTTTTTATGAAATTCATACAGATATCACGCATCAAGCAGTAAGAATGTGGCTGTCTGTTAAAAAACACTGCGCAGAAGGGATCGAAAAAAACAAAGGAGTGTTATTGTGAAATTTAATACAACATTATATCATCTGTTTGGATGATATTATGGTTATTAGGACATTTTGTGTTTTAAAAGTGTTGGCAAAAAGCAAACTGTTTCTAAGTCTTTTATAGAGGATTTAAAGCATGGGAGTAGATAAATAATATTATTGATTGTACATCCTTACGACAACTGTAATTAGAGCTCATAGCATTGGAGATATAAGAGATACCAAGATACTACAATACATACATATATGAAAATAAATAAATAAACTATTTTTGTAGCTTATAAAGTGACCCGTGGAAATATAAAAATATTGAGTTCCGTGTAAAAATATCTACAATATTGATTTTTTTATAGAATAATACTTAATATTCATTTACTTTAAGATATGCATGAATATTTAATCAATTTAGTTACTTTTAATAAACTATATTATTTATATAAACATAATATTCTACACACTACAAAGTGATAGAAAAACCTTATAATCTATCTATCTAGTCTTATAATTTAAGAAAACTATAAAAGTTTCTAAAAAAGTGGTGATACAAAACACTTTTGTTCTTCAATAAGAACACTCAACCCCATCTTTAAAGCTATTGTATTCAGCCTATGTTGCTAGCAAATATTTAGTCTTATTTTTAAAATCTTTATTATATATAAAGATTTAAATATTATTTTTAATATATCTTTTTCACATAAGTACCAAAATTTGACTTAAAATATTATATAATTTGTGATATTTGTAATATTTTAGATATGGTATTTAAAATCGTCATGGATAAACAAAACAAGCAGTTTTGTTGTTGTTAACATAGTATTGACATTTGTAAATAAATTTATTGTATTAAAATAATTATATTATTCCGGGGAATAATTTAATTCACTCTTCACAGATAAAATGAAGTACCTGAATGCATGTTTATTTAACATTGAACGACAAATTTAAAACGATTATTATTGATACTTATAAAATCATATATTAAAGATGTAGCGATTAAAAATAATATTAAAAATACTATATCGAGACACATCACTTTTTTTTTTTTTTTTTTTTTTTTTTTTTTTTGTCGCAGGGGAATCCATTTACGGATGATATCCAGGATGCCCGGGTCGGCAGTCCTAGACCTATGTCGGACTCGACACTTCGTCACCTATATTGATCTACACTAAAATTATAAAGAGGTAATATATGTTTGTAAATAATGATTAATTGAGTACTGAATGACTGAACTTAACTGAATCAGCCGTCATTCACAACGTCCACGTTCAATCGTTTACAACGTCCTATTACGTTACGTTGGCAGATAATTTCCATACCATGTGTTATGATCATTATCAGATGTCTATGATTACAAGCGGAACCGCCGGCTTTACGTGCTCTCCGAGGCACAGTGGGGAAACCTACAAGGACATACACTCAGACCGAAAACAAATATTTATATAAATACAAATATCTGCTCCGAGCGTGTCGAACCCGCGAACGCTGGCGTTGAGGCAACTATTCGCACCACTATGAGTACTGAATAATAACCGGGATTTTAATAAATAGAACACCTTCGAATCGTCATTTTACAAAATTAATATTGTAGTGATTATTATTATTTTTTGTATATACCAATGTACGAAAGGAAAGCAAAATTATCAGAACATTTTAGCTTCTGAAGCATAATAAGAGTAAAAAAACAGACGTGTCCCCGTTAAATTTTATACATATAGTCTAACATACTACTATGAACAATCTTCAAAGTAGTTTTCATCTCAGCTACAAAGTGCATATATCATAGTAAGCCATGACAGGGTGAAGCAAAGCTTTTTAAAAGACATAAAATTTCTGTGCACAAAGTTTGCGTAATAACCCTTTGATGGGAACCACCGACGCGGCTTTTACGGTATTACTGAAAAAAGATGCACAAAGTGTGCCTAAAAATAGTTTTTATATATGTCTTATTTCAACTGTCAATACATAGTTATATAAATAGCTTAAATTGTAGAATTACGTTTTTAATTATACAATGCAATGACTATATTATTTCTATAAAAATATGTATACAGGCATCCTTGCACCAAAATTTTTTTTTTTACTGAAGCCGATGGATGGAAGATATTACTATCCGGAAACTCGCGCTGAAGTAGTTTGGTGGATTAAGTTCTTATTATTATTTAGAAATAATTAATATGTATGTATGGGACATGCAGTGCGGAAGTAGGAAGTTTACAGTCTATTATAATATATTACAACACAATATTTTTCTAACACCAATATCTCTTCAATGTAGGTACCTACTGATAACATTAAATATACATCGGCTTTTTATTTATTCTAAAATTCTAAGTTATTTCATCGTTGAAGATGATATTGAGGATTTAAACAATCAGGTTAAAATAAGGTCTTCGAGTTTATATCAACTCAATCGAGTAATTGTTTTTTGATCTGGGTCAAATAACAAGGAAACGAACTTTTATCGATTGTTTATCCAAGTGTCTTAGTTACAAAGGAAGTATGATTGTGTGGCGCCCTTCCTGACGAACGTGGTATGTGGTGATTTCGGCATATACGATTGGCTGTCTCGTGTTTGTCCTAATCATTTCATGGTCATACTGTGCATTATTCATTTATTTTGTATGACGCTTAATTATTTAAAAGAGTACCGAGAGTTTTTTTCCGCCGGCTTTTTTTCCTCTCGTCCAACACTAGGGACATTAGATTAAGTTATTTATTGTAACATTTAATAAAGCCGATGATATAATAGTAATGTTATGTCTACCGAGACATTAACTTATTATTATTAATTAGGCTTAATGGCTTTCACTAGTGCCAAGATAGCACGGATGACTTCGCCAATGTCACGTAGAATGGAGAAGACACGAAGGAGATTGATCGGTGTATTTGAGGATAGAACCTTAGTAGAATTTTGAAGACTGTAGAAATAGTAGGTATTTTAGGTTAGCCCTTAACCTAGAACAACACAAACATTTAAAATACAATTTATATACCTAAATATTGTTAGTACACTATTTACAAATACAATATGTTAGAACAATCATAGATACACACACTAATACATACTTTTATTTACAATTTAATTTTGTTCCGTTTAATATATTTACATAAGAAAGAGCAAAAGGGGCTAAACACGAGCATCAACAGACATTCAATATTTACAGGACGGGGGATTTTGCGAGGAAGGACATCATAGATAGGATACAGGAGTTTGGGACAGGTGAAGACATTAACTTGTAATAATTTGACGTATTTGTTTTAAATGAATTTTTTTTTGACATTCGTTAAGTGTGTAAAATCACCTTATGACGAAATAAAATATTTTCATTTCATTTCATTTCGAACCCTAAGGCTTGTCGGGATATGTCCCGACTATAAAGTGTTTGTAAAGGATATAGTTCCCTACCGATTTGTAATTATTATTTAATAACACACATGCAAAATAATTTTATACTAGTGGTCACACAGTGGTCGAAGTGGTAATCTATAACTGACAGCATTGTCAACATCATAAAAATATGATTGCGCATAACATGGTGAGCATATGCAGCAGTCATTGGACCTGATCTGTAATAAAAAATTTCGATAAAAATTCTTTGCAAGACCTTTACTTAAGACCGTGTTGACAACAGACTTTGACAATAAACAAAATTTGTGTATATGTTATATGTACATTGTACATATATGTGTGTGTCATAGTGTGTATAGTGTTTTTTTTTTTAATTAATTTTATGTATTTTTTGAGCATTATTATAAAAAATATTAGCATTCTGCACTTCTTCTCCGTATAAACTTTAACTGTGCCAAATTTCATACTTCTCCGTCCGCGTAATTTTCGTAAAAAGGGATACAAAGTTTTTGCTTCACGTATTAATAATTATACATTTATACATATAGATAACTCTTCCTCCCATAGGCCTTACCCTCGTAGTTGTGGCCTCATACAAATGTTCGCAATTATTTTTCTTCCTCTATTTTGATATGTGTACTAAAGATTAAATATATATATATATATATATATATATATATATATATATATATATATATATATATAGGTATATAATTTGAAGAACAATTAATACTGTAAACTAGTGAACTTAGCATGAAAATTTTCATTTTTTATTTCTTTCAGAGTTCTGTTAAATATGATCTTTAAAGTATGTAGAATCTTTTTTATCAATAAAAAAAAAGTTAAGCGTATACCAACTAAATAAAGCAAGTAAAGGTAGTGTCTTTGTAAAATACACCCCCGTCAGACCCACGTATTTTTTTAAATACAATCACAATATAACATTTTGTGGACCATGAAATTACTGTCTCCTCTATAAATAGAAAGAATTTTTGTTAAAAACGTTGACGATTTATTAAGGCTTCTGAAGTGCCTTTAATAAATCTCATCGGTTAGTTATGTAATATTTCAAAATCTTCACTAATCGACCGTTATGTAAACGGCTCAGTAGGTGTAAATGAATTCTAGTAATCTTGTCAATACATAAACGGATATAGTGACGCGCGACGGCGAGGGATTTATTTACGAGTATACTTTGCGCTATTTCTATTTTTATGTTTTTAATATCCAGTCACTCAATGAATAAAATTATATCATAACTGATGACGCTTTCAAAATCAATTAAAAGATTTTAAATATTCCTATAATAATAAAAAATTATGACTTATATTTAGGGAATAACCAACAGTGCACACTTGACGATTATATCGGTATATTATATAATTACTATACGAGTATATTTGTAGTAGAAAAGATTTTCTGTATATTTATATTAATATATACATATTTTTAATAAATATTTATTTATTGATATCATTTTATTTAATGAAACTTTTTATATATCAGTAGAAGAATTATTTTCAATTTAATAAGAGACCATTCATTTATTACGTAAGACGAATTTTGCTAGTTTTCGACCCCCTCCACCTCTATTGTAAGAAAATATAAGAATAGGCTGACCCCCTCCCACCTGTTTAATATTTATTACGTAAGAATCTAAAGCAAAAAATTAATACACATTTGGTTAGTTTTAGTGTTTATTTTTCAAAGTAATGATTTTTAGAAATGTTTATTTGTACTTACAAAGGTACTACTAATTTTTATTTTTTGGTAGTAATAAACTTTGGTTTTAACTATTCATCTTTACCTCCATAAGATTTTAAGTCCAGTGGCTCAAAACCGACTCCGAAAGGGGATCTGCCACTGAAACATCTCTAATATGTATTACCTATAGCTACTCATCCGAACGAACCTCGGCACTCGTGCGGTTGCCCACGCTTTTTCAAAGTATAATATTAACTTTGCGCATTTTTGTGATCTTACGTAAGAACTATCAAGACTCCCCCCCCACCCCCTAGTAAGAGTAAAAAAAGACATGGTCGACCCCCCTCCCCCCTAAATCGTCTTACGTAATAGATGAATGGCCCCTAATGTAACAAAGTCTTATTTTTAAAATGCTCAATATAGGTACATTATTTACAAATAATGAACTTTGTTTTAAACGAAAATATAATTTGAACTAGACGTGCCTATGAAAAGGGCGTAGCTTTATATTTTTATAGTATTTATAAACACCGAACTTAGCCTAATTTTTCCTAGGCACAATAAAAAAATACAGTCAACAAATACAAATTGATATTATGATTTCTTTCGTCACACACAAATATTTTATATAATACAACAATTAAAACAAAAGCTATAATTAACACAGTAAAGTTTAAGTCAGCGTATAATACATATTGCGGAAAGTTTAAACTATGCAAATGACGTAGCTCATAAACAACAATAACTAACAAACAAAATCGACCTAAATACGTAAGGTATGAGTTGAAGTTACTTCTGGGTCAGTTCCAAGCTTGATCGAATCGCCAAGTGATTTTGTCAGGGCCGGATTCAGCCATGTACCCTAAGCAAAGCAGGTCTCAGAGCCTATTTCTTTTTATGTGGTATTTAAATGCAACTAGAACATTTACATATTTTGTCATATATTAAACAAAATATTAAAAATATAAATATTCGTTTTCTATGCTCCGTAGTCAATAACTGTATAATTCGGCCCTGCATTTAGACGAGAAACTGTTAAATGACAATGATGCGAAAAAACTTGGCATTCGGTGTGAGGAAGGCTTGTAAATTAATGACTTTTTGGCGCAGCGCTTTGAGCTTCATACGTCCACGTAGATTATGAAAATAAGAATTTTGTATTTGATGATTTAAAATTATTGTAAAATTATTTTTTTTAATATTTTCTTCTTTTTTTACGTTGTATGTATGTAACGGGCTTATAATTTATTACGTGGAAACAGTTATATATTGTTTCCACATAGCATAAAAGATAATTTTACTTGCGTTTGCCTGTTAAACTATCAAGTCAGTTAAACAGTCAACGATAAAATATAAAGATAAAAAAAAATCATTCTCTAGAGATATAAAAAGAGGTAAATTAGTGTAAATATAAAACTACTAGAATTCCATATCCAAAATGTAGATAAGATCCAATGAGGTCGCCGCATTGCGCGTAACGCCATTGGATGCATCGCCACAGTTCGTTCAACCCGAATCTGCCACTGCAAGAGGCGGAGCTTAGTCATTATCTTTTTTGCCGGCATTGAATTCTTAAACGTTTTTCGACTAGATTTCTTTTGTTAACAAAGATAGTATCGATAGGTAGGAATACTAAATCTAGCAAGGCGATTAGTTGAAGCGTTTTACGTTTCACGATTTCGTTTATACGATCTCGTGATCTACTCATCCGAGCTTGTAAAAAGAATATGACTTAATCGTACGGCGGAAATTTTTGAAAGATTGTACTACAATTGCGTAGTTGTTTTTTTTTTTGTAACTGATATTAATTAATTAAAGTTGAATAAAAAAATATTAAACAAAATATCGTGAAACCTGCAAAGTAAATTTGGAAACTTATCGCTTGCATGTAATTGACATATAACAAAAATAAAATAATTTTTAATAAGAATAATAAAATAATTTTTAGTTAAATAAACAAAGTAATGAAACAAAAACTATTTTGATATAATACCTATAACAGCTCACTGTGGGACAAAGGGCTTATCATCTATGAAGAAAAAAGGTTGAAGTTTATTTCGCCAAGCTGTTCTACTATTCGTTAAAGAAAAGAAAAACAAAAAAAAAATTGATGTTTTTTCGGGTTTTCGTATGATTTCATAGTATGTAAAATAATAAAAACTCGTTATTTTTTTTATCTTCTATTATATTAAGTACATGATCCAATCCCTGATCATGATGCATGTATACTAGAGTTAAAAACACATACTAGAGTTAAAATAATATATAAATAAATGAGTTATTGTTTTTTGTACAATCTTTTAAGAAGGAAAATTAAGAAAAACAGTTCACATAATTAATAGACGTCCCCTTAATTCATAGTGTCGTGTATGTGGCTACTTATTTCCTAATGTATGCTATTTTTGGTCTGTGAAACAAAAATAAATATGTTTACACACACACACGGTCGTCTGCTTCTAAGGTAGGCAACTTAATGCCTGTGTTATAGGTAACAGCCGACTGATATACATTTTTTTTAAATAAATATACTGACTGATATACATTTTTTTATAAATAATACATATATAAATAAACATATATTACACCCATACTCGGGGCGGGAATCGAAACCACAAACCTTGGAGCAGAAAACAGGGTCACTGCAAACTGCGCCAAAGGGTCAGTCAAATAAAAATAAAAATAAATAGTATATAGCTTTCTGTAGGTACACAATAATTATGTAAGTGTCGTAGACGTCAGACGAGACCACTTCACGAGCCCTCTACCCTTGTTTGGCGACACATAACAATGAATAGCGCCTAAAAAATCTAAAAGTGTTCAAATTTGAAGATTTTTCTATCAACATGTTCAAATATGTTGTAAAACTTATAAATTACAACACGTACAATTAGAAATACTGCTGTGTGTGTTACAGAACCTAGAGTTTATACAAAGGTTTAATATTTTATACAATGATGGATAAAATTTCTCTCGCGAAAGATATATTATCTGACATTTTGTAAAAAAAATATGTGTGTTTTTGACATATTGCACTTTATCAAAAATTTTAAATTTGATAAAACAAATCTAAGTTACTAGTTAAATGAACGTATATACATATTATTTTTCTCATGGAACTTAAAGCCAATTAACGATGATGATAAATTAGGATTTGCACGACTGCACCGCTGCACGTTGCACTCCAACGTGCAGCCGGGCACTACAAGGACAAGACAAAGTTGAGATAACAAATTGCTTACTTCTGGCATTTTCTTAGCAATTTAACTTTCATTTTTTTTTTATTAATTAAGTACATATAAAAAATGAGTTAATATATTTTATAAATTTAACATTTTGTAAACTATAATAAACCAATACTAGTAGCGATGCAATATTAAAATTTTTACACCGCAGTGGATCACATTTTCGAATAAATTGGGTGTGGGTGGGTATATTCCGAAAGGTCACACGTGCAAAACTCCACAAATTACAATTTGTAAAATATTTCACACAAGCAGCTTCTTACGACTTCACTCGCAGGGACCTGTCGCAACTATGCTCACTTTTTTTTTAGAAGAAAAATCAAAAAAGTTTAGACATACAGTTTTATTTATAATTAAGTATATAGATTGATTAATAATACAATATTTTTGATCAAATTGTACCAATAATATGAACGGAAAACAATATAAGAAAAAAGTTATATTATTAAATGTATCTTTTAAGAATCCTAAAGTGGAATTTATTTATATAATGAATTTAAAATTACCTTTCAAATATCATATTTTATATACATACTTATGAAAACAAATCATTCAGATACACTAAAAAAATTAAACTGTTCCAGTGGATAAAACTGATACAAACAACAAGGAAACAGGTTCAAATCTTAGCACCCGCCAATCGATTTTAAAATGCTAAAATTTTCTTGAAAGTTTATTTTATACTCGACGAGGAGGTTTGAAACTTGGCAGCGCAAAACACGCAGACGCACACACACGCACACTCTCTCTATCCCCCCTCTCTCCCTCTCCCTCTCCCCCCCTCTATCACCCTCCCTCTCTCTCTCTCTCTCTCTCAAAAGAGAGGCTGTTGCACTAAGTACATTTGTGTTACTGTTACAGATTTTAGCAACAGTAATACACACATAAAAAGAATTAATAATCTACTCCACTCATAACACTTAAGAATGGAATGTTTTTTAACGTTTCTACATTCTTATTACGTTACCTTACGTAATTTTGATACATAAGTTTCAGTCCAATACTGAACAATACTAAAATTACGCAGACGTATTTATTTTTAAAACTATTAAAATAACTTTGTAATTAGTCTCAGTAGTCCATCGCCATGACGCTTTAAAGGAAACTTACACGTGTAACAAGCTTGTGGGCGTCACTTTGTGAGGATTTGATCTTTTAGTTATATTCGAGATTTACCACCATAAGCTGATTCACATAAAAGGTCTCACTTCCATGAGTTCTCCTGGTATTTTGCAAAGGTTATTTATGTTCCTCTAGTCTGTATTTAATAGATTAAGGATTTTATATGAGGACACGCACCTTTAATAGAATGATAAACATTTATACTACTATAACTATATCTCTATCTATTTAACCGTCGTCACATACACACACACACACACACACACACACACACAAACACACACACACACACACACACACACACACACACACACACACACACACACACACACACACACACACACACACACAGTAAACAGATATCTTCTCAGAATTTCCAATCATAATGGTCGTATATATCGTTACATATCAGCAACCCATTACAAACTACTTATATTTATGTCATCTTTCCACCACGTGGATGGATCAGTCAACTATTTGATGTATGATTAACTCTTTCAGCTCATTGGATGCTCCACGACCAGTTGACTTCTTAACTATAGCAATATTGCGATAATTTCGCTGTGTTCCAAAACATGGTCACTAGTTAAGGACATTAAAAAGCTCAGAGTCACTCAACGAATGATACTTAGTGTATCATCATATAGCCTTATTGATTTTATGTTAAATATGTTATTTTATTTCATCTTAGTATCAAGTTCAAGTACCCTAAGCCCGAATAACTACAAAATCTTTAAATACATTTGAGAATTCTACGTCATACATACACTTTAAGTTAGTACCTATCCATTGCTTAACAATTTCCTGCAATAATACGTTAATCATTTTCTAATTTTGTTATATCTTGTTAAAGCTACTTCAGTTTCATTTACATAACTTTTAAGGTAACGACCTGGATAAACAACCATTTTTTTTTTGTCAAATTGTGCATGTTTTCAAAATTACACAAGCGTTATATCGTCTTATATTTAAACGATATTCAAACGCTTTCCATCAGCCACTAAGACCCAGTCTAATGCTTCAATTTTAGGGGATATATACGTATTTACTGTGAGCCTCACTTCCGATCGGTCTAGTTATCTACAAGTAGGCCAGAGGCCGACGACCCAGTATGCACTAATGATTTTAAATTTCTGTTTCGTTTTTTATATCTCCGCATCTAATGCAGTAGATATATTATCTGAAAATATTTTCTACATAATTATAAAACTTTTTTTCGATGAAAAAAATTAGAATTTATTTTAAAAAGTCGTCTTTATATTCACTATTTTATTCTGAAAATCCGATTTTAGTTGTTTTTTCACATATTTCTATTATATTTCAATTTACTAAAATTATTTTAAATAAAATTAAATGAACTCATACATTTATTCTTTATAATTAAATTTCGATATATTAAACTGGTTTAGTCGATATACTTTGAAGACAACATTTGTTTCTTCCTACCAGATAAAAGAAATCCTATTTAATAATTCCTTATTCTAGTTCCACCTGTTTTGATTACGCGCAGTTTATAAATCAGTCGATATTGAAGTTGAATTTAATTTAAAATTATTCTTCTATCGGTGAATCTCCAATTTCGGATTACGTGCAAAACAAATGCTTAGGTATACATAAAACAAATCAACCGATACTTTAAAGCAGGAAGATTTAGTTGCTTACATCCGATAAACTCTAAAAATAATAATCGATTTAATTATTAATTCTAATAACATAGGCAGTAAAACATTAGGCTACGATTAATAGTAAGTTAACCAAAAATCTATATTTTTAATTTTTTTTTTAAATTTATAGTTTATCTATCTGATACACCTGCACAATTTTTTAACTATGCTTAGCTTTAATAGATAATCTATTAGTTGTATAAGCTGATAGTATGGCTTCTGTATTAGTTCATTACGATTTGATCACTCTATAAAAGGCTTTACTATAGCTGGTATTCATGACTAAAAAACACAAATAGAACCTATAATATCTACTGTGAATTGTAAGATATGCATTGGCTTATATTGATTTGCCATAGCCAGGAAATTATTCTGAGATAGGATGAAGCCAAAGGAGGCAACTACCTTACCAATACCTTACCCCCGTAAGGTATTCTTGTAGTTGATTTTTAGTTAATTATTAATGTTTAAAATATAATCGAAATTTTATTATCATAACTTAAACAAATGATTACACTGTAATAGCACTAAAATGACACCCTACAATTACTACTACTTGTTTTTTCTCTTGAAAAATGCATTTACGCATTCCTCCGCAAAAGTGGCGGATATGTGGGACTCGCTGGCTGCAGAGCGTGCCAGAATACCCGAATTAAAACCCAGCGATGCCCTCATCTTCATAGTGGGGCGCCACGGGATCGCTTTCGTATGCAACCGTGAACAATTGCTACTACCTACTATTTTGAGTCTAACGGACTTGACACTTGCAATGGTGACTAAATATGGAGAAATTCAAATAACCAACAACAACCATGGTAAATATTCTGTTTTACATAGAAACAACATCGTCTGCTATGAATCAACCATTATGATGTGAATGAACGACCACTGATCGACCATTATCACACACTAATATAACGTCGATTCTAGAACTCAAAGTAATATTTAGGAAGTTAAATAATATTTTAAAAGCATATTCTTTGAGTAAGGAGTAAATTGTTACACCAATGATAAAATTTTTCAGTACTTCCATAAAGACTAAAAATGTAGTAATTTATGATTGCTTTTTTAAACATCTAAACAGTTATGAAAATTACTTAATGATCATGTGACTTTTAAAATATTATAGATCGCCTTAAAATTACGTACAGTGTACACGCGTAACAACATCAACAATCAACATCCTGGTCATGAAAACGAGACATGGTTCATAGTTGTGAACGCCAATTACCAAAATGAGTACTAACATACTTTTTTTTTGCGAAAACTTAAATTAATCAAAATTAAGAAAAAGCTGAAAAATATATATATTTTTTAATTTTTCCAACTGGGATAATTCAGAATTGCCTTTCAAGAATTGCTCCAAGCTAGAAAAAAAATCTCAAATTTATAGTTTATCAATTATCACACTTACAATGTTTTTGTTCAAGCAGAAAAAAATTTATCAATTAACTATTGCACATACAACTAATTGAAAAATTGTGATAAAAATTTTATTCAGGCGTTCATTTATCTATCCAGTAAGGCCCCGAATTTTTTCATTTCTTAAATTTTATATTTAATATGTTAAAATTGTTTTTATTAATAAAGTAACCAAAATAGACGTGGCTTACGCAAGCCAGAGCGCCCGTTTTTGGCAGTATTTTCATCACTCTGTGAAAATTATAAATATAAGTCTTACATTTCCGGGAGTTGAAACTTTTTTTTTTAAGATTTCCTCTTCTTTTTTAATCTTTTTTTAAATTTGAAAAATCTTAATTCGTTTTTGAGATATTTACAAAAAACTAAACCCCCTTTTTTAAAGTTATTTCTTAAATAACTTTGCAATTTTTGCAAGCGGTACTTTATATATTTTTTTTAAATCATCGAAATGCCATTCCGATTCGAGTGACACCTCAATCATAATTTTCGGAGACTGCTGAAAAAACTTGACCAAAATGGCACTTGTTGATAGACTATTCAATCATTTCATAAAGACAATAATATGATTGTTTTTGTTTTTCTTCATACACTACATCAACATGACTGTGTTAATATTATTAAGGCGGAGAATTTGTTTGTTTCAGCGCGTTAATCCTTAGGGTCCACTGGCCTTATAATAAAAATTCCTTTAGCGGTATAGGCCTTGTTTATTTGAAAGACTAGAACCATATGATGTGGGATAATAACAATAATAAATAGTAAATAAATAAATAAATAAATATTAACCAACAATCACACCACGTTAACCTAGCCCCGTGCTAAGTTCGTAAGAACTTGTGTTACGGGTACTAGGGACGGAAATAAGTTTAAGATATAAATACATATATACATAAATACACATCCATGACCCGGTGCAGACATTTATATTCGTCATACAGATTATCTGCACCTGGTGGGATTCGAACCCGCGACCGCTGCGTAAAGTGTCCAGTTGCCTGACCACTCGACCAGCCGGCCGTCCTATCCTACGACACAAATCGAGCGAGTTGTCTATATAATAATAAGACTATTTTAATTTAATGATAACATTCGTATAATTTTACAATTCTCCGTTGAACAACCTCAAGAGATCCTTTGTTAGAAAAAACTTCTCTGCGAAAGAGGCGTAAAATACTTGCATGTTTTATTCTTATAGATATTTATAAAGACGGCACAATGGACGCGGGATTCTGAGGCCTGGCCTAGTTTAGACATTGCACAAATCGTTACCACTACAATTAAATTCAAAAGTTTAAAATACGCTCGGAAATAAACTTTTCAATTCGCTGCAATACTATAAAAAAAAACATTTTATTTTAATGTGTTTCAACTTCATTTATGTACGTTTAGTATATGATTATGTAAATTTTGTTTTATAAAACACTAAATATTCATCGCTATTTATTTTTAACACCCATCATTTGACATTTGTGACACCTATATAGTGATATTTCATCGCCATGTTACTTCTTCATATTCATTTTCATAGACGATAAGACATGTCGCCTAATGACTAATATCAAAGCATTTAATTCAGTCTGAAAGATGATGAATAGTTTGTAGTAATTGGATGTGTTTGGCAGAACAAAGCTCTTCAAAGCGCTTGCCAGCGCTGAGAAACGAACTATACAGTTGTTGACCAGGACACTTTTGATAACTTCAATAGCCCTCCTCCGTGTCTTCTCCATCCTACGTGACATTGGCGAAGTCAACCGTGCTTCACTGACACAACAGAAAGCCATAAAACTAAACTAACTAACTAGCTAATAACGCTGACACAACCCGCCATTTAATTTATTTATTTTGTTTGTTTTGAAATCAGTTTTTAAGTTGTTTTGTGCAATTCATTTAAAGTATTATTAAAATTAAAAATAATAGTGAAATATGTTTGCGGAAATGTGGAATTTGATGTTTCTGCGACAGATGATATATATAGATATATCATAAGCTTCAAATACATATTTAAGTTAGGTTAGGTTTCCCGGTTAAAGATAACTTAGCGTCCTAAAGTAAAATAGCTATTTAGCAGTTGACAACGTTTACCGCTTAGCGATCGCCATTTTGCTTACAAGCGCTTCCTAGCGCTATTTTCTGTCAATCACGTGGAATCTTCAACATTGCTAATTTTTTGTTGGAAAAATATTTATAAAATTAAAAAGTTTATACAATCATGGCGTTGAGCGTTCTACTTATATTTTTTTTTTTTTTTTGTTTTTTCAAACAATCAAATCGAACAAAATAACACGACTAGTCATATATGTCTCGTTATGAAACAATTAGCAAGCTTTTATTCAAACGTCCGCTTAACACAAAACCAAAACTCTATTTGAATATACGAATATCCGAACTAATGGATTATTCATCGTAAAGCAGAACAAAATCAATAAATTTTTGGTGTATATCGTTGGAAGTAACAAGATGTCAACTATAGATATTATACTGCCAGTTCAACTGCAGAGCCCAATTTCATACAATTCGTGTATGATATTAATCTTTCATTTGGTACGACAAAAATGATAATATCGGATTGGTCTCTTAACCTCTTTTCTAACATAACATTTTTGTTATTTTGATTTTATATATTTATTTTTAACTAGTTAAATTCGTCGCGAGACCATTTACTTTGTCAACAAACAAAATTTGTGTATATATTGTACATATGTGTGTGCCGTAGTGTGGGTAGTGTTTTTTCAATTAATTTAATGTATTTTTTGAGCATTATTGTAAAAAATATTAGCATTCTGCACTTTTTCTTCATATAAACTTTAACTGTGCCAAATTTCATACTTCTCCGTCTACGTAAGTTTCGTAAAAAGGGATAAAAAGTTTTTGCTTCACGTATTAATATATAGCTGATACTATTTAATTAAAACTTCTTACTGAAAAAATCTTTACAAATTTTCAAGCTTAAAAAAGGCCAAAGACATACGTTATTACATTTTACTATATCTTCTTATATTTGTTTCTTTTTCTAATATTAATACATATAATGAAGATGACTTTTAATGATTAACCCTTTAAACAATTTATGTACTTTGTATTTTTTGTATACTTTTGTTATCTTTATGCAGTAAACTTTGTATTATATAGTAATTCAGTTCGACGAAAATAATGATTGTAATCAAAATAAACACTGTATAAACCATATCGTAGTATTAGACTATTAATATCAAGTGTAGTGATAACATATCGATTTGATACTAGATTCTGTTTTTACCCTAGTTTCGCAATGTAAGTGCAAAACTATGCGTAGGGTTCAAACACTGATAATAATTGTGAAAGTTTTACTTTTGTTAATATTATGAAAAAAAAATCTATAAAATATTAACTATTATACTAACATACGTATATTTATATATTTTTTTTTTCTTTATCTAGATGTCCAACGAAATTTCACTGGCGTTGTTTCGATACAGGTATATGTCACAGAGTGACATTTAATAACCTATAACCTTCCTTAGTAACAAACTCTCAAGTAAATTAAAATATACAACATACCTTAAAATCAGATATTATACCAATAATTAGCGCCGTCAAAGTAAAAATCAAATCACTCTTCAAAATAAATATTACTTATTAGCAAAGATACATTCGTAATATTGAATAATACGCGTTTTTATACATAAAATAAAAAAGCCAGTTCTAAAATTTACAAACGAAGCTGCTCTACGAACGTTTTTATGTCAAACCGGAATCCCTAAATAGATGAATTAATTCATTTAAATATAGACTTAGTATTCATGAAGTTGCATCTTATTTTTATTTAGTAACACTTTGTTTAAAAAGTGTCCCCAGAGAAATAACCACTTTAAAACGGCATGGCTTAAAATTCAAATCGCTTCTACCAGTGTATAAAGCTGTACCAGACGCCCGGCAAAGAAGCAAAGAGGTGAAGGTTCCGACCTGGTATCGTCCTAGATGCGTTACCATGGTTACGTACACTTATAAAGCCCCTAATGTAATGATATAAGATCTATATTGCGATGCACGGCAATGCGTATCTACTAGATTACTGTATAAATCGTATAACGGTAGTCACTTAGTCCTTTGAGAGTGACCGTCGTGTTATTAATCACTATGTATAATTATGGTCGTTTAAATTGTGTTTAAATTTCTCGTATATAGAATAGTATATTATTACAAAATTCATTAAAGTTAAGACGTGTATGTTTAAGATAATATTATTAAGCTGATATTTGTATATACGCCAGCTTAAGATGAGTCGAGTTTCAAATACTTTGAAATATTCACAGTAACCTCTTTAAAATATTTCCTTTGTAATAAAATAATGAATTAAATCGGACTACGCGTTAATGAAAAATAACTACGTACACATTTCGATTTTCATCCCTTCTCCCGAGGGAACCGTGCCCAATTTTTACCCGACTGCGACAGAAGGAGGGTTATGTTTTTCGAGTGTATGTATGTATGTATGTATATATGTATGTATGTATGTATGTATGTATGTATGTATGTATGTATGTCCATTTCTTTGGCACGCCCTACAGCCCAAACGGCTGGACGGTTTTTGACATATGAGGTGCCGTTGGATTTGTCTAAATTGTAATAGTGACATAGGCTATATAAATTTTCAAAATGGCGCCCGCAAATGGCAGAATGAGGGGGGGAGTTGAATTTTTTTCTAACTGTAGCAATATAGGTATCAAATGAAAGTTAGTAAATTGTTTTATTCTTTTTAGTTTATAATAAGATTATTTTACGCAGTCGGGTTTTTGATTTTTTTTAATTAAGCATACTTGTGAGATAAAAGTGTCATATCTCATAGTATGAACTCAAATCGTGCTGTTTTGTTTAAATTCATTTATTATTTTTGGCGTAATGTGGGGCCAAGATACAGACATTATCTTACGCCATTGTACAAAATTGCAACAGGTTTGCAATTTTATTATAGTCTTACAAATTCAACTATGATCGCAAATAAATAAATTTTATTAGTACAGACTACAAAAGTGAACTATAATTGTATAGTTGAAATTATTTTAATTTAACAATTAATTTCGATTTTTTCGTATATATTAACAACATGAAACTAAAAAACGTATTTCGATATAAGAGATATAATTAAGTATTTTCGTGAGGCAAAAAAAAATTACAATTTATGAATTGTGTTTATAATTTAATTCTTCTTTTATGGTTATGTATCTTGTCGTAATCCAAAGATTCTTTTTTTTTATTAAAAAATACGCAAAAAGGTGTCCTAATATGAAAATTATTCAAGATCAGAGTTTTTTTATTGATTAAAATAAAATAAACCTCTATTTTTGAGGCCCCACCTGTGGCGACCCGATGACCTGAAATCCAGCGATCCCTCCGTTCCGGGATGAAAGTTCTAAATTCGTTATTAATTTGCTGCCTAGTATCAGAAATCTCAATGTGATAAACTATTTTTATTAAGTAAAACTATAAAGCATTATTCAGTAATGAATGTATTTATTTAAAAAAAATGAGAAAAAAGTAAACGTATTGGATTTCACTAACAATGCTACTAAAAGTAGTATAATTGAATTTAAAAAGTACTTATTTCTTATAGTTTTTTATAAAAAATATGTGGAGTATATTGTTATTTTTGGACTGGAACACCAAATCAAACCTGAAAGAATTTTTCATTTATATTTTTTCTAAATATAGTCTCTCGTTGTTTAGTTACTGATAATACATAAATAATCGACCGAATTTGTTCAATAAAAATTGCTTTAAAATATAATACTTGTCCAGAAACTTGATATTTGTCCAGGCCTCAAAATATGACAGCTCCTGTCTGAACACAGATTAGGGATTAGTAAATTTACGATAGGTCCGACATGTTGGATTAGTGACATTGTCCAGCATATTATATTTGTTGTCACAAATGTATCTTTCTATAAATCGCATTCAAATCCTCTATTCAGTTGGGTTCTATTCAGATTTACTGTAATGTGATAGCCTGTACACGTCCCACTACTGGGGTCAAGACTCTTTGCCTAGAAGAAGAATTTAATCATGATCCGCTATGCTGATCCAAAAGGAAATAAAGAATGTACTTTTAAAACTCAACGAAACAAGCCCGGTCTTTAACCACGACCACCGGTTACGATTCTATTTCTCTATCAACCTTGTCTCGAAATATACATATACAATAAACGATAAGCCAATAGATAATAACAATAAATATTGCGATTTACAGTTCTCTGCCGTTAACATAATGGAGCCTCACCATAGGTAGAGCAGCATTGGAGATAAATAAATAAGCGGTAAATTAATGATGGCTTAAATTTAACATCTACAAATAAAATTAAAATTTACTAATTTTTATTCTGGTCTACCTTATAACTATATAGGAACCTATCATGGATTAAATTATTCTGACTAACTAAGTTAAAATGAAATGCTTGTAAAAATTACAGATAGGTAGAGCCATCGGCCCTAAGAGGCAAGATCCCGACTAAATCCCTATAAGATTTGAATTTGAAGACATTGCTTATAACAAAGGCATAAACCGCAATAGGAATGAATCAATCGTCTATAATGAGCATCCGACATAAATTTTTATCTCTGAATAAACATATTTTTATGTTATGCTATATACCTATTCTTCCTTTATAATGGAGATGGTGCAAATGAATTCGTTATCTCACTACTATATTATTTACAGCAACTACTG
The DNA here is from genome assembly GCA_036937285.1 of Euphydryas editha. Classification (NCBI taxonomy): domain Eukaryota; kingdom Metazoa; phylum Arthropoda; class Insecta; order Lepidoptera; family Nymphalidae; genus Euphydryas; species Euphydryas editha. The sequence goes on from JAUPFZ010000018.1 coordinate 10,269,504, forward strand.
GATGGAGCGTCCTAATGATACGTCCTTTCAATATCGCTATAATCGATTTTGACAAAAATACAAAATCTTCTAAATTTTGCTGCCTATTAGATGTTAAAACATTTATATTAATTTGAGAAATAAACCACTATTTACGGTTACGGTCTAAGTTATATATGCTCGTGTTTCAGCGTGGTGCAATGGCGGTGCGGTGATGGCGGATGGCGGCGCGGAGGCGGGCGCGGAGCCGGGAGCGGAGGCGGGCGCGGGCGAATGCGCGGCGCGCGGTGCGGCGCTCGAGCGCGCCTACGTACACGACGTGTACGAGCAGGCGGGCGAGGACGACGCGCCCATCGCACCCGCGCCCGCCGTACGCTCCTTTCTTAGCGACCTCGAGCCCGGCAGCCTTGTCTGCGACGTTGGTAAGAACTTGTGATAAGAATTCCTTATTTAGATAACTTACTCCAAGAACAAATTTGTTGATAAAAATCTTCTTGGGGTTAGAAGAATACCACAAATTATTGACGCAACGCAATCTCTCGGTTCTCAATTTTCGGTGATGGAACCGCTCCGTGCTGTTATAGCATGCGCTTGGCAAACTGTTGGTCATGTTCTCATATACAATAAGTTTGTAAACCTCATACATACAAAGATTTATTTAAATCATAGTTATCTCCGAAGCTAAACTTTATTTCTAACAAATTTTTGCAGAAAAAACTTTTAACTTTGACTGAATGATAAAACATTAATTTAAAGCAAAAGGTCTAGTTGCGTGGTATTTTACTAAAAAGTTACGTGTATAACTTAATTAAGCACTGAGAGGATGTTGATAAATTAATTCCCAATGGGGCTCTAATACATGGAGTAAAAGTACCTAGTTTTTGCACAGATAATTTTGTAAATTGAAAATATGACAATTGATTAATGAAGTCAGTTTTTTTTGTTTCAAAATCAATGTAAGAATATGAAGTATTATTTTGAAGTTAGATACTTAAATGTTAGCAATTAAACTTTTGAAGAATCGCCAATGAACAATCCCATGAGACACACGGGTACACACAAAACATCGCAACTCTTGACAGCGCCAAGTTAGTAAATTGAAACAAATTACCCGGCACTCTCGTTAGCCATGACGTCGGGGGCGTGAGGCACTCGTAGCCTCCCACGCGGGTCTTTAAAATATGTAACATCAACAGATAATTAGCAATTCAATTGTGTATATTTTGAGGAAAATACCAGGGCGTGGGTTGGGCTATGATCCACATTATCAATGATCGCACAATCAATTAAGGTTTTTTTTCAATTTCGAAAACAAAACTTTGTACTTTAGAGGTAATTTTGACTGAAGTTTTTTTAAACTTTTTTGAGAAAAGTAACCTACTTGAAAATTGTTTATCTATTTCTGAGACTCGCTCTTTTTTAAGTAATCTGTAATTGTTAGACTAAACGAATAACGAACTGTAGTAGCTGTAGGTTAAAAAATAAAACTTTATGTGTAGTCGTTACTTCTATATATAAATAATTTAAAAATAGTAAGTGTTCAAATAAATTGTTTAAATTATTAATTAATATTATTATATTATTAATATTATTATTAATATAAAATAAATTATTATTATTAATATTAAAAATAATTATTAATTAAATTAATAATTGTTTGAAAATAAATTGTTTAAATCAATATGTTTATATACATAGGTTCAGTGTCAAGTTGACATCTTTATAACTACGAGAGGGAATCCAATAGTGCCATTGTTTATTTCATTAACATTTTAACTTCATTTGTATTATTAAAAGAAAGCATGTATACTTTATGTATTATATTTTTAGATGGCTCAAAAGTGAGTAGGTTCTCTACGAGCGTAATTTTTTTAAGTATATGAAAAATAAAAACTCATTAAGTATATCAAATTTTTCACAATAAATCAAAATTATTTGCACATGACATTCCTCGGTCAAATAACTTTACTTAATAGATTTACAAAAAAATAAATGTAATGGACATTTCTCTATCTCATGCCAAAATAGTCCAGCCAGAAACGCTACAACCTACACTATACACTAAAAACGCCTACGATAACTTGAAACATCGACTTTGTATAATATATTATCTTAACCTTTTGCAATTTATTTTAACTAGATATACTGTTCTGTTGTTTAAGAAAAATCCAAAGTAACTTCTAATGGAAACTCTGACTTTTACTCCTACGCGGTCATGTAGACTTGTGTAACGGTGTGTAGGTTTTAAGCCTTGTAATGATTTAATAAAATTTTCACTCAAACATCTGTGCCACTATATTTATAACATAGCACAAAATTAAATAAAATAGATAATAATTACAAAATATATTATGGAATTCTTGATTTATAGCTTTTATTTTACTGAAAAATTATTTATTTTTAGCTTAATTAGCATCATCACAAGTATCCTAATAAATCACATTTCGTACCTTATTTTAAAATACTCGTATAGTTTAATATCATCATATCATCATATCAGCCATTAAACGTCCACTGCTGAACGTAGGCCTTCCCCATCGACCTCCGGAGTGACCGGTTCAAAGCAGCATCCATCCAACGGCTTTCGGCGATTTTCCCCAAGTCGTCTGTCCATCTCGCGGACGGCCGACCGACGCTGCGCGTAATTATTAATTTAATTTAAACCAGGACTGATTACATATTCTTAAAAAAAATAGCAATGTATTCATGCATCATTCATCCTAAATGAGTTTGAAAATACTTGTTGTAGGTATTTACCACACCATACGTCTTAAACGTAGTCTGCTCTGTTAACAAGTCTAGCCATGTTGTATTACACTCACAGATAATCGGCGCAAGTAACTACTATGTTGTTGAATTTATACCGTAATTCAGAGAACCGAAGGCTAACACAATCCTGCATCCTTAGTTTCCATCTATAACCCTCCCCCTCTCTTCTCTCTCATTCTTTGAGCTCCTCTTCAGGTGCTAAAAATTGTATGAGAATTTTAGTAATTACTGTGACTGTATACATATAAATAAAAAATGTTCTATATTTCAAAAAAAGTAATAATAAATATTTTAACTGCTGTAAAAATAATGAAATATATATATGAATATAACGAAATTGTATTATCTCTTACTTAGGATGCGGTAATGGAAAATATTTAAGCGTGAATCCGTCCGTGTTCGCGGTGGGGGGAGACCGCTGCACGCGATTAGCTACGCAAGCCCATCACCACAATAATGAGGTATCTTAAATAAACAGTTTTGGCTGATAATTATTATACTTTTTATATAAATATTTCTTCTGCATATTTGAGAGATGTGGTAGCGATAGTTTGAATCTAAGCCACTTACTATACTTTAAACAAAAACTCAACAGTCAAATAGCAAGTCCATATTATATAAATTTATATCTTAAATGATCAATTAACAATTAAATACGTAGACATTTTAATAATTTTATATTAATTTTCTAGGTCGTGGTATGTGACAACATGAGTTTACCATTCCGAGATGAGTCCTTTGACGCAGTTCTATCGATCGCGGTGGTGCATCATTTTGCAACGGTAGAACGCCGTGCAATGGCACTGCGAGAACTCGCTAGGATAACAAGAATCGGTGGTCGATTGTTATTAACTGTTTGGGCAATGGAACATGAAGGAAGAAACTTTCATTCACAGGTTTATAAAATATAACATTTGTTTCTATTAAGAATTATACAATCACATATATTAATAAACATATTTGTTTTAGGATGTTTTAATACCATGGCATCGTCCTCCAACATTATGTCCACCACCTCCCGCACCACGATTTCTCTCAGTTGAATATGAACAGTAAGTATAATTTACACTGTCAGATTTAGCAAACTATTAAATAAGTATAGGATATTAATTAAAAATACCTCTTTTAATATCACAAATCCAGTGTGGATAATTTTCTAGATAAATTTGTTTAGTATTAGGATAAATATTAAGGAAACAAATTTAGTGTGTAAAATTATCTGACCCAATTACTTTAATAATATTCTTATTTATTTATTCGAAAAAGGCACATCTACAGTACCTACATATATTAAACATTTAAATTAAATTTAAAATAAAGTAACATCCATCAGAAATATGAACCAAAACCTAAAACGCTTTTGTAACAAATTATAAAAGTTCACCCTGGCTTCACATAAGTGACATAAGAAGTTAGAATGAGTAAGAAACTAACAATAATATACTTATTACATTTTCTGATTTGTTACAGCTGTACTGAACCATGGAAAAGTCGTGACGGTTCTCCAGGATCATCATCGCTTTCGTCACCAAATGAAACATGTTATTCATTTGTAAGACGAGCACTTCAAAGACTAGCCGGACGTCGTTCTTTTCTACCTTCTTGGACTATTAGTACTAGAACGACACAGAGACAGTGCACACGTCCTGAACCTCCAGCAGCAGATCTGCCGATAGAGCTGAGGCGATTAGATGAAGTTCTTCCTAGACTTGTATCACAGACATCTGAATCATCAACAATGAAATCACGTAGCTTAACAGATATAGCTGATATAGAACGGCGTGCATTAGTTAGATCGAGATCTAGTTTACCAAGTTTAGGTGGCGAAGAAAATGAACCAGTCATAATAGAGCCACCAGTTCAACCAGCCACCGAACAACGTAAAAAACCTCGATTAGTTAAACAAAAGAAATCTATAAACGAAGACGACGCTGAAGAAGACCTTGATAAACCTACAGACATGAAGAGTTTGGTTGAGGAAATGCCTAATTTTAAAATTCATACACAGAAGTTGCAGTCGAAAAAACCTGGCGTTGTCAAACAGACTTCTCTAAATGAGGAATTGATGTCTGTGGAGCGATTAAGAGAAAAGGAGCGTCTCAGAAAAAATATACAAAAACAAGCATCTTTAAATGAAGAGTACTTATTTCGCAGACCAGGGGCTCTAGATTCGATTCGCGACTCGATATTCTCTACATCAGCAACAACTGCAAAAAAATTCCAATCATTAAAAAATGGCCTCACTAATAAGTTCAAAACTTCTACAACGAATATTGATAAAGTAACCGTGTTCGTGAGAATGCTTCAAGGTTGGAAGAGTCACGGACCGGTGCCAGAAGTTCCTACACCAAGTGAAAATAATCCAACGAATGAGAAAAATTACCCCGAAAGAAGACATTCTCGAGAAGATGGTTCAGACTCTTCTAAGGACAGTAGTCTCCAAAGTGACACAAGTGTAGATTCAGAAGATAGTTTTGCATCAGTTATATACGTACCTAAAACTGATGGTTCCGGTGATCCATTATCTCCAACACCATTGTCTCCAGGGCCTACTTCGCCAAGACTCAAGGTATCGTCAGTTCCAACATCACCAAGATTAAAAAATTCACCAGGACTACCATCTCCTAGAATTAAACAAGCATTCCCATTAATACGACCACCTGCATCACCAAATGCAGTCCAAACGCCTGGCACAGTACATAACAAAATTTTGGTTGCACAATATAGTTTGAAAAATTATTCAACTGCGAATAATACATCTATAGTTCCTTTAAAACCACAATCTAAAAGTCAACCTAATTCACCTCCAAAATCAGAACCAGATGAAAATATTTTAAAACAAGAAATACAGACTGTTGTTAATAAGATTGCACCGATTGAGATATTTGATGAAGTTGACCCTATCCCACCAATAAAAGAAGAAGAAGAAGAAACTCCAACTGAAGTGACGAAAGAATTAATTGACGAAATTAACAAAGACATTGAAGAAATACACAAATTAACCGCGGAAACTAATGATATAAAACCTCGAGTACTTCTACAAGATGTGAAACCATATCCAAAAATCACCTTGCAAACAGTTGCGGAACTCCCAGAAATACCACTATTTAAGCCCAAAATCTTGAACAAATCGCCAACGAATGATACTCTAGATTCTAGAGCAGCTGAAAGAAAAAGGAAGGAAAGAATACGGCAAATAAAGGAAATGTTGAATAAAGGTATTCCACCTATAAATATTAACAGACGACCGCCGTTCCCAATAGTACGTGGTACAAGTAAAGCAGAACCGATTGCTAAAAGTCATCCTAAACTTATGTCACTGGAGCTGTTTAATCCAGCCACAGATGATGTGGATAGTGACTCGAGTGGTGTTTCTTCACCAGACTCCGTTGACAGCGTTATTAGCGTTGTTCCAGATGAACTTCGAAAAATTGCATTAGAAAAAGGTATATATAGTGGCGTTTTTGTAATAACTAAAAAATACGAATAAAGCAATTAATAATGTATATATTTTACTTATTTTCAGACTTACCAGATCCACCAACATTAGAAGTAATAAAAAGTGAAGAAGTTAATTCATCGGATAAATCACCATCGGTATCGAACGCACCTCAAAGCCTAATAGAAGCTGTAGCTGAGGTGGCTCATTCGTTAGATGAAACATGTGAAACTGTGATTCAGTCAAGTCCAAGATCTAAAAGAAAACATTTAGAAAAAATCGAAAGTGCTGAAGCTATAGCAATTGTTCAAGGTGCTTCCAGTAGTAGTAGCAGCAGTAATTGGAGTCTAAATAAACTATCTCCGGGAGATTTAAGAATACTAGAAGACAAGTCAAGGTCTCAATCTCACACAAGTTCTAGCGGTAGTTCGTCTAGCTTAGAGCGGTTATCTCCAGGTCGAAGGTCTAAGGATCGTTCACCAAAGCAAGGTAGTAGTAGCAACTCTACATGGAGTTTAAATAGGCTTTCTCCAAATCGCCCAGAAGGACGATCATTGGATGAAAATTTAGGTAAGACTCACAGAAGTCCTACTAGATTACCATATGATTCATTATCAATATCTAGCACAGATTCAGAAAAATCAATTTCTAAATCAGAAAGCTTTAACAGGATACAAAACGAACCGTTGATAACGTGTAAATCAGATATGTTAGCTAAAGAAGACGATTGGGTAACGGACCAACAAGATCGAAATCAGCATCTAACTGAATTTGCTGAAAAGCTAAGTGAAAAACTGTTGCAAGAAATCGACCAATATTCAAAACGAATCAACGAAGAAGACTTTGATCTTCCAAGTAGTAGCAGTAGTGAGAAAAGTATATCCCTTAGGTTAAAACGCGAAGAAGAAGATAGAAACACCCAAAAAATGCTAGATGAATTATCTGACAGTTTAAATAATCTTGAACATCCAAACAACAAATTAAATAATGAATCCCAAGGAATAGGAAAAACAATAGGAGAAAACATCAAATATATTACTTCTATACACGATACCCAAGAATCTGATATTAATAAATTGTTTCCAAAATGTAGTACCAAGACAAAAACCAAAAAGAGATCAAAAGATGTAGATCCCATAATAAATAAATACAGAGAACTGAAAAAGACCATGAAGGTAACAAGTGAGGAGGATATTTATCTGAACAATTGTGCCAATATTCATTACAATATTAAACCAATTACGGATGATAAAACTCCAGATATCGATACCAAAAATCCAGATGACGATAGTGCCATTTCGTCTAGCAATGGTAATCCTGAAATAACTATCGAATCTGGTACCTATGATACAAGTCAATCACTAGAAACTGGTTATTCCTTGGAATCGGAAATAAGTGTTGACTCTCTATGCACGAGTACAGACAAACGATCTTCGTTAAAGGTCGGACAGTCTACAGATTCAAGCGATTTAGACAAAATGGAAATAAGTCCTGAATCAATCACATCAAGGTCTAGCACTAGTACTGCGCCTTTGAAATCAGGGTTCTCTATTGAATCTAGTGATACATCGGCAGGCAGTGACTGGAGTCGTCGTGACAAAACTGGAAGTACTGCATCACTAGGATGCGCAAGTTTAGCATCTTTACCATCATGTAGTGACTATTCCAAAGACAAAAAATTTTTAGAAACACGATCCTCATCCGAAGAGACTACCACTGGTCCGGCGACATCGTGTCGACCCATGCCGCATGCTCCTCTGTTGCCCTCACTAAGTGACGGTTCGGACAGCTTGCCGTCCGAAGGAGGCGCTGTTACATACCACAGATATTATCACGTTTTTAAGAAAGGCGAATTGGATCAGTTAATAGAAAAATATGTGGAAAGTCTTCATGTTGTGTCGTCATATTACGATCAGGCGAGTTGGTGTGTAATCGCGGAGAAAGTTCAAGTGTGGACTATTTAATACGTTAAACAAACATTTTTTTCTCGATGCTCGTTTAAAGTTCAGTTCGCTGCTGTTTTTTATTCTACTAAGGTATAGGAGAAAGTTGAGTTTACAATTAAATATTCATATATTGCAATCTTACAAAAAGCTATAAATAAAACATTTTGTATTGAACACGAAAGTGCAGTGATAACATCCAAGTGACCTTCCTAACGAACTCTACTAGAGTGTTAAGGACACCTCATGTTCATGATATCGGATCAGATAGAGTTAAATCTATGTAAAATGCCAAAAGCAAAGCTTTTGATTTTAATATATTCTAGATACTTGATAAATTGATAGTTGTTATTTCTATTGTATTCATAATATTTGTCGCCCACTCTGGAGATTAGCCCGAACTAAGGCTAAATTCTCTCTGAGGGTCTTTGGTATTCGATGCGATAATAGAATTCGCATAAAAAATGAAAACTAAGAGCTTTAAATAGTAAAAAGTAATATAATATATACTTCATTGGCTCAATAAATTATAAGCTATTCATAGCTTATTAAATATAATCTTATAATCCATTCATGTATACTTACAGACATAGTGTAATGTTACCTACCTATTTAATAAAGTATTCGATTTATACCATTCTCCAAGACCGAGATTATTTAAAAAATACAAAATAGTCACTGATTAATTGTACGTTGTAAATTATTCTATGACAATAACATGTTTAAATTAATTTAGATTTTTAAATTACATATCTCTTTAAATTGTTGCTTTTGTACCGTGTCGCTTATTGGATTTTGGGCCATGGTATAAATCGCCATTTCTTATATTTGTATTATTGAAGCTTTTTTTTCAGTATTAAATTAACCAAAGAGCTGGCCTCGCTAATATAATTCAATTTATAAATCGTATGTGTAAGGGTCCAGGTTGTTTTGACTGTAAGCGTCATCCCGCAGCGTCTTTAGTTCATTCAAATTCGGACCATGTAGTGAGGTTAGAATTATAGTCAACTTAGTACGTTAGATCATTTCCAGCCTAACTATGTAATACTTGAGAGTACAAATACTCAATACGTGTATCTTATTAGATATATTTTTTACGAAACGGTATTGGATCTCATTTTCCGACTTCCAAAACAGTCTTTTCTTGTGCATTTTTAAATATATTATTACACAATACTTTAATTTCGTCATTAACGATGAAATAACAAACGAATTATATAGTTTCATTTTCAATACTTTTTAGATAGTTAAATTAACAGATAAAAAAATATCATTACTGAACAGCTTAAAGTTTATCTCTAGATACATATATGGAGAACAATAACAAGGGCTCACGTGATATATAAGAGTTACGGGTAAAATTTATACTTTTACCATATATTTTAGTCAGTAAAAGTAGATAGCCGTAATTCTGTTCAAACTTAATATATCTTATTTAGGTTTTAACAAAACAGTTTACTAGACGTTATCTACTTTTACCGGCTTAAATAAAGAATAGGTATTCGATTTAAGAGTACTTCAAATTTTAGCCGTAACATTTACAAAAATCTCGGGAATTCATGTAATGTAAATAAAAGCTATGTAAGTATATGAAGCTATTAGAAGTTAATTATGTTATCAAAAAAGTGAGATTAACTAATAATATTAGCATAGTACAATAATATATGACTGTACATTTAATATAAAACTGACGTAAGTATTTACAAAACGAATCTCAAGAAATTACGGCGATATATTAAATGGGCAGAGTAGCAAGCATTAGGTTTAATTGCAACTAGTAAATAATAATGTAGATTATACGAAAATTTATATAAAATGCACAATCATTACCGTATTATTTTTAAAATGACGTATGTTCGTTATATGTTTGAACTATTATGGATAAAACTAGCTAGTGATTTGGTGAGCTGGTATATTTTTATACGAAGTAGACTCTAACTTAACGCAACAATATAATTATTACGAAAGCAACTCTCAGAAAACATTTCATAAGTTGGAAACCAGTACGTATTATGAATTAAGCAGTACTCGTATGAAATTATATCGGTTCACTAAATTGTTTTGTTAGATAAAATAATTTTTTAATTCCATTACCTACAAAGCGTATGATATAAAATAATTTTGTATGATTCTTGTGCCTGATCGCTTAAAGTATTTTTATTACAAATGACGCATATCATCTCTCAGTGTACCTAATGGTATAATTTTATCACTAAATTTGCAAAATGTATCTTTTTTAAAATACATAGTTCTATTTTTCAAAGTATAGTTTTCACAGATACGTAATTCAAATTAATTAATTAAAAAAATGTTAAAATGCACGTAGTTAAATAAATATAATATCTACTTTTATCATACCTAGTAATCTCCCAAGTGACCAAATTTGAAAATGCTTAAATTTATGGATTATTTTAAACATCTGATTTTTTCATCCTTATTAAAATATAATCAATCCTTTGTTAATTTTACAAAATTATAGAAAAATCCTTCGAAGTTAAGTGTATAAAATTCTTGAGGAAAAATTATTTAAGAAAAATATTAATAGAGAGTACAATTTCGTACTTTTATTTAATGCGAATTTGTCCTTACTAGTATTTTTTCCGCCCTATAATATTTATCATTTAAATTAAAATATGCTGCCTAAAACTAATCACAAAACAAATATTTCTATATATTTTGTACATATTTGAATATGTAATTAAATAAACGATTGCTAAAGCATTTCATATTGGCTTGTCTGTGATATATAATTAAAATAATAACAAAACCGCTTCAACATTCCGATGATAATTATTTTATTACGAATACTTTTTTTACTTTTCATATTACCGATATTTATAACTTTAAATATTAATTCAGACATCAAATTGTGTGGCTGGTACTTTTTTTTTAATTTAAGCGCTTCTTTCGTCGCACAGATAATAAATAAAATTATATTATTATTGTAAATTTTATGCCTTTTTCCAACCAGTGTTACCGGTTAGGTTTTTACATAATAACTGTTTGATCTACTTAAAAACGAAATATGTAACGATACCTATACAGTAATAAATTGTAAGCTTATAACGTATTGTACCTATATATTATATTAGGTGACAACCTTCACAATAAAATGAAGACTTAAATAATAATTTTGTTTAATTTTTACCTCTTTTAACATTTTTTTTTTCATTGTCTTGTAATCTTACGAAAAAAAATGTTGTATTTCAAGACCAAACCATGAAAAAAATAGTACTATTTTTTAAAAATCACAAAATGTCATTTATTGAGATGAATGATTTAAAGCAGTGATTCTCAACCACTGTGCCGCGGCACTTTTGTGTGCCACCAAATTTCAAAAGTGTGCCGCCAAATTTTGCAAATATATAATAATGTTAATATATTATTAAATTATATCATTTAAAAAGAAAAATGTTTCCTTAATAAACGTTTAGTTATTATTGTAGTATATTCTTGTTATTTATTATTGTAGTATTTATTTCGTATATTTAAAATTTTTGTCATAAACTATTTATGCAGTGTGTTGTAGTAAGTAAATAATTATTTTTTCTTTGTGTGCCGCCAAATTTTGAAATCGTTAAATATGTGCCGCAACAAAAAAAAAAGTTTAGAATCACTGATTTAAAGTATAGAAATAATCATTATGAAACTGAGGAAGATGTTTCAAGTAAAATTGTTAAGTTAAAAATTTATCGATGGCATTAACAAATTGTAATTAGGAATGTAGATATATTTATTTGTCTATGAAATTTTATCTATAAAAAATTTAAATTATTTTTACCATTGTGATCACCAAGATAGAAAATTACCATATAATTATGTCAATTTTGAATTTCATTGTAAAGATTCATAATTTAATTAAAAACCTTTTATAAATAAAACACCATATTATATATAGGTATAGTACCTAAATGTTTTATTAATATTACAAAGTATCGTACAAAATAAATTAATATACACCTACTACATTACATACTGCCTTGTCCTATGGTACATTTTTTTAAATATTTGAGCGAAGCAAAAAAAAAAAAACTTTACAAAACATGCTTACTTTTTGGAAACGTCTAAAAAGTAACGATATAAAAATATAACCAAAACAATAGTTCAATATTTCTCTACTTCACAGTGATTGAGTGTGAATTACATTAAGATTCGAATAAACGAATTAATTTTAATTTTAATTCAAATTAACTTATTAAAAAAACACAGGTTTACCAAGCTGTACATCGACGAGGTGTAAGCCAGCTTTGACTAGCCGCAATTAAATATTTTAGCTACACCCGTTAATGTATTAACTATTAAATTAAAATTAAATTTATATTAATATTTAAAAAAAATCTAAGTGTATAAATTAAATGCGTTAAGTATACAACACATAACTTGTAGTTATTTTATTATGTTTAAACCATTTTTTTTAAACATTAAAATGATCAGTAGTGTATAAGATTTGACTCTATATACTTTTAAGTAAAATTAAAAAATATTTTTATAACCACCACAGTGGTGATACTTTAAATTTAACTAATAAGGAGTAATTTCAAAATATAATCCTTTAGTTTATAAATCCGGTTTTATTTTGGACTTGTAATATTTTCGGGACATACACATATGGGGTATATAGTATATTCCTTACAATAAGAGACAGTATTTACTTTAAAAGTATAGCCAAGTTCAATAAAACCATCGGTATCCGATGAAATCTGTTTGGTGATACTCCATTAACCACGTAAGGGTGGCGGGGTTTGGATAAAGACACGAAATATTACGAGGGGGGGGGGATATCACATGTATTAATTTATCGTTGAACGCGCGATTTATAAACCATGCCAGTCAAAAACAACCTGCAACCTTAATATCTGTTTGGACATTTTTATTAGGATGCTTAATTTTCCAAAATTTAATTAAATTATACCTGTATTTAAAGATAATATTCTGAAAATTTCAATATACTTTATACCTAAAACAATACACGTGATTTTGAGTATTGAGCGGGGGGGGGGATAGTGTAAAACCTCACCACATATCACCAGGATGGGGGAGGGGGTTAAAAAGTTGCTAAAAAAAACATCACGTGGTTAATGGACGACCCCTTACTGCTATAATATCGGATATCGATAGCGTCGGAGCGACAGTTAGACGAAGTAAGCGGCGAGCTGCGCCATCTTGTCCTTGGGCTGCTTGTTGCGGTGCTTGCCGCGCGCGCGCCCGCCGCGCCCGCGCGCGCCGCCGCCGCGCGACGACACGGCGCGGTGCTTCTCCACCTGCCGCCAACCGAACGCAACGATTGTGACCATTTGAATCATACAATTCTGTTTTTTGGCGTGATAACGTAACGTGACGTGGCGTGAGCGCAGTAGAACGGCGACAGATACTCACGAGAGCGCTGAAGCTGGGCTCGCAGTACAGACAGGCGGTCATGTCGGTGAGCGCGGCGGGGAGGCGCGTGCGCTCGGCGCGGTACTCCACGCTCACCAGCTGCGCGCCGCACGCGCTGCACGCGGTTTCGCACACCGCCACTCGCGACGCGTCTTCGAATATGTTGATTATTACGTCACATCTGCGAGAAATAACGGAAAATTTACCGTGTTCTAGTTTATTATAGTATTGCCACTTCTGTTTCGAAAGCGCTCTTGTATTTTGATGCATCGTCGAATGTCACGTTGCGCAATTCCTTGCCAACAAATGTAAGAACACTTGTAACTTTAACTGTCAACTGCTGTAAATTGTGTAGTTGCGGATAGTTTCGCCGCAATCGACATCCAAGCATACAGTACACACACTCCAACACATACACACTCACACGCACATACGCAAACACGCAAACACGAAAACACGCAAACTCGCACACTCGCACGCACGCACGCACGTACTCTCACTGTTAGACTCACACTATAACACGCACACGCACACGCACATACACTCACACTCTCACACACTCACACTCTCTTACTCTCACTCTCTTACTCTCACACTCTCACAATCTCACACTCACACTTTCACACTCACACTCTCACACTCACACTCTCACACTCACTCACACTGTCACACTCACACGCACACACACAGACACATGGGTGTAAGAAGCCTAAATCCGACCGAAATTCAAAAAACACAAATTTTCATTACAAAAATGAACAAAGATTGAGGAATTCCTCATAATGTATAATATAATGGTGATTTTTGCGAAAACAAAGAATTTGAAGCTTCGGGGCTTTATAAAAAAAAAAAATCGCAGCGCTTTGAATTTTTCAGAAATTTTAGGAGACACTTTAGGGTTGAAAAAATACTGACAATTTCCTTCGTTCATACATTAATTTATCCAAAGTTATACCAAGTTATCCAAATATCCTTAATTATATGAATTTTTGTCTGCTTTTCATTATTATATAAGTATAATAATGAAAAGCAGACAAAAATATTTCATTTTTTCGTTATTATACGTTACTAGCAAACCCGGCGAACTCCGTTTCGCCACCAACTTATTTTCGTGAGGGATACTCACACCACGTACTGGCACCGTCTGCTCCACCATCATGCAAAACCATATTGGTTAGTAGTACATGCTATGTATCATATATTCATCATCATTTTCCCTGTTTTCCTGCTTTCCTGTTGACATTTTTCCTAAATTTTGTTTGCTATAAACCTCACGGAGCCCGAGACCTTTCCAACGAATGCAAAACCGTGGAAATCGGTTCGTGCGTTCTGGAATTATAGCGTCAGGAAGGAAAACCCGACTTATTTTTATATTATAGGGGTTGATCGTAGAGGGGTGAAAATTGAGAGTAATATGACATTTTTTATTTTAAGTCAACAGAATAAAAAAAAATTTGCCAAAAAATTAAAGTTACACAAATAAAAAATAGGGGTTGATCATAGAGGGGTGAAAATTAAGAGTAATATGATTTTTTTTTTAAAGTCATGACAAAATAAAAATCTTCCCAAAAAAAATCAAAATTTTTAATTAACAAAAAAAAATAGGGGTTGATCGTAGACGGGTGAAAAATTCAGGGTCATATAAATTTTTTTTATTCTAAGTCATGACAAAATAAAAATCTTCCCAAAAAAAATCAAAATTTTTAATTAACAAAAAAAAAATAGGGGTTGATCGTAGACGGGTGAAAAATTCAGGGTCATATAAATTTTTTTTATTCTAAGTCATGACAATATAAAAATAAAAAAATTCTTGCAAAGAAATTAAATTTTTTAATTTACAAATAAAAAATAAGGGTTGATCGTAGAGGGGTGAAAATTTAGGGTTGCATGTATTTTTGTATGCTACATTATTTTCGATACATCGTGAAAAAATTAAAACAAAAAGTTTTGTTTAAAAAATAAAATAAAAAATTTAGGGGTGGACCACCCTTAACATTTAGGGGGATGAAAAATAGATGTTGATCGATTCTCCACCCCGGCCGATATGCTCGCTAAGGATCACGAAAATCGGTCGAGCCGTTTCGGAGGAGTTCGGTCCCGTACCCCGCGACACGAGAATTTTATATATTAGATATAGTATTTCTTTAATTCATTGTTATTATTTTTTGCTGTACAATCATTTTTCTCGGAGTTACAGCTCGTTTAAAATCACCCAAAAATAAAAATAAAATTTTATAGTTCTATATTTTGTCACTACTTAAGTACAATCTACCTACCTACTTTTTTTTTACTAGTATTTTAAGTGGTTTGCCCTTCGTACATTTGAGACAGATTATAGAATAGATTCCAAGTCTTACCATTTTTGTGAATTCTTCTATGCCTTACGATATTTTCAGAATTCATATTTTCTTTTTCGAACATTAACTTTATAATGAGCCCTAGTGACTTGTTAAAAATGTACAAAATACTCACCGATTACAAGCAAGCTTCCACTTAGGAGCCGATGGATCGAGTACTAGAACGCCATCACACTCGACACAGCCAGACACACCGGTAGAATTGACACCATACGGACATGTGGGGTGGGTACACGAGTTACAACCGAACCCTTTCTTCATATCCCTGTAAATGACAAAAGATATGTCATTTATAATGGTTTTTTTTTTTAAATAGTAATACTCTAAGCAGATAGGCAATAGTTAAGTGACTGCTGTCTATGAATATAGCAGGATCATAGAATTGACAATTAAATATAAATACAACAATCTATTCAGTCTTATATCTTCTTAATTGACTTAAGTCACTGAACGATAGTAGTGTGTGGTGCAGTGGTGCAGTGGTGCAGTGGTGCAGTGAGTCGGACCTGAAGGGCGGGTGGTTGTAGCAGTAGGGGCAGAGCGGGAAGCTCTTGCCCTTGCTGCCGGAGGACCACGACAGCAGCTCGAAGTCGTCGAGCGGACACTTGAGCTCGCGGTAGATGCGCACGGTCCCGTTCTGCGGCAGCGCGTACGTGTCGTCGCAGTGCGAGCAGTGCAGGCGCGCCGGCTTCGCCTGAGATGTTTCATTATTTTAGAACTTTCACAAGTTACTTACAGTATAACACAATATCACGTTGGAGCATATACTACTGGAGGCAGCTTCCCGTAGGCCGAAAGTTCAAACGAGGTTGTAGAGAGAGGCAGACATATCGGATTACATGCTATCTCTCTGTAGTCGCACGCGATTGGCTATGGATTTTCTCCCTTTATGGCATAAACCATTTCTATTGGGGAGTCAGCTGTGCTGTGACCAATCGCGTGCGACTAGAGAGATATAATGTAGTCCGTTATGTCCGTCTTTCTCCACAACCTCGTCTACAATTTCGGCCTACGGGAAGCTGCCTCCAGTATGCTCTAAGAATATCACGAGCACTAAAAATTCATATTAATACTAAATCTACATGAGCGGTCAAATTACCGCTTTTGACTTTAAATATTTTTAATTGTTTAAATTCTAGGTTTACATTTTTTTTGAACTTATGCACGACTTTTAGAACTAGACTTAGACTTAGGAAACGTGTAAACCAAAAAAAGAAATACATAAACCTACAATTAAACAATTTTATAAATACATAAACCTAAATTTTATTTCAAATCAAAATAAGTAATTTGAAAGCCAATTGCCAAGATTAAAAAATTACCTGAATATATCTCATATAACGTCTGCACTTCCCACAACGAGATAGCGCCTTCCCACTGGTTTTGAGCGATGAGAAGCTGACCTCGAAAAGTTGGTCCATTGCCTCAATGGACCTTACAAAGTACTGGAACTTTCTACGGAATATCTCAGTCGTGTGGGCTAGAACTGCGTGGAAATCTGCTCGACCAACAGCTATCAAATTAAGCTGTTCCTCGACGGCTGAACGCATCGTTGGAAGGACTAGTTCTGGATCAATCTGTGGTACAAAAAAAAACATGCTTTAAATAGAATAAAAAATTACAGAATGTATTATGGGTCTGAAAGCATAAGAGATACAGAAAATAATGTTCGGCAGTTATTGTTTTTGGGTAAGCAATTTTAGCACAGATAAATTATTAGTTTAAAAATGAGTTGTCCATAAAATTATGAGAAATAATCTATTATTTAATTGCAGACCGATTCTGTTACATGTAAGGATTATTTCACTTTCAGTTGGTCAACATTAAAAAAGTGTTATTCCAAACAAATTTTTTTTATTAGGTTTGTCAAATTTCGAAACACAAACAACGAACAACGAAAGTAGAAGACAAGCTTTTTTGACAAACATTTACAGTAGATACCATTTAGTATAGGGAGTTTTGGGCAAGAGTGAATTGTTCCTAAATATAAAGAAAATCTACATTCGAATTACATTGTAATCTGAATTCGGTCGAAGGATGACAGTGTAATTATTACATACTCCGCGGTTACACCCACGTTGACATCAATGTTCTGTTTTACCCTATGTTATTCATATATAACGTGAATTTTTTACAGTAAAAGAATATTTCAAATCGGCTGTTTCACAGTTTATCGATGACGAGGAATCAGCAAATCTTTAATCTACAAATACATTTTTCTTACCTTCTGGTATCCATGTACGAGTACAACGCCCAAACTAGTAGGTACTAATCTTCTACCGCTACCTACGTTCACATAATTTCTTTGACAAATATTGTTTATATGTACAGGGATAGACGCATCGGTGCCTATTCCATGTTTTTCCATGAGAGTTATAACCTATAATATTTGAACAGAAATAAAAACCACTTATTAGTAATAATCCAACAGACACGATACATCGTGTTTATTCAACAATCGACAACTATAAATGCTCTATTTCTCTATTGTCAATTAATGTTTAAATTTAGATGACATACAAGGAATTTCTATACAAACTGGAATGCGCACGTGCACTCAAAAAACGTTCCTAAGAGAGGGATTGCATCTCTTTCTACCATGGATTCAAGGCAACTCGTAAGAAAGAGAAAAATACCAGTAGTCAATGAAATGCTCGGAAAGATTTTTCACTATACAAGTAATACATATTGGAAACAAATGTCAACCTTATGTCAGTTACATCAAGGTGCATATTTGAATATACAATTTTATTAAGTGAGCGTTTCAGTTATGATAACATATTTGATGACAGATTTCTAGGTTAAAAAAAAAATACATTATTATTATATATCAGATGGTACACAAACGTATGTTTTGTTTATGTTAAGAAAATTACTTACATTAGTCTATATTTTATTTTTAGTTTAAAATTGTTACCACAAATATTTTATACTCAATAACATAAAAAGATAATATAAAATAAATTTATCTGTCCAAAGACGCGAAAGCTGCGCTCGTAAATACAAAGTATAGTCTATTTTTTTTTTAATAATTTTTATTACTACACTTGATAATATACACACTTACCTCAGATTCAGTGAGGTAATCAGGCGGTGAAGTCTGACACTCGACCAGCCTGTGGTCATGTGCTCGAAGTATATCATCTACATTTAATACTGGTACGAATTCGTCTTTACCAAATGCCTGGAACAAGATTAGAAATACCTCAAATACTAGCTGTTAGCCGCTATTCGCCCATGTTTGTTTCTTGTTTTGTCGGTTATTTTGTAACCCTGATTATATTTCTTAGATAAATAAGAACCACGCCGACGTACAAGCTAAAGTTTCATCAATCCAATTAGAACAACCAAATAGAGATTTTTTTTTTGTTTTAGAATTATTAGAACGTAAAAATGTGGCTACACATTTAGTAAAAGTTGTTGTAACATTACAATCAGACGTTTTAGCTTAATTTATTTGTATGTAATATTATTAATAGATTCCATAGTGTTCCTGATAGTGTAAATACTCATATGTACATATTAACCCATTCGCTGCGGCGGACGCCTATCGGCGTTTTTTGATTTAGCATTGAGGTGCGATGGACGCCCATCGGCGTTTTTTTTCAATTCCTTTTATCTTGGCGAAAATAAGTCACAAAGAATTATACTTGCAATATAGGCACATTTTTTTAAAAATACAACAAGGTACTGCTCGCCGTTTCCGAATATTTTTTTGAAAAAAAACTTTTTGAAAAATGTGAATTCCATCCTAGGTGCGGAAGACGCCTAACGGCGTCTTCCACGAGTTAACAACCTTTGGTTCTAAATAAATACCTATTATGTTTTTTTTTTGCAATATTTTCTAAATGTATTTAGTTAGTATTATTTTTTCTATAATTGAGGTAGTTATTAGTGTACTGCTTCCCCTCCGCCGCTTACGCGCCCAAACGCGTACGGTTATTCATAATGTGACATTCTTTAACGAATTGAAAAGAGACCTGGCAAAAGAAGTAATGATGATAAAAATGATTTTAGACTCCGTTCGAAACTTCGAACGTTCGTGAAGACCGTGAGTCTTACTTTATTCGCGATTTTATATATATTATCGCGATTATATATTTTATTCGGCATATTATCAGGTAATAACGATCATTTACTCAATGAGGAAATCAACGAAGATGAGGATGAGTATCCTCAAGAAAACTTTGATGATGATGTGGTTGAACCAGTCAATGATTGGTGCATTGGAAATCCACATGCCCAGAATTTTCTCGATTTTCAACAACGTACTGGTTTAAACTGGTTAAACTTTTATGGCTCTCATAATACACATGGGAAACGTAAAAATGAACAGACTAAATGATTTTTGGAAGTCACATTGAAATGAAATGAAATGAAATGAAATGAAATGAAAATATTTATTTCGTCATAAGGTGATTTTACACACTTAACGAATGTCAAAAAAATTTCATTTAAAACTAATACGTCAAATTATTACAAGTTAATGTCTCGGTAGACATAACATTACTATTATATCATCGGCTTTATTAAATGTTACAATAAATAACTTAATCTGATGTCCCTAGTGTTGGCCGAGAGGAAAAAAAGCCGGCGGAAAAAAACTCTCGGTACTCTTTTAAATAATTAAGCGTCATACAAAATAAATGAATAATGCACAGTATGACCATGAAATGATTAGGACAAACACGAGACAGCCAATCGTATATGCCGAAATCACCACATGCCACCTGCTCACAAAATTGTATAACTATATCTAATGACAATTTGCATATTGATAGCCTGGCCGAGTTATATTCAATCCCATGCCTTTTTATCATTTAGAAATTCATTTATGTCATAGTAAGCTTTTCGACACAAAGTTTGCTTAATAGTTTTTTTAAACTTCTGTAAAGGCAGAGATTGAACCGCAACCGGTATTTTATTATAAATTATAATAGACATTCCAATAAAGGAACGACTTTTTTTGCTGAGCCGACATTTAGGAAGCGCTAGTTTGTGGCCGTTCCTGAGTGTTACATTATTCAAGGCATGATCACTACGGCTAAAAAACAAATGCCTATTTTTACGTATATACATTATATTTTCATAAATATATTGCGATGCAAAGGTCAGAATATTGATCTCTTTAAACTTTACCTTTTCCAATCGAATATATTTAGTCAACACATGAGGAGAGACCGATTTTTGAATATTTTAAGAGTCTTAAATGCACAAGAAGAAGATGGCAATTAAAGTTTATTAAAAGTCAAAACGTTAATTAATGCATTTAATGAAAAAAATAAAGAAATTTACTATCCAACAAGAGAATTGGCAATAGATGAATCTTTGATGCTTTGGAGAGGTAGACTTTCATTTAGGCAGTATATGAAATCAAAAGCCAGTCGTTATGGCATAAAATTTTATGTTCTGGCAGATGTTTTTGGAGTATGTCAGAAATTACACATATATGGCGGGTCGAGAGACCTGCTGGTAGGATGCCGTGGTCATGTCGAAAAAGTCGTCCATTTATTATTACAAGAGTACCTCAATTGTGGCCATTCTTTGTATATTAACAATTATTATGCTAGTATACCTTTGGCAACTCAACTTTTAAATAAAAGGACCTTTTGTACGGGAACTTTACGCAAAAACAGGGCTGGGAATCCAAAAGAAGTTAACACAAAATTACAAAAGGGAGAATGTATAATACTACCTCATCTCATCTCATCTCATCAGCCTATAGCAGTCCACTGCTGGACGTAGGCCTCCCCAAGCTCGCGCCAGACATCCCGGCTTTCCGCAATCCTCATCCAGCCAACACCGGCAATCCTGCGAAGATCGTCGGTCCAGCGGGTCGGAGGGCGTCCCACACTGCGTTTGCCAATACGTGGTCTCCACTCCAGGACACGTCTGCTCCAACGGCCATCGGTCCTACGACACAGGTGACCAGCCCACTGCCACTTCAGCGTGCTAATCCTCTGGGCTACGTCGGTCACTTTGGTTCTCTCGCGGATAGTCTCATTTCTGATCCTATCTTTGAGAGAAACGCCGAGCATAGCCCGTTCCATGGCACGTTGAGCGACTTTAAATCGGTGGACCAGTCCCTTCGTCAGTGTCCACGTATAATACTACACAATGAACAAAATTTAACATTTTGTAAATGGCATAACAATAGAGAGGTCATAGTTGTGTCTAGCGAACACAACGCTGATATGATTTCTGTGCAAAACCCCCGACGACCAGAACTAAGAAGTTTAAAGCCGAATGCTATTGTAAAATATACAAAATATATGCGCAATGTAGACAAAATTGATCAATTGCTTTCATACTACAATAGTGAACATAAAAGTTTAAAATGGTATAAAAAAGTAATTATTCACATAATTCAAGTATGTGTCATAAATTCGTACCAACTCTATAAAATTTCCAATGAAACATCTTTGACGTTTTACGATTTTAGATTAAAATTATTAGAATCTCTTCTTCCACCTAAAACCGGTATTATGATCACTCCACTACCACAACATAAAATTCATTTGCCATTAGTTCTGCCACGTGGACCATTTCAACGCACCAAAAGAAAAAAATGTAGGTATTGTTTAATAAATAAAAAAAGAGTAGACACTATTTATTTCTGTCCTGATTGTCCAAAATCGCCAGGTTTATGTCTTACGTGTTTTCGACCATTCCACAGATATGAATAATGAATTATTATAGTGTAATATTCGAAATGTCCGCCTTGTTTTAGTTGATTTTAATGGTGATATTCGAAATAAATAATGGGATACACATATTTTTATTGTTTATGTTTATTTTGTTTTCAATATTGTTTAATAATTAGATACATGTAATACACATTAATGTTCTCAACTTTGTTTATTGTACAATCACACTTATTATAATTGTTTTGTTCTTTTAAATATCGCTTAAAATAATGCACAATCAATAAATAGTTATTCGATTTAAGTATCTTCTTTTATTTCACTCGAGTGCGAACGCTTAGCATCATTCAGAAATGCTAAAATTTTTGAATAAGTACGGGTACGAAGACAGGGTTTTATTTGGTTCAACTCCTCGGCCACTAACTGACCAAAAAGGACATTCCGTCGATCTTCTTTTCATATATTGTCGGTGACAATCTTGCAATCGTCGCATGTTACAGCTTTTTTAGGCTTACTTTGGGATAACAAAATCGACTGAGACATATTATCAGCGTTCCAATCTTGACCATCATCTAATATATTGGGTGACCATGGACGTTTTTTATCTGCAAAAATAAAGAACAAGACGTTAAGTATAATTTGATGTGGCATCGGGAGCCTAGTGAATTAGTGCCGACAAATAGGGTGGGCTAGGACTGCTGCATAGGATATCCTCGTGGTTCGAGTTCGACTGTCCATATACAAGAACGGTAAACAGTATTCAGTCTATCGGTTCAACAGAAGACCGAATACAGTCAACCCACGTCGTAAGTTAAAGGTAAAACTATTCTTATAGTTAAACATTTTTTATAGAATCATTCCTGTTTTAATGAGAATAAATTACTCAGTCTATTGTATCAATCACTTAATTAGTTATCCTTTGACAACATTCATCTACTCGTTTTTATATAAATTATTAGATAAATATTAACGAAGTTAAAATTTTAACGAGTTGAAACTTGTCCGTTCTATATAATGTCGACGAATTGAATCAATTATTTCAACAAGAGTTCATTTTCATACTAATTTTCAGGTTAACGAAGATGTCTATAAAAAAGGTCTGTAAATAAATAATAATAAAATTATAAAAGTAATCAAAAGGTTTGCTACCTCTGATATAAATTTATAATGATAATTTAGCCATTGTTTTCAGTTGAAACTAAAATATATGAGACTGTAGTTTAAAAGTGAAGTATAATTATATAATTAAAATAATTTACTTACCATTTATCGCCATATTCTCCAAAATTTCACAATCCAATTATTAAAGAACAAAAACTTCACAAAAAAAATCCTAATTAATGTTAATTTATTTTTTACACCAAACACGATCGTGAACGTACCACACGTTTGGCGTATTTGTAGTTTTTTTCTAAGATTTTAGCGCTAGAATGATTATTTTTATTGCACAATGCTGAAAACGCCGATCGGCGTCCCATATTATCCTAATGAGGTGCGGAAGACGCCCATCGGCGTTCGCGACGAAAACCTTGCCGCACCTGGCTAATAAGCGTGATTTTTATCGCCGCAGGGAATGGGTTAAGCGTATTTGGAATATCAAATTAACGGCCATTGAAATAAGGTCTAATTTTGACATTATTTTCCAGTAGATACGTTTTTGGATTATCAGTGTGTAGCAAAAGTATCCTTTTCTTTAGTTTAGCATTTAAAATTGTCTGCCAATCCAATTATTTTTACATTCTAAAGTCTATTTTTTTTCGCTATGGACTATTTTTTTTTTAGTGTAATTTATCCCCATCAAGGGATAGGCAAAGGTACTAAGCCATACAGCCTCATTAACATTGAAATAAGCTGTGTTGCTAGTTTTTTGCGAATCATTAATAGTGATTTGCCGCTACCGTAACTTTACGTAATTTACAATCTATACTCGGAATTTTAATTCGATTCCAGATTTGACAGTTTCAGTGTTGCAACGTTATGGACAAGTACTAAATAGTGACGTTGCGAAATTATTCGATATGGAAATGGAATATTTCCGAATCGATTCCTCTCGTTTATAGTAGTATATCTAAACAACTACTACTTTAATAGAAACTAAGTATATCAGGAAATTAAACATTTCTGAACGTTTAATTTAGTTATGAAAATTAATTTTATTAAGGATCTGAGAGTTTTCTTTAATAATTGTGTGTGAAATAAATAAAAAAATCTGATCATGAAGGAACATGAGAAATAAAACAAATAGATGTATTATGGTAATATATTATTTTATAAATCGTCACTATCGCTATCGCTTTCTGTAACATTTATTATAAATGTGTCTGTGATGTTGTCAATTAACATATCTAGCCTACTCATTTTTTCTTCTTCTTTGACAACATGGGATACGCATTTAGACCATTCGGTAGCCGTAATTTTTTGAATGCCTCCTTCAAATAAATTTCTCACGTCTGTCAATTTGAAGGCTTTATTATTTTGAGCTACATGCCCTTTTACCTGCGCCCATATCAATTCGATAGGGTTCAGCTCGCAATGGTAAGGGGGCAGTCTTAAAACCGTGATCCCATGTTGTGCTGCCATTTCATCTACAGCGTACTTATTAAAAGACTCGTTATGTGGAACCAGTTCTAAAAGCGTAGCTTTAACCATATCTGGTTCGTAATGAATATTTTTATTTAAAAGCCAGTCTTGAATGGCAGCTTTTTTCCAGCTCATTTCTGGTGCCGTTTCCAATTTTCGGGAATGGTAAGGTGCATTATCCATCACCACAATTGAGTTTGGTCTTAATTTTGGTAAGACTCCAGCGAACCACTCCTTAAAACAAACTGCATTCATCTCATCATGGTAATCTTCACAATTTTTCTTTGCTTCAAAAATCATGAGCCCCTCTTCCAGGAAGCCTTCTTCACTACCTATATGGCTAATTATGAGACGTTTGCCTTTTCCAGATGGATTTTTTAATTCAGTGGTCAGTCCCTCCAAAAACGCTTGCCGAGATGATGTGACTTTCTTGTCCACCCAAGTTTTTTTTACAGTATGACCTAAAAATAAATATAGTACATGAACATTCAATATTACTATTAAATTTAATGTAAAATGTATATAAATTCAAAAAGTTAGCCTTACCTGCGTTAACCCAAGTTTCATCTTGATAATATATATGTCTCCCTTCTCGTCGAAACTGACATATAGATCGCAAGTAACGCTGGCGCCATGTTATTATATCATTTCGATCAATAAGTGTGCTCTTGCGTGACCGTGCAACAAATTTAAAATTAAGATGCTTCAAAATTTTTCTGAGGGTGTCTTTGGAAACCTTGGGCATTTCTGGATCATCGTTTATCACTTGTAAAATCTAAAATAGTAAATGTATAATAGTTTGGAATCACTTACTAATTACTTATATATAAAAAATGTAGGTATTAAATAATACTGTCTGACTGATTGACTAACCTTTGCAATGGTTGTAGGTTCATTTCGGTAAAAGAACTGATGAACAATTCTTCGTATTGCGGAGAATGTAAATTCATCAATTTTATCTTTGAAACTTCGCTTTGGTCCAGTTTTTTTAGGGGGAGTTGGCGGCGCACCATTCCTTCAAAACGTTACAAACAGAGCGTGAGGTTATTCTCAATATGTCAGCAACTTTACTCACACATTCATTTTCTTCCACAACTTCAAAGGCGTCCAATTGCGTAGAAATTTCATTTTTCACATACTTGTAAGCGTTGCGGATCATTACTTTTTCAGTAACTGTGAAAGCTTTTCGTGGACGTTTTTTTCTTGGGGACAAGAAAACATCAACGTCTTTTTGTGATGTACTTGGCTGAGGATCCATTTTGATGGAAAACCAAAACAAATAGATTCACTCAAAGTTCACAAAAAACTATAAATGTAACAACAAACACAACGTAACAAAACTTTAAGAAAAACCCAACAAAATAACAAGATATCGATTCGCAATGAAACAAGATATTCGTGCAGTCAGACTGGGAGAATGAAGCCGAAGGACAAGATAAACAAAATGGCGATAGCTGCACGAGCGCGCACGGGTTGCCAATACAGAAAACTATCTATCTAGGCTCTTTTATTATAAGTTTTGTTTTTAATATTAAAAAAAAAAAACAAAAATATTAACTTTTTATAAAATAAAGCAGTGGTTACTAATTAATAAATAATTATTATGAATAATGATGTATTTATTTAAATAAAAATCAATAATTTAGTCTTTAATTGGCACACCAATATTATGATTACATAAACATAAATCGCGATTGTTTATCGATTTTTGTGTTCATCACTACACTATTAGATGTGGTATCATTATTTTACAAAATGACAGTAGCTAATGTCAAATGTGGAGTCGAATTATAATTCCGAGTATAGTATCGTTTTTCAGTAATAATTACAACGCCGTGTTTTCGTGTTTTATGGCATTGGCTACCTTAGATTCTGTTAAAAACTTGTTACTGCGTATTCTTCAACAAGCAAATAAATAATTGTCGTATTTACTTAGTGTAAAAAGTAATTAAAATTAATAAATATATATTTTTTATCTGTGATGCTTGATTACCGTGCTTGATTACCATGATTTATTAGATATTTAAAAGATTAATCTATTGTCAAATAATAATAAAGTTATTTGGTAAAAGTAAAAAGTTACGATTCATAAAACCGGTATCGTAGTTCAACACTATTACTAAAAAGCTGGTATCATTATTTCGAAAATTGACATTTGCATGTGTCAATTTAGTCCGTAGCGAAAAAAAAACAGACTATACAAAATATATTGATCCTTCAAACCAGATTTTAACTCGTTATCTACAGATTTAAAAATGCATTTTTTTTTTTCTGAATTCGGTATACTAATCCACACCTGATGTTAGAAATTTTCATGTTGTCAAATTATTGTTGATATATTAGTAAAATCATAAAAATTTAAATAAATCTTGAATTAAATAAAATTCTTCTCTTTAATGTGGATATTTTGCCCTAATTTGTTTGAGAAGGACACAATTATATTGTAGTTCTTTATCATCTATTGTTACATTATATAACATTACAGTTAAGCCTCTAAAATATTTTACCAATTGGTGCCGAAATAATATAATATTAATAAAAATTATTAGGTTTACCAGCACTTGCCTTAACCTTAATAAAATTTAGTTTAAGTCAATTAGAAAGTACATGTTTTCACATGGTTTTTACCCTTAGAGTGTACACTACTGGCAGCATCCCGTAGCCTGAAAGTGTATATGAGGTTGTAAAGAGAGACAGACATATCGGACTACATGCTATCTCTCTCTATCCGCACGCGATTAGTCACAGCACAGCTGACTCCCCAATAGAAATGGTTTATGCCATGAAGGGAGACAACAGCCAATCGCGTGCCTGCTCTAAGGTCTTACCTGCCAGTGCATGATCTCGGTATATCCGGCGTCAACAAGCGTATTTCCTGTGTAGGTGAAAGTTTCGGAGCCTACTTGGAACGTTATAGTTGTCGACAAGTACTTGCAGTCTCTCGATAAAGTCGCTATGAAGTGACGTGTGACGTAATCGTAAATACGCCACATGTCACCTTCTAACTCTGATTCCGCTGTAAAGGAACGAAAAAAATATCCAGATGAGAACCACCGTTTTGGTTTAGTGTTAAGAAAATTCGATTAACGTCGACGGTCGCGGTTTCGATTCCCGATCGGCCCAAATATTTGTATTTATACAAATATTTGTTTGTGACCTGGGTATTTGCGCTTTTGGACGTGTCTCGGAAAGCATGTAAACAAGTCGGTTCCGGTTGTTATCATAAACACCTGATAACGATCGTTACCCTTGGTTACCCATGGTAGGGCAATTATCCGCCAAGCCGCAGTCGAGCAGCGTGGTGGAATAAGCTCCAACCCTTCTTCTATATGGAGAAGAGGCCTTAGCTCAGCAGTGGCTTACAGGCTGATACAATATACAGTTAAAAAAATTCCATTAACGCCGACATTCGTGGGTTTAATTTCTGCTCGGCGCAACCATTTGTATTTATAGGAATATCTGTTTGTGACCTGGGTGTTTCTCCTTTTGGACGTGTCTCAGAAAGCACGTAAACAAGTCGATCCCGGTTGTTATCATGATAATGGACTGAACTGACAACAAACTACCTTCACCTGAGTTTACGAATTGAGTTTCGATTGGTTAGCCCATTTGGTCACTGCTACTTTCCTAAATCATAGTTTATAAGACTTAAGAAAACCGATCTATTACCAAAAACTGATTATTTTTAGTTAAGATTATCCACTTACTGAATAAGGATTTCGAATTTTAGACTATAAAAAAATCATCATTGGGTCAATTGCAAGAGATGTCTTTTTGAAATATAAATATAATAAATGTAAACTCACATGCCGGTTTCATAGGTGTGATGGGAGGATGGTCACCAGCGTCGTGGCCTTTTTTGGGTTTATTGATACCATTGGCGATAATAGCTCGGACATCTGATCCCCATTTCGATGAATTCTGTTGCTGACGTAGCATACCTCTGTAACGACATGTATTTGGTATTTTGACTGGCTCGTTGGCGCGGTTGGCAGTGGCCCTGTTTTCTGCTCCAGGGTTATGGGTTCGATTACGCCCCGAGAATGAGTGTCATATATCTTTAATTATATGTATATTAATTTAAAAAAAAAAACACAGACGGCTGTTAGTTAAAACACAGGCTTTAATATATATTTATTTGTATATGTATTATTTATATATGTATATTTATCTGAAAAAAACCATACCAGTCGGCTGTTACCTAAAACACAGGCACAAAGTTACCTAATTTAGGAAAAGACGACCGTGTGTGTGTGTGTTAAACGTACTTTACTTTTTTTTTAAATCTTGTTGTACAAATTCTAAAAAGAAAGCTATTTATTATCTTGATGTGTTGTCATTTATCAATTTTATTAAATAAAAAAAAAAAAATTCTTTCGAATTATTTATCTAAACTATTGTTTATATTTTTAGAAACTCTTGCATTCATACGCTTATTAAACTTTAACTTATTATATTGTTACTGCATTTTTAAACTTGTTCCATATTAATATTTTGCTTGATGGTCGCTAGTAAATATAAAGTAAAAATTTTTGGTAACAGTATTTTTTTTTTTTTTTAATAGGTAAATAGAGTAAATAATAAAAAAAATTCTTACATCAAGTCGTAATTCTCTGGATAGCTCGTAGTTTCAGTTCGAGGATATGAGATGTAACCTTGTGTGTAAAGACGTTCAGCAACCTTAAAACCATATTATTTTTAATTTTTACATAATTCTTAATAAAATCAACAAGAGACCACTCATAACAGTGTTAAACAATTATAATGATTTTTACAGCCCCTGTTGTTTCGTTGAATATGGAAATTTATACATGTATTGTGAAATTATTAAATCAAAATAATACTTCCATGACAAATATTATATCTAATGGAGGCATATTAAAAACCTTTTTCTTATAAAAATATTTTAAAAGTAGTTTTATTTTAAATTATTTATTTTAATTTTATTTTATATTATTAAAAATATTTTAAAATTAGTTTAAAATTTAAACACTGTTCACACATGACATCCTCATAAATCACAAATTAAATATTGAAAACACGAGTCATACAGGTTCTATCTGTGCAAATCTCGGACCCGTGGATAAAGAGTTGTGTAATGTGTTATTCGGACTGCATTTTCAATTAATTATCTATGTACAGGATGACTGGTGAATTACTATCAATATTTAAGGAGAATACTCGATACATGATTCTCAATCGAATTATGTAAAAAAAAATAGGTACTTTTAATTTTGACCCAATTTCCATAAATTTCAATTTCAATAAATGAATTGTGGACACCTTTCCGGTCATGGCGGCGGCGCGTGCGCCGCGGTGTTGTACTGTCCCGCTTGTTAAATACACCTCCCACCACGCGACTAATTCTAATTACCGCTAATTCGATGGACAATCGATGTCCCATTAGTCCGGCGAGCGCCACCGTAAGGTTCGTACGTCCGTCTTCCCGCGCGATCGATCTTACGCGTATACCTTATCTGTCTTGTGTTAGTGTGACCCTTCATTAGTAATAAGGTATAGAATATCAATACACAAATGCAGATTACTTGGACATAGTTCATGCTTATGCGCGTGCGAATGATAGCTTGCCGGGTGCTATCAATTTGTACCAGAAGATGTTCCCCAATCGCGATTCCAACAATACCCAAGGACGAGATGGAGCGGCATTGCTATAGAGTATGCAAACAGAGGAGTTGAAATAAAAAATCACCAGTGCTTTTGAAACTGTTAAAAGAGATCCATTCGTGTTAAATCGTGTGAAAGACAATATGCGTAAACGTGCCGAACTATGTATCACACGAAAAGGAGCTCACTTTGAACATTTATTAAGGTAAGTGTAGTTATGTAGGTAAATAGGTAGTTTAATGATTGACAATCGTATGTAAGTATGATTCCATTTTTAAATACGCCGGAAATACCAAGACAGGTAAACAGTTCGTATTAATTCTTGGCCAAAGTTCACATAATTTACCAAACAAATTTGTTGCTTGAAGTGTAGTGAAATATCTTGGTATTTTTGCCTGTCCTAAGCCAGGATAAGAAGGAATATGAAGGGGGATCGGATCATACTTGTTTATCAAAGGTAGCCTGTTACCCTGTTAACACGTGACGGCATTTGGACGTAGGTAAACTATCGCACGATAACTAAATGTAACTACCTACCATACCTGTTTTGTTTTGTGTCAAAGGCGCAACTAGGGTGTCTAAACGACGCGTAAATAATTAGATAATTGTTGGTTAACTTTACTTAGAAGTTTATTAATATTTATGTTATATTTTGACATAATTCGAATAAGAATTATGTACCGAGTATTCTCCTTAAATATTGATAGTAATTTACCAGTAATTCTGTATAAAGTTTCATCAACAGTTCAGTAATACCAATATACATACATATTTTTTGTGATATAGTTACCTGCATAGCGTGATGTGGTCCCATACCCAGACCAGCACTGGCTACTCTCATCAACTCTACCGTGTTAAGTGCTGCTGGCCGAGGCTTAACCTTCTCTTTGGCTTGGATATTGATTACACTATGAATATAAATATTTGAAACAAACGTTATTTTTAATTGAACCAATCCCTAATTCCTAATATATAATCCTATATTATAAATGTAAAATGTAAGTTTGTTTGTTACGCTTTCACACGAAAACTACTTAACCGATCATCATGAAACTTTGTACACATATTCTTGGAGGTATTAGAAGTAACATAAGATACATTTTAATTAAAAAAATATTTTTTACGAAAGAGAAAAAATTTGTTTGTCAAAAAATCTCAAAATCTAGCTACTTCAATGCCATCTAGCATTCCAGTAATTGATTCATTTCTATTGTAATTCTATTTGGTTCAATGCGAACGAAGCCTTGGGTAAAAATATGTATTTAATATAATCATAAACTAACTCTAATGTTAAGATGCTACAATCAAATGCACAAAAAAATATTGAAAGGTAGAATCCGTGATTAACATATTCAAAAGGAAAGATTTATAGACGACAAAAATAATTAAATTTATTTCTTAGGAAGATAGAAAATTCTCAATAGTATAATGTTATCACTGTCGCAGTTAAAATTTTTAAACTAGAAAACATTTTTGTAACAAATAATTTTAATTATGTTCTGTAGAATAATGTACCATTACATTGTTATTACACTTACGTTGCCTCTTTAATTTCCTTAATACCAGCTAAAAACATATTAGCTATATCCTTTTCAAAACTTCTGACTCTCTTCCATTCTAATGGCAATTCACGACCCTCAGAAGTCGAAGCGGTGACTCGTAAAACCCAATATGTTTCTGGTTTGAAAGTCTGAATTTCATCATGCCGCTGGACACAGAAACCCAGAGTTGGTGTTTGGCATGGACCATACGATATAAGAGATGCATCAAGATCACCATATCTTCCTGTTAAAGGGTATTTAAAAAATTAATATACATATATAAAATATAACTAGTCTTTTATATTGCAATTTATTATTATAAAGCCATATATAACCATTCTGGTGTAGTGGTGATGAAAGATCTATTAAAGCCGAAAGTTGCAGATTAGATTTCCATTCAAAGAGGATATTTATACAAATATTGGTATTTTTGGATAATTATCCTTGTAGGCCTCTCCACCAGGCCACGAGAGAGTATGTCAATCCATCGGTTCTGGTTGTTATCATAAACATCAGGTAGTGATCATAATTCGTAGTAGAGAAATTATCCACCAACTCTTAGTGGGGCACAGTAATAAATTTAGCTGCAAGCCTTTTCATATAGGTAAAGAAGTATTTACCTAGCACAAGGCCCCAGGAGGTTTCAGTTCAAAGCCATATAAAAATTATAATAGCCTACATGTTACTCTTTACCAAATGTTTAGATTCATAACAGAAAATCATATCACATTTACCTTGAAAATACTTAGTTTGAAAACGCGTAAACGCGCATCCGATACGCAAATCAAGTTCCTGTCGTGCGTCGACACTGCGAGACTCATTTTCATTAGGTCTAATGAGATTCAACATAGCTGCCTTAATATCTTTATCAGTGATAGCAGAGAAACGCGCGCGATACGTCACTTGAGGAGAATAAACATCCCCCTTCATGTATGGCTGAACGCAGGACATTACCTTGAAAATAAAATCAAATAAAGAGTCAACAATGTCAGATAAACACATAGTGTTACATGATGTGATAGGGGTGGAGGATAAGTTATTTTGGGACTTTACATGTATAAATATAAATAATAATAATATATGTATAAATACATTATAAAATGGTGTTATATCTAGATGTTAACGTTTTTATACAAATTAGGGAGAACTTATGCTTAGACATATTATAATTGACTTGTAATTAAGCTTACTCTTTAATAAATTAATTAAAATATAATATGTATATGTATGTAATATCTGAGTTCTTCAGCAAGTATCTCTAAGAAACTCTGGTATGAATTTTGTGTGTGACCAGGGCCAGGTGTCGTCATGGGTGGTAGCAGAACCTTACCTGGAGATTATTTGTACCCTCTGCCCTACTGTTACCCAGGCCGCTACTGTAGCCGGGAATAGTAAGTCAACTGGGGAATGGGGGCCTGGGCTCAATTTTTCTGGCCATTTTTATGAAGGGGGGTGCCACTGTACTTTTTAGGATTGGCACCCCCCGGGAGGAAGGCGGGTTGGCGATCGCAGTGTGTTGTGTCAGGATATGGTGACACTGCT
This sequence comes from Euphydryas editha, assembly GCA_036937285.1. NCBI lineage: Eukaryota > Metazoa > Arthropoda > Insecta > Lepidoptera > Nymphalidae > Euphydryas > Euphydryas editha. The sequence continues at coordinate 10,303,299 of JAUPFZ010000018.1, forward strand.
ACCCATCACCACCCTAGTCGGTGCACAGATGTTCGGACTGCTATGGCCTTAATCACCTTTTACAACATCTCGGAACAAATACCTAGGCCAACAACAACAAGGTACAAGGTCTCCTGCCTCTGCTGGTCACTGCACAGCAAACAAACTTGAGTTTAATTATACTACGAGTAGAAGATAATTGGGTTGATGACAAATATTAGAAATCAATAAAATATTATGATTTATTAATTAAATTAGGTCAAAATATTCTAAAAATGTATTTTTTTTAAATTAAAGTATATATATTATATATTGTGGTTGGACATATTACATGAAACACCAATAAGTCAATTTAAATACATGTTAGCTCAATAAATCTGCTTGTGTTTTCGCCATCTCTAGTAATACACAATTTTTGATATTTTTTTGTGCTCAGTTGTTTATTTTAAGCAAATCTAAATTATTTCCTTACGATGGAACAAGAATTGATAAGGCAAATAGTTCGAATTTCCCTAGAATTAATTTATTAACATTGACCAAATTTCTTGCATTGAATGGAGACTTGTTCAGCAGAATTTCGACATGTGAAGACTTCTTTATAAGTACACATCATTTATTTCACAATTTATTCAAAAATAGGCTAATTTAGTACATATCCATGCGCAAAATCTATGTGCAATCAAAATCTACATTACAATAAGTAATTAGTTACTATTACCAAATGTAATTTTGATTATTAAATGCAAGTGTATTTTAGCTATGAATATTAATACATCTAAACAAAAATTACTCTAAATAATGAGAAACTATTTACCAACATTAGTTCACACATAAATTGGTGACATAAGTGATATAGATACTAGATCTCATCATGCTTAATGTTAACCATTTATATCACACTTTTTTATGTAGAACATAAACAGTTGACTAGAAGTTTTTAATGATGTATTTGTACAATTAGGAACCACACACACACACCCCTTATACACGTTGGAATTAATTTTATTTCATAGAAATAATTAAAAATCTACCATGACGTCTTTGAGCATTTTGGTGCCCAATATGAAAGAGGGTTAAGAAAATGGATAATATCATTAATTAATAATAGTTTTTTGAAAAAAATAACCTTTATTTAGGTGATTTTGATGTGCATAAAATATAACTTTAATCACAATTTATGTGTTCTATGGTAGTTTAAAAAAGAATAATTTCAATATTTTACCTGATACTAAATACCATCAATAAGGAATTTTACTGGGTATTATCAGTGTAAAGTACATACAATATAGCCTGTTAAATAAGGCAGTATAATCAAATAATATATTAGAAATAATACTAGAAGTAAAATTGCACTTGGTATTTTGCTGCATCTAATTAGGCAGATGTTATACCGTGTTCATTGGCATCATTTAACACACTCTTGGATAATAATGCCCAGAGAAGTGGGCAACCTTGGTTCATGAATTAAGGTAAAGTACCTTATGAGAATATTGAAATCTGATACCAAATATTCTCAGAACCTTAAAGGATATATTTTATTTTAAACAATTACAATATTGTTCACAGTTTTATTTCTTACCAGCCTTTTTATGTTTATATTGTAGTTCATAATTTATTAAAATTAATCTAGTTAGTGTAAGTGGCATTGTCATTTTATTTAGATGTAAATAATAAAATTTAAAAAAGTCACTAATCTAATTTCAAACTGTATCAGTACAAAAACTTTAAAATCTTTGCTAATATTTAAGACTTACGAATTATTACTACTTACCTCAAAGCAGATATTTTCTCCTTCTTTATCACAATCTAACCATAAAATAAGGTAGTCACAACCTCTTGCCTCTTGAGCTAAAAATGCTGGCATCCTAAGTCGGGGCATTGCTTCTTTCTTTTCCGTCGGACAGCTGAATAGTTCAATAGGATCGACTTTATCCCAGTTATTATATTTACCGGTAAAATCCAAGCTCATAACATGCCCACAGACTGATGTCATCTTAAACCGTACAGGTTCGTTTTTAAATGTGCCGTTCCATTCATGAATTGCACAAGCTGAATTAGAACCTAAAAATTAAAAGAATTTAGAAAATTATCATAGCTTATAAATCAGATTAATTGCAAATTTTATAAGAAAACAAACCCTTATTAGTGTTACATTTGCCATTACTAAGAATATTGGCAAGATTTTGGGCCAATGATGGCTTTTCAGCCACCATCAATGCACTTTTCATGATGCTTATTATGTTTTGATTACTAAATATAAATAGCCAATTGATATTTTATATAAAAAATTAAATTGGATACTATAAAATATACATATTCATTTTTGTTAATTTGTTCTTGCTGACATTTGACCACAGAGGCACAGGCCACAGAGTCACAGACTAGTACACTAGTAGCCACTAGTAGCTATCAAAGTAGGGATGGAGATCTGAAATCGATTAATCGAAGAATCGATTTTTCAAGTCAAAAAAGTCGGTAGTTTCATTGAAAAAACAAAAATATTCATAACTTTTCTTGCAATGAAGTTATGGCCATGCTGTAGAAAGATTTTTTGTTGGAAATTACCTCCTCTATCTCCCTGTTTCATTTGATCCACGACTTTTTGACCATTCTGTATAATGTGTGATATTTAAGATCCTCCAATCTGCGTTATTGTTTTTCATATACAAGCCGAACGCTTAGGCGGATCGTGCCTCTCTATCGCTTGTTCCGCACCCCTGCTCATGACACGTGACACTTCTTCATGCGTGCAGCCGGCATTCATCGATATACAAGACCTTATTACGTCAAAAAATAATGCAAAAATAATTAGTTACGATAGGATTTTTCAACTATCAAATCGAGCGAGTTTTAAGTTTAATGTTAATTTAGTAATACCACACCAAGCCCTATGTTTATGGCTTTATGCCTATTTTATTTTATTTTTAGTTCTTTTTAGTTTTCGATTCTTCTAAAAAAAGATAATTTTTAAATCGATACAAATCGCAACCATGAATCGATTCTTAAAAAAATCGAGGTCTAAAATATCGATTTCACAAAAATCGATATTTTTTTTTCAAAATTGTATTGTACCTAAATATAAATTAAAATTTATATGAAAAAACACAAAGTCACCACTATAACCGATTTAGTTCAGCACATGAAACAAATTCTATTTAGAATAATATCCTTATTTTATATAAAATATATATTTGAACATGCCAACAAGCGTTTAGAATAATTATTAAATATAAATTGGTGCTGTTTAAAATTGTAAAAATACTTTTAGCATTAACCTCACCTTTTATATACATACATGTTTTATACGTGTTTAAATAACTGTGAATTTTTTTTTATCGGTTTTAACTTTTCTTAAGCTAATGAAATATCGATTCACTGGATCGATTCAGTACTAAAGATCGAACTAAAAAATCGATCTTTCTTTGATCTTTTGGCTCGAGAAATCGATTCTTCGATTAATCGATCTTAGATCGACATCCCCTTATATAGTTGTCTGTGACATTTCTATGCGAATATTTTACGTCTGTCGTCTATTAAATTTCATTAAAATTTGTCGGTCGAAGACCGAAGTGGAAATATACGTTTGCAATTTCTAAGTTTGATAGCTTTGATAACATATTAGAATTTAGAAGGACCTTGAATAATGTGCGTTAGCTTAATGAATAGTAACTAGAACCAAAAATTTATTGGAAGTCTTAATAAAAAAATAAACAATTAAAAAAAGTATTTGTGTATAGTGAAAAAATGGTATGTGACAATGTTAAATTGTTTATTTATATAATTGCTTTCGTATCTCTTGATGTGTGAAAGTTATGTGTTCGTTGCAGAGCCAAGCTCGGGTTGATAATTTGTGCCCCACGGCGCACCTTCGGGTCATATTGCCGTCATCAATGGACAATAATATGCCTCCATCATTTATTGACATAAGTAAGTCTTTTAAATAATATGAAAAACACTAGTCGTAACTTCGTTTGCGTCAGTACAGTTCTTACGTGTATAATTTATTGATATTTGATATTTGAATAAGATATATTTTTAACAGTAAGTCAATATTATATGAGTTACATTTTTATACCTATGACTGAGTCCAGTTGTTCTTAAGGCTAAATCAGTTGTTCTTTGGTTATGACAATTATGTTCGAAATGTCCTATCTGTTATTATATTTAACTCAGCATCGTTTGCCTAATATATGAAGAGATTGTATTAAAAGATATGCTTGAAGATTTACATCTTGTTTTAAACTTTAAGCATTTTGGTCTTGTAAATAACATATCCGACGAAGTATAATATTCATATTTGAAAAAATTAAAGCTATTTTAATTTAGTCATCTTGTAAAAACAAAAATTATAGTGACTAAATCAAAGAAAAAAAAATAATACTTAACTAACAAGGAACTTAATAATAATAATAATAATAAAATGTTTTATTTACTCATAAAAAAACAATACATATTCTAAACTTACATACATTATTCGATAACAAATAGGACAGTCTTTTACTATACTTTTAGCAACTATTACTTTTAGTAAATTATTCTTGTTCATTAGTTAAACGTAAGTTTTTTACTGACATCTAAACTAGGCATAGCCTGTATCTTAGATGCCAGTGAATTCCGTTACATATTTAAAACAAATTTTTAATTGCATGTTAATTATAAGTAGACCATTTGAGAGTAACATGTAAACAGATAGTAAAAATTAATACGAGGGTAGATTTAGAATTGCATTGTGTTCAAACAAGCTTGTGTATTAACAAGTTTGTATAGTGATCGAAATGTCTTTGAGCTTAAATTATATATAATCATGTGAATATAGATTGTAAGTAAAACCTTGGGTTGAACTAATAAAAATAGTTATTCATAGGAGACAAAATTACATTTATTTATTTTTTTTCATTTTTAAAAATAATGATTTTCAAAGTACAATTATGTACGAATCATATATAATATAAAATATCAGTAAGTGTAGGTACCTCTATTGTCTCATATGACAATGATGTTATTATTAATATATTGCTTGCTTTCAATATGTTTGTCTTCATTGTTCAATCTGTGTCTTTCATCATAGAGAGATAAAGATATTAATTTTTTAGATGTAATATTTTATTTTATTTAATATATTATGCCCCTTCTGCCTGTCATTCATTAATCCTGGCTTTTGCTACAGTTTACCTTAGTCTTCATTTAAATCAAAAGTATTTTATGCACTTTATATAATAATTTGTTTAAAAGAGTAAATAATTATTTTTAAAAGTATACATTAAAAGAACTAAGTATAAAATAATGTTTTGTATTGTGTCTAAATCATATTTCCGACTAGCTGTGCCCCGCAGTTTCACCCGTGTTAATTTGAGGGGAAAATTTACTTCAATGTTTTTAAACATTGACTCTAAGAGTAGGTACCCTCCTTCAGGGTTCGAGGGTATACTGCCGTGCTTAGGGAAAAGGCAGTAATGTTCACTTACTGCTTTTTTGAAATTTCAATGCCAATATGTTTTTTCAATGATTTTACGTTTATCTAGTATACAATATTACATTTATATTGTTATTTTCCGTAAGATAATAATTTTATTAATTCGACAAATATTTGGAATTAATTACATTTCCTATGTATAAAAGCAGTACATCTATTTCTCAAAGGAAGAAAGCAGTATGGTTCAAATTATGCTGCTTTTATCTTCTGAGAGTGATAAGTACTGCTTTTTTACTCTTTATTGAGTGTCATATGGTTATGTTAAATAATCGACTTTACCGACGAAAAAAGCAGTAATTGTCATTTTACTGCTTTCTTCTGTTACATTGTTGACATTTTAAAGTAAAATATTGTTGTGAGCGCAGTGCATTTTCTTTCCGGATTTTCTGATTAATAATTTTGAAAGTAAGTGTATTTTTGTTAAAAAAATCTTATTTCACAATTTAAATAATTACTATACATTTTATGATTTTCCTGAATTCACCTCAACTGTTGAAGGAGCAAGAAAGAAAGTCAACATAAAAGTTATGGATATTTGTGACTTTTTATTTCCTTGATCATACTTCTGTAAAAAACAGAAATTATAATCATGATAAGACTGAAAAAGTATATTTATCAAATATTGTACAAATTGAAGTTAACAGAGGAACGACTTATTTAAAATACAAGACTGATTACAACGGAGATTTTAAAATATTAAATAATTATTTGAAAGTTAAAGCTGCCAAAAAAGGTATTCCTGATCCGATTCAATGTGAAAAAAAAAATGGGGTAAGTAAAGCCAAGAAAGAGGCCATTTTAAAAAATATTTGTCCTTTAATACCTGATGATCATAAAATTTTCTGGCAAAATTTACCAGAAAAATAACTATGAATTTTAAAATTAAAGTTCATTTGTTTTTCAGTTATTAAATACAGTTTGTTGAGGTTTCATTTTATTTAAAAAGTTTTCTATGTGATTAAACTTCCGTTTCTTTTTTCCAAAAATTTAAAAAAATAATCTTTGTTTAATTTCTAAGACTGTTGTTTTTCATTAGTTGATAATTCGAAAAATTAAAAAGATTAAATAATTGTTAAATATTTGTATTAATTGTTGTATAAATAACAATATAATTATTGTTATATAAAGTATTAATCGTATTGTAAATTTATAAGTATTAAAATTTGTAAAAAAAATTAGAAAGTTACAATTAGTATTTTATATTTTGTGATTTAACGTTTATAAGATAATAATTTTTGTACCCAGTTGTGTTTATTTTTTTAACAATAAAATATGTTAAAAAAAAAATTATTCCATATTACTGCACCTTTTATAAACAAAATGATTTATATTATAATTAAAAAAAAATGGAAAAAAGCAGTAATCATGTGTTACAGAGTAAAAAAGCAGTAAATTTCAAGTTACTGCCGTTTTGCTTGCAGCAATAAAAGACAGTACGTCATTTATTTTCGGCCCGCCAATTAATTACTTTTTAAAAATATACAAAAATGACTTCTCATAGAGCCATGCAAAATAGTATTGGTCATTTAATCATAATTATAGAAGATTAATATTATTTATTTAGTTTTAAATAATCTGCAATTTAAATTCAATTTTTCTCTAATTTGGCTTTTTGCACATTACTGCCTTTTTCCTAAGCACGGCAGTATATATCAATGAATATATATCATGATATATATCCGATATATATCAAATGATTTTTTATGATATATATCAATACAAAATTGGTTTAAAAATTTTATATTATTAAGTAATTTTTGGCGTTTTTTACTGTATTTCTACTTCCCGAATGTAGAAGGCGTTGGAGTAGAGTTAAAACAAACTCCCAAATACGGCATTATTTTATTATTTTATTTTGAAAATTAACAGTATATCACGAATGACTGATAACTGATTTGATAACTATTAATTCAGTCAGACGGATTTTTGTTTCGACCATTGTAACATTGTACAAGCGTCTATTATTTTCAGTGTTCCTATTTAAATTTTACTTTGTATAGTGATCCGAAAATTTTACTTTGTATAGTGATCCGAAAGTTTTCCGAAAATTTAAGACCCTTTACTGACTGTAAAGGGTCTTAAATTTTCGGACGACGCTTGAATCTTTAGGGACTTTATTTGATTATATTCTAGAGTTATTATTTGTACTTACGTTATGTTACTACGTTACTATACAATGTTTATTGTTTTATAATAATAACCTTTAATTCAAGACTAGCTCATATAGTTGGGCGGGGGACACCGATGACTCAGTGGCGATCGTGGTGAGACCTGGAGTCGCACCCCCCCCCCCCCTTCATCGTCAAGGCGAGGGGCCGCGGGTACGTGGCGGCGGTTCGGGGAGAGGTGGCTTTCGTTGGAGTCTACTTCTCCCCAAACCGTGACCATCCGGCTACGAACCTAAAAGGAAGGGAGGTGTAGGAGTGGGCGCTAGCTGCCGGACTGTCCCTACTCAATGTGGGGGCAATCCAGACGTGCGTGCGCTGGTCAGGAGGTTCCGTGGTGGACGTCACCTTTGCCACGCCGGCCATTGCGCGCAGAGTGGAGGGATGGAGGGTGGAGACTCCCTCGGACCATCATTACATAAGGTTCGAGGTATCTCCAGCTCCCGTCCGTCCGACGTCGTCGTCTTCGTCAACATCGTCCAGGGAGCGAAGCCAGTTTCCGCGTTGGGCACTCTCCAAGCTCGACCGGGAACTGGCAGAGGAGGCCGCAATCGTCGGCCGCTAGAGTCTGAGACGCCTGCGGGCGGTGACGGGTAAGACGGATCACAGGAGAGAGGTGGTGGTCGCGGTGTCGTTAGACATAGCGAACGCCTTCAGCAGTCTCCCGCACACGTTGATACGGGAGGCACTAAAATATTTCGGAGTACCCCCGTATCTAAGGAGGCTGTTGGAGGCGTACCTCTCTGATCGGAGGGTAGGCCTTTAGAACTGGTCGGGGTCCGTGGAGTGGCGGCGAGTCGGCTGCAGTGTCCCGCAGGGATCAGTTTTGGGTCCGATCCTGTGGGACATCGGGTACGACTGGGTCCTACGAGGCCGTCTCCTCCCCGGGATGGGTGTCATCTGCTATGCGGATGATACCCTCGTTTACTCCCGAGGACGTGACTTCAAGGAGGCGGCGCGGCTGGCCGAGGTCTGAGTCGACCTCGTGATCAGTCGCATAAAGAGGCTTCGTGTCAGAATTGATAAGACCGAAGCCCTTCTCTTCCGCGGGACCGGATGCAAGGGACCCCCACCGGGGACTACCCTGCAGATCGGAGAGGGGAGGGTCAGGATAAGCTCCCAAATCAAATATCTGGGGCTCATCCTCGACGGAGGGTGGACCTTCAGCCCACACTTCGCTATGGTGGGACCGAAGGTCTTAAAGGTGGCGAGTGCACTGGGCAGACTCCTCCCGAACATCGGAGGAACCAGCGCCACCTGCAGGCAGCTGTACTCCGGTGTCTGCCGGAGTATGGCGACGTACGGCGCCCCGGTTTGGGCGGATCGCCTCACTGCGAGGAATAGGGCTGCGCTGCGCTCTGCGCAGAGGATCATCGCGGTGAGGGTGATTCGGGGGTACCGTATCGTGGGCTGCCGCTACTGCTCTAACCGGCGACCCCCCCATGGGAACTTTTGGCGGAGGTTCTTGTTGAGCCCTACTCATACGTCTCGGGTAGGAGGGCTCTTGGTAAGACCCCCACGTTGAACGGGATCCTACGGATGCGTCGGATAAGGCAGAAAGCACTTATGAAGAGGTGAGGGGATGACCTGGCTGGCGGGGCAGCCGTACGGCACACGCGTAACAGCTGCCATTCGCCCGATCCTTGAGGGGTGGATGCGTCGAAAACGCAAGCCCCTCACCTTCCGTCTGACACAGGTTCTCACCGGGCACGGTTGCTTTGGTGACTACCTGTGCCGGACGGCCCAGAGGGAGCTGACGACTGAATGTCACGATTGTGACGCGGCGATGGACTCTGCCCAGCACGCCCTCGAGGTGTGCCCGAGATGGGTGGCGCTGCGTCAAGGTCTGACGTCGGTCCTCGGAGGGGACTTGTCGCTCCTGAGCGTCATCACCGCGATGCTCGGCGATGACGAGTCCTGGAAGGTGATGGTCTCCTTCTGCGAGACAGTAATGTCCCAGAAGGAGGCCGACGAGCGGGTAAGAGAGGAGGCCGCCGACGTGGCCTCCATCCGCGGGCGACGAATGGGGGTGCGTAGGAGGCGCTACTTAATGCGCCTCCAGTAACGCCCCTGTGCCCGTGTCGGGCCGGGATGTTTCAAAATTCAATCACCTGAAAATTAAAAATCATCATACTCAAAATCAATACCAAAATTCATTGAAAATTACAAATTAAAATTAAGAATTCAAAATCAGTACTAAAATTCAGTCAAAAACTAGAATTACTAAAATTCAATTAAAGTCACAATTACAATTAAAATCTAAATCCAATCAATCAATACGTACTAAGTTTAAATTACAATTACAATTCAATCAAAATTAAAATTCAAAATTAAAATCAAAACCAAAATTAAAATCAAAATCAAGACCAAAATCAAAATCGAAATGAAATTCAAAATTAAAATAAAACAAAATTAAAAACTTTGTTTGTTACCTAAGTGTAGGTATGACCATTGACTGATTTGAATTTATAAAAAGGTTTTATGTTTTTAAGTTGATTTTTTATGTTTTTTAGTTGATTTTGCCTGATCTAGAAAAAGATTAATATGTTTTGGTTTCATTTGTCAGATTTTAAGTACCTAAATAAATAAAACAATAAAAGCATTTTTTTTTGTTTTAATAATTCATTATGTTTATGTAACACATATGCAAATAGTATACATAAATAATACAATAAATTAATAATATAGCTTTCATACAAAATGGATATATATCAAAATTTTGATATATATATCGGATATCTATACAAATAATAAATCTGTTAAAACCTCCGTTTTATTAATACGCTATATATCATCAAGAATAAATTTCAATAGCGCGTTTTTTTTTTGTATCAGCGCCATCTCTTATCGTGTTTTTCTCTGTTCACGTATCACGTAAAAAGTACAAAACCAATGTAAATAACTTTAATACATAAAAATTAAACATAACTCACAGTATAATTTAGTTTTTGTTTCATTGTAATTAAATTTAAAAATAAATATTTAAGAAAATAGAAATAGTACCTACGCCGCCAACGCCATCTGGTCTAAGGAATCTTAAAAACTCACAAAACTTATTTTTGAGTTATTATTTTGTTAAACTTAAAAGTTTACTAAATATGTCGGATAGGAATAGAAATCGTTTTAATATTTTAGATAAACATCATTTTCAATTAATATAGGTACTATTATGTTAAATATCACTAAATATAAAAACGATATTCTACTATTGTACGATAGATGGCGCATGTAGGTGATAAAAATATAAAATAATAATTTTTAAAATTTTAGTTAAATACCCGTGCGAAGCCGGGGCGGGCCGCTAGTATATCATAAATATCCGATATTTTGATATTTATAATAAATATCGGATATTTTCGAACCCTGCCCGCCTCGTTGGTAGAGTGGTTGCAAGCGTTACTGCCAAACAAGGGGTCTCAGGTTTGATTCCTGAGTCATTCAATGTATTATTAAGTTTTTTATTTTTCGAAAATTCTCAGTAAAAGAGTGATGCTATATTTACTTTAAAAGTGAAATTACAGTTAAAAAATGTCTCGAGAAGAAAAATAATAAAGGTGGCAATGGAAGCTCTCAAAAAAGATTATTTTTCCCATTTTTGTAACATTTCTTATTATTGCTCAGCTCCTATTGGTCATAGCGTAATGTTATATAGCCTATAGCATTCCTCGGTTAATGGGCTATCCAACACAAAAAGAATTTTTCAATTTGAACCAATAGTACCTGAGATTAGTGCGTTCAAACAAACAAACTCTTCAGCTTTATTTATATTATAGTATTGATAAGCAATGTTACATAAAGTATCAAATATTAAAAAAAAATAGTCCTAAGATTTTCTGCTTATTATTTTTCTGTTCTTTATATGTATATTTATTTTGCTTGGTTTAACAAAACTTTCTTAATCGATTGTTAAGGAATATATGCAAAATAATCTATATCCATTTGCATATAATTTCACAGTCTATATATTTTCATAACTAAATTTTGTAATTATAAACCACTAGAGACAATTCCATCCATATTTTATTTTTCTTTAAAATTACAATTTCAGTTATAAATGAAATTGTAAAAAATATAATCAGAGTTCGGGTAGAGGCCCCACCTTTTAATAATAATAATAATATTCTTTATTGAACACCATAATATAAACAAATACAGTAATTATAATATAATTATACATATCAGGTATAATCCCTGTAAATATTATAAAAATGAAAAATTGTGAGAATCAATGAATGAGCGAGTGTGTGTTACTCTTTTATGCTATAACTACAGAGATATTTTGGAACTAAACTAGACGAAGGTAGTTGAACACATACATAGGCTACGTTACAACTTAAATTCAAAGCAAATTTACATCCTTTAACTGTTTTTCAATGTTAACATGTCTATTAGAATGTTTCAAATAATCATATTGTTATTACAGATAACATCCACGATATACCTCCGCCACAAGCCGATTTTTCGGCACCCCCGCCCTATGATGTGGCCGCTAACTCCAAGTTGCCCACATATGAAGAGGTGCAGCGTGAAAAACAGATGGAAGGAGAAGTTTTACACCCGGTATGTAGATAGATACTTTTTTATGCAAAATAGATTTGCCCTTAACATCAATGCATCCTGGTGAAAAGATAATGATAATAATTAATTTATTATAGTAATTACTTGATCTGTAGTGCGCCCGATTTTCCTGAAGGGACTGCTATAAGCAGCAGGCCGTCTAGGCTAAAGGCCTTCCAAGAAGTTTCAATGATGGACCGTTATAAACTAATTATACAAATATAAGATTTTAAATTAACATGGTTATTTTTATTACTTAAATTATTTAAAACGGGATATTTACCATGTTTTTTTATTTTTATCTGGTGGAGCTCTATATTTCGACATTATCTACGAATGTCTTGTTCACAAGACTGAAGTTTGCGGGTAGATGTTGACGGCATTAGAAGTGTCCATACCGGACTACCTCCTTTCTTGTACGTTTGCTGTGTAAATATATAAACTCTTTTGCAAAAAAAAACGGGCACTTAAGCAAAGAACTATTTTATAGTTACTATTAGTTTGTTTGACAATTTTAGGTATTGTTATCCTCAGAATTTTATAAATTAATTAGGAAGGAATAGTTTTCATCAGTTTTATCATAACATTTTAATTAAATTATTAAGAAATAATGTTTAAGCTCAAAACACTATGATTGTACCTGCTCGCTAAATGAAAATGAAACGCGTTAATTTCTTTGTTTTTCTTGAATACATTAAAAGCAGATAAAAGTTTAGTATTGAGTGTGACCCCCTCTTGCTGAAATCACAGCTTGCATTCGTCTGGGCATGCTAGTGAGTATATCTTTTATGGTTTCTTGGGGAATACGTTCCCACTCCGCGGTAATCACATTCTTTAGCTCTCTAATGGTCTGCGGAGCCGGCTGCACTGATCTCACTCGTCGCTTCAGAACGTCCCAGACATGCTCTATGGGATTGAGGTCCGGACTTCTAGCTGGCCAGTCCAAACGACGAATTCCGACTTCTAGCATATACGCATCCACACCGCCAGACCGGTGGGCGCGAGCGTTGTCGTCCATAAAAATTGAGTTTTCGCCAAGAGCGGTTAAAGCGGGTTGTGCATAAGGAATTAGAACTTCCGTTATGTATCGGTGTCCAGTCAGTGTACCGTTTTCGATGAAGACTAACTCCGTACGATCCATAGTATTTATTCCTGCCCAAAACATAACAGAGCCCCCTCCATAAGGTGTGATTTCTTCAAAACATGCCTCTGCAAAGCGTTCTCCTCGTCTACGTAGCACTCGCCGACGTCGGTCTTCACCATGCAGAGATATCCTGGCTTCATCGGAGAACAATACCCTATCCCAGTCTTCATGAGTCCATGACACACAATTTCGAGCGAAGCTAAGCCTGGCAACTCGATGGCCACGGAGTAATTTAGGGCCGCGTGCCGGGCGATGACTGTGTATATTAGCAGCGAGAAGCCTCCTCCTGACCGTCCATAGACTAATTTGCACATTTCTTACTTCTTCGAGGGTGTTCTTGAGGTCCACATAAGAAGATTTGCGATTTCTCAACGCTTGACTAACTAGAAAACGATCATCCCGTGGTTCGGTACATGTCTTTCTGCCAGAACCAGGCCTTCTCTTGACGGAACCGGTCTCTTGATAGCGCTGCCAGGTCCTTTGAACTGTCGACCGACTCACATTTAGCCTCTGAGCCACGAAGCATTGACTGCAACCTTCTTCAAGCAGCGCAATAATTTTGCTCGCTTTTATCACTTTATCTACCATTTTCGAGATTGCTTAACAGCAATAACAATACTTTTAAATGTCAAGGACACCAGATAATTTAATAAAAATTGACAAAAAGTTAATTAGAGTCGATATTAACTATCAGTGCCGGATTAGCCTATAAGCTATTTAAGCAATTGCTTAGGGCATCCCGTCTTGGGGGGCACCAGAGACGACATGACAGAGACGAAATCATATGGGATAGGGGTGTGCGATAATTATCGATAATTCGTAAGTACTTGATAATTTATCATTCGATAAATATTCGAAAATTGTTTTTGGATCTGATAAGTATCGATAATTATGGTACGGCGGAGGACCTTTTTATATTACTTATTACTATAGGGAATTTGCGCCACAAAATGTAGTTAAAAGTTATTTTCTTTGAAAACCAGGCTCAGTCAAAAATTTGAATTTGGAATGTACAAGAGTATAAAATTAATAACATATAGTATAAACATTATGGCACTTTTATAACTGGCCAGTAACATGTTCAAATGATTAAAACCTTTTTGGTATTTTATTTTTTTCAGCCAGGAAGAAAATCGAAACCGCCCCTTTTTTTTTGCAAATGAGTTTATATATATAAAGCAAATTAAAGTGTGGTCAAAAATAGTTTCTCTCTACTCTAAATTCTATTTTTCTCAGGCGTACAATTAATGTTTTAAAAATCAACATTCAATATTACATTGGATAAAAAATATTCTTTTTTTAATCAGAAATAAAAAACGGTCTTTTTGTATGATTATTATTTTCTTCTGCTTTATATTGTGATGTAATCATATAGTCGACGACCGTTCTGGTGTAGTTGTGCGGGTAGTCGCCTCAACGCCGGCGGTCGCGGGTTCGATTTCCGCTTGTTGCAAATATTTGTACTTGTGCAAATATTTGTTTCCTGTCTGAGTGTATGTTCTTGTGAGTCTCCCCACCGTGCCTCATAGAGTACGTAAAGCCGTCGGTCCCGGTTGTTATCATAGACACCTGATAACAATCGTCACTCACGGTAGGGAAATTATCCGCCAACCCGCAGTGGAGCAGCGTGGTGGATAAAGCTCCAAACCTTCTCCTACATAGAGAACCTTTGCCCTGCAGTGGGATGTTTACAGGCTAATTTATCATATCATATATTCATTTTTTTAATTTTTTTCTTATCTTTCTAATCTCTACATTTAGCTCCCACCACCAAACCACCCCACAATAACGGCGTTTGTAACCGTCGAACCGACAGAGGCGACAGCGGAGCAACTAGACCCCGAGAACAGTCTCCTCGGCACTGACATTATGTTTCTGACATCGTTTTTCGGTAAATATCACTTTATTTAACCACACAATATTATTTATAGCATTAATGAGTGATAATTATGATTTATTATGGACCGAGATAGACCTGTGAGGAATGAATGTGAGATGCCAAATTGATGAACTGGTCACATCAACTAGCTGTTGGGCTAGTTGTTACAATATCCCCGGTTATGACTAATGCTTGTATAGATTATATATATGTTTTTCGTGGTCCGGACAGAGAATTTTCATCATACTGTGGGTCGTTGAGTGTAAACATTAAGCATTAGATCTTAAACAAATGGTCATAGATCCCAATCATAATTAGCAAAATTATTATTTTATATTATTTAAATGTTTCAATCCTTCATTGTTTACATTACAGTACATACTGACATTATCGTGATTTCACTTGTATGAAATTTCCACTTGTCAAATTGTTTAAACGCTCCAGCTGTCATTCCGCTCTTTTAAGTCATATTACTACGATTAACCTCTATATTAATATTATAAATATGAAATGTAAGTTTGTTTGTTACGCTTTCACGCAAAAACTAGTTAACCGATCATCAGAAAACTTTGTACATATATTCTTGGAGGTATTAGAAGTGACATAGGATACTTTTTTTTATCGCAATAATCGACATCCATGCAGGCGAAACCGCGGGCGGATGCTAGTATGTAGTCTATAAAATTTCTCAATAACCCCCACACTTAAATTTGTGTTTAACTTATTAAGAAAGTTTGATTAACAAGGAGAGTCATTCTGATTGATAATGTGATAATATCGTTCATATAAACAAACTGTTTGACTTTCAAATATTATTAATTTACTATATTTATACAAGTTTTAAAAGGGTCAAGTTTCCTGTATAATCTTTGCTTCCCTTTTTTTCCTCCATAAAAGGATAATATTAAAACATTTTCTATTTATAATATTATTTTAATTTATCTCCTAAAATTAATTTTATTTTATATGTAATTTTAAATATATGCTTTTACCATTAATTCAATATACCTACTATAGGCAATAAAAATATTGTCATTGTGGAGTAAATTGCTTATTCCAATTTAACAACTTTTATCATATGTTTGACCTTCTGAACTCACTCATATTCTCGAGGTATAAAAAATATGTATGTATCAAAAATAAACTAAGTTTTCTGTTACCTAAGCCAAATGTATAGTTGTTTTGTAAGAGAAAAATGTGATGAAAGTTTTTTTCATACCATTACAACTACTAAGGACGGACTAATCAATGACATAATCAACTAAATTACTTGCCCGATTACACTCATTTGACTGTCGCTAGTGGTAACATAAGTTAAGGTAAATTATATAATTATTGATTTATAAGTCAGGGTTTAATGTTTGATAACCTATTAAGCTTCTTCAATAAACAGGATATCTAACGCAAAAAATATAAAATATTATTTTCAAATGGAACTCCCAAGATACGTTTTCATACACACACATACAACCTCTTATTATACATGCACGCTTCCTTTATTCGCGTTTTCACTATTCGCGGATTAAAAAATTGCGACCCAATTCCTATATTCGCGCCAAAAGATTTCTTTATTCGCGGATCTAATCTATAAAATTGATTTCTAAAAAAACATTTAAGCTCTATTACATTAGACGAACCTTCACAACCATACTGGGTAATATGGAATGGGTTCCTGATATGTATGTTATGCAATGCTGGAAGAAATTTGACATAACAAAATGCATCGTAAACATAAAAGAATCATTGGGAGAACTGAAGCCATAGTACAACAAATAAAAATCATGCTGGAAAATACTGTGGCCTGTTCTGACTGCGGAAAATGACGAATAATCTGTGAAAATTCAAACCTTAACCGCAAACATTGCCGAAATTGCGAATGGAATAGGACGAAATGGGTTCGAACAGATAGAATCAAGTGACATTCAGGAGTTTCTTGAATCGCAAGATGAAGATTTGACTAAAACCGACTTGGAGGAAATGTTAAATCCGCAGCCCATTGAAGAAGAGGCTTCAAAAGCTTTGAAAACGTGACATTCTATTTTAAAAATCTTAGCGAAGGTTTAAGAATGGCAAATGAGCTTTGTGATTTCTTTATGAAAATTGATCCGTCTATGTAACAAAGTCTTATATTTAAGAGGGAAATTGCAAATGCCACTGCTGAATATCTTATAATTTATTTAATTATAAATATAAAATTCAAACTAATTATGACTACTCGTTGTTATAGTTTCATATGTTTGTTTCCCTAAGTGATTATAGCTTTACCATATACATACTTTTAATGTTATATATGTATATCATATAATATATATTTAATGAATATTTTTAATATTAACCTACAAACTAGTTAACAGAAACAAAAATATTTCAACCTATAAAAATGTTATCGTAATATTTATTATGTAATTTTCAGCTGGCAACATGGCATCGAGCCAAACTTCGCTAATATACACCCATATACACTCAGACGTGACAGATGTATTTACGTTGTAATTTTGAATAATTGTTCGAAAGCGTCTAGACATTCTAGTCACTGTAAATTTTTAAAATAATATATTATTGTGTTATTTATAACTGACCTTTCTGGTGTAGTGGTGCGAGTAGTCACCTCAACATCGGCGGTTGATATTTGTATTTGTACCAATATTTGTTCTGTATGTCTTTGTGAGTCTCCCCACCGTGCCTCGGAGAGCACGTAAAGCCGTCACGGTTGTTGTCATAAAAATCTGATAGCGATCGTAACACATAATAGGGAAAATTATCTACCAATCACTGGACCAGCGTGGTGGATTATACTCCAACCTTTCTATGTGAAAAAAAAAGCCTTCGCCCAGCAGTGGGCCGTTTACAAGCTGATTCAGTTCAGTTCAGTGTTTATACGACAAATTATGAAATATTAAAAATTGTTCTGGAAGAAAGAAAAGATACTTCTTTCACCAAAACAAATGACACTAATGTGTACTTTGTTCGAGCAGGTTTCTGTAGGCTTTTTTTTAAATCGTCAGAACAGTAATAAATTATTATCGAAGCGAAAAACATTTCTACATGCAACGGTATTGTATGTAATTGATTCTTTGAAGGGTCATCAAGAAATTTTTTAATAAGTCTTAAAATTTTAACAATAGTTAGTCGTATAAAAATGATTTACTTTTGAGTAAAACTACTTTTTTTTTAAACTAAAAACGAATGTAATGTAAAGTCTATAAAGTAAAATGTCAGTTAGCTGACGAAACTTTTTAACAACACATGTTGAGGTACATGTTTTGTTTTGTTTTTTCATGTACAGTTTTTCAAAGAGGGGTGATGAACAGGTCCCTCATACCCATCGAGCATTTTGGGCAAGTTCCCAGGGTCCTTACGTTCTGCAAGAAGCGGATCTGATAACCGACACAGCCGATATATATTATGTATATTTTGTGAAAATTAAATGATAATTAATCAGAATTATAAAGGACCTTATATTATAAAGTACCCAGAACTTCCATTATTCTTAAATACTCTGGGCCTCCCCGGTTCAAGAGGACCGAATGATAAATCAGAATTCAGTCAGAATTTAATACGTCACTTGTGATACGAACAAAAATATTTTCGTGTCAATCACATCCGTATATAAGTAAAATAAACATCACACACACACTTACATTTTTGATGTTTAAAACTGTAGTGTGTTTTTAGCTCATGTGTGTTTTTTTTACTAGTCTTGTTTCATTGATTAAACACTATTCATATTAAGGGGGCATCCATTAATTACGTAAAACGTTTAGGGGGTCGAGTGAGACCTCACTCAATCTTACGTGAAGGAGAGGGTGGTCTCAGCAAATATCATGTTTTTTTTTCTCGTAAGAAACAGTGTAAAATTGCGAGTTAACTAGGTTAAATTAAGTTCAAAATATGCGACCCTCACGGATTGTCACACGTCGATTTACGATTGAAAAATCGCCATAATTATCTCGTGTAATTAATAGATACCCCCAAAGTATCGTCAACTAACATCAGATACTTTTAATAGAGAATATAGTCTATAGAATCATTGATTTAAGAAATATTGTATATGATCTAAAAATGACAAAAAACCTTATTTAGCTAGTCAAAGTCGAAAATGTTTCACGTATTCATGCTAATTGTCTAAAATGTAATATGTATATTATGTTGTAGTGTATAGTATTTCGTATGAAGCCATTTATTTTGTTAATTTGAGGTTTTTTGTGCTATTATTCTTTATATATTATTATTCTTATTTGAATGACTTCTAGTTGTACTAGACTAGCACAGATTATTTCGCCAATGTCGCGTAAAATGGAGAAGACACAATGGAGATAGGTCGGTTGGTGGTTGAGAGCACAAGTCCGTAAATTTTAAAAACAGTTCAAATAATTGGAAAATACATTTTTGAACCTCAACCTAAAACAACAAACATAAATGTTAGTTCAACTCCACCGTATTTAAAAGAGCGTTTTCAATCTCTAGGTTTTTCTTATAATCACACTCTTCGATCAGAAGAAAATTTTGTATTAAAAATTACTCCCTATTCGACATAAGTCATTTACTGTCCAATCCATGCGTTTATGAAATTATTTACCTCTCGAAGCAAGACGTGCACAAATTCCCACGTCATTTAAAAATATAATAAAGGAATATTATAGTATAACTCACTAGCTTTGTTTCAGATTATATTTAAGTATATGTATGTATTATTTATATGTACTATATTTAAAAAAATATCTGTTGGCTATCACCTAAAACACAGACATTAATTTGCCTACATTAGGAACACACAACCGTGTGTGTATGTAAAATATATTTAAAACATATATAAATTTTATTCTTCAGTCGCGTTTCTATTCAACTGGATCGGTTTCCTGCTACTGATGTGCTTCTGTCACACCGTCGCGAGCCGCTACGGCGCTCTCGCCGGCTTCGGACTCTCGCTCGCCAAGTGGACGCTCATCGTCAAACATTCCACCGAACTCGCCTCGCACGAGAACTCCTGGTTGTGGTGGCTGATCATGGCTTTCGGTGAGATTTTGTAACAAATTGTTTCTTATCTTGTTCATCATCATATCAGCGAATTTTTTTTTATACTATCCCTCCAACAGGATCGAAGTTTGTTTTTACCCGACTGCGCCAGGAGGGTTATGTTTTTCGATATTATGTATGTATAATTGTTCGCACGCTTTGCGGCCTGAACGGCGTTTAGCTTGAGAGGATCAGATTCGAATTTACTGTGAGAGTGACACGAAGTAGGTATATCAGTATAAAAAATGGCGGATTTTTGGCGCTAAATTCTATTCATTTCCAAATTACACAGAAACGCAGTCGGGTTTTTTTTATTATTACAATTAATTTTTCGACTCATCCATACCAGTTCACGCTAATATGCCCCCCGCACTTCTATTCTTCATACAAATTCTTTCTTTCATTCGTCATCTTTCACACTACGGGTAGGTTCCCTTCCTATTTGCTACGGTATTCTACTTTGTAATATATATTTAGGGGTTAAATAAAGATAGACAATATTTTACATTTTACTTCTTTAATTCATATCAGCCATTGTATATCCACTGGTGGACGTAGCCCTCCCTCATCGACCTTCAGAGCGACCGGTTCGAAGCAGCCTCCATCCAACGGCTTCCGGCGACTCTCCTCAACTCGTCTTATATGTCTTGTCATTGGCGCAGTTTGCAGTGACCCTGTTTTCTGCTCAAAAGGTTGTGGGTTCGATTCCCACCCCGAGTCTGGGTGTAATATATATTTATTTATATATGTATTATTTATATGTATATTTATTTTAAAAAATGTATATCAGTCGGCTGTTACCTAAAACACAGGCATTAAGTTGCCTACCTTAGGAACAGACGATCGTGTGTGTCTGTTAAACATATTTATTTATTTATTTTATTTACGTATTCACGATTTAACACTGAGGGGGTCAATAGTGTGTGTGACAGAGTGTGATAAGAGTTAGGAATCATCATCAGTCCAAAAATTGTAAAATTTATTTTACGAATACGATAGATTTTGATTTGTTTTTACATTTGACGACCGGCTGGTCGAGTGGTCAGGCAACTGGACACTTTACGCAGCGGTCGCGGGTTCGAATCCCGCCAGGTGCAGATAATTTGTATGACGAATATAGATGTCTGCACCGGGTCATGGATGTGTATATTTATGTATATATGTATTTATATCTTAAATTTATTTCCGTTCCTAGTACCTGTAACACAAGTTCTTACGAACTTAGCACGGGGCTAGGTTAACGTGGTGTGAGTGTTGGTTAATATTTATTTATTTATTTATTTAATTCCATTTATGGCTAGATGATTTGCGCGGTTTCAATTTTGTCTACTATTGCTTAGCTTCCACAAGTTGAACTGTGATATGAAGAGAAAGAATTTCTGCAAATTGGACTTGTGTTTTACAGTATTATTAAATAGTACCTATAGATTATAGTCTTTTCTTTTGTATGATAATAATATGTGTTTAATGGTAAAAATGACTTGCAGGTATCTTAATCTGCGTACGCGCAGTTATCCAATACCTGAACATCAAGCGCGGCTGGCGTCTCCTGTCGGGCACGGCTCAAGAGAGACTCCTGTTCTTTTATTAAAATAATTATTATTACATACTACTCGATTGGTAATAAAGTACCTAGACCTGATTCGGTTAATTTTTCAGTATTTAATATCGAAAAAAAAAATTGGTTATCTGTAAAGTCGGTTTACGGACGATAATTTTGCGTGATAACGTCGTGAGAAAACATTAATGAAAAATTGCATACTTTTATGAATTGAATTATTGACAATGAATTATCATTATTACACGTTTTTTATTTTGTATAATACAAAGAAGGAGTTATTGAAAATTACAATTCTTTCGATAAATTAACATTTATTTGCACTTGTTAATTAAATATTTTTTCTCTTCTACTCGGACGCATTGTTTCGCGCTCTCGCTCGCGGAACGTGGCAATGAGTCATGCTTTTTCGTGCGTGCAGCCGGCGTTCACCGATTTACAAGACGTTATCACGTAAAAAAAATATAATAAAACATTCTTGCAAAAAATTAGCACAAATCTGCATTCGATATAAAAAGAAGAAAAAATCGTTTATAATTGCTCACGATTGTACGATACTATTAACGTAAAGCATCAAAGACATTTTGTTTTATTATGTTGTTACTTATTGTTATTGTAATTTAATATTGTGTGAAAATTTTATTTAGAAGAATTCTTTCTTCTAGAAGTAAAGCGGTACAATTACCGCTATCTATTGATGTATGACTCAAAAGTCATACAAAAATAGATAGGATTGTTATATTTTTATATATTTTATTTTTATCTTACGTCAACGTTTTGATAGGTAACATTTTTATCTACTACAAATATTATCGAAATAATATGGAACTTAATATATATGTGTGCATAATATTTTAATTTCAATACCATTTCTTATTCATATAATGAAAAAAAAAATATCTTGTGTTGTTACACAAAAAGAGTCCAATTTGAACGTCAGCTAACCACAATTTATTTAAATATATATCGCCTCTTTACAAGAACAACGTGACAACTCATCAATAACGTTTTTTTTATTATTTGATATTCAAAACCGTGACGTCGAATTTTATTTTCTACAAAAACGCAGAATTTTTAAAGTGAATTTTCGAGGAGTTATGATTGAAAGAGGCGGCACGGCCGTGGCAAATGGCGTTATCACGTTGTCTCTTTCGGTGTGGCGTTTAATTTCGAAAACGCGACGCGTTAGCTTGCCCCGCACGCGCGACGAGTGAAGTGCTCCCGCTTTTCACAAAAAACGTAGCATCACGAGTATACCACGTTTTTAGTAAAAAGTTTTTAGTGTTTTATTTAACTTATCACACAGCCAAACACCTAAATTTAACATCTTCAATGTGATATATCAATATGTTACAAGTATTTTATGACGTATTTTCATTAAAAACGTGACATATGTTTCTGTGTTTTTTTAAATCAGTTTTTTTATTTATTTCATATTGAACTGAGTTTTTTTTTGCTTATTTTCAGAAAACACATTAATTACTGCAACAATTTAATAGCTTTCCTACAGTAAAATTATCAATATTTTAGAATTTATCAACGCTTAAATGTTTAAAATTGCTCTCCTGTAAAGTTGTGGTTTATAAAATATCACATTGTTTTTGTAAAGAGGCGATATATTTTACTATCAAGACCAAGTGTCCAAAGATATATTAGAAGTAAGATAAAATAATTTACGCAATTCAATTATCGACTTTATAACCTACTTTTAAGGTTAGATTTGTATCATAGATACATATCAGAGGCAACGCAATGTTCGATTGCTATTCATAAATAAGTTAATTTTCAGAAATCACACGTGAAAATTTCTTGCATTTATAAATTTTCACTCTTAGGATGATATTGATTTTCTTAACATTTAAAAGACGCAATAAAATGTGAAATTAAAACAATTTTACGATGGTTAAAGGGAGTTTAAGAGAATCGTAAAACTACCCTCATTTTTAAAGAAAATGCTTTCATTTAAATTCGTCAAAAATGTCTTTTTATCAAATAGATTATCCTTTTCTTATCTATTGATATTATCGACTGCATTTCTAAAAAAAATTTAGTAAATAAATTTTTGGCTATTTAAATTTTTTCCAAAGGTGCTTCATTTTTCGTCATCTCAATCGTCTTTTAAGAGACTGCTGTTTATAGAATACATTTTGTTAACTACGAGTGGGCTTATTAAAATTATTGAAAACTTGCGCTAGACTCTATTGTTCCTTTCGAATATTTGCTTAAGTACATTATAATTTTTGTATACATAATAAAGCGATCTCAGTGTTTTCAAAAGTTTCAAACAGAAATAAAAACTTATTATATTGCTAATAATCATTAAAAAAAATAACCATTAAAAATAATTAAACCAGGTAACTATAAAAATGGACCCAATGGGTTTTTTTGCCTTACAATAATAATAAATCTTTAATCTTCTTTATCATCATACAGGTGTCTGGCTTTTATATACCGACTTTCATAGAGGGGGGGGGGGGGGGGGTGATCTGTGGTGCAAACGTGACCCAATAGTACATTAATACAGGAGGAGGAAATAAATAGTTCTAATATGCAGTTGTATTCGGCGGTGAGTATTAATGTACTTGGACGGCTTTATGCAATAGACGCAACCAGAGTTCTAGTAACTATACAGGGTGGTCAAAAAGTCGTGGATCAAACGAAACAGGGAGATAGAGGAGGTAATTTCCAACAAAAAATCTTTCTACAGCATGGCCATAACTTCATTGCACAAAAAGTTATGAATATTTTTGTTTTTTCAATGAAACTACCGACTTTTTTAACAATTTCATCAATAAAAAATTAAATTGATTAAAAACAATAAAACAAAAAGTGCTTTACTATGACTCGATAATGTATCAATACTACAAAAATTGTATTGCAGCTCTTGGTACCAAATTTAACGAGCAATGAATTTTTTTCCGTAAGATTTGAAGCGATACAAAAAATTACTTTTCACTTTAAGAGCATCCTGTGAAAAAAAATTGTACTACCGAAAAGTGACCCTGTATTAAAATTTTTTGCTCATTTAATGCTGATTCAAATGAGGTACAACACTTTACTGTTTGAGCTTTAGTTTTGGTTTTATGGTCGTTTTTTCATATCAAAGTGCAAATTTCATTAAATTTGCCTTATTCAAAAAAATTTATTAGTTTATCATAAACGGCCAGTTTTTTGTACGTTGGAATGCTATAACTGTTCTATTCTTGTCACATTTAGGATTTATGAAATGGACAGACACTCTTTCGCTACGGATTGGCTAGATAAGTGGAAGATGGCTGCTGCGAGGAGAGCATACACCCAACGGGAGTATGCAGAAATGCATTATCTCTATGGCTATTGTGAAGGCAATACCTCGAGTATTGCCTTCACACTACTGCCCGAAGATATCGACAAAGCTACACTAACTGAGACCGTTTCCCGGACTACAGGGTCTTTATACGCGTGCATAATGTGTACGTGGGGGAACCTTACCCGGTAAGCATGCTGCGAGAACAGGTAGACCAGTAGTACGATTTGACAATGACGAGCAAATACTGAGACAGTTAAGACTGGGCCCTGGTATTAGCTAACGCCAAATATCAGGAAATTTCGGGATTTGACGATCGACGGTGCACCTTACTATTAAAAGAAATAAATATCAAGCTTACTACGTGCAAAGAGTGCAAGCTTTGCTGCCCGCTGACTGTGGACCTTGGGGGTGAGATTTTGCAGCAAGATGTTTAGACGAAACAGAGAGGATCCGAAGTTTTTCAACAGTGTTATGGACTGATGAGTCAAATTTTAGAAGAATGGGAATTTTTAACATCCACAATTTAAACTTCTACTCCAGAGTGAACCCACATTTCATCAGAAATGATCGATTCCAGCATCTGTTTGGTATAAACATGTGGGCTAGAACAATTGACCAGCAGTTTGTGCTACATGAAATGCCACCAAGGCTGACTGATGCTCTGTATTTGAATTTTTCATAAAATAATTTGAATTAAATACTCAACGAAGTTAAGATTTTTCAGAAATGTGGCTGCAACAAGACGGCGCCCGGCCTCATTTTTTCAGTTCAAGGACATTTGAACGAGCGGTTCCTTAATAGTGACAAGAACAGAACAGTTATAGCATTCCAACGTACAAAAAACTGGCCGTTTATGATAAACTAATAAATTTTTTTGAATAAGGCAAATTTAATGAAATTTGCACTTTGATATGAAAAAACGACCATAAAACCAAAACTAAAGCTCAAACAGTAAAGTGTTGTACCTCATTTGAATCAGCATTAAATGAGCAAAAAATTTTAATACAGGGTCACTTTTCGGTAGTACAATTTTTTTTCACAGGATGCTCTTAAAGTGAAAAGTAATTTTTTGTATCGCTTCAAATCTTACGGAAAAAAATTCATTGCTCGTTAAATTTGGTACCAAGAGCTGCAATACAATTTTTGTAGTATTGATACATTATCGAGTCATAGTAAAGCACTTTTTGTTTTATTGTTTTTAATCAATTTAATTTTTTATTGATGAAATTGTTAAAAAAGTCGGTAGTTTCATTGAAAAAACAAAAATATTCATAACTTTTTGTGCAATGAAGTTATGGCCATGCTGTAGAAAGATTTTTTGTTGGAAATTACCTCCTCTATCTCCCTGTTTCGTTTGATCCACTACTTTTTGACCACCCTGTATATTGAGACAAAGTAAAACTAATAAAACGGCTAGGCATTTTATTTTCATATGAAACTTAATCTTAAAGAACTTAAAGAATAAAATAAACACTTAAAGAAAATTTGAAGGATGTTATATTAGCCAAACATCCACCCTATCCACAAGAAAAAAAAAGTTATTCAAATAATAAAAGTTTTTGTATTACCGAGCATAATACCATTTACTTAATCGCTTTGTTTTAAAAAAAAAAGTTTATATTGTAAATATTAAATAGCATAAATAAATATTTGTCGTCACATTTCTGTGTTATTTATGTGTTTGATACGTAACGGCTCAAAGAACGTAACAAAAATATTTTTAGTTTAAAAATATAAATAGACTTGTAATGATAAATCTGAAAAAGACAGTTTTTTTTTTATCGATAAATAAATAAACTATCGAAATTAAATTCTATTTTTACTTTTGAATCAAATATAGGATATTTTTGATGCTCTCTTTGAGTCTACGTATCGTTACTATGAGTAATTCCACATGTTATATATTAAGAACAACTTTACGCTGGTAGTTGTAACATCACTATAAACTTATTAGACTAGTATTTGGTGTTTAAAATAAACGTAATTAAATAAATTTAATGTTCAATGTGCGCTTTCACCAATTACCGCACCAAAATTAATGAATTATTATTTTATAGATTTATAGTATTTAAAACAAGCTAACCCTAGTGCAATAAAAATCTAGTTAAAAGAGTTTTTATTAAAACTTTTGAGTAGACAAAAAAATTCATTGTAGTGTTTATTTTTTAACTATATATTCTTACTTTTTAATTGGCTACAGCACGGCTATAGTGTTAAATATTATATTTAGTTTTTTTTTTTATATTAGAAAATATATGTCCCGTAATAAATCCCAATAATATATCCCAGTTTAATTAAGATAAGGAAATAGTGTAGTGACCATGATCATAAAATAGGAATACAGAAAATAACATAATTTGTGTTTAAAAAGTGTTTTTAACGTTAGAACACATTAAGTATGTATGCTACTTTTTTGTCGGTTACCTCTATGAATAATATATGGTCTTGTAGCCGCCATATTTAAAACAAACATTAAATTGTTTCATGTATTTAAAGCGTATATTATTTTTTTATTTGATAATTTTAAATTATTATAATAAATATTCGGTGTAACCTAGGCTTTAAAGTGGAACCGTTTTAGTGTATAGTCTACACAATGGTCTATGTCTATATAATATAAAGTCACGTTTACCTACACTTAGTATTACGCTATATTCATGGTACTTGTGAGTTCAAAATATGAGTTAAATATAAGGATATTACATTATTTTTATAGTTAATTTTAATTATAAAACATGAATTATGCGAGGCTTAGCAAAATATTTAGGTGTAAATGATTTGGCACAGTTGACACTATAAAATATTGTTTAATTATTGACTTGTCATTTTATAAAATTATTAAATGAAAATGGACCTTTAATAAATATCTACTGGTATTTTGTGTTTTATTACCGTAACATGGAGGGAGAGAGTAAATAATATGCTATATACTATATATATACTCGTACAGAAATGCATATATATAATTATAAAGCATTCGAGCACGATTAAAATTAATTATTCATAAAAAAACGTACATGGGCAACTATGTTTTATTTGTATTTTAATATAATATTACAAATAATCGCAATTAACTCAATATTGCGTTACTTATACGAATTTCACAATTTTCTCAGATTTATAGGCTTGATTAAAATTTCAACATTATTATTCACATGATCGAATTGATGTTGCAATTTTTACGCGTTCAGTACATAACGTAAAGTAAATATATCGATTGTTTCTTTTTAATTATTCAAATGAGCACGTATTTAAACATCATATTTTATTGCGGACTTGATTTGACCGACATATCTCTCGGAATTTCTCTAAAGGTGCATAAGTACTCACGCAGTTTTCTTCGCCGACGAGAAAGAGATTAAATTTAAAGAAATTAAACACTTCAAATTCAGTGGTGCTAGCCCGGATTCAAACCCGTGGCATGACCAGTAAGTATCACTACATACTATAGAACAAAGGACCCCGACGCGTCTGTCTGTCTGTCTATCTCGAAATGCACTCAAAAACTACTGAAAGAATTTTCATGCGGTTTTAACTAACAGGTAAATTGATTCACGAAAAATATATATAATCTGTCAAAATTTTGTGTAAATTGGTTGGTCCCTTTGAGATATAACAAAACAATATATGGTGGAATTATTCTTCCTTTGTAGGTAATAGTTTACTATATATATTCTGAAAAATGGTCACGTATAATGCGGTAATGCTATTTAGACGGATACAGTATTAATCCTTATCAAATTAAGTTAGTTACCTTAAGCATTTCATGCATATTGTTATAATATCCTTACACACTATAACTATCGTTACACTATATAATTGAATTTAATATCTTAGAAGTTATTGCAAAATGAAAACTATCACGAGTGAAAATAAATTCAAGTGTGAGTCTCACGCCGATGATGGAACTCGCTTGATGCGACCACCCCGCGCCGCTTCCCTCACTGTATTACTACCAAGAATTAATATTAAATTTAAATTAAAAGATCTTTATTTCAGGTGACAAATGACCCATATACAATTTCATTCATAAGATACAAATTTACAGCTTATCAATTAAAAATAAACAAATTGAAATTCATTGATGAAATCAATTCATATTACCATTTATTTATTACATTATACTTATACTACCCGTGCAAAGCCGGGGCAAGTCGCTAGTAATTATCTGAGTTTGGATTTAGCATTACTTTTAAATTCCTGTCATGTAAGTTTATTATTTCAACCGTGTTTAATTTATAATAACAATTTCACTTTTTCATTTCTGTAAACATTGTAACAAATACCTACGACTAAAACTTAATAAAATTCATTTAGAAAGTAGAGGATAAAGAAATGTATTGAAATATGCTGCATTTACATATACTAGAACTATTTAAAGTAGGTACATATTACATTGCAAAAAAAAGTCACAACTCCGCAACAACAGATGCATAATGAAAAAATCTTGAATGGAATGCTGCCCAGAGATTTTGCAATGACTTCCTTGTTACAGACAGTAGTATAATTTTCAATGTGAGCTTGAGCTTTACCATTAGATAAGTCGCACTATTGCCAAAACCACCCAGTATGCTGCCAACATCTGCGCAGGGTTGACGTCCTGCGCCCGCTGCAATTCTTTGATTTTCCCGCGTTTCCTCATTTTCATCCGCTTTAAGTTTAAAAATTTAGTGTCCTTATGAAGGAAGTAATTTTAGTTCTTCTTTGGGAGTTAACAAATAGTCGGTGTTTTCAGGATAATAATTTTTACAGAATACTAGGTAAGTTGCAGTTTTATTATTTTTTTATTTAATTTATTTAAACTATTTATAACTTTTTCACACCCTATACATATACCAAATTTATATTTGTGTAGTAAAAAATACTATGAACTATTCTTTTTTATAAAAACAATCATTATTTTTTTCATGTTTTTGTTCTAGAGGTTAAGAGTGAAATGTACAGCCTATCGAATTTTGGCAATGATCCAAATATCGAAATATTTTTCGCACATAAAAGACATTTTAATTTTGAAAAGGCTTTTGATGATTGTTTTTTTTTTTTTTTTTTGTTAGTAAGAATTATTGTTGGCCCGTGGCGCAGTTGGCAGTGGCCCTGTTCTGCTCCAGGGTTGTGGGTTCCATTCCCGCCCCGAGTCTGGGTGTAATATGTATTTATTTATATATGTATTATTTATATATGTATTATTTATATGTATATTTATAAAAAAAAAATGTATATCAGTCAACTGTTACCTAAAACACAGGCATTAAGTTAACCTTAGGAACTAACCTACTACCTACGCCTACCTTAGGAACAGATGACCGTGTGTGTATGTTAAACATATTTATTTATTTATTTATTGTGGCTGTGTGTAAGTATAAAAAAATAACGCGTTTCAGTGAATTTAAATAAATTACATTTTAACAACTTTTTTACCATCGCGTAGAGCTACGACACGGCGTAACCGTGCGTTACAAAGGAACGAATTTTATTTAAATAAATATTTTTTTTTATTACTTTAAAAATTCAGTAAAATATAAATATTAATTAGCTATAGAAATATAAATATATATAATTTTTAAGATATTAGTATAGAAAGATTGTTCATGTTATTGGATACAGATAGAGCGTGCCAAAGTGAGAAATAATAGCAGGTCGTAGAACGTTTAGTAGACGAGTTGGCCAACGGCCGATAGTGTCTATACGGAGTGATGTTTTCAGATTTTTTTTTTCTACTTGCGGCCAAAAAAATAGAAGTCATGTTAATAATATGTGTTATAGTCTGCTTAAAACAATAGGTACTTTACATTATAAGGCACCTAATAAATAGTTTCGTAATATTAAGGTATCATTTTCTTGGCGAGAACTGCCACCTAAATATATTCTATAGATTATTTTTTATTTCCTACACTACAAAGTTGTAAAAAAGTAGGTACGTGTTATAGGCTGTATAGCTTTACATCCGCCTTTTGCTAAAAATATTTTGTAAGTTTATTCAAAGTTTATAAATAAATAATTTGTTTAAATACGTTTAGGTTAGTGTTTCAAGCATTAGTCAATCGGTAAAAGAAAAATATTTATTAAAATTAATACTAATTATAAATATGTATGGAATGTGCAAATAAATCAGTTCTGTAAAATAAGTTTGCTATTAGGTCAAGAGGTTATGCCCGAAGGCTTTCATAGTAAAAACGACGCCCCGGCGTCGCGCGTCGTCTCGGCGCCAAGCACGACGATCGAATTATTCCACTATCAGAAACATGTAAACTAAATGCTACCGATTAGATTCAATTATATTACTCTTTAAAGCTAATTATTATAATTATTGAATGTAAATGACAATAAAAAAATGTAAATATATTATAATTATATATTTTTATTTCATTGAGACTATTGTGGTTTCATTTGTATTTTCTCATGAACAATATTTATATAATAATTATTAATATAATATATATAATAATTATTAATATAATATATATAATTATTAGTTAAAATAAGTAGAAGATGTATAATATAATCATGTATGATATCCTATTTTTATCCGTTGTGACACAAAATTTTATCTATCTCTTATACGCTTACATATGGATTTATCCTTAAAGTTTAAACAAAGGTAACTTACGGAATTCTAATAATATATTATTATATACATACTACATAGGCCATCACGTTTCGCTCGTTTATAGTTTATTTTGAAAGGCTCTATATTTAAGAAGTAATTTTTTTAATAAATTCAATCAATTTCGCGTTCTGTCCAGAACTCGGGTGGCTTTTAGCAATGCATTATCGTAACCTTAATTTTTAAAAGACTTGAAGTCTTAAGAAAGAGACCTACCTATACTATACTGCTGAGCGAAGGCCTCCTCTCCATATAGAAGAAGAGTTGGAGCTTAATCCACCACGCTGCTCCACTGCGGGTTGGCGGATAATTTACCTACCATGAGTAACGATCGTTATCAGGTGTCTATGATAACAACCGGGACCGACGGCTTTACGTGCTCTCCGAGGCACAGTGGGGAGACACACAAGGACATACACCCTGACCCGAGCGGGAATCGAACCCGTGACCGCCGGCGTGCGGTTTGAGGCAACTATACTCACTACATCAGAAAAACCTACTAAATTGGTAAAATAGTATAGAAAAGAAAAGTTTTATTTAGAACTATGTGGTTTTATAAAATCGGTTTTTCAAAAATTTATTTTTATGGTTTCTCACCTCTCTTTAAGCTACTTTATCATAATTAAAGTTTTTTCTCTCTATAATCGGATCGCGGAGCAGAAAGAATTTCATACATCGACCTTTACTTATAAATTTTGTACGAGCAAGACGCAATATTATATACCTATACGGACGGACGCGGGAGTGACAAAGACAGGTAGTAAAAGGTCAATGTACGAAATTCTTTCTGCTCCGCGATCCGACTATAGTCAACGCTTTACTTGATTTTCCACTCTTAAAATGACAATAATTAGTTAAGTATATACCTGTCTGTTGTTCACGGCAATGGCAGTTCGTTTGTGTGGTTAAGATATTCATTGTTTCATAAGGAACATTATATATTCACTTACATGAAATATAAATATTAACTTATAAACTACGAAAATTCATAAAGTTCTTACATTTTGAGCGTACAAAAGTAGATTCTAAAAGTCTTAATTATAAACATTTACAGAAAGCTGAGATCCTAATATGATACAGTATCGAATATATGTTTATCGTAATATATAATGTACGAAGACGTTTATATGCTATAATAGATATATAGTTTACTAGCTTCTGCCCACGGCTTCGCCCACGTGGGTGTCGGTTATCGCGACCAAAAAAAAAGTATCCTATGTTACTTCTAATACCTCCAAGAATATGTGTACAAATATTCATGATGATCGATTAAGAAGTTTTCGCGTGAAAGCGTAACAAACAAACTTACATTTCACATTTATACCTAATATAAGGCAGGGAAGGTAGGGATTAATTACATTTTATTTTTTATTTTTATGTTATGTTATGTTATAGTAATTAGTATGTTACTGAATTTATTAGTATTTCCAAGAGACAATCACTACGAGTAGATATATGACATGACAATCTCTCTATCGTTATTTATAAAACTCATACCTGCTAAGAACTATTATTTGACTTTGACCCAAATATTTTATTTTTATGTCTAGTAAATATTGTTGTAACAGTTCATAGTGAATTGTGTAAAGAATATAGTATGTATTACTTATTGGATACATTACTTTAGTTCTAAATATTGTACTAGTCTGTTTTGTTAGTAAACTTCTTTCTGTAGTTATAATTTTCTGTAAGAAAACACTTTTTAGTTACAAGACCACCTTTTTCTCGCTCTTATGTGTGTACAATCCTAAACTTTTCTTCATAGCCTATTGTCTTGTAACATATGTGTTCAATAAAGAGATTATTTATGCTTGTTATTATAAACATATGTGATATGGCGACGTTGTTATAGTGTAATAGTATCGAAAGTACGATCAGCCAGTGGTCGCGATTTCAATTCCCGTTAGGAGGTTTCGGAGCAGATAGGATATTTCTGTTTGTTCAAATATTTGGCTTGATTGGTGGCTAGGACCCTCGAAGAGTACGTAGGTAAGTCAGCGGTCCTAGTCGTTATCATAAATTTAATAAAGATCGTTCCTAAAGTATAGAAAACATGTGCCAACTCACGGTGTAGCGTGACTGATTAAGCTCCAACCCTCCCATAGGATTATATAGAAGAGGAGGACTTCGCTCAGCAGTAGAACATTGATAGGCTATTTTAGTTGACTTCATTATAAATATTATGAGTAGTCGAATAAATTACTGACTATTTTAGCCCTTATTTTTAAAGTGGTTAATTTGGTTAATAATAATTACTGTATTATGTGATATAAATGCATCTAAATTCTAAACAACGCAACGCAACGTAGGAAATGTATGTAAAAGCTCTACTTTATTAAAATATTTCGCGGTCTTTAGCATTCAATTTCCATTCTATGCCAACTACTTTACCGAGGGCGCTCTACTGCAAAGCTCAAACGGTTACTGTTCTGCAATACATGTGACTAGCCTACAACCACCTCAGAAATCCATTATTCATGTCATAAGGTCTCATTCAGGTCATGTCGATAACATTAGTTCTCTTTCAAAATCTCATTTCGGATTTTTTAAAGTGAATTGGAAGGAAAGTTTGTTTTTGAAAACCATAGCCCACTCCTTAGCTCGCTGAGCGATCTCAATATACTTAGTTACGGTCGCAAGTCGCAACGTCAGTTTCTCTCCACTTCCCTAACAATGCACACGGTGACTTTTGTCGCCCAATCAATTCGAATTGTCTTAACTTACAAGACAACACGGCTCTCCAATTTTGACTTGCTTCAGACCCAATCGCGACCTTAAGCAATTTTGAACGGTTGCGTAAATGCTTCCTTTTTCTTCAATTCTCAAAGTAAACTGTATAATTCAAAATGTGCAAAATGTAGGACACAACAAAAATGAATTTTGATTTTAATCGTTTTTAATGAAAAATTACCTAATTATTTAGTACAACCGTACAATTTTATGGTATCTAAAGCATGGAAACGTGTCAAGACTAACGTCAATTATTTTTAGTCACAAAAGAATTTATCAGCGCAGCTTTTATTTTAAAACATTGTTTTATTCTAATTATTGGTAACCGATGCTCTTCATATTAATTTTTATCACAATAGACCGCAAGGTTTGTCCGTAAAAGCTTGACAAACAAACAAGAGTTGCTTTCGCATTTATAATATGAATTAGAACGGATTTTACTGTCGAAAACAAGCACTCTTGGCGTATTTAGTGAGGATTAAGCTACTCTCTCACACTCACTGAATAACACATTCACACAAGCTTCTTACTATTGTAAGCGTTCTGTTTTTCAGTTCTATTAAACTATTATCAAACGCAGATTATAAGTAAAGTAAAAGCGTATATCTGTTTGTTTATACGACGTTCGACTTGATTCACAAATAATACCAATAGGTACCTACTAAAACGTCATCTCAAATATATCCGTCTAGTTATTGGTGGTATTTGGGGAAAATGTTAAATTTATTTCTTGCTCTTATGAAATAATAATACATATAATTTTATTGCTAATAACAAAATTCATGCTTAATATTTATTTACCTGTGTAAAGCCTTATATTAAACCAAGTATCTATTAAGATAACAAACAAAATATACTAAGGTGTAAACTATAAGGATTACTAAACCAAATATGCTTTTATGAGACGCTTAGTGAAAAGAATCCTCGATAAAAAACCAATGACGTCACGATCAGACACGACAACCTTACGTAACTATGAGCGTCAACGGACGTTACACAACAACACACCTGACTAACCACGTCACAATAATTTGATAACCACATAAGATTCAAATCAGTGTAACAAGATTATAATAATAGCATAGACGCACTGGCAAATGCACTTGGCTTGTTACGATGTCCAACAATAACAAGTCCTATTCAGTTCTCACCGGCCCTTGATCTAAATCAATTTCGTTAACGAAAATAAAACGTCTACTGTCTGGCGATGTAATCATAATCGTGTTTAATATTTTTTCATCGATAATAGTTAGGTTTTCCTAATAAAATTTTTATTTTCCTAAAAAAAGATATTGATAATAATTAACAATAGTGCAAAGTTAGATTTCTCGATATCGATTTTGCTAATGGTAAATTTCTGTGAGTTGTAAGCCGTTTTTTTTTTAATAATATGACGTCTATAACCTCCTCTTAAAGGCCTTAAGGCCTCCGTTTTGGATATAGAGACCTCAAGCCCGCATAGCGATCCGGTCGATCGCCATCGACACACCGGCTTCTGCGAGGCGGGCCGCCTCCTCGAAGCTCCTCGCCCGGACCGTTACTAGAGTATCGTTAGTGTAGCGTATGATACTCAGCCCGGGTGGTAGCGGCGCCCGCAGTAACCAGTCGAAACCGACGTTCCACAGGGTCGGAACCCTGTGGAATGTCGCAGCTAACGCGACGCCGGTACAGCCGACCGTCACCCCCTCTCAGAGGACCTCTCTGTCCCGGAGGTACGCCTCCGACAGCCTCTGGAGATAGTGGGGCACTCTATGGTACTTTAGTGCCTCTACAATAGTCTCAAGAGGAAGGCTGTTGAAGGCGTTCGCTATGTCCAGTGAGGTGGCCAGGAGAACGTCTCCACCGGCCACCGCCTCCGCATAGAGAGCCCTCAGGGTGTTCAGGGCGTCCAAGGTAGAACGGCCCGCCCTAAACCCGAACTGCGCCTCCGAGAGGTCCGGCACCGACTCTTCGAGGTGCTGGACGAGGTGGGTAGTGAGAATCTTCTCCATTTGAGCATAAACCTACCTTATCTACCTAACTTTAAATGTTTGATTTTAGGTCTACTTTAAAAAAAATATTATTAGTGTTATATTGATGACAAAAATTTAGTGGTGTCGATTTATTATTCAACATCTGCTTGTCTTTGCATGTAAGAAGAGCAATTCAGTCTTAAGATGTAAGGTGCTACAAGTTTGCATAAATTGTTCATGACTATAATAATAATAATAATAATAAATATTCTTTATTGTACACCAAAGAAAAATACAATATATTTAAATTAGACTTGGCTTTGTACAATAGGCGGCCTTATCGCTAAAAAGCGATCTCTACCAGGCAACCTTGTTGCTGAGGATAACTCAGTGAATACAGACAGGCGTAGGTGTACTTATAACAAATAGAATGATATTATTGTATATTTATATAATATATAAATAAATAATAATAAAATGATAAAAAAATAGACGTAAGGTACATATTTCTTATAATAAATATTAGTGACTAACAAATATCTATATTGATATACAGATACACTTAACTAAGGTAATGTAGGCCTTAATACGTGAGACAAATGGATGGGTTGCTAAAATTATGATTGCATTAACAGGGCTTAATTGATCAAGGATAGTTTAAGGAGGATAGAAGTGTGCTTTTACTAGCTTCTTAAATGTTTGTATTGTCTGAGCGCGTCTGATATGAAGCGGCAAGGAGTTCCAAAGCCGAACAGCTTCTACGGAGAAGGATTTGGAATAGAAGGAAGTTTTGTGAGATGGAATTTTTAGGACAAGGTTTTCATTGGATCGGAGAGTACAATTGTGTGTGTCACCAATGAACTCAAATCGCTCTTTTAGATAAGGAGGACTTGCTGGATTGAAGAGAACAGTATATAGTAGACAGAGAATGTGAGTATTCCTGCGAAGGCGGATAGGAGGCCACTTGAGTATTTCGCGAAATTCGGAGACATGGTCATATTTACGAAGCCCAAATATGAACCGTATACATAAATTTTGAATGCGCTCAAGTTTATTAAGCAACTCTTCACTAAGGTTGATGTAACAAATGTCAGCATAATCGAGAATCGGTAAAAGAAGAGATTGTGCAAGCGTAATTTTGGTTGGTATGGGTAAGAAATTCCTAAATCTACGAAGAGACCCAATCGAAGCAAACACTTTTCTGCTCACCTCGCTCACCTGAGGAGCCCAAGATAGATATTTATCAAATATAACACCAAGATCCTTAACTTCGTCACTATATTGGATACGCGTCCCATCAAGCATTATACTTGGTAAATTGGACCAATCTATTCGCGATATTAGTTTTTGGCTCCCGATTGTTATTGCTTGTGTTTTAGAAGGATTTACCCTTAAGCCGTGTGATTTACTCCATTGTACAATTGAGTTCAAGTCATTATTTAATAGTGCAATAGCCTTAGGCAAATCCACCAGCTTAGCTTGTATATATACTTGTAGATCGTCAGCATACATATGGTAAGGAGAAGTAATGCGGGAAGTAATAGAACTAATGAAGATAGAAAAGAGAAGTGGAGATAGCACGCCGCCTTGTGGCACACCGGACTTTATCGTGCACCAGTCGGAAAAAGAATCATCGACACGTATCCTTTGGCGACGATTATATAGGTAACTCTGAAACCAGTCTATCACCTCACGAGATACGTTAAGAGATTGCAATGTATGTAATAACAGTTCATGGTCTACATCGTTGAAGGCATTACTGAAATCAAGCAAAGTCAACACTGTAACACACTGATTATCCATGCCAAGTCGAATGTCCTCAGCAATTTTGACTAAGGCAGTAGTCGTACTATGGCCAGTACGGAAACCGGATTGGAAGGGATTATAAAGATTCTTGCTGGATAAAAAAAGACTGAATTGGCGATATATAATACGCTCGAAAACTTTTGAAAGGAAAGGTAGAATGGAAATGGGACGGTAATCAGAGAAACAGGATGGATTGAGTTTTTTAGGTAAAGGAGTAACTTGAGCTTCTTTCCAGGTAGTGGGAAATGACCCAGAAGAAATGGAGAAATTGAATATAGATTTGATTATAGGAATTAAGAGGTGAATGATAGGAATGACCATTTTACGACTAATGCCGTCATTACCAACAGCATCCGAATTGACATCGACAATGCCTCTCTCAACATCACTGTCAGTGATTTGATTAAAAAAGAAAGAGGGATAATCGGAAGTGGGTAAAGCAAGGATTTGATTTGTAGTATTTAATTTGATACCATTGGTACTAGTCAAGGAAGAGGAAAAATGTTCATTAAGTTGATTTAAGTTAATATTGTTTGGATTATTATTTTGACGGGCTTTCCCAACTCCGAGAGATTTAAGGAATTTCCATACTTTACCTGAATTATCTTCTTCATGTATAGTTTCATGAATGTAGCGCCGTTGTTTATCTCTGCATAGTCTATTGCATCGGTTTCGTAAATATTTATATTTGGCTTTATTCGCCTCAGTATTATCAGACTTATACCTAAGTTTTGCAATGTTCCTTTTACGCTGTAGAGTTTTAATATCCTCAGTTAGCCAAGGAGCAGGACAGTGTCTAAGTCGAACTGGTCTAATAGGAGCATGAATGACTATATTTTTTTATAACGACTAGTTTCTGTCGACGGATGTGTTTGTATCGAATTTAAATGAGTAGGTACATTCTAAATATGTACCTATAAAATTAAGTATGATGGAAAGTTACAGATAAATAGATAAATGTGAAATACACTTTGCTTTGTAATATTTGATAATTACGATTGATTGTTGTCAATTTTATGATTTTTTAATCGTAAACAAGTATAATGCATTTTATGCGACAAGAATTTCGATTTAAGCTAAATATAGAGCTAGAGGCTGTAGGCTAGATGTAAGAATCATATTATTTACTTAGTACCTACATGTTTGTTATTTTGAATAAAGCAAAATTCTTATTCTATGATTACGTAAAGGCTGAGAATCAAATGTATACAATTTTAAAGTTATCAAACTTTACGCACTTATTTAGATTGAAACGCATATATCATAATTGTTCAAAACAAAATGTGACTGACTGATAACAATCACTGACCAATCTCGGTACAAACAAATACTTAACAAAACACTAGACGATTAGCGTTGGAAGTTACTCGAAACAACTTTATCTTTGTAGGACAAAAATCCATTGAAAATATTTATAAACAAAACAAGAAGTTTAAAATTGTTTTAGTTTTGAAAGTTTAAAAAGTTTTAAAATTTTTAAAAGTACACTTTAGTCGTATTATCAGCCTGTAAACAACCCACTGCTAAGCGAAGGCCCCTTCTCCATATAAAAGAAATGGTTGGAGCTTAATGCACCACGCTTTTTTTTATTTTTTTATTTTTTTTTTAACGCTGGGAAATGCATTTACGCATCCCGCCGCACAAGGTGGCGGGTATGTGGGACTCACTGACACGGCAGAACGTGCCAGAATACCTCATTAATGCACCACGCTGCTCCACTGCGGGTCGGCAGATAATTTCCCTACCATGAGTAACAATATGATAACAACTGGGACTGACAGCTTTACATGCTCTCCGAGGTTTGGTGGGGGAGTCCCACAAGGACATACAGACAGACCGGAAACAAATATTTCGAGCGGGAATCGAGACCGCAACCGCCAGCGCGCGGCTTTTAGGTGACTATTCGCACCACAACACCAGAACGGTCGTCGGTGGTCAGGGGTCATTCGCTTCGAGGAACACCAGTTCATCAAGCTGGTCTAAGTTGATAAAATCATTTCGATGAAACTCTTTCCGATTTTACTTAACACAATGCTTTCCAATGAGTACGTACATACCTACACGTTTTAAGTTACAAAAAGAAAAACATTCCACACGTAATAATTTTATAAGCTAATGAAAAATAATCAAGTTCCGCTTCAGTAATCGCTATACTGTCTTGACATTGCAAACAGATCAACCGAACAGGCAAGATTTAAGACCACTTAATGTACTTTACTACGCTATATTTCTATTATAAAATGTTTTAAATAGATTTATTAACAAAATTATAGTCTACAATCGAAAAAAAAAATGAATGAAAAAATAACAAACTATACATCCTGAGGATGCATTTATAAACATTAAAGTAATCATATAGATACATTTTAGTAACGAAATACATGCCATGAAAAAAATAAAACCGTGTTGGGTTGTACATGAACTATCATAAAGACTAGAAATAAAGTGATTATAATATGTCGTGTCTAGGGATCATTAGTTATTTAGATTAAATCACCCGTTTTCAAAAGACCCTGCCTTGGTTTTGACTTTACATTACATTATCCGATGTTTTGTCTGACGGGAAGCGCATCAAAGGCTTTTAACACTGCTAGCTTAAACTTATAAACGTATAGGAATGTTTTTAAATTCAATTAACCTACTGAATTTCTTACCAGTTCTAAGTAGAATGTACGTCCCAAACCCGAACTATTCAAAAACGTTTGAATTTAAGCTATTACAATTTTTATTTTTATTAACAAACATTTATACACACGGATGTCGAACCAATAAATAATTAAATAATGTCTGTATTTTTAGTCAGTAATATTGAATGCATTAACTATTATATCTATAAATTAAGCATGTTATTAGTTATGAGTTATTTAACAACTCAAAAAAAGTTTAAAGTAACTTATTTAAACGCAATATAACTTTTTAATTATTTATTCTCACCGAACATCATTAACATTTAATAAAGAGAGAAAACTTAATAAAGTAAATTAAACATTCAACATACTGTATTGTCATAAAACATGACTTTTATTTTTACAGTCGGCTAAAACATTAAAATCGTTGTGTAGCGCCGCACGAAGCGTGAGGCGTCGCGTCGCAATGCAGTAGTACGAGTACTATCAATCGATGTTCGCAAAACATTTTAACAAATTAATATATTAAAACTTTTATTTTGGTTTGTATTATTTTATTTTACAGGACCAGTGCTTTTTAAGAAAGGCAACTAGAGATAGATGTAGCTGATTACGTTATAAAATAAAATAAAAATACTCTTAAGAAAGGTATGCTATCTCATATTTAATTTTTAAAATAAAATAAATAAAGGATACAAAAAAAATTCAAACTGATAATAATTAACGACACTAAAATCCTATTATATTTTAAACGTTAAGTATTTTAAGTACCTACATAATATTTTTTTACAACTTTTGAATTTTATTCAAAACAAAAGCAGTGGGGCGGTTTTATACCCATATTATACTGCAACTTCTTCTGATTCAGGTTCGGTTACGGTTCAGTTACGTGTATATACTATCACGTAATCTATGTGCTATCTCGAACTATAAGAAACCAAAAGTATCTAGTTTTTAAAGTTAAAGAAAAGTGTTAAAGACGTATATTAAGAAGTTTCTATCACGAGTATCGTATGAAAAAATATATAGGTACCAGAACGTCATATTGACATAATGACATTTTAAATCAAACGTCGGTTAAGCACAGATTATTGATATTGAATTTTCATTACAAAATATATCATACCATGATATTCTCATCCCTTTAACAACAGTATACACCATCATTTTCAAAATATCGCATCTGAAGCCAAAAGATAATGAATCTACTTGTAGTGTACTCGTACTCATGGTATGTCTAAGATGATTTATAATATTTTATCTAATACATCGCAAAACATTTACTTTCTTACATTGACAAAATGATGTCGCACTATAAAAGTGTTGTAAGGCTTGTTGTGGCTAAGGTAAAGTTGGCTTGTGTACATTATGCAAAGTTTTATGAGATCTACGACTGCGCTTTACGCGACGCTTTACTTGGCTATGTTGTTGTTTTTTATTAGCGCGGGAATCCGCTGCACACTCAGCGAAACTTATTGTAAGCCAATTTTATACAATTCAGATATACTTAATATACTTACTTGCTAATAAACTAAAAGAAAATTTAAGAGAATCTTGATACAACTGGATCATCATATCAGGCATTAGATGTACACTGCTAAACGTAGGCCTACCAAATCGACCTCCAGTGCGACAGTGTATTTTGTGAGAGTTTACCAAAACTCGCTACGCTTGTCAGGGGGGTTGGCGAGCTCAGTGTTGCGGCAGGATATAGTGACGCTGCTGCTTATCATCATTTTGTTTGGTGCACAGTTGCTCGTACCATTACGACCTTAGTCGTCTTCTACAACACCTCGGCAGGAAAGAGATCTACTATTATAGGACTATTCTTATCTGCCAGCCACTTCACGACTGTACGATTTTTGTGTATACACGATATCTTTGCTCGTTAATTCGAGTGATTTTTTGAATGAATAAGAATATTAAAGGTTAGTTCGAACCTTACCTCGATGCCTCTGATCATCATCGGCATCATAAATTTTGAAAAAATTATAAATATTTCCTTTCTAACAAAAAAGAATCAAGAATTAATTTAAACAACACTTTACCGAATTATAACAAAGCAGACATAATTATTGACTTTAAACCTCTTTCCTAATGGAGCCATACTGAATTCGGGGTTAAAAAGTATCCAATGTTGACCAGTTTCTTCTTTCTTATTATTTTTATTCGCGTTATTCGCGGCCAAGTTACAGACAGACAGACAAAAAAATATAACTTTGGGTTCAGTACTGATTTTATAGAGAGCCCTCCAAAAATTTTTTTTTATAATATCTTCAATGTACATAATGGGACAACAATTAGAATAAATTTTTATTATAAGTATAATATAGATAGAAGTATTGAACTGTACTTCTTACTGTCTTAACAACCATTTTAGTATATGGTGCGAGTAGTAGCCTCAACGCCGGCGGTCGCGGCTTCGATTCTCTCTCGGAACAGTTATTTGTATTTTTCTGGTTAGGGTGTATATCCTTTTAAGGCTCCTCACTGTGTCTCGAAGCGAGTGTTAAGCCGTCCGACTCGGTTGTTATCACAGACACCTGATAACGATCATTACTCATTGTAGGGGAATTATTCGCCAAACCGCATCGGAGATGCGTTGTGGATCGAGCTCCAACCCTTCTTCTATATGGAGAAGAGGTCTTAGCCTGGCAGTGGGACGTTTACACGCTGATTAAGTCCACTTCTTATACTGTTAATGTTAAAATTATTTACAGAGCGGTTAACTCGAGAATGAAACGAAATGAGTCGTCAAGAAGCGTCACAAGGTATTCGGGGCGCAGAGGTTCACAGCGGCCGGCGCTGACCCTCGGCTTCCGCCAGAACTCGCTGACGATCAGCTCGCTTGCCCAGCAGTCTGCTTTCCTAGCTGAAAAGGCGTTAAAGGAGGAAAGGTAAGTTTAGTATAAAACGCATGTTTTATTTGTATTTGATTTTTTACTTCCGTCAAAAGCATTGACCACAAAAAATATACTCTTTCATATATGATTCTAATTAGATGATTCGGAAGGTTTGACTCAGTCAGGATATTTCAAATCAGCTTGGTTAATTCACAGATGAGCACAATCAAGCAAACGAACTATTAGGCTTTATTATATTATTTTTAGATAAAAGTATTAAAATTTATTTAATATAGTAGTGTGAGGTATAGTCATTTAAGGTTTAATGTA
This sequence comes from Euphydryas editha, assembly GCA_036937285.1. NCBI lineage: Eukaryota > Metazoa > Arthropoda > Insecta > Lepidoptera > Nymphalidae > Euphydryas > Euphydryas editha. The sequence goes on from JAUPFZ010000018.1 coordinate 10,347,251, forward strand.
TTAGATATTAAATCTTAATTTCTAATATAATATCTAAATATTCTTACAATTAGAGAAATACTAGTCTCATCATATTTTTTTTTGTACTGCAAAATCTTTGCGAAATATATTTTCTTACTTCAATCAAAAAATTTGGCGTTTGTTCAAGTGTTGAGATTAATGTCTTTTGTCAGTTCTAACAATAATACTTTGTTATATTACTGGTCTGTCTGTACGTTATTTTTATATATTTTTTTTTATTTATTTTTTTTATTCTCTTTCTTTCCCAGCTCTTTTATCAGTTTGATAAAAAAATTATGATATGATTTTTTAAGTGACCGATAATAAACACGAGGTTGGTTTCATACCTTTTTTTTAACGCAGCAATTATCAATTTAACCCACATCCAATATATTTTGCACCCTGCAAAAACATTGTATTACAATAATTATTTGAGTAATAATTTATCAAGTGATTATGAAAACAAACAATGATAGTAATCATTAGTTGTTCATTAGTCATTCAGAGTTTTTTTAACTACATTTATAAACAAAGACATTAATTTTACTATATTGTTTGTTTTGTTTTTCTGTGTTTGTATGTCTGTTTAGCTCTTAGAGATATTCATTTTAATCATGAAAAAAATTTTCATTTCATTTTTCAATTTTATTTTTAATAAAGCTTATTTCTAACAAAAAACTAAAATATACATTGTAGGTACATTAAAAACGCTAACTTACAAAAAATATAACGCGTTTTCTAAGGCCTACACATTCCAGAATACCTACCTACTTCATTTGTGTTTGTAGTTTATCTCTCGCTTTGTAGTGAGGGAAAACTCTGCAAAGTATTGTGTATTGTGTCTGTTAAGAGAGTAGTTTTCAATCTAGGAGCTGTAGATGTAGATTAAAGTTCGTAATTAATATTTTTTTCGTAAAATCAAACTTTATTTGTTGTGTTATAGCTCTTCGATAAAAAAAAAGTCTTTATATGGTTTATTGCATTGAAATTGATGAGATACCATTAAAAAATAATAATTTCCTTCATAATATCATAAATGTAATTTTATAGTTCTTGTAATATCATAGAACAAGATGGATTCACTTATATATGTATTTTTTTTAAGTTATAAGCATTATACGTTTTAGACATAAGTATTTTAAATGTATCTCAAAAATCACGTATAAAACTTAATTTAGAGTAATATTTTTCATTAAAAAATGTGTTAAATTAATATGAAAAATAATAATTTGTTTAGCAGCGCGAGGATATTTTATAGCCTAACCGTTGGAAATGGCATCTTGTAAACGGTACGAATCGAAACCGACCAAGCTTGCGCTTTTCATGTAGCTCACACCTGATATCAGATCTCACTAGACAATCCATCGAATTTTGCTTATTCTGCCATAACTACTTATTAATATAATGATTTTATTACAGTTCGGATCCTAATGCTCAAGCTAGCGCAGTTTCTTGGTTTAGTTTAGTAAGTATAGTTTTTATTTATGAGTAGGTATATAAGCTAGATTTCCTTAATAGCAATGATATATAGCTGATTGTTAAAAAGTCATTGCCTTTATTATATTATTTATCAATAATATAAAATTGACATCTGATATCATGATAAATTAGAAGAATACTTAAAAATAGCAAAAGATCAAAATTATTTTCATGCCGTGTGGTGACCAGCAGAATGCCGTGCGGTGACCGACAGAGAAGAATAGTCCAAATCTCTTTCTTGTCGACGTGTCATAAAAGGCGACAAAGGCCATAGTGTTGCCAACAACTGTGCACCGACCAGGGTGATGATGGACAGCAGCGTCATCATATCCTGACACAACACACTGCGCTTGCCAACACGCCTGAACTGGAACTCCAGAGGACAGAGGCTGGCCGATTTTCTGGTGAAGGGGGGACTCTTTATGATGAACTCTTTATTCTAGAAGCCGCCTCATAGGAAATGGACCTGGATGGGTTCTGATGGATCCACTAGAAATTAAATAGACTTCATTATGACCAGCAGACGACAAATATTCAACGACGTCTCCGTAATCCATACGGTGAAAACCAGGAGTTATTACCTATTGGTTAGAGATACATTGAATATCAGTGTTAAACTGGAGCGCTCTATGAAGTCTACACCCCCGACCATCTAACGCTTATATCCAAAACGCCGAGAGCTTTCAGCTCAAATTATCTAATCGTTTCGGTTGCCTAGACGATGGCGTTTCCGTTTATGATATAAAGAACAGGTTGGTGAACACTGTTTATACAGTCGGGAGATAATTTTACACACTCTCTGACCAAACTTAAAATGTCATAGAAGAACGACGCTTATTAAGCCTGCAGTCCTCTGGTGACGTTGAAACATATAGGCAGATCAACAGACCGATATGGAAATCGCTGAGACACGATATACATATACGTATTCTTAATACAAAACGTATTGAAGATACGAAAAAGCGGAATTGGAGCTCCATAGTGTTATCATGGGATTTGCATGTTGGTCAAATCCGGTTGTCGAAGCTGAAAACAGAGAATGGAGGTACAGCGTCGACCAGAGCCGAGATATTGAGGGAGGTCGAGAAGTTTTACGGACAGTTGTATACCTCGGTTAACCAACCAGTTCATAGCTCGGCTGAATATCCAAGAGCCGAGCTTATCCTACATTATTCCGAAGATATCCCGGACACCAGCTTGCACGAGATTTGTATGGCTCTTTGACGGCTTGAAAATAATAAGTTCTCGAGTGGAGACCACGTAGCAGCTAGCGCAGTCTCAGACGCCGTCCGCAAGATGGACAGGCGACTTGAGCAGAATCGCCGGAAGCCGTTGGATGAAGTCTGTTTCGATCCGGTCGCTCTGGAGGTTGATGGGTCCAGTCCAGCAGTGGTCATTCAATGGCTGATATGATGATGATGATAATTTTATATTTACACATAATATACGTTTTTATCTCACCTTTGAGGTTAAAGGAAAACATCGTGAGTAAACTTTGTGTCAAAAGAAAAATACGTATACCGCAGTGGAGCAGGACACTGTATTATCCTTTTCGATAGAATAGGCCCTTATGCAACAGTGAAACAGTAACATTGTTATATGTTATAGTAAGTTATTTGTTTGTTTTGTGATTGCCAAAATTTAACTAATCGAGATCCTTCAATACAGTTCAGATTTGCTAAACCATGGGAGTTCGTACTGCTATTCGCTGGCGTGATATTTGCCTCAATAAACGGTCTGTTTGTTCCCGTCGGCGTAATTATTTACGGCGAGTTCACATCGCTACTGATAGACCGAACTGTAATGAATGGAACTTCAACACAAACGCTTACGATCGCTTGGTTCGGCGGAGGCAGGATTCTGTGAGTTGACTTCCAACTGCTACATTATTTTTTACCCGTAGGCTTATTAGCTAGAATTTAGATAAGCGTTGCAATTTTTAAATACATACAAAGAATTGATACTATCATTAAAATAATTTAGTGATAACAAGTACCATTTCTAAATTATTATGGTCGAACTAGAATTTGACAGCAATAATTGCAAAATTCTAGCTATCTCACTTTTTTTGCGGATTACAGTAGTTCAAGTGGTAAATTTAATTAATTTATTAATTTTATCTTTACCAGTTAAAGTAATGTATATTACCTATTTTAAAAAAAAATCACAAAAATTATATGTGTGATGTTTAATACTTTAGACATATAGTCACTCTGTCATATAAAAATTTGAAGATACGAATAAGCGTGCATTTTCTTATATAATATACCATTCACTTTATCAGTACCAACGCAAGTCCAGAAGAGAATAGGCAAGCCTTAATCGAAGATTCACAAGCATTTGGTATAGGTTGCACCGTGTTCTCCGTTCTACAGTTCCTCATGGGGGTCATCAGCGTAGATCTATTTAATTACACTGCACTGAAACAGGTAATTTGAACCGTTTGCAAAATCCAGTTCACACGAGACTAGTAATGTAGTCAAATAGCGAGAAATTTTGTAACGTAGAAGCCCACTATTGCCTTAATAAAGTTCGATCGAGTACAGTACATACTCGTGTGTGAAATTTTATTGATGAAAATGGTTATGTGACCCTTCAACTAAACGATACGTTTTTACTTGTTTAGCTGTAAACAATCATGGCATTGTATAGTAGGAGACGCTACTCGCTCGAAAAAGTTGATCGAGTTGACAAAACTACCTACTAACCTACTCGAAGTATTGTTGATGTTCAGACACGCTTATACGTTAAATATTATTACTGGTCTGGTGCAAATAGGGCATTAGGTACTAAGTGTCCTGTCTTGTATTAATTGTGGCTGTGGTCTGATTTTCAGGCGGTAGCGTAAATTTTGTTTATTAATAGTAAATTACTAATCTACTCAACGAAATTATTGTCTGACTATAATATTTTCAATAAAGAAGCACTAGTATGTATGATAAAACAAAGCGGTCATCCCAGTGGCCAATGTAACTACAGGTTTTGGCAAATTTCTTTAAAATAATATATTTAAGTAAATGAATTTATTAACATGAAATTGTTTATTGCGTAAGGATAAGAAAAAATAGATACTTTGTCAAATATGAGTTTAATAGGTTTTTACTAATTATCTAATATTGTTTTAGATTGAAAGAGTAAAAGAAAAATTCTTACAAGCCGTACTACGTCAAGATATCACGTGGTATGACCTCAATACTTCGATGAATTTCGCCACTAAAGTTTCAGAGTAAGCTTCCAGTTTATGACTGTAACTTTTGTATCTATATACGTATACTTTGATAAATTTTATTTACATTACATCATTTAAAAATATTATTTAATTACAAAGAAATATAATAATTAATATAAAGGTATCATTGAATTTTAGATTTTTTTAATAATGCATTATAGGAAACCCCACTACATAAGACCAAGTGACTATTTTTATAAAATTTTGATGGATTGATTTTGATAAGTTAATGTTCTTTTTATTGTAATTGTAGGAGTAATATAAGGTACGAGTATAACGTTAAAATTTAACGTAAACACGTCAAAAGTCGGGACCGGAAGAAATCATTTTTTCTTTTCTTCAATAAACGCATATTAATTAGTCATCTTCTTTAAAATTAAATTCAAAGCCTATGCTATTATTCACTTAGAATTAAATAATTTGTAAAATAATAACTGAGTCATATTTAGAAAAACCACTTGAATAAAATATAATTTATTTGAATATAACATATATTCTTTTAGTGACGTAGAAAAGTATCGCGAAGGAATCGGCGAAAAAGTTCCAATGCTGATTTATCTCGTGATGTCGTTCGTCACCGCTGTCATAATATCTTGCGTGTACGGATGGGAACTAACACTTGTTATACTTTCCTGTGCACCGATCATTATCGCCTCTACCGCGATTGTAGCTAAGGTGAGAGATGGTTTAATTTTTATCAATACAAATGCAATTAAACTAAACCTCTAGACTTATCCAGGATATATTTGAAAACAAAAAAAAAAGAAGTGAAACTTTAACGGACAAGTCGCAAAACAAATCGCAACGGCCAAGTGGAAAAACGAATGGCAAGGGACAAGTGGAAAAACGAATCGCAACAAAATTTATACTTGAAGTTTTACGAGCAGATTTGTTAATGTACTTGTCCAATTTGAAAACCTGCCCGTAAAACTTCAAGTATAAATTTTGTTGCGATTCGTTTTTCCATTTCTCCCTTGCCATTCGTTTTTCAACTTGTCCGTTGCGATTCGTTTTGCCACTTGTCCGTTGAAAGTCACTTCTACTATGTGTTCCAGCACACTTTTTTTTTTCGCAGGTTTACTGCAAATTATGATTTGATTAGGTTAGGTACCTACATTTTAATGAATGCGTTTTTATTTAAGTATATTTTATTTTATTTTAAAAAATGTTTTTAATCCGGAACCAAAAAAAACATCCATAGTCTACTCTAAAACTATACACATACAAAGGAAAGTTAACAAATGCACATCTTTCGTCGTCATAAGCTATCCGCGTGGCTTCACATTATTAATACAGCCGTTGCCCTCTCTCCACCGCCGCCAGCCTTTCTCTCCTTCCGCCGCTGCCGCCTCACACCACGCGATATATCGTCTATACCCTCCATGCGGCCGTAACGCTTTTCCGTGACAAAAAAAATCCCAATACCCTCCGTATATATAGAAGTTTCACTTCAAAAATAGTTAATTTCTATATTACTTTTGTTTGTCAAGGAAGTATAGACAGCAATACACCAAATATAGTAATAGTAAAGCAGTAACCGTGCTGTACGTCTACCATGAGTTTTTGTTACAAGCGCACATGACATAACTACAATAGTAAACGTAGAAACGCAATAGTAATGACAGTATCCGCGAGAGGCGCTGCTCAACTTTCCATACAAATTGTCTACTACACTCGCTAGCGTGTATCGTGAACTATCGTCTCTGGAAACTCATGGTAAACGTACTGGTCAATCAATCTATTAAATATCGTAACACGTGGATTAATTTTTTTCATTACATTAAATCCACATGAATATAAAATTATTGTTTTTACTTTTTTATAATGAAAAAAAAAAAAACTGAAATTATATTTTCTATGTAATATAAAGATAACAGATCTGTAAGGTTAATTAAAATTAAAAAAATAAAATTAAAGTGAATTCGTATAATTTATTTATTATATAATATTTAATACCGTTCATTAATAATACATAAATTAGAAAATTCAGAAATTAGAAACAAAATTTACACAAATTATAATATTATTATTATATAGTTATGAGTTTTCTATGTTAATTGTAATAAAGGTTCAATCATCGTTAACGTCTCAAGAATTAAAAGCGTACAGCATCGCCGGCGTCATCGCTGAAGAAGTCCTCTCGTCAATTCGAACTGTTGTAGCGTTTGGTGGCGAAGAAAAGGAAATAGATAGGTTTGTCGATTTTAGATTATCCTACCTTTGCATCGATCTATTTTAAAATTTTAAATTTAACTTTACTCTTATTTAGATAATATGCTAAACAATTTGACTAAGTTATTACCTGTACGTTATTATGAAACATAGGTATCATGTTATTAGAAAGGATAGCAGTATTAGAATTGAATATTAGCTTCATTTCATAGAATTTAATAACATCTTACATAAATATTTACCCTAATTTTGACTATTTATTTAATTTTATACTAGCTGAGCCTAACGGTATCATCGTACTAGTGAGTTTTGTTAGTTTGAATATCTAGATATCTACATGCCAAGTTTAATCGCAATCAGTTCTGTAGTTTTTGTGTGAAAGAGTAAAAAAGATTCCTTATATTCATTCTGACAAACTTTTGCATTTATGACATTAGTAAGAGAATTATAATAGTAGGATTTAATTAATTTTTAGGTACTTTAAATGGAACTACTTCCAGTATACTTATGAATCAGCACGTTCTGAACTATTCACATCTTACAGATATCAGAATCGTTTGGATCCAGCGAAGAAAACCGGTATTAAAAAGGGTATATATTCGGGTATAGGTAGCGGGTTCATGTGGCTTATTATTTACGCGACATACGCTTTAGCGTTTTGGTATGGAGTTGGCTTAATTTTGAACAGTCGACATGAAGAAAAACCGGTGTACACACCAGCTGTGTTAATGATTGTAAGTTTTTTTTTAAATATTTTAATAACTATAACAGCTCTTTATTCTAAATCAACATAGATTTAAATATAGTAAATTAAATTAAAAGAAGAAATGTACAAGATCTGGCGTTATCGCTAGGACAGCGATCTGTTTACTATTTAAAATTGGTGAGGTCTAAAATTTTCCTGTCTTGCAATATGTTTAAAAATATAGTGGAACAATGGAAGATGTTATTCTAAAAAAGTATTATTATTTTTTTTTATTTTTTTTTATTTATTTAAAACTATGTGCGTTTTCGTATCTCGACATTTATAATTAATTGTGAGAAAAAAAGAATATCAAATGTCTCCTACATTTTGTTTAATGTAGATAGACAGCTGACAGACTGACTATATCCTAGATCAATACAAAAATTTTTATCTTTTTTTTTTTAATAAAAAAAAGCGCAGAAGTGATAACTTAAACTAATCTAAGTTGAACTATTTAATATTGAAATTAATCATTATTATTTATATCAATTAATCACTTTCAAAAGCGGTGATGATGATTTTTAATATTCTTAACGAACTAACCTGCTTGTGTTTTTTGTTTTCCTGGTACATCCACTTTGTTAATGGAAGAAAAAAAAATTCTGATTTATTTATAATATATTTAAAAAAAAAAAACTATCTTTTTTGAATTATTTTAATATTACAATTCAATATATATTTTGACGGCCGGCTGGTCTAGTGGTCAGGCAACTGGACACTCTACGCAGCGGTTGCGGGTTCGAATCCCGCCAGGTGCAGATAATCTGTATGACGAATATAGATATCTGCACCGGGTCATGGATGTGTATTTATGTATATATGTATTTATATCTTAAATTTATTTCCATTCCTAGTACCTGTAACACAAGTTCTTACGAACTTACCACGGGGCTAGGTTAACGTGGTGTGATTGTTGGTTAATATTTATTATTTTTTATTTTATTATTAATATGTAAAAATATTCTTATTCTCAAAATACAAAAATAATATCGATACTACGCGATAATTATCGGATGAAATATATCGATAGTACTCGTTACCTAATATTGTGGGATGAAATACATTGATACTATAATACTCGTTAACTCTCGGATGAAATATATCGGTACTACTTGATAATTATCGGATGAAATATATCAATACTACTCGAAAGTTATTCACAGAATCACGTTTTTACTCAGATTTTCTTCAGTGTCCTCCAAGGGGCCCAAAACGTGGGTCTCACGGCACCGCACCTTGAAGCGATAGCGAGCGCCCGAGCGTCCGCCGGAGCGATCTTCGCCGTACTTGACAGAAAACCGAACATAGACAGTTTGTCGCAAGAAGGCAGTAAGCCGGTGTTGGATGGAGATTTGGAACTAAAAGATGTGCACTTCAAGTATCCAGCTCGACCCGATGTCAAGGTAATTTCACATCAATACTTCACGAATCGTCAATGGGTCACTATAGCCCTTTACTGATCGTAATTTTTTCCACATATTTTATTAGATTCCCGTATCTTCTTAGAATTAGAAATACGAAAATACGGATGTAATACAAAATGAAAAACATAATCAGAAATAATGTTGTGTATACATGTTCAGAAATAAGTTTACTCCGTATAGATACTAAAATTAAAAGCTTGTAGACGAAAAAATATAAAAAAGTAAAAAAAAAAATACAAAACTCAAGACATACATATAACATTTATACTTTACTAGCTTCCGCCAGCAGCTTCGCCCGCGTGGATTTTAGTTATCGCGACCAAAAAAAAAAGTATTCCTATATTACTTCTAATACCTCCAAGAATATGTGTACAAAGTGTCATGATGATCGGTTAAGTAGTTTTCGCGAGAAAGCGTAACAAACAAACTTACATTTCACATTTATAATATAGGTAGAGATTAGCCTTCAAATAAAATAACTAATAGCAAAAAATATATATAAATAGGTTCTAAATGGACTAAGTTTGAAGATAAACCGGAACGAAACAGTCGCTCTTGTCGGAGCTAGTGGTAGCGGAAAATCCACTGTACTGCAACTTCTGCAGAGAATGTACGATCCGGAAATGGGATCCGTAACAGCATCTGGAAACGACTTAAGAGATATCAATGTACGACACTTCAGAAACCACGTCGCTGTTGTCGGACAGGAACCTGTCTTATTCGCTGGTACTATTAAGGAAAATATTCGGTAGGTATAACATTTATGATAATTACCTACATTTTGTGCTAAATATTTCGTAACTAGTAGTCAAGTACATAGTAGTAGGATATTTCTTGGTATAATGTACCTATATATGTATTTTTTTTAGTATGAGCAACCCATCTTGCACAGATGAAGAAATTATTATAGCGTCAAAACAAGCATACTGTCACAGCTTCATCAGATCTCTGCCCGAGGTAAGTTATTACTCATTTTGAAATAACCTCAAACCTAAAACTTAACACATGACATCATTTGCCGAATCGATTCATGTTAAGAAAATGGTATGATACATCTTAGTCTACTAGTTTAGTCATGCTCTCTTGACCCATACAATATCAAAAATTATAAAATCTATTTATTTATAGTGACTACCAAACTGCTGAAAACATATTTTCAAATAACATTTAACTAAGTAGAATATTACCAATGAACAAAGCTTATAAATTTACATATAGATTAGATTAATTTATATCTTTTAAAACTATCGTTTCTATTCTTTGTGAATATATCTTCCGTCAGATTTACTGAAAACTCACTATATTTTGAACTACACTGGACTATAAAAACTTTATCGGATATTTTTTTTTTTTTTTTGTTTTTCCAAGTAGCATCTTTATCGTCCAGCGTTTAATATAAAAAATTTCTAAGATAATCTTAAATAAAATAACAATAAACAGGGATATGATACTTTGATCGGTGAGCGAGGGGCCCAACTATCTGGCGGACAGAAACAACGTATCGCAATAGCTAGAGCTTTAGTCAGAAAGCCAAAGATCCTTATCCTTGATGAAGCAACATCCGCTCTTGATTCGCAAAGTGAAGCTAAAGTTCAAAGAGCTTTAGACGCGGCTGCGTTTGGAAGGACTACAATCATGGTTAGCCATAGGTAAATCAAATAATGTTAATTGTAAAAAAGAGGAATACTTTTTAGTTGTATAATATTGTAAATTAAAAGAAATCGGCTAATTTACATAGACGCCCTAATCTTAAAAACTATTGGTGTATTTGAAAAAATTGTAATTTTCCATATTCCTCATTTTTCACAAATATAATAATAGATTATAAATATATATTCTTACAAGCGAATTTAATTTAGGTATATATCAGATTGAAATTTACTATACTTCGAATTTTATATAAACTAGTAAGTAGTAGGGTCGAAATAAAAGGCAAAATAAATCGTTTTAGGTTAGCAACGGTTTTAAATGCCAATCGTATCGTATTTATTGAAAAAGGCGAAGTAGTAGAAGAAGGAACTCATGAAGAACTTTTAAATCTAAGGGGGCGTTACTATCAATTGGTATTAGAAAACGAACCAAGCATTGCGCCTAGTGAAAACACAGACAAAACAACAAATCGTAAGTATTAAGAATTATAATTATTTGTAAGTGATAAAACTGGAGAAACTGGACAAGACCTACCCTACCTACGTCGTACCTACCCCGATATCAGTTGGAAAGTCTAGTCTCAAAGTTGTTGACGTGTACATATATTTAGGAAAAAAGTCCAATTTGGTAGGTCCAACTTCAAGAGAGAGTTCAATCGTAGAAATAGGTTAAGATTCTTTCGGAAAGTTAAAAACGTCTTTTCATCTGTCATAACTCAGTACCTGAAGTCAAAAATCTTCGAACAATGTGTGTTACCAGTGATGACATACGAATCTGAGACGTAGTCCAGAGACCACATAGTCAGAATATGGGTCTTTTAAATAAGCTCCAAGTCGCACAGCGATCAATGGAGAGGGCTATGCTTGGTGTTTCTCTGCGAGATCGAATCAGAAATGATGAGATCTGCAGACGAGCGAACCCGAAGGTTACCGACATAGTCTAACGGATTTGTAAGCTGAAGTGGCAGTGGGCAGGGGACATAGCTCGTAGAACTGACATCCGATGGAGAAGAAAGTTTCTTGAGTGGAGACCACATACGGGCAAGCGTAGCAATGGATGGCCGTCCGCGAGATGGACAGACGACTTAAGGAGAGTCGCCGCAAGCCGTTGTATGGAGGCTTTTTCGAACCAGTCGCTCTAGATGTCAATGGAGGACACCTACGTTCAGCAGTTGACATTCAATAGCTGATATGATGATAATGATGATGAAAACTGCGGAAAGATTTCGTAATTTATAAATTTCAAAACAGCTACACTGTACTTACCAAGTTAGTTACATACTTTTAAACTCACCATTTATTATTAATCACATGTGAAATGTAAAAGAAATTTAAAAATTTCAGCTTAATAATTTCCCAACACACACACACACACACTTACACAACTATCAATATGACGATATTAGCACTTTTTTCATATAGGCTTTCCAACGTAGAACTAAATCTCTAACTATTAAACATTCACAGCTAACTTTGATCCAACTACAGATGCTAAAATGAGAAGATCGAAATTACAAAAAATGGTTTCCCTTGATTCAATGAAAAGTAATTCGATTGATGAAGAGGATTCGGGTTCAGAAGATAGTGTTGTGGTTGAAGAAAAGGAAGAAAAAGAATATGAACCAACGACTTGGGAAATTCTGAAACTTTGTGAACCTGAAAAACATTTGATGATTGTGGGAGTTATCGCTGCCATCGCTGTCGGCTCTTCATTTCCATGTTTTGCTATACTTTTTGGTGAAACATACGGCGTAAGTTAATAAATTATATTTATACAATAATAATAGTATGTTTAACCGATATGACCTGAACTGTAATATACAGATCTCAAAAGTAAAGAAATTCTTTAGTAAAACAGACAAAACCTTTGTTGATTTACAAAAAACTACATTAGGTATAATATTTAAAGTAAAAAAAAATTCAGTTTGATAAAAAAAGGAATTGGTATTAAAATAGGACTACATTATTAAATGTGCTTTTTTTATTTAGGTACCCTATTGTTCAAAAAACGTTTTTTCCATTTCAGTTGTTAGAAAGTATGGATGAAGAATACGTCCGTCGTGGTACCAACATCATTGCTATACTTTTCTTGCTAGTCGGATTATATACCGGCATCGGAATCTTCTTTCAAATCTTTGTCTTTAACATCACAGGTGTCAGACTTACCGCTAGACTAAGGTATTTATAATTATTATTAATTGAAATAAGAAAAAGTGAAATTGTGTAATATTAGACATAAATTCAGGATTACCACAAAGCAGTGTTTTTGGATCAGTATTTTTTTTTAAATAAACAATGTTTTTGAGTAAGTGCAATGAGGCCAACGTAATAAATACTATGGATCCTTATAAATATATACGATTACTCTTAAACAAAATTTTGGTACATCAGAAAAAATCAAAAAACTATTACTCTTATTATAAAAATATATGTATATAGCGGTATAATGGATAGCAAATCTATCTTGCGTATTAAATGAAACTAGCTCTGCCTCGCTATTTGATCCGCGTGACTCCCGATTGCATCCATCATTTCTAATATCATCATTTCTATGTGTTCAAATGCAGGGTAGCTGCGTTTCGAGCGATGCTGAAACAGGAAATAGGTTGGTTCGATGATCCTGTGAACGGCGTCGGGGCTCTCTGCGCAAGACTTGCCTCGGACGCTGCGGCTGTACAAGGTGTATGTATTGTTATAACATTTGCAGGTAAATAATTATTTGAAAGGTACATTAACTTCTCGTGTCCAGACACGGTGTTATATGCATAAACCACAGATAAAATGCAATATCAGATACGTTACCTACGTTGTGACACATACTCTTATACTTCAACTCTTCTCTTCAATTGGAAAAGAGGCCTTTGCCCAGAAGTGGAATATTTACAAGTCAATTCAGTCAATTGAAGATAAAATTTAGGATTCCTTTTCAGGCAACGGGTACACGAATCGGTGCATTAATGCAAGCAGCGGCTACCATTCTCATAGGTATCATCGTGTCCATGTACTACACTTGGCAGATGACCCTAGTTTCATTGGTGTCAGTTCCCATGGTCATAGCGGCCGTGGTATTGGAAGGACGAGTGTTGGCTGAAGGAATAGCCACAATACGGGAGGCCTCGAATAAAGCAACCACGATAGCGACGGAAGCTATCACCAATATACGAACTGTGTCCGCATTTTGTAAGTGATTTTTATAATTTCGGCTCATATAGAAATAAATAAAATAAATTTTATTGTACACAACATGCAAAGGATCTTATGAAAGACGCATATGATTAAAACACCAACAGAAATTGTCCAAATAATGGAATATTATTGCTCAGAAACGAAAACTGTTTATTTGAAAATTTACATTTGATTATTACGGGGTGTGGCATTGTTTTAAACAAGTGTTTAAAACACTTAACTTATTACACTTGTTTAAAACACTTAGAAAATGTATACGTGTTTAACCATAAAAAACACTAAAAACATAAAAAACACTAGTGTTTTTTTATTTCTTTTTTATTTACGTTTAGTGATTAATTGAACGCATCCTAGTTTTTGGTAGATATTATCTATGAAGCTGGCAACTGTAATTTCTATTACTGGTCTAAAGGTACACATGCTAATTACTAGCATGCTTAATAGCATGCTTACAGCACGCTTATAGTCTAATCGACAAATGGCACTTGTCGACTAGACTATAAGCATACTATAAGCATGCTAATAAGCATGTTTAGTAGCATGCTTAAAAACTAAACCCCTTTTTTTAGTTATTTGGTAATAATTTTTGCAAGCGGAACTTCATTTTTTCAAAAATCATCTAGAAGCCATTTGTCAAAAAGTGCCATTTTGTTCAACTTTTGTCAGCAGTCTCCGAAAATTATAATTGAGGTGTCATTCGATTCGGAATGGCATCTAGATGGTTTTTGAAAAAAAAAATGAAGTTCCGCTTACAAAAATTGCAACAGTTATTAACAAATAAGTTTAAAATTAACAAATAAGTACTTTTAAATTATTATATTTTTTTAAAATAGCTTTAACATTTGTCGACTAGACTATAAGTATGCTAATAAGTATGCTATAAGCATGCTAGTAAGTAGCATGTGTATCTGTACCTTTACTTTCCCGAAACATAGAAAGAAAGGGCTCGTGTGTACGGATGGACGAGACTTCAGAGTGCGTGCGACGTCCGTGTGCATGTGGGTTAGCAAGTAGAGGCGATTGTTTGTTGGACTTTTATTGTTAGAATTACGTTAGAAATAGTTTTTCAACTACTATATTGTATATAATTTATTAAGGTTTTATAATAAACAATTAAAAATGATGACAGGACGCAAAAAATATCCGTTTTGGCGACATTTTAGTAATTTTAATGCTGGAGATGATGAAAAAATGTCACAGTAGGTATCGAACTTTGTGTGGGAGATCGAAAAAGGAACTTCATTTGCGAGGGTATGTTTTTTGGGGAAAGTTGTTCAGTATGACGAGCAGATCATCTGGTTAAAATATCATCGATTATCCCAGATTCACCCAGTATAATAGAGAAGATTTAATATGGCTGTACTAATAAGATATACATACGTACTTACTTATTAATGAATTTAAAACAATGTTTTAAACACCTGCATAACAAACATCATTAGGTAATATTTGTTAAAAACATTTTTTTTTTTACATTTTGTTTTAAATGGGATGTTTTATATTATTATTTTATTTTTTTCTAATCCTGCTTATACGAGTATATATACACAAATAAATTACTTTTAAATTGTCGCAAGATACTATGTGTGCGTCGAGTTAGTATACATACAGACAAGAATGAAATGATGAATAATTGTATAATTTTTTTATTTTTTTTTAATAAAATAAAACAACATCAAATATGTCCATAAAACTTAAAATAGTTGAAATTTGTTTTGTTTCTTATAATTACTTTAAATTGCTTGTTGTGTTAAATTGAATTAAAAATACAATTCGGTGAACACCAAACACAACAAATACAAAATAAACTGATAACGTAGGTGCTATAAATAAGGGTTCGTTCATTTCACGTGAGGCTCGAAAGGGATGGGAGAAGTTCGGAAAAAAACTCATTATGCCAGTCAAGTGGTTAAAATTTAACCTGTAACCTTAACGTATGTCTGGACATTTTTATTTGCTTTTGCTTAATTTTCCAAAATTTTATCAGATAATATCTGTATTTAAGGATATATTCTGAAAATTTCAATATACCTACTTTGTACCAAAAAAATACACGTGATTTTGAGAGAGGAGTATTTTTAAAACCTCACCATATATCACCAGGGGGGAAGTGGTTAAAGAGTTAAAAAATATCACGTAATTAATGGACGACCCCTAATGGTGGTGGTTCGCGGCGCGACACACGACCGCGACAGGAAAGACAGATACAAGAGACAGCGACAACTTACTCATTGGTCGGTTCTGTTGTCTCTGTCTCTCTTATCGCGGTCACCCGGCGTGGCGCGAACCGACCCCATGAGTATGGCTACGGTCTACAACGCGTCGGCGCAGGCGGCGAGGAGAGCACGCTGGCGCGGTACCGCGCGGCGAGCGGCGGCGCGCACGAGGCGGCGCGCCACAGCCTGCGCTGGCGCGGCGCCGTGTTCGCCTTCGGGCAGACGGCGCCCGTCGCCGGCTACGCGCTGTCGCTGTGGTACGGCGGCGTGCTGGTCGCCGAGCGGCAGGTGCCCTACAAGGACGTCATCAAGTGAGCGACTTGCGACTTTATGGTTTCATATTACTGGATTGTTAATTTACGAGTCGAAATAAGATTTTTGATATCAACACCACTAATTGTAAGTCATTAAGCATGTAATACTTATAACAGTAATTTACTGACATTTTTTACTTGGTGTAAATTACGTAAAGTTACGGTAGCTGCCAATCACTATTAATGATTCGTAAAAAAGTAGCAACACAGCTTATGTCAATTTAGTCCGTAGCGAAAAAAACAGACTATAGTTAACATGAGTTCCAGCAAACTCCCGTAAACGCCTGTTTCAAGTACCTACTGGTTGTCATGGACTTAGACGCTATTTTGCCCATGTCACCTGCTAGTTGACACGCGTATTTGTACTCTAACTGCCCGTGTTAACTACAGCTTTAATAACGTATAAACTAAGTACGTTATCGATAGCGGGCACTTATGTAACGAAACGCGAATGGCGCCCCAGGTAGATGGCAAATGTTAAGGTCATCCCGTACACTCAAGCGGTTAGATGCCTTGTAGCATATCAAAAATAATTCTGTAGATTATAAAGCGAGCATTAATAGACGGTGAAATCTGCAGGGTGTCGGAGGCGCTGATCTTCGGCGCGTGGATGATGGGCCAGGCGCTGGCGTTCGCGCCGAACTTCGGCGCCGCGGTGCTGGCGGCCGGCCGCGTCATGACGCAGCTGGCGCGCCGCCCGCTCGTCGAGAGCACGCACGCGCCCTCCGTGCCCGACAACTACGTGAGTACCCGCAACCGTTCCACAGACTTAACTTTTCTATTACCCGCACATTTTCCTTTTCGTTTCTGTACATTTAAATATTTAATTAAATAAATTATTGCGTTAGTCCAAAAAATAATATGTAACGCTACATGATGTTGTGTAGCTGAGCCCTATAACGCCATGCCATAGCCAAACTACAAGCAACGCCAGAGCCAATTGATTGTCTGCCGGTGGGAAGTGACGTCACACCCCACTACAAATTAAGAGGATATAATACCCACATTGTTAATTTTGCATTCATTCCTTTGTAACAATTGAAGTACGCAGAAACTCTGCCAGTTTGCATAGAATTACTAAATAAAGTAATATTCTGCATACAGTCACATACGTACTGCATACGTATTTTATTACTTCTGCATTTTAAATAATTAAATACGCAACGTATTATAACTATTTCGAAATACTTTTCATCACTGTTGAAATCTAACGTACCTATGTGTAATGTAGAATTTAAATTTAATCATGTGAATAAGTATTGTATTTTAAAGGCTTTTAAATTGTTAAATATAAAAAGAACACCAGATCTCTGGAGCATTTCTGTACATCTTATAAATTCCCTAATTGAAATAGTTGCTCCAGAACTGGCTTTAATTTTTAATAATTGTATTGATAGTGGTGTGTTTCCTGACTTGATGAAATTTAGCAAGTTAATGCCTTTATTTAAATCTGGAAGTACCGCAGATCCTTTTAACTTTCGTCCAATATCGGTACTTCCCACTTTCAGTAAAATCTTTGAAAAAATTATCCTAAATCAACTTCAAAAACATTTTGAAAGTAATGAACTCTTACACAATAAACAATTTGGTTTTACTCGCGGCCGGTCTACTACTGATGCTGGAATTAAACTTTTAGAGACTATTTATGAGGCCTGGGATCAGTCACACGATGCCTATGGTGTATTCTGTGACCTTTCTAAGGCATTTGATTGTGTCCAGCATCAGACATTAATCAGGAAACTACATCATTATGGAATCCGGGGTACCGCTCTTGATTTTGTCACTTCTTATTTGAGTGGCAGGACCCAAAGCGTGGTGATCAACGACAAGCGGTCCCCCGGCTCTCTTGTAACAATGGGAGTACCTCAAGGTTCGATTTTAGGTCCCTTTCTATTTCTGGTTTATATTAATGACCTCCCTCATCTTGTTAGAGATGATCATGAGATAGTCTTGTTTGCAGATGATACATCTTTACTGTTTAAGGTTAAACGTGGACAAAATTCACTCGACGATGTAAACAGGGCTCTCTCTAAGATTATCCACTGGTTTAATGTAAATAATCTACTATTAAATGAATCCAAATCAAAATGTGTGAGATTCACTTTACCGAATGTTAAGTTGGCTACAACCAGTATCAGGATTAGGGACAAGGAAATAGAATTGGTCGATCAGGCTGTCTTTCTGGGTATAACCTTAGATTCAAAATTACAGTGGGGTCCTCATATTGGGAAGTTATCTGGCAGACTCAGCTCCGCAGCTTACGCAGTAAAAAAATACGGCAGTTGATGGATATCAAAACCGCGCGATTAGTATATTTCAGCTATTTCCACAGCATCATGACTTATGGTTTACTGCTGTGGGGAAACGCTGCTGATATTCAATGTATATTTATTTTGCAAAAGAGAGCTGTCAGAGCTATCTACGGTATGGGCACCCGCGAGTCTTTACGAAATAAATTTAAGGAAATAAAAATACTAACTGTTTATTCTTAATATATTTTTGAAAATTTATTATACACACATAAAAACAAAAATAAATTTGTCAAGAACTGTGATAGACATAATATAAATTTAAGAAATAAAAATAAATTGGCAATTCCTAATTTTAGGCTCCACAAAATAAGTAACTCTTTTGTAGGTAACTGTATACGCATGTACAATACACTGCCTGGTAATGTGCAAGACTTGTCCCTAAATAAATTTAAACACTTCATTAAATCCAAATTATGTAGTAAGGCATATTATAGCATTAAAGATTTTTTAAATGACAAGGCTGCTTGGCAGTGACATAATTTGCTCGTTCTTTGTGAATAATTTTTTTATATTGTATGTACAAAATATGATATGGTAAAAAGAGTACCGAGAGTTTTTTTTCCTCCGGCTTTTTTTCTCTCGGCCTACACTAGGAACATTATTATATTATTGTAATATTTAGTAAAGCCGATGATGAAATTGTAGATGTCTACCGAGACATTTTTTTTTTTAACGTTGAGTGTGTGTAATCAATCACCTAATAACGAATAAAATATTTTGATTTTTGATTTATAATATTTCGTCTCTATTTCATTCAATTTGGTTTACTCCGTCAAAAATTCTGTGGGCAAAACCCACAGGATCATTGGAGCTCTATACGACGGTCTGGTCCGGATCTTTTTTTGGTCGTGTAAGTAGATACTTACACGACCACAAAAAAAAAGATAAATTCTAATCAAAAGGACGAATTCTGTCGGAGATAATCAAGAATTGTAAAAACTAAAATATGTTTAAGACTCTTTTTAGATATTTTTAGCCTATAGGTATGCTACTACTGAATAATTATGAGAGTGAAAATAGTAATTAAAATCAGTTCAGACAAATATAGTACATTTAAAAAGTCGATCTAATTTACAGACGGCCAATGGCAAGATCCAGTACAAGAATATAAAATTCCGCTATCCGACTCGTCGCGAGGTGCAAGTGTTGCGCGGTCTCTCCCTCTCGATACCGAGCGGCAAGCGCGTCGCCCTCGTCGGTCCCAGCGGCTGCGGGAAGTCTACTCTCATACAACTCCTGCAGAGGCTGTACGATCCGGACGACGGTAATGTGGTAAGTCTTCAAATTTTGTATCGCATTAATAATAATCTATGTGACATAGGTGTAACGTTTTCGTTTAAATATTTGATAGTTTACGCCTTTTTTTATACATTTGACAAATAGATATATTCATTTTTGACGTGTTTGATGGCATGTTTGCCAAACAAGAATTTGGTCGAGATATTGCCGTACAATATGTGACGGTTAGAAGAAAACGAAATTTTGACACATTTATCTCTGGTATGTTCGGTTTCAATGAAAACCTAATTCTGACAAACAAGTGTGACAAACAAATTTAATACTTTACATGACTCTTAAAATGGTAATTCCATTTCTACAGTACCTAGACGATCACAGTATTGTCAGCGACATGCGGCTAACAACTCTGCGTCGCAACCTCAGCATAGTATCGCAGGAACCTGTACTCTTCGACCGAACTATTGCCGAGAACATCGCGTACGGAGACAACACTAGAAATGTACCAATAGAAGAGATTGTTGTCGCTGCCAAGGCAGCAAATGTGCACTCGTTTATCGCCGCTTTGCCGAACGTAAATTTTTTGTTTCTTTATAACCCAACATAGTAAAAATTTTATTTAACATAGTAAAACATTTTATTTTATTTCATGTGGTTGACTATACTGTTTCTGAATTAGCCCCGTGACAGACGTACGAATGGACAGCCAAGTAGCAACAGCTGGTACAATTTCTATTTAAACCATAATATTATTGAAAATTCTTGAAAATAATTATGGGAAAATAGACTCTGGTATACAGCTTCATTTTGGTGGTAAAATCAAACTGAAAACTTTTGTTTCATTTCAAATGGCACAAAATTTTGTATGGGTAGGAAAATTTCTAAGGGCCTAATTTATAATGCCATAAGGCATTTTTTATGTAAATCTAACGGCTAAAAAGCTGTTCGCCTAAATAACTTTTCTTTGCGACAATTTAAACCTGCGTAAAAACAGTTGCTCGATTCTTTTTCCACTGTCACCTTTTTTACATCTATAATAATTCATTCATAATAATGGTGGATTAGAGTTGACGAAGGATTCAATAACACCGCCGATTTCCACTCAGAGTGGATATTTTTACTTATTCAAATAGTTGATTCCAGTCAGGATGTTAGTCGGTCATTGTGGGTGATTCTGCCGCTCTACGGATATCGAATAAATAAAGCTTTTAGCGGCTATTTTTATTTTAAATACGTGAAATTATCTACCATTAAACTCCAACTCTTGTGACACGTAGAAAAAATGGCTTTTTATCAGCTGGGGACACTAACAAGCAATTTCAATCACTAATTTAGCATTTCGCACTCTACCGTAAACATCATGCTACTTTATAAGAGAGATTATTTCCATAGTCTAATTATTATGAACAACGTGTGTAGGGTTACTCGACGCGTATCGGCGCCCGCGCGTCGCAGCTGTCGGGCGGGCAGAAGCAGCGCATCGCCATCGCGCGCGCGCTCGTGCGCGACCCGCGCGTGCTGCTGCTGGACGAGGCCACCTCCGCGCTCGACACGCACAGCGAGCGGGTACCGCACTCTCACCACAACACACGTCGCAATACTCACTCGTACACTACTCGCGCGTGCTGCTGCTGGACGAGGCCACCTCCGCGCTCGACACGCACAGCGAGCGGGTACCGCACTCTCACCACAACACACGTCGCAATACTCACTCGTACACTACTCGCGCGTGCTGCTGCTGGACGAGGCCACCTCCGCGCTCGACACGCACAGCGAGCGGGTACCGCACTCTCACCACAACACACGTCGCAATACTCACTCGTACACTACTCGCGCGTGCTGCTGCTGGACGAGGCCACCTCCGCGCTCGACACGCACAGCGAGCGGGTACCGCACTCTCACCACAACACACGTCGCAATACTCACTCGTACACTACTCGCGCGTGCTGCTGCTGGACGAGGCCACCTCCGCGCTCGACACGCACAGCGAGCGGGTACCGCACTCTCACCACAACACACGTCGCAATACTCACTCGTACACTACTCGCGCGTGCTGCTGCTGGACGAGGCCACCTCCGCGCTCGACACGCACAGCGAGCGGGTACCGCACTCTCACCACAACACACGTCGCAATACTCACTCGTACACTACTCGCGCGTGCTGCTGCTGGACGAGGCCACCTCCGCGCTCGACACGCACAGCGAGCGGGTACCGCACTCTCACCACAACACACGTCGCAATACTCACTCGTACACTACTCGCGCGTGCTGCTGCTGGACGAGGCCACCTCCGCGCTCGACACGCACAGCGAGCGGGTACCGCACTCTCACCACAACACACGTCGCAATACTCACTCGTACACTACTCGCGCGTGCTGCTGCTGGACGAGGCCACCTCCGCGCTCGACACGCACAGCGAGCGGGTACCGCACTCTCACCACAACACACGTCGCAATACTCACTCGTACACTACTCGCGCGTGCTGCTGCTGGACGAGGCCACCTCCGCGCTCGACACGCACAGCGAGCGGGTACCGCACTCTCACCACAACACACGTCGCAATACTCACTCGTACACTACTCGCGCGTGCTGCTGCTGGACGAGGCCACCTCCGCGCTCGACACGCACAGCGAGCGGGTACCGCACTCTCACCACAACACACGTCGCAATACTCACTCGTACACTACTCGCGCGTGCTGCTGCTGGACGAGGCCACCTCCGCGCTCGACACGCACAGCGAGCGGGTACCGCACTCTCACCACAACACACGTCGCAATACTCACTCGTACACTACTCGCGCGTGCTGCTGCTGGACGAGGCCACCTCCGCGCTCGACACGCACAGCGAGCGGGTACCGCACTCTCACCACAACACACGTCGCAATACTCACTCGTACACTACTCGCGCGTGCTGCTGCTGGACGAGGCCACCTCCGCGCTCGACACGCACAGCGAGCGGGTACCGCACTCTCACCACAACACACGTCGCAATACTCACTCGTACACTACTCGCGCGTGCTGCTGCTGGACGAGGCCACCTCCGCGCTCGACACGCACAGCGAGCGGGTACCGCACTCTCACCACAACACACGTCGCAATACTCACTCGTACACTACTCGCGCGTGCTGCTGCTGGACGAGGCCACCTCCGCGCTCGACACGCACAGCGAGCGGGTACCGCACTCTCACCACAACACACGTCGCAATACTCACTCGAACACTACTCGCGCGTGCTGCTGCTGGACGAGGCCACCTCCGCGCTCGACACGCACAGCGAGCGGGTACCGCACTCTCACCACAACACACGTCGCAATACTCACTCGTACACTACTCGCGCGTGCTGCTGCTGGACGAGGCCACCTCCGCGCTCGACACGCACAGCGAGCGGGTACCGCACTCTCACCACAACACACGTCGCAATACTCACTCGTACACTACTCGCGCGTGCTGCTGCTGGACGAGGCCACCTCCGCGCTCGACACGCACAGCGAGCGGGTACCGCACTCTCACCACAACACACGTCGCAATACTCACTCGTACACTACTCGCGCGTGCTGCTGCTGGACGAGGCCACCTCCGCGCTCGACACGCACAGCGAGCGGGTACCGCACTCTCACCACAACACACGTCGCAATACTCACTCGTACACTACTCGCGCGTGCTGCTGCTGGACGAGGCCACCTCCGCGCTCGACACGCACAGCGAGCGGGTACCGCACTCTCACCACAACACACGTCGCAATACTCACTCGTACACTACTCGCGCGTGCTGCTGCTGGACGAGGCCACCTCCGCGCTCGACACGCACAGCGAGCGGGTACCGCACTCTCACCACAACACACGTCGCAATACTCACTCGTACACTACTCGCGCGTGCTGCTGCTGGACGAGGCCACCTCCGCGCTCGACACGCACAGCGAGCGGGTACCGCACTCTCACCACAACACACGTCGCAATACTCACTCGTACACTACTCGCGCGTGCTGCTGCTGGACGAGGCCACCTCCGCGCTCGACACGCACAGCGAGCGGGTACCGCACTCTCACCACAACACACGTCGCAATACTCACTCGTACACTACTCGCGCGTGCTGCTGCTGGACGAGGCCACCTCCGCGCTCGACACGCACAGCGAGCGGGTACCGCACTCTCACCACAACACACGTCGCAATACTCACTCGTACACTACTCGCGCGTGCTGCTGCTGGACGAGGCCACCTCCGCGCTCGACACGCACAGCGAGCGGGTACCGCACTCTCACCACAACACACGTCGCAATACTCACTCGTACACTACTCGCGCGTGCTGCTGCTGGACGAGGCCACCTCCGCGCTCGACACGCACAGCGAGCGGGTACCGCACTCTCACCACAACACACGTCGCAATACTCACTCGTACACTACTCGCGCGTGCTGCTGCTGGACGAGGCCACCTCCGCGCTCGACACGCACAGCGAGCGGGTACCGCACTCTCACCACAACACACGTCGCAATACTCACTCGTACACTACTCGCGCGTGCTGCTGCTGGACGAGGCCACCTCCGCGCTCGACACGCACAGCGAGCGGGTACCGCACTCTCACCACAACACACGTCGCAATACTCACTCGTACACTACTCGCGCGTGCTGCTGCTGGACGAGGCCACCTCCGCGCTCGACACGCACAGCGAGCGGGTACCGCACTCTCACCACAACACACGTCGCAATACTCACTCGTACACTACTCGCGCGTGCTGCTGCTGGACGAGGCCACCTCCGCGCTCGACACGCACAGCGAGCGGGTACCGCACTCTCACCACAACACACGTCGCAATACTCACTCGTACACTACTCGCGCGTGCTGCTGCTGGACGAGGCCACCTCCGCGCTCGACACGCACAGCGAGCGGGTACCGCACTCTCACCACAACACACGTCGCAATACTCACTCGTACACTACTCGCGCGTGCTGCTGCTGGACGAGGCCACCTCCGCGCTCGACACGCACAGCGAGCGGGTACCGCACTCTCACCACAACACACGTCGCAATACTCACTCGTACACTACTCGCGCGTGCTGCTGCTGGACGAGGCCACCTCCGCGCTCGACACGCACAGCGAGCGGGTACCGCACTCTCACCACAACACACGTCGCAATACTCACTCGTACACTACTCGCGCGTGCTGCTGCTGGACGAGGCCACCTCCGCGCTCGACACGCAGAGCGAGCGGGTACCGCACTCTCACCACAACACACGTCGCAATACTCACTCGTACACTACTCGCGCGTGCTGCTGCTGGACGAGGCCACCTCCGCGCTCGACACGCACAGCGAGCGGGTACCGCACTCTCACCACAACACACGTCGCAATACTCACTCGTACACTACTCGCGCCTGCTGCTGCTGGACGAGGCCACCTCCGCGCTCGACACGCACAGCGAGCGGGTACCGCACTCTCACCACAACACACGTCGCAATACTCACTCGTACACTACTCGCGCGTGCTGCTGCTGGACGAGGCCACCTCCGCGCTCGACACGCACAGCGAGCGGGTACCGCACTCTCACCACAACACACGTCGCAATACTCACTCGTACACTACTCGCGCGTGCTGCTGCTGGACGAGGCCACCTCCGCGCTCGACACGCACAGCGAGCGGGTACCGCACTCTCACCACAACACACGTCGCAATACTCACTCGTACACTACTCGCGCGTGCTGCTGCTGGACGAGGCCACCTCCGCGCTCGACACGCACAGCGAGCGGGTACCGCACTCTCACCACAACACACGTCGCAATACTCACTCGTACACTACTCGCGCGTGCTGCTGCTGGACGAGGCCACCTCCGCGCTCGACACGCACAGCGAGCGGGTACCGCACTCTCACCACAACACACGTCGCAATACTCACTCGTACACTACTCGCGCGTGCTGCTGCTGGACGAGGCCACCTCCGCGCTCGACACGCACAGCGAGCGGGTACCGCACTCTCACCACAACACACGTCGCAATACTCACTCGTACACTACTCGCGCGTGCTGCTGCTGGACGAGGCCACCTCCGCGCTCGACACGCACAGCGAGCGGGTACCGCACTCTCACCACAACACACGTCGCAATACTCACTCGTACACTACTCGCGCGTGCTGCTGCTGGACGAGGCCACCTCCGCGCTCGACACTCACAGCGAGCGGGTACCGCACTCTCACCACAACACACGTCGCAATACTCACTCGTACACTACTCGCGCGTGCTGCTGCTGGACGAGGCCACCTCCGCGCTCGACACGCACAGCGAGCGGGTACCGCACTCTCACCACAACACACGTCGCAATACTCACTCGTACACTACTCGCGCGTGCTGCTGCTGGACGAGGCCACCTCCGCGCTCGACACGCACAGCG
Organism: Euphydryas editha; assembly: GCA_036937285.1. Classification (NCBI taxonomy): domain Eukaryota; kingdom Metazoa; phylum Arthropoda; class Insecta; order Lepidoptera; family Nymphalidae; genus Euphydryas; species Euphydryas editha. The sequence goes on from JAUPFZ010000018.1 coordinate 10,373,589, forward strand.
AGCGGGTACCGCACTCTCACCACAACACACGTCGCAATACTCACTCGTACACTACTCGCGCGTGCTGCTGCTGGACGAGGCCACCTCCGCGCTCGACACGCACAGCGAGCGGGTACCGCACTCTCACCACAACACACGTCGCAATACTCACTCGTACACTACTCGCGCGTGCTGCTGCTGGACGAGGCCACCTCCGCGCTCGACACGCACAGCGAGCGGGTACCGCACTCTCACCACAACACACGTCGCAATACTCACTCGTACACTACTCGCGCGTGCTGCTGCTGGACGAGGCCACCTCCGCGCTCGACACGCACAGCGAGCGGGTACCGCACTCTCACCACAACACACGTCGCAATACTCACTCGTACACTACTCGCGCGTGCTGCTGCTGGACGAGGCCACCTCCGCGCTCGACACGCACAGCGAGCGGGTACCGCACTCTCACCACAACACACGTCGCAATACTCACTCGTACACTACTCGCGCGTGCTGCTGCTGGACGAGGCCACCTCCGCGCTCGACAAGCACAGCGAGCGGGTACCGCACTCTCACCACAACACACGTCGCAATACTCACTCGTACACTACTCGCGCGTGCTGCTGCTGGACGAGGCCACCTCCGCGCTCGACACGCACAGCGAGCGGGTACCGCACTCTCACCACAACACACGTCGCAATACTCACTCGTACACTACTCGCGCGTGCTGCTGCTGGACGAGGCCACCTCCGCGCTCGACACGCACAGCGAGCGGGTACCGCACTCTCACCACAACACACGTCGCAATACTCACTCGTACACTACTCGCGCGTGCTGCTGCTGGACGAGGCCACCTCCGCGCTCGACACGCACAGCGAGCGGGTACCGCACTCTCACCACAACACACGTCGCAATACTCACTCGTACACTACTCGCGCGTGCTGCTGCTGGACGAGGCCACCTCCGCGCTCGACACGCACAGCGAGCGGGTACCGCACTCTCACCACAACACACGTCGCAATACTCACTCGTACACTACTCGCGCGTGCTGCTGCTGGACGAGGCCACCTCCGCGCTCGACACGCACAGCGAGCGGGTACCGCACTCTCACCACAACACACGTCGCAATACTCACTCGTACACTACTCGCGCGTGCTGCTGCTGGACGAGGCCACCTCCGCGCTCGACACGCACAGCGAGCGGGTACCGCACTCTCACCACAACACACGTCGCAATACTCACTCGTACACTACTCGCGCGTGCTGCTGCTGGACGAGGCCACCTCCGCGCTCGACACGCACAGCGAGCGGGTACCGCACTCTCACCACAACACACGTCGCAATACTCACTCGTACACTACTCGCGCGTGCTGCTGCTGGACGAGGCCACCTCCGCGCTCGACACGCACAGCGAGCGGGTACCGCACTCTCACCACAACACACGTCGCAATACTCACTCGTACACTACTCGCGCGTGCTGCTGCTGGACGAGGCCACCTCCGCGCTCGACACGCACAGCGAGCGGGTACCGCACTCTCACCACAACACACGTCGCAATACTCACTCGTACACTACTCGCGCGTGCTGCTGCTGGACGAGGCCACCTCCGCGCTCGACACGCACAGCGAGCGGGTACCGCACTCTCACCACAACACACGTCGCAATACTCACTCGTACACTACTCGCGCGTGCTGCTGCTGGACGAGGCCACCTCCGCGCTCGACACGCACAGCGAGCGGGTACCGCACTCTCACCACAACACACGTCGCAATACTCACTCGTACACTACTCGCGCGTGCTGCTGCTGGACGAGGCCACCTCCGCGCTCGACACGCACAGCGAGCGGGTACCGCACTCTCACCACAACACACGTCGCAATACTCACTCGTACACTACTCGCGCGTGCTGCTGCTGGACGAGGCCACCTCCGCGCTCGACACGCACAGCGAGCGGGTACCGCACTCTCACCACAACACACGTCGCAATACTCACTCGTACACTACTCGCGCGTGCTGCTGCTGGACGAGGCCACCTCCGCGCTCGACACGCACAGCGAGCGGGTACCGCACTCTCACCACAACACACGTCGCAATACTCACTCGTACACTACTCGCGCGTGCTGCTGCTGGACGAGGCCACCTCCGCGCTCGACACGCACAGCGAGCGGGTACCGCACTCTCACCACAACACACGTCGCAATACTCACTCGTACACTACTCGCGCGTGCTGCTGCTGGACGAGGCCACCTCCGCGCTCGACACGCACAGCGAGCGGGTACCGCACTCTCACCACAACACACGTCGCAATACTCACTCGTACACTACTCGCGCGTGCTGCTGCTGGACGAGGCCACCTCCGCGCTCGACACGCACAGCGAGCGGGTACCGCACTCTCACCACAACACACGTCGCAATACTCACTCGTACACTACTCGCGCGTGCTGCTGCTGGACGAGGCCACCTCCGCGCTCGACACGCACAGCGAGCGGGTACCGCACTCTCACCACAACACACGTCGCAATACTCACTCGTACACTACTCGCGCGTGCTGCTGCTGGACGAGGCCACCTCCGCGCTCTATACATATATATATGTACATACATACATACAAGCACTGTGTAATCGTACTCACTATTGAATTACCTACTCACTCCTACACTACATACTCGTACACCATTCACTCATACACTTCTGACTCGAGCATTACTCACTTGCTCGAAATTATAAAATACACACTCTTACATTACTACTCCTTTAAATATTAGGTATTTATGCACTTCAACATTATCATAATGCATGAAATTAATTGTAAAAATATTATCTTTTATTTGTATCGTATTATAAATTACTCAAGAACAAGTGACAAAAAATTATATTTTATTATTTACCGAAAATATTCTGTTATTATACCTTGTAGGTAGTTCAAGAAGCCTTAGATAGAGCGAGTGAAGGTAGAACATGTCTCATCATCGCCCATCGCCTTGCAACCATACAGAACGCTGACGTTATCTGCGTCATAGACCAAGGAGTAGTCGCAGAAATGGGAACTCATAAAGAATTAATCGCTCTGAAGAAAATTTACGCAAGACTGTACGAACTACAATGTGGCTTCATTGAAGAATCTGAAGAAAATTTGCCAAACGACGTAAATTCATAAGCATTGTAAATTAACTAACTTAATTTTAATATTAATTACTATGTTATAATATCGACTAGCAAATAAGTAATGGAAATAACGTCATTCAAATTATTATTTCAATTGTTTTTGTTAACATTGCATCTACATAGGTAATACTTTTAATGATTCAAAATTAGCAAATATATTGCAATAAAATAAAATATAAAAAATTATGGAATTGTCATTTAAAAAATTGTATATTAATTGTATTTTTGGTGTAGTTATAATAACGTAAATAACAATTTTTCTAGTCAGTTTCTGAACTTTATAAGTTGGTATTCTTCATATCTTATTTTTTAAAATGTTATAAAATTAAATTAATGTTATAAAATTAACAATTTTATGAAATTAATTCATAATTTATAACACAATCGTTTAATATGTACTATCACAATATTCAGAGTGTGCAAGAAATGCCTTAAAATTGTTATTGTATGATTAAGATTCCTTTCTTTATTTTTTGCTAAAATAAGTGTCTGGGATTTTTTCAAATAGTATTTTTACAAACAAATATAATTCGACCTTTAGAATAATCTATTCAAAATTTTTAATATATTGTGACATACGTTTCATTTTCCAAAAACCCATATGAATAATTTTCTGTAATTAATACTAAATATGCTCTTTTAATTCCTGTAACCCATAATCCTTTACATTCCTCTAGTAAAAGACGTTTATCCATAAGTTACCTTTATTAGACCATAATTTAAAGATTTAATATCAAAAATTTAATAAATAATATCCGTAATCTTTATGTTGAACTTCAACAGCGTAATCTTTAGTTTTCGACCAATTGGATCTATTCCCGCCCATTTTAAATGTCGAATATTTTCATAACAATTTTGTTACCTTTTAATACAAATAGTTGTTTAAACTAATTTCCAACAAAAATACAAATGTAAGTAGTTATCGTTAATTTTAGCTATATTGTGCCTTTATAAACAATCATGTGACTTTTGATGCCTCATATATAATTTGCCTAGAAATGTAAGCTAAATTAGACTATTGCATGATTTTAAAAATCGATCAAAGTTGCTTTAATAATATTAGCATTTGTAGCAATAGGATGAATGACACAAAAGCTCAATAAATAATTGTGATTCTGAAATATTTTTGTAAAATAACTTCTGCGAATATAAATTTAACTAACTAGCTGTAATGATGGGTAGGCTATAATTAAAATATATTGTGTTACATAAGAAGGTGTTTTTTTTTATTATTATTTAAACAAAAAATACTTTTTAGAAGTGAAAGAACTAATTTATCAACTATTCGTGTCCTTTGGCTTAGCTAGAAAATATTTCTAGGATGTGCAACTCAATTGACCAGAATTCCGTATTAGTTAGTCTACAAGTCTACAGGGACTTGAGTAGATAAGAAGACTTTTTATTTAACAAACAAAATATTTTACAATGAATAGTAGAACAAACGTGTGAAGTAAGAATGATTTATAAATTCTATTAATGTAATTCAATTAAGTTAATTGGCCATCTGAAAATAACAAGTAATTTAACGTATTATTCTTTTTGTGTGGGTATTCCGACTCTAGACCCTAACCCCTTTCCTCCAACCGGATTGATATATAAATCTCCGAGACACGATATGCGTGTCTTTAGTACAAAACGTATTAAAAAATACGATAGACCGGAATCGGGGCTCCAAAGTGTTCTCAAAAGATTCGTCAGTTGGTCGAAGCTTAAAACAGAGGCTGGAGGTCCAGATTCGACCAGAGCTGAGATATTGAAGGGATCGAGAACTTTTACAGACACCTGTATACCTCGGTCAACTAACCTGTTTATATTTCGGTTGAAGATCCAAGAGCCAAGCTAACCCGATATTATTCCGAAGACATCCCGACATTAGCTTGCACGAGATTAGTAGGTATGGCTCTGGGACAGCTTAAAAATAATAAGGCACTATGCGAGGGCGGTTTTACGTCAGAACTTCTTTCAGGTTCATTTCACTTCCAAGCCACGTTTATAATAGCTCTTTTCTTGGGTAATTACGAATCGTCTGACGGGCAAGATTGATAACTTCCAACCTCCCGAACAAGCCGGTTTCCAAAAAGTATATACTATCATAGATTACACATATGCTGCGGCAGATTATACAAAAGACCGAGGAGTATAATCGGTCATTGTGCTTGGCGTTTGTGGAATAAGAGAAAGCTTTCCGATTCGATGGAAACTTGGGCGGTGCTGCAGTCTCTCCAGCGATGCCACATTGACTAACGATATATCGACGTGTTGCAGTGTTTATTATTTGTGTACAATAACGCTAGTATGTCGGTTCAAGTAAAGGAGCATAGCACGAGAGTGATTCCAATGTAGCGAGGTGTGAGACAAGATTTTATCTCCCCGAAACCTATGTTTTGCTGCATTGGAAGACGCTTTCAAGCACCTGGAATGGAAAAGATTCAACGTCAACATAAACGACGACTACATCGCTCACCTTCGATTTGCCGACGATATCGTGCTCATGACGGAATTCCTGGAAAACCTCAGCGTTATGCTCAGTGACCACGATGGAACTTCCGAACAAGTGGGCCTTAAAATGAACATGGAAAAGATGAAAATCATGTCGAATATCTACATCATGCCCACCCCGATATCGGTTGGAAATTCTATTCTCGAAGTTGTTGATGAGTCGGTACATCTACCTAGGACAATAGGTCCAACTTGGTAAAATCAACTTCGAGAGAGAGGTCAATCGTCGAATTCAGTTAGGTGGCCTTAGAGAAATTAGAAAGCGTCTTTTCATCCATCATACCTCAGTGCCTAAAGTCGAAAGTCTTTGACCAATGTATGTTACCAGTGATGACATGCGGATCTGAGACATGATCTCTCCGACTCGACTATGGGCCTTTTAAACAAGCTCCAAGTGTCACAATGTGCAATGAGTTGATGCAGTGCGTGAAAAGGCTATCTCTGCGAGATTGAATCAAAAATGATGAGAACCGCAGGTGAACGAAGGTTGCCGACATAGCTCAACGGATTTGCAAGCTGAAGTGGCAGTTGGCAGGGCACATAGCTCGTAGAACTGACGGCCGATGGAGCAGAAAGGTTCTCGAGTGGAGACCACGTACCGGCAAGTGCAGCGTCAGACGGCCGTCCACGAGATGGACGGACGATTTGAGTAGAGTCGCCGGAAGCCGTTGGATGGAAACTGCTTCGAATCGGTCGCTCTAGATAGAAGAGACCTTCGTTCAGCAGTGGACATCCAATGGCTGATATGATGAATGTTTTTCAGTATTATACATCACATTTGCTTATTTATAAATAAACATAAACGTGATTTAACTATTTTAAAATTTAGAAAAATCTGCTAATTTCACTAGTAGGTTGATAAAAAAAAAATCAAAGAACATTTTAATATATATTTATTACCCTTAAACATAAAACAAAAGTGCACATATGTACGTATGTTTTTGATGAATTATGAATATTGGCAGTTTCATATATGAAAAAAAAAATATAAATAAAAATAAAATGAATATCGAAAAGAGTCGTAAATGAATTACACAAATAGGTAACATATTTTTAATTATACTACAGTAAATCCTAATCTTGTTGGTAAATATATAATATACAATTTATATAAGATCTATTTATCCAAATAAAGTGATTTTAGACGTTTATTCCGCTACTTCAACAATCCAACATGGCAGCTATATTAACTATCATCCATTGAAAAAAAAAAGTCAATGAGCTATGCGCATTTCAGGAATATTTACATAATATATATTTGCTTTTGTATGTATCGTAGTTAGCGCTTCATCTGCCGTATCAATTATTACGACCCCCGAACTATATACCCTCTATAAGTCGTGAATCCTGTAGTAGAATAATGGAGACCTCCCCTCTCTCTTTAGAGACTAATTCTTGTAATAATTTTATTTTTACAAGAATTCTTGTAATAATTTTATCCATAACCCAGAGTAATAATTCATAGGGGCCTGAACTAATTTTGATACGGGGTCCATTATGACCTAGCTACGTTTACATATTATGTTACTTTCCCAGCGGAATATTGATATTTAAAAATTTAATTGCGTGGCACGACGTTAACGTGTTGTAAGGGTGCGTCGGGGTGGATGCCGCGGATGTAAGGCTCGAGGTTATTGTAGTAAATGTCTCCAGTGAGCTCTTCTACGCCCACTTCCGGTTCAGATTTGGCTTGTTTAGTCGCCTCGTCAACTTCCTTACGCACTTTTGTATCAATTTCCTGCAATAAATAACATAATATTAACTATCCCAATAAATTAAGGTAAAGAAAGTACAAAGATTAATTTAAATTGCATTAGTAATACCTGGGAAAAAATGATTAGGCCTGATCATGCATAAAAAATGACCGGGTCTGAACAGGCCTGATCAGATATGAACAGGCATGGTCATGTCTAATTTCAGACCTGCTCATATATGAACAGGCCTGATCATACATGAACAGGCCTGATCCCGGCCATTTTTCATGCAAGATCAGGCCTGATCATTTTTTCCCGGGTAAACAGGACATTGGCCCTGAGCACAATTCTCTTTTCACAATTTTCTTCTTATATTTAGATACTAATTTGATTTGTGGAATAATTTTATTAGCGACTGACTAGCACCCGCGTGTACCCGCGTCATCTTTCGGGATTTCCATATCTATCGTTTGTCTATAAAATAAAGTACGTAAGCCAGTTTACGATGAACCGTACGTTCAAATATTTCCGTACATTCCGAATGTCAATTTATTTTAACCGAATAAAAAAAACTGTCAAACCAAAGTTCTTGAAATATTTACAAGACAATCACACAATCGAAATATCTGCTTTCAGAAAAGAAAAAAAAAAGAATAATTGAAATCTGACTACGGATTCATGAATTAAACTTAGTACATGTTTAGATTTTCATCCCTTCTCCCAAGAAAACCGTGTTGGATTTTGGGATAAAAAGTAATGTATCTCAACTCTTAATATAAACTCAAATCGTAACTCATTCTATAGTTTTCGTGTAATGAGCGACCAAAATATAGCCAGACAAAAATGAAAAAAATATTTATTTTTGGCTTTAGTATCGATTCTTCAATGTCAAGCATTACACCTGTTACAGTTTTATAACAAGTATAGATAATATTAATAAAAACACATTTCGTTATTAAAGGTCAATATAATTTTTATCATTTTAGTTACTTATTGCGCATAAATTAATTAATGTCATTTAATTGTGGAAAAAGATCTTAGCGTTTATAATGATCTCCTTTATGATAACAAAATAATAAACTGTTGGTAACTTATTCAAATTGACTTCGCCGAGTTATTTCATATTACGTTTGTCAGATGTTCTTTACAATACATTTTTTACAATGGGTGATATTCCGCGTGTCTTTTAGCTAAGATATATCATATAAAATATAGCTTAAATTATATTTCCTATAAATACTACTGAAATTATCCATGTGTATAACATTCTGAATTACATTTTCTTTTTCTTTTTTTTTCGAACAGTACGAAATATAACTTGTCATCAGTCATCACATTTGCATGTCTATCTACCCTCAAAGATAATAATCGATAATTTGGGATAACTCTATATTTTGGGAACTTTAGAGCCTGTTTCACCGGTTGCTGATAATTTTTTCTCGCACATAAGTTTCTGATAGGCTTTATCAACTAACAAACTACAAGTTTTGACGTCACAGGTTGGAAATAGAAATAGCTAACAGATGCAGTTGAGTTCTATGATGAAAAAGAAAAATTATATCACAAACCCATAGCCCTATAAGAACATAGTATAGTATATACGAGCGACGTTCTGGTGTGACGACCGTTCTGGTGCAGTGGTGGTGGTAGTTGTCTCAAAGCCGCGCGCCGGCGGTCGCGGGTTCGATTCCCGCTCGGGACAGATATTTAGAGAGCGCACCTTTTTGCACTTCTAGTATATGAGAACGAAACATACCTTGAGCTGGTCCGGGGAGACGAGCTCGGCGGAGACGATCTTCTCCTTGAAGGAGGTGATGGGGTCGCGCGTCTGGCGCACCTCCTGCACCTCGTCGCGCGTGCGGTACGACGTGCCGGGGTCCGACATCGAGTGCCCCGAGTACCGGTACGTCTCCATCTCCATCACCAGCGGCCCTGCGGACAGACTCTTTGTTTTATAGCGCTCGCTTCTACGCATCCTGCCCGATATTTTATAGCCTACACGGGCTTCTAGCGAATATTTTTGAAGTTACACTTCTTTTGACGAGGTACGGAAAAATTATGAGAGTAAACTTTTACGATGCGCACGCATACCGTGACGAAAAACTGACACCCTGAAGTTAGCTAGTCAATGACTTATAACATGTAAAGTGAAAAATCGTTCCGAGCATTTCATTGACAACCGGTATTTTGTCTCTTTCTTACGAGAGTTGCCTTGAATCCATGGTAGAAAGAGGTGCAATCCCGGCCGTAGGAACGTTTTTTTGAGTGCACGTGAGCATTCCAGTTTGTATATAAATTCTTTGATAGCACCTCGACCATAGAATATAAAATTAGAATTACGGTATCAGTGCTGTAAAAAACTACCTGGTAAATGGGGAAGGAAAAATTTGTACTTTTGTAAGTACATTAGGCAGTTACGCCACCTATGTAATTAAAATGTCAGGTCTGAACTGATATTGTTAATTTGTACTTGTACAAGTAGGCGGTAGCGGACTTACGAGGTTAATACTAATGATAAATTATTCTCACCTTTTCCGCTCGAACAATAATCGATTGCAAACCGGGTGGCCTCCCTAGTCGCGATCACATCCATACCATCAACCCAGATGCCAGGGATGTAATCACCCCGCGTATAGTAGTCGGAACTGGCGGACGATCGATCCACACTCGTGCCCATACCTACAAAATATATCATGAAATTTAAATTTTCACACTACATTTGAATACCTGACAACTGTGCCGTTGTAGTGGTTCGAACAGTCAAAACGACATCGGCGATCATGGGTTCGATTCCCACTCGGAGCAGATATATTTGTTTTTGTCCAAATATTTATTTCTGGTCTGAATTCCTGTGGGTCTCTTCACCGTGTTTCAGAGAGCATGTAAAGTCATCGATCCCAATTGTGATCATAGCCATCTGATAGCGATTGATAGTCATGGTAGGGAAAAATAACCGACAACCCGCAGTGTAGCAGAGTGGTGGATAGGTTCCAACCCTTCTCCAAAATAGAGAGGTCTTTAGTTAGTTCCAGTATTAGGACGTTTACAGGCTGATTCAATTCAGTTCACTCAATACCTACAATTATAAATATATTATATGAAGAAATAAGACAAATTGTATACAGTAGACACTTTAATAAAATTTGTTTTATTACTAAATAAATAAAAACTCACCATAACCATTATTTTCACATACAAATACACACGGGAGGTCCCATAGTTTAGCCATATTGTATGCTTCGAACAATTGTCCCTGGTTAGCTGCCCCGTCACCATACAAAGCGAAACTAACGCCACCATCTCCGCGGTATTTGTGAGCGAACGCTAAGCCAGCGCCAAGTGGTACCTAAAATTAATTATTTTACGATTAGTTTATAATTAAAAATATATATGTATATATACAATCCATTTAATTTTACCCACACTGTTACTGCTGCATCTCCTTAGATATTTATATAAATGTAGAAGTTTTATAAATCCCGATCTAGGTTTGCCAATTAGATTGAAAAAAAAAAAACATACCAAAATAACTGTTTCAAATAAACAAACAAACAAACAGAAAGATATTCCACATTAATCAGACCTAAGCAAAACTTTAAAGTATCTAAAAACTAATATGTCACTAACTAACATTATAATATGTTTAATATATGTATATAATTGACTTTAAAATAGTAATTAATGAGTTTTCTCTTCTCTCTTCTTCATTCTCAGTAGAAGCTAAAATGATTTGTAAATGACGATTCAGGTAAGCCTACTCTACTAAAATATATTTCAAATTTGAATATAAAAAAACTTACCTGTGCTCCTACGATACCATTTCCACCATAAAAGTTTTTCCCGTACAAATGCATAGAACCACCTTTGCCCCTTGAACAACCAGTTCTTCTACCTGTCAATTCAGCTAAAACTCCTACTAAACTGACACCCATTAAATGAGTCCATCCATGACAACGGTATGCAGTGATTACAGTGTCAACGTCACGCATTGCTGCACGCATGCCAACTGCTACGGCCTCCTGACCTAAGAATAATAATAATGAAGTTTTGCATTTTATAAGAAGCTTTTAAATAATTATTATTTTCATAGCTTAAATTTTTCCTAATAAAATTATTGTGTTACTGATGCATGCACTCAATATAACAGCAAGCGTGGTTTTTCAGCATATCAATGACTGTTACGGAACACATAGCAAAAGACAAATATATTTATTTTTTAATATATAAGATGGTTAAAAGGGAGTTCCAAAATTTTTTTTTTTTTTTTTGTTTATTCTAAAACAGTCAAATTCCTAAAATCAGAATTAATTTCAACTCAAAATTGTGACTAGCAATAAATGATTATTATGTTTAGATACCATAAAAAGCTTGTTTAAATATTATATTTAATATATTATATGATAAGGTGTTTTTCATGTCAAGATTAACATAATTAATAATTTTGAGATGTTTATAGTAAATAGATCTTCTAGTTAAATTATTTATAAGAATATTGATTAATAATCAAAATCTCAATTGTAATAAAATTACATACATACAACATATTTAATTATTTAAAGTTATTTTAAAATTATCGTTCTTAAATAAAATTATCAAAGTAAGAAATAAAATAGTGGGAAGTATACCTGAATATAAATGACAGAAGCCACGAATAATCTTTTCCTTGTACAAATTTCCTGATGCTGTTTCAATTCTCCTAAGAGCTGCAAGTTTTTCATACATTTTGAGAGCATCTTCAGCAGTTAGTGTGGCTGACTGTGCAGGACCTTTATCCAATTTATGGAGTTTAAAGGGCTAAAATAAAAAAATAATAAATATTTTATAAATAACTTTTGTTTTTTCATAACTTCCTTTATAATTAATTACTCATAATAATAAAATTATGTATATTTTATTACTTTAACTCATTAAACTCAAATAGTCAACTATAATGCAAAAGATAACAACTTTACTCTTGACATTTTGAAGGTTAGGTTACATAATTTAAGTAAACTATCAGTGAAGAAAGACTTTTAATAAATATTTGAATTAAAACTAATATCTAAGTCCTATACATCATTGAGTAAGTATAAAATTCTAAACAAAAACTGAGTAATCGTTCACAAAATATAAAAATACTTACTTTTATTTCAAATGTAGATTCCGATTTTGTACTGTATTTAGCGTTCGAAGTGACTGCAGCTGGGGCGGCCGCTTTCTACGATACAAATATTGATTTTATTAATTTAAATAGGTTATCAACACGTTAAAAACAATATTTAACTTTTTAATTCTTACAAACAAAAAAAAAACCACTAAACCTACCGTGATCACTGAAGTTCCGCTAAAGAGTTTAGCGGCGGAAGGAATGAGCTTACTCATTTTACTTATTATATCTTCAATAAGACCCAGATTTATTAAAATTATATATTGTAAGTAAATATTTATTTTTTAATACTATTTTATTGTAACAAAAAAATCTCGGCCGTCCCCAGACATATGCGAAAAAGTTGAGCATTGAGCGGTGACAATTTGACAGCTACTTTGACATATGTCATAATAATCATCCAGTTTTAGGACAAAAGGTCATTTACGTATGACCGAAAATTAAAGATATTCAAATTCTCAATTATTCATTACATTTTTTAAATCATAATATATAATAAATATAAATATGTAATGGCAAAAACATCTTTTTGGTATTTTTCACTACGGATATAAACTGTAGCAGTAATTGAGATTATAATATAAGAATATAATTTATTAATATAAGATTAAATATAAGAATATATTATAATTAAAACATTAATATAGGACACTGATTTGTAGTAAACGAGTGAAATTACAATCGCAGGAAGGCTAGAGATTTGTCTTAGACCTAACGGTAATAGCTGAAAAAGAATCGTTGCCGTTTTGTTTATGGAGGGTGGAGGTAAGGAGAATTATCTTCTTTTTCTTTTACTTTGGCTCCCTGATAGATTTGCCAATATCAGAGTTTTTTTTTTTCTTTGATATATAGGCAAACTGGCAGACGTGCCACCTGATGGTAAGTGGTCGACGTCGCCCATGAACATAAACTAGTTTACCTGGAACTAGCCCAGCTAACTCATTTATGTGTTGCCTATCCTGAGACATATGATGTTAAGTCTCGGTGCCAGTAATTACACTGCCTGTCTTGCTCTTCTTTCCGAAACACAGCAAAGCTGTTTCACGGAAGAAACAAGCAAGATGGTGGTATCCATGCAGCCGGGAGCGCGGCACAGCGCATCCCTCCCACCGGTGATAAATAATATAATAATAATAATGTAAGGCTCAGTTAACTTTATAATAATTATTAAGTTGGAACAGAAAACTTTGCTTTGTGTAAGGCTTTGTAGGAGTGCAAATCCTAAGAGCAAAAATGAAGACTAAGAGATGAATCCGAAAAAACGTCGGGAGCTTTTTCGGATTTTTTCACAATTTTAAGTGACGAGTTAGGTATCTGAAACAAAAGACAAATCAATAGGTATAAGCTTGTATATAAATTCCTTGGTATAAACAAAGAGCCTTAGGGATGTTCATCGGAAAAAATTATCGATAATTTTACTATCGATAATTATTGCAAGAAAATTATTGATAGTTGGCGACACTTCTCGATAATTATCGCAATAAAATTATCGATAATTATCGGATGATTTGATAATTATCGGATACATTTGATAATTATCGGATAGACTTCAGAATTATCGGATAAAGGATGACAAGTATTGATAATTGATTCGTAAGTAACGACGAAAAAAAATGGTCATCCGTCATTCAGTATCAACATTTACCTCAGTACCCTGTCCGAATACCTAAAAAAAAAATATCATCCGACATCCCGTTTCGCTATTTACCTCAGTACCCTATCAAAATACCTAAAAAAAAAAGTTCATCCGACGTCCACTATCGACGTTTACCTCTGTGCCCTATACGAATACTTAAAAATAAAACGAAAAGGTCGTCGCTTCTCCTTCTCAAACTTACTACTCAATAATAATCGGCTGACACATACCCATAATTATCGAATCACAATAAACGATACTTATCGGATCCAAAAACAATTATCTATAATTATCGGATCGAACAAAATTGTCGAGTCACATCCCAGTTATCGAGTGACACTTATCGATAATTATCGAATGAAAAATTATCGAGTAGTTACAAATTATCGATAATTATCGCACATCCCTAAAGAGCCTCCAAAATAGCCAAAGCTTCCCCAGTAGAAAAAGAATTATCTGTGTATATGAAAAAGTGTCCGTTGAAATGCATCAAATTAGGGTGACACCACATTATGACATTAGTATCAGGGTAAATCTTAAAGGAAGCGCCTTTGGGAAGCGCCAAATAACAAAGCAATCATGGAGTACGTGTCCATATAAACATTATAAATTAACAACAATAAAAGACATAATCTAGTATAAACATTATCAATAATAAATTAAATATTAAAAATTAAAAAAAAATCACAAATATTGATTTACTCGACTATTTTTTAACCTCAGAAGTCAAAATAAATAGTAAGTTTTTCAACCCAGCACACTTCACTCTGTTTATAACTGCTAAATTCATATCAATTATCATTTCCATTTCCTACTCACTCGAGGGCAACTCGTAAGAATTTATAATTTAAGAAAGAGTCAAAGTACACCACTAATCAACGAAATGCTCGGACCATTTTTCTCCTTCATCTTTGAATTTAATGTCAACCTTATGCTAATTATTTCAAGGTGCATATTTGAATATAAAATTTTGTTAAGTGAGCGTTTCAGTTATGATATAAATCCTTGATTATACTATTTCTATAATAGTTCTAGATATTTCTTTGTTTTTAAGCTATACAGTACCTGTCATTATGACATTAACAAATTCCATCATAAAAATGTCGTTTCATTGTTATTCAACAGTTTAACTTAATTCTAAGTAGTACATAACTAGTAAGTAAAGTAGTATTTCTAAATTCTAACTAGTCAGTGACTTTTTTTGACGAAAGGTGGTGATTAATGAATAACCTCCCAGATTTATATAGTGGGCTAGTTTCATAGTATTTCGTCATTCTTCAAAAAGCTTAAACAAAGTTGAACGTGTAAATCGACGGAAATAATAAAATATTTTAACAATGGAGTTCCCGCATATTGGAAAGAATTGTTCTTATAAATCGTGTAATAAACTGGGTAAGTAAACTTTTAATACACTTATTCTTAAATTTAAAATCATTATTTATACTTATAGTGTAACTAAAATTGAATAAAAATATGTTGTAACATTTTTGTTTTAGACTTTCTGCCTATGAAATGTGACGCTTGCAAGGAAGTATATTGGTAAGGTTTTCTTATATATATTGTCCCTAAATTTAAAAAAATATGTACTTCTAGTCTATAAAAAAATATTATTATTTTTTTACATATTTTTTTAAATAAATACATTATTTTAGTAGCAGATGAGTCATTATATGAGTCATTACATACATAAAAATGTTGTGTGTGGGTATTTATAAAATATCATACAAGTTTGTACATAAATAAATAAAAAATCACATATTGTTATCAAAACATATTAATTTAATATTTATTGATCTTATTAAAAAAGTAAATGTCTTAAAGGCAGAAGGTCAATTTAACTAACTAAATGATATTTGGACATACTTTTACAAACTGAAAATAATAAGAAAAATTACCAATTTTTGTATTTTATTTAGAGATATGACAGTTGCTTACTAATTTTTTAGTGTTAATTTTTATAATAATTTATACATTAGCTAACTAGCTCTTATTTGACTGAAAGTAATGTTGAAGAATCATCACAATTTATATTTAATGATTAGATTATGGTTTCAACTACACTTTCACAGTAAAGAGAGTAATGTTGATATACATATATTTTTTTATCAATTAAAATGCTTTATTTTGTATTTTTTTCAGCTCAGACCATTTTGCATATGTAAAACATGAATGCCCTTCACCCTATGGAAGGGATGTTCAAGTGCCACAGTGTCCTCTTTGTGGTGCCCCAGTTCCCGGTAAAAGAGGTGAACCACCGGATGTAGCTGTGGGTGCTCACATAGATAATCAGTGTACCTCTGATCCTGCTAAAGAGAGACGAAAAAAGGTAAATTTATCTAAAATATATTGTAATTTTTGTTACTTTCCAAATAATATAATATTTACTTGTTTAGTTCCCAATTTATTGAGTTGTATTAAAAACTTATATGATTATTCTGGTGTGAATAAAAGATAGTTTATGGTACAAAGTAAAATAAAAAGCTCCTTTTAGGAAGGGGTACCTATAAGAAGTTTGTCACTTCACTTTTCTTCAAAGAGTGTAGGGTTGGCCAACTAGTGATTACAAAAATTGTTATTAGTTATTACAAAAAAAGTAAGTTTCTGTCTTGATTACTTTATGTGATGAAATAGAGATAGTTTGAAGTCAGCGTTTTGACATAAGCTATAAAATATGCTATAAAAATAGGTACATACACTATATAAGGGAAGTAAACCTGCTCAATGAAATTATTGTATGTTGACTACAAATATAATTTTATTAGAAGATTGAAAATTAGAGTAGCCCAACTTACATGAAATAAAATGTAATCATTTCCACCCAGGTTGATCTAACAGTCTATAAGATGGTTAAATCATTTAACACCAAGTTAAAGCTTTATATTTTCTCGCATAACATAGTTAATTAAATTTATTGAATAGGATCTATATACCTGATATAGTTAAAAACCTCAGTAATTTTTAGTATATTCTCATATTGTTAAAACCGTTTTTTTACTTTGGAATCATCCTGTCTGGCAAATGTGTTTCCATCTGTATCCATGTTTACTCCTTCTTATGGCTTTCTCAAAAAGAGTTTATAATAGGATTAGTAGATCCCATTGTTAAGACTTATGGACAAAATTTTCTGCAACATATTATCTACTGAAATATATTAAAAATATGTATTCTGTACAGCAAAACTGAATAGTGAGCTATTCAAGGTCAAGAAAAATAATAGGTTATCACAAAATCATTCGTTAAATTAAAAAATAATAATTAACAGAGATTGGCTTGACATATAAATAAAACGAGAGCAATATTTAACTTTTTGTGATCTCAGACATTTTGCTATATTGATTCAGTATTGATAAAGAGTTGTTGTTTGATATCAAAACGAAATATTAAATTAAAAATGAATTCAAATAAAAAGTTAATATAATAAATACTTAATTAAAAAAATCAAAAAACCCGACTGCGTAAAATACTCTTATTATAAACTAAAAAGAATAAAACAATTTACTAGCTTTAATTTGATACCCATATTGCTACAGTAAGAAAAAAAATTCAACTTCCTCCCCTCATTCCGCCATTGCGGGCGCCTTATAGCCTATGTCACTACTACAATTTAGACAAATCCAACGACACCTCATATGTCAAAAACCGTCCAGCCGTTTGGGCTATAGGGCGTGCCAAAGAAATGGACATACATACATACATACACACATACATACATACATACATACATACACCCGAAAAACATAACCCTCCTTCTGTCGCAGTCGGGTAAAAATAGTATATTATGTTACTAGGGAGGGAAGTGATAAATTGCATCCCGGATCTTTGTTCCGAGGTTGCAATGTCTAAATTCCCTCCTGTGTAACATATACAATTTTTTGTAATACTGGGATCGAAAGTTCGGCTTTAATTAAAATAGATAAAAAAGTAATTATTAGGTTTTTTAATTAATTTAGTCATACATTTGATATTCTTGATGATGTCGCGTATCCTAGCAACGCGTAACTAAGCAATAGAATGTTTATTTAGTTGTTATAACACTAGTATCAGCATATGAAAAAAAATCCTGTAAAAATAGATAAATAAAATATATAAATAGATATAGATATATAAATAGATAAATAAATAAATAAAAACTGTAAAATAGGAGATTGGTGTTATTCTGTGTCACATACGAATTAGGCGGAATGTCTCTCTGAATTCATATTATTAATTCAGAAAGCCCGGAATTCCATACAATGTCAGTATGTTCCACACACATGCTGATTTTTTCAGATTATGAATTTCGCAGATCGATCTGTAAGAATGATACTGACGAGCGTTTTGATTTCCGGTTCGAAATATTTTTATTTCATAACGCGCGTATTCCCATACATTTCAATAGAGTGGCACACACATACTGGAATCAGACTATGAATTGGCTCTTCTATGTGTGTGTCTTTCTTTCGGATTTTATTCCCCAGCAAGCATAGTAATTCATCAAATGATGCTACTGACATTCTGTAGTAATCGAAGAATCTGTCAAGATACTGTCGTAATTTTCTTGCCGTAATCTGATACTGCCTCCTTTATTCTGTTCAAATTTAGAAGATGAATCCAGTGTTTACGTTTGCATTTCTTTTTTATTATTATTATGTCGAGCCAAGAGCATTGCGATTAGTATTAATTCCTCTTCCATTAAGACGTTTCCATGTGTCTGGAATCACGAGACTACTAATCAGTCTGAATTTTTAAGATATATGTCAGGCGAGGTGACAAAATTTAATATTATGAATTCAGAGAGACATTCCGGCTGTGTGAGGCCAGCCTAAAAACAACATGTTTGCATCGGGACGAAAGTTGACGGCTGCGCAGTGCGCTCTAAATAAATTCATCATTTGACCGGGAAACAATGTGGCACTTTCGTCCCTAAAAATACAATTGAAAATCGAACTATCGATCCAGGTGTTAAACTTTTTCTTTCTGATTCTGAAAAGAACCTAATAAAAATTATTATGTGTTTATTTTTAAATTTCTAAATATAAAAAAGGAAATAATCACTATTATCAAATGAAATGTGTGTGAAAACACTAGAATTTTGTAAATATAGCATTAAAATATTACCCACACTTAATTAACATTTATAATGGTTACATTTTTTTTTTCAGGTATTTACCAATAGATGTTCCTACAAGGGATGCAAAACGAAAGAAATGGTGCCTTTAGTGTGTAGTGAATGTTCGTTAAATTACTGTCTCCGTCATAGACATACAGCTGACCATGCGTGTGAAGGAAAACTAGCGGCTAAGAGAAGACAAGCTGCGTAAGTTTTTATTTGAAATTTATAACTTAGTCTCTTTAAAAATTATTTATAACAGGACAGAAAGCAGAAAAAGTTTGAAACTGAGTTATGTTATATTAGACTAGAATGATATAAATAAATAAATAAATATGTTCAACATACACACATGGTCGTTTTTTCCTAAGGTAGGCAACTTAATGCCTGTGTTTTAGGTAACAGCCGACTGATATAATTTTTTTTTAAATAAATATACATATAAATGTTACATATATAAATAAATACATAATACACCCAGACTCGGGGCGGGAATCGAACCCACAACCCTGGAGCAGAAAACAGGGCTACTGCCAACTGCGCCATGGGCCAGTCAATAATAATATACATAGAATATTAATCATTTACCTAGTGAACAAATTTGTTGCTTAAACGAGTCAAATATCTTAGTATTTTTGCCTATCCTAAGCCAGGATTAAAGTTTTAAGGGGGACTGAATCATGCTTGTTTATCCTGCTACCCTGTTAACACGTGGCGGCGTTTGGACGTAGGTAAACTACCTGTTTTGTGTCGAAAGTGCAGCTAGCTGCTAGGGTGTCCAGACGACGCGTACATAATTGGATAATTGTTGAGTAACTTTACTTAAAAGTTTATTAATATTTACCTGTTTTTATTTACATAATTCGAATGAGAATCATGTACCGAGTAGTCTCCTTAAATATTGATAGTAATTTACCAGTCATCCTGTATATATACCGGAAATTTATGGAGATTTATTTATTTAGTGATAATATACAGCATACAAATGGATAAGTTGAAAATTATTCAATAATTCTTTTTACAGTAATGCGGCAATGGCGCGCATGAAAGCAAATGAAATGAACATAACAAGCAGAACAGCAGTGAATAATCCTGTGAGAGCATTTACTGAAGTACAAGGAAATATGGTTAGTATTTAAGGAATTATGAAATATGATACTCGGGTAAAGTACTAAGTGACTTGGCATATAGTTTATTTGAAGACTTGTTTCGCCCTTATACAAGTTTATATTACTGCTCTCCCCTATTACTCATAGCTTTTAGCCTATTACTTCTAAATAAACCTACTTTCTAAATTGTTTTTAAAATGAGTTTTGTTAGTGTACTTTAAATAAAATAAGAAAAAAAGAAGAGACTTCTAAAAATTTATTCTTCTGAGAAGTCATGGGCTAGAGAGCCTGAAACGGTAGTGTGCCAAGAAAAATCATTTAGACATTTCTGAAAAATCGTCGATTTTTCTTTAGGACATTACTCATATTCCAAATATTTATGAAATATTTTTTTTCTACTTTCAGTCTGAAGATGAAGCATTAGCTCGAGCACTTGCTTTATCGATGCAAGATCAAACCTCCGATATAAGAACAAGGGACAACAACTTTGCCCGAGCTTTAAACAGACAAAGAGTGGGCGGTGAACAAAATTCAAGATGTTCGATATCTTAGCATAATGTTAAGATAAATAGAAATATCAACGATAGTCACAGCTAGTATTGTTACAGATAAATGTATTTTTCATAGGTGATATCATATTGATCAAATCTCGAATGCTACTTGTTTTAAAATTTTAATTAAATGTAGTTTCGTTTATTACGACAGCACAAGATATCAATGCTTCTATACTATATTGTGGCAAAAGCTGAAATAGATGTTTATTTTTATGAGAGTTATAAATGGTTGGACTTTTCTGTCCCTTGAATTTGTCGATTTTGAAAAAAGAGAGCTTAGAGAGCCTCTATATGTCAAAAAGAAACAACTGTCCAAATTTCATGTTTCTACCTCTGATAGTTTATATGTATAGATAATACTAAGCAATGTTAGGGCATTCGGTAGTTAATATCTATTTAAAGTTCTGAAAAATTTAATCAAAATATGTAACAGAAATCACACCCACACTGTCGATCAAATGTTTGAGACACTGAATTTCTTAGGTTTGGTACAAAAATTCATGATAAAACAAAAAAAAAAAAAAACAAAAATAAGATATTGTAAAATAATTCATATTTTACCTTTTTAAATTATTAAGTTAATATTTTAATAAGACATTAGAAATTTCTCTTCATACACTTTAATTTCATCATTGTTTATGTTTTTTTTTTTTTTAAATAATATTTGATACTTTGTTATATAATTTTTGTGGTGGTTTCAAACTTTTAAGACATTATTTGTGTTTTTTTTTTAATTGTACAATACTTCTCTAGTTCTTATGTTACTTCGCAGTGTCATTTTCAATATTATGTCTAAGCATAAATAAATATTGTTATTGTGCAAACAAATCGAGGCATTTTTTAATTTAATTAGTTAAAGGCAATTTTACGCTTGTATTTTTAAATTATTATAAATTTCAAATGACATTAATCACGTAAAAAAAAAACTGCCTCTATCAGCAACATTTTAAAAACTTTTATAGTAATAATAGCACTGCATTATTGCTATTATAGATATAAGAAATTTCGAAATGTTATCAAAAACATACTGCCTTAATATTTATATAGCTTTTTTTTAAGAAAATATAGATTAATTGAGAAACTGTGTTTCTCGAAGACCAATCGTTAAAAAAAACTACATATTAAAAAAATTTACTTTTACATAATTTGGTTAATTATTTTACATTTAAATTAATTCAAAAGAGACGATTTCAGTTTTTTTTTTAAATTAATTTCTAAAAATCGTAATATTGTTATCATAAAATGTTTTATTTCCAAGGAGTCCAGAATATTATAGTTAATTGAAAATATCAAATACTTAAAAAAAAAAAATAGTAATTTAATCTTGGCGTTATATTTGTGATATTGAATACAATAATTATACTAATAAAGCATAATATAAAGTTTTTGACATCTATACATATAATAAAATGGTAGGAAAGTCGAAACTGTACATTGAATATTTTTTTTAAAGAATACTTGGGGTGTGATCTACAATCGATACCGAAGCCAAAAATATAGTTTTTAGAATTTTTGTCTGTTTGTCTGTATGTATGTCCGGGATAAATTCAAAAAGTACTGCATGGATTTACTTCAAATTTGGCACGAATATTATTAAGAAGTCGGGTCAACATATAGGCTACATATTATCACGCTATCACCTACGGAGAACGAGCAGTGAACCTTTATTTCTTCAACGCATTCTGTAACAACGTGTAATCTAATAGCGTTCACGCAGACGACGTCGCGGGCAACAGCTAGTATCGTATAAATTGCAAAATTCATTCCAATGTTGACTATAACTAAATTAACGCAGTTTACTAATTTATGTAAACAATTTAGTCGTAAGTAATATGCTTGAATTTACAAAATAAGTATACAATTATAAAAAAGTGTCTAATAGCATATTAAATAAAATATATAACAAAAATGTTAAAAATATTCCGTGAATAGATAGCAAACAATAAGGAAACTGCAAGATTTTTTTTTGCTGTATCTATTTTTAAATATTAAATTAATTATGTTAACCAAATAAATGTAAAATTGTCCTATTTATATTGTTTAAATCAATGTACATGTTACTTTAGACACGATGTTTATGTATAATTGCACAACAGTGCTCTCAATATTAATTGACATCATTTATCATTGTTAATAATTGCATGAATTTAAAATATTGGTTTTAGCTAGGGAGCTGGTTGCAGTTTAGGTATATGATTTCATCGTCGTTGATACCAAGACGTAATGTAGTCTGGACGTATGTTAACTAGAAAAAATAAGTGGCGAGCTCAGGTAGCTCTGATTTTTTTTTTTTATAAATAATTTCGAAATTGAAAAAAAAAACATCTCAATAATTATATTATCGTTTCTGTCATCAATTATATCTTATTAAATACATTTTATACATGGTGATATTAAAGCTGGCAGAAGATGGTGGAAGTTTTTATAAAAATAATTATTAAACTGAAAAAAAAAAATATTAGTGCTATATCATTCCATCGTCTTTTCAAGAATTCTTTTATGTTTGTAAAGTATTTGTAAATATAAGAAAAAGGTGGCAGACATAAACAACTCTGATTTTAGATGTAATATAAAAACAAATATCATATATATTTTATTTCTTTTTGTTTTATTTTTTAATGTATTTTGATAAATATATATATATATATATTTATAATATATACTACTCATTTATTTCTTCGTCACTTTCATCCAGAATTCTGTTGTTAGTGGCAAGATCTGCACTTTCAGCCATTATCTCTCCTTCATCTGAGAATAAACATACATTAAAATCTGAATCTTCGTTTAACATAATGTACGTAAATGAAAAACTATACAAAAATTACCTGTTTGTCATTCATCAGACGATTGCTCATCTACTACTAGCTCATGAATTATGACGATGGTAATTGCTCTCCTTCAAACCAGTTGAAATTTAAATTATCATTTTCTTGTGACTTTAATTCCCGGTTTTAAACCACATATTCTTTCTTTCTTTTCCATGTGAAGCAATATAATATACACAGATGATATTACTGAGAATTAATTTGTACTCCCTTGCAGCTGTCCTCAGGTAGTAAAATACTTATGCATTCGAAAAGGCACTGTATTTTTTATGCTTCTCCTAAGTAATAGAAATATTAGACTTAAAGGCAGAAACGATGTTATATAGGTATTTTTTGTATTCTTTTTTTAAAACATTTTTTCAACAACAGATTATTAACGCAACATCATGCCGGCAGAAGTAATTTTTTTTTAATCTCTTATAATTTAAATAATTATTCTAATCTGTCTGACGATGAAGTAATTTATTTTTTTATATATAATTATAATTAGAAAAAAAAAATTAATTACTCTAAAACACATTAATATTTTTTATATGTATATTAAATACAATTTATTAAGACTATCGACAGAAGCGATAATATCGGTTGTCACTTATTTTTATTAACATTTTTTGCAAGCTCCTATTTGATATTGCAACAATTAATGAATGGTAGACATTATTTAAAATGATTATTTTACTTAGTACTCTAATATTATCAACCTCAGCCAGACAATGAAATCATACAAAAATTACTGCCACCAGCTCCCTAGCTATTTGTTTTATTCTCATATTGACTTGTCACTGAATTTTCAAATAAAGTTATTTTTTACAAAGATATAAAAAATATTTTATTTCTCTTCCATAAACATGTTTATATTGAACTCCGAATAACATGTTAAAATTAGAGATAATTTTAGCATGTTAAATTTATGTTATTTTTATCTATACTAATACTATAAAGCTGAAGAGTTTGTTTGTTTGTTTAAACGCGCTAATCTCAGGGACTACTGGTTCGAATTGAAAAATTCTTTTTGTGTTGGATAGCCCATTTACCGAGGAAGGCTATAGGCTATATAACATCACGCTACGACCAATAGGGGCTGAACAATAATAAGAAATGTTACAAAAACGGGAAAAATTAATACTGCACCTTTATTATTTCTCTTCTCGAGACATTTTTTAACTATAGATCCACTTTTAAAGTAAATACAACATCACTCTTGAGAATTTTCGAAAAATAAAAAATCTCAATAATACGTGGAACGACCTAGGAATCAAACCTGAGACCCCTTGCTCGGCAATAATGCTTGCGACCACTCGACCAACGAGGCGGGTTCCTAAAAATATTTAAGTACATTTTTCCCTCAATTTAATGCGGGCGAAACCGCGGGGCACAGCTAGTTAATGTATAAAGTTTGTATTTGAAAATAAAAAATAAATACGTACTTTGATATTGAAAACACGATTATGTTTGATTATTGTGTAAATATATTTTGCTGAAATTTTACAAAAAAAAACCCAAATGTTCATTAGAGCTAGCTTATGATTTTGATCTTGATCAGAGATTTCAGAGAAGTTATCGATTTTTATAAAGCGCAGTTTTAACAACAATAATCTTGGTAACACATAGAGGCAAACCAGTTATCATTAGAAAAACCTTTTTATTATTTTTAAATACAATATTTAAACAAACACAATTAAAAAGTTCCTTAATATTAAAAACAATTTATTCATATTTGTTCACTTCAATCCGTTAAACCTCGATATATCAAAAAACACTGGTCAAATAATTTTGGTCCTTTTATCGGAAAAAATATTTAGGGGCCTTTACTTCTTCTCCTTCGCCTCCAAATCCAGAAATAATTTCTGAAAATACTAGTAAATGTGTGATTACATCAGACACATTAATGGGTTTTATAACTTAAAGTACACTGAACAGGACTTAATATAAACAATATTAAAATAGTTGTTTGCAAAAGAAAAAAAAAACAACAATTTACGATAATGAATTTTATTCGAAACCATTTATAGATATATATAACATAATATTAGTAGGTATATTTAACAAATAGTCACGCATATCACACAAAATAAAATATTAGAAATAACTTTAATCTAAATAAAACAATCCTTTAAACATAAAGCAAGTTTTTTTGGTCCATTTCTTTGTAATACAATTTTTTTTTAAATTATTTTATAAAAAAAAAAATGTTATTTTACTTTATAACAAAATAGTAAGAACTATAATACAAAATCGTGACAAATAAAAAAATAATTAACACATTACAGGTTACTTAAAAGTGATTTATTATGTATTGTTCTAAATTTGTGATTATCGTTAAGATATGTAGTAATAAATTCAGGTGGATTTCTACACAAAAATAACTCTAAGCTCATATACTTGGCTGCTGTGAGCCGTTTTCTCTCAGCACTGGAACGACAGAGATTTTTATGCGCGTGCGCAGTAAAATTAGATGCGACTTTTTCTACCAGTTTCAATGTAACTCGTTGTTTTGTATCTTCTTCTAAAGCAGGCTGTAAATATTAAAAAGATTAAAAATATATTAGATATTTAGCTTAAAGTTTAAATGGACAGAAAAATTTGCGGAAAACTTAAGTAAGATACAATGAGCACTAATAAAAATAATTTAAAATACGTCCTCCAAGAAAATTTAATAAAAACGAAAATTCCAAATCATTACGATTCCAAAAATGGATAACAGGTATAGCGTATAAATTAATTTGTATTATACACTTGGCAACATTAAAATAATGGCGTTAAAAGTTATTGTCCTCATTAGTCCTCATTGAAGATTAGATACCAACATAATAAAAGTGAATTAATAATAAATGTTAGTGATTTAAGAATATCACATCATTTTTTTTCTGCTCTTTTTAAGTTTTGCTTTCGTATGTCAGACTAACAAAAGGTAATTTACCGAAAATCTAATCCACTGCCAGATCTGAGCTCTAGAAATTTCCGCAGTCGCCGAGTCTTCAACGTTACCACTATAAAAGAAATGTCCAATTCCTGCTAACCAGTGGTATATGAACAAGATAGTTATTGCTACGTTGTGTTTTAGTCCTTGCATTGTTACGCCCCCACTCGGTATTAGCAATAAATCTTCTGGTGTTACATTAATGTCTAATTTACGATGAATTTGGTTCTGCGTTGAGCCACTTTTCTTCCAGAGCTGAAATAAAGGTCTGAATTTATTTTTTTTAAATTTTCTATATTGATACTTGTTTTTAAAAAGTTAGTAAAGTAGGTATAACTAAATCGGATATTAATCGGAAGATCGGTTTTCTTCCTGGTTTTGCCAACATTTATATTTATGGCTTTTGCTTCGCTGCTATTTCGTAATGTAATGCAGCTTTGTAATTGTAAAAGAAATATAAAAATTAGTTTGTAGTTAGCTCATTCCATAGCACTTTGAGTTACTTTAAATTTGTGTACTAATTCCGTCGTCAGTCTCCACGTCTCGGCACCATACGGTGTCAACACAAGTAGGACGCACTGCTCGGAGACTTTTGTCTTTAAAGATTGCGGAATCTTTGAATCGAAGACTCGACGAAGCCTACCAAATGCCGCCTAGCCCAAGTGAATCCTCCTATCGGCTTCCTTCTAGAAGTTGTTTCGGCCTAGTTGGATTGTGTGGCCTAGGTAGAAATAACTGCGCATTTCCGGGCTGGACGATTCCGTGACGGCGGATGAGATCCGGGAGGCCATTGCCTCGAAAACTGGGTCTCCAGTAAACGCCGTCCGGGTGGGCACCATTCGCCCAGGCCCAGGTGGTGTAGGCTCTGTTTGGGCATCGTGTCCTGTTGCGGCGGCCAAGTCTCTGGCCGCTATTGGTAGACTCTTGGTGGGCTGGAGCTCTGCGCGGGTGACTATGCTGGAGCTTCGGCCTGCCAGGTGCTATAAGTGCATGGCGGTCGGACACACCCGGCCGCTGTGCACTAGCTGCTTTGACTGCAGCGGGCTCTGCTTCCGTTGCGGTCAAACAGGGCATAAAGTGGCAACCTGCACCGCTGCCCCGTTCTGCCCTGCGTGCGCGGCGGGCAATCGCCCTGCCGAGCACTGCATGGGGCGGAACGGGTGCAGACCTCCGGCAACAGGCCCAAAGAAGGGGGTGAGTGGCAGTCAATCAGTCCTGGCTGCCCCACCTAGCGCGGCTCAACCGCCGCAGCGGCAGGTGGCAATGGACATGGTCTGATTATGGACCGTGACATTGTCATCCTGCAAGGGAATCTCAACCACTCCGCCAGGGCACAGGACCTCTCCCTGCAGTCCGTAGCGGAGTGGTCAATCGGTGTCGCCGTAGCCGCGGAGCCCTACTCCATCCCGGATCACCCGAATTGGGTGGGCAGTCGAGACGGCTCCGTGGGGGTCGTCGGGTCGACGGTGCCGCATTCCCCGCCCTTGTCGGTCAAAGACAAGGGAACGGGATATGTGGCGACCGAATGGGGAGGGGTCACATTGTACGGCGTGTACTTCTCCCCTAAACGCAGTCTGGCGGCCTATGAGTTCTTCCTACACAATCTGGAGACCTCAATACGGCGTGCACCGGGTCCCGTGCTCGTGCTGGGGGACTTCAATGCCAAATCCACGGCGTGGGGGTCCCCCAGGACGGATGCTCGCGGGGCGGCGGTTGAAGAATGGGCGGCGGCGGCGGACCTCGTTTTGTTAAGCCGGGGGTCCGCCCAAACGTGCGTGCGGCGCTGGGGTGGATCGATAGTGGACCTCTCGTTTGCTAGCCCCGGTGTCGCCGCACGGGTAAGGAGCTGGTGTGTCCTGGAGGAGGTTGAGACCCTATCCGATCACCGCTACATCCGGATAGAGGTATCCCGGTCCCTCCGGGGCCCCAGCAGGCATTGAGACATCTCTGAACATATGCAGAGGCATAAGAGTATCCGCATATTGGGTAAGATTATCCGCCAAGTTCACCTCTTTTGGTTCTTCGTCTTGAAAAAGGAATTCATCAAAAAGAGCCCAGACTAGAGGAACTTTAGTTAGTTTGGAGTTAACTAGCATCTGTCCTCTGTGATTTCTACGCCCCAATCCATGTGGTCCGATTTTCGATTCGCCGCGGTTTTGTACTCCCACTTTGGCGTTGAAGTCTCCTATAACAACGCTGTAGAAGGCCGAAGTATGGCTATCGAAATATGCTCATATGTGATCTCAACTTCATCGTCATAGTGTGACCACTTTCAGGGAGTACCTGTCAGTGGGTTTGAGTACTAGGTACGCTACCTGGCTCGACACACAGCTGACTTCTGACTGACTACAACGTTGCTAGTAAGATTCTTGTGAACCAGAAAGCAGACGCCACTTTGGAAAAGCTTATCACCTTCACAGAAGTAGAGTAAGTGACCGGAGTCTAAAATTATAGTATCTTCATCCTCTCTTTGGACTTCAGATAGCCCCAGTACACTGCAGTTAATATGACTTAGCTCCACTTCAAGTTCGGTGAGGTGATGGTCCAAAGGTATATAGGCTTAGGGTATAAAAAATTTCTATGAGGACTAATAAAGTCGGGAGCAACGAGTAGGTCGAGCAACGAGTAGGTAATAGTAATAAGTGACCGAACGACTAAGTTTATGTTGATTCATTAACGACAACAGCTATGAATTCCAATTATCATTATATTATATTAATAGGTAGTCTTTTTTAGTTTATTTTTTCGTTACAAAGTGTAACGCTTAATAATTTGTCTTTTAGTATCTTTTGTTGTGTTTTTATTGGTACAAAATCATTGTTAAATCGTCCTTTGATGTAACAAAACAATATAAAAAAGTAAAACGCAATTCTACGCCGATGACAATTTACCGAAACTAATGATCATTTTAAAGACGATTTAATTTCAATGTCGTTGCAAATGAAGTCTTCTCGATCTTCCTACAAAATATAAAAAAATACATAGAGACGATCTTTCTTTTTTAAGTTGTTAAAAAATAGAAATATATCAAGTAACAAAATTGCATTAAATATCAAAGCTATAATAAATTATAATGACATAACTATACTTTGGTTCAACAAAGACACGATCATAAAAAGAAATAAAACTTTATTATTGCCAACTCAGATCACTTATATAGATAGGTACCTAAGATTTCATTTTGTTAAAAAAAACTCGTTAATATTTATCTACGTCATTAAACATATTTATAAAATATACATGAAACGTGTTTTTACTATTAAACTAATTATACATATCTTAAGACTCTAGGTATATTGTTACGGACTTTGACTTGACTTTTGACGTAATAGTATAAAAATCATCGTTCCTAGAAACTTTGATAACATTATATTAAATGAATGTCGCGATATTTTTTAGACTATTGCCAGTCTAAGAAATTAAAATAAGAACACTTAATCGATATCTATCCAGTATTTTAATCCCTAACATTTTGTTTCAATAAAAGATTGAATTGAAAGACAAAGGCGTTATGTTTTCTCTAACTATAAACAGGGGCGGCTAAGTAAGGGGATGGCCTGTAGGATGGCCTGGCGTGACCAGGGGCGTATCATACTTCCTTATTATATTATAAATGTGAAATGTAAGTTTATTTGTTACGCTTTCACGCGAAAACTACTTAGCCGATCATCATGAAACTTTGTACACATATTCTTGGAGATATTAGAAGTAATATAAGTACTTTTTTTGTCGTGATAAACGACATCCACGCGGGCGAAGTCGCGGGCGGAAGCTAGTAATTAATAAAACAAACAACAAATGCTCACCTCGTTAATATGCGGTACGATACGAGAGTCATACACCATGAAACCGTCCACTCCTGCTTCTATTTCCTTCAGTTTCGCTTCGAGCACCTTGTTCACAATGACCTTTGACCTTTAAATGTAATTTTTTTTAACACATACACATTTACATATACATTTGACTGACCCGTTGGCGCAGTTGGCAGCGACCCTGGTTTCGGCTCCAGGGTTCTGGGTTCGATTCCCGCCCCGAGTCTGGGTGTAATGTATATTAAAAATATATATACAGAGTGAATGGAGAGTCACTATCAATATTTAAAAAGAATACTCGGTACATGATTCTCATTTGAATTATGTAAAAAAAAAATTGGTAAATATTAATAAGCTTCTAAGAAAAATAACTTAACAGTTATCTAATTATTTAATCGTCGTCTAGACACCCTAGCAGCTAGCTGCATTTCGACACAAAACAGGTAGTTTACTTACGTCCAAACGCCGAGAGCGTGAATATTTTCATTGAATATAATAACGCTAAAGAATAGTTTTTTTTTTGTTTAAATGGGCTAATTTTAGAAGCAGAGGCGTAGCTACCTCAGTATCAACCGTATCAATAATACGGGGCAGAAAAATTAGAAAAACCGAAATTGTCTTCAGTTTTGAATGATTTCATAAATAAATTCGCCGAACAAAACATAGGAGTAATTTAATTGTAAGTAATAACTTATAATCACTATGTCATTATTTCAATTCAATGCGAGTTTTTAGGTTCCGTTATTGAAAAATCTTTACCCTTCATTTTGCCCCCTAATAGATTTGTGCAAGGTTAGAGATGGACGAAATTGAAGCTATAGCGGGAAGAACATGGATGAGACGAGCAGCAAATAGAAAGGATTGGAGGAGGCCTTTGCCAAAGGGCACACGGACTAACAAATATAAGCAAGGAATAGAACAATAACAATAAATGTTATATATATAATATTATAATATAATATTATATTATAAAAGAACAAGAAAAACTTTAGAACTATTACTTGTTTGTAACATCAAACCCAAATGCAGCTGCGGTTTGTAATCAACGTAAAGTCAAAGTGAAGTCAAGTTAGTTATTCTACGACAAAGGATATTTTCACCTTTGGCACGAAACAAAATTTTACGACATGATATGATAAACTATTTATCAATGTATTTAAAATTATACGGAAAACTGACCTTTATACTCTAAGATATAAGGTTTACATAATTTTTTGTAATATGTATTTATCTTTATCTGTATTAGACAATATTGATACACACACTTGAATTATAAGTTAATAAGTCATAATATATGCAAGTGTGAGCGTGACTTAGATGGGCCCTGTATCAAAATCTGTAAAGGGGCCCCAATGAAGGGTAAAGATTTTTCAATAACGGAAAAAAAAGCAGTTAATATAGGGCCGCATTTAGAGGTGTGGAGGCCCGGGGCAACAGAGGAGTGGAGTTCCCTTAATTTTATTTCCCAATATATTTCTTTGCGTACAACGACGAAAAAAAAGGTCATTTACTCCGTCGGGCTATATGTATTCCAAAAAAAAAAAAAACAAGTTCATCTCTACATAGTAAGGTCATAAGTTCTGTCACACAATAAAAACTTTTAAATTTAGAATGCTGGCCACAAAAAAGTTTATTGAATTTGAATTTGGAATTTTTCATGAAAATAAAAATGTGTACTTTTTAGAATTTTCCTCATTTTTAAATATGGAGTGGACACTTAGAATGCCGTGTCGCGGTTATTGCGTTACACCGTTGCGGTTACGCGACAATTCAGATTTTCGACTTAATGAAAAATTTGAATATAACCAAAAGATTCGTTTCTCGTACCATAAAACGATACAATGAAGACGATAGTGTAGATGACAGGTCAAGAAGTGGTCGCCCTCGCTCTGTTAGGACTCCAGCAGTGATAAAAGCTGTGAAGACGCGAATTCAAAGAAATCCCATACGTAAGCAGAAACTGTTGGCCCTTCAGATGGGGTTAAGCAGGACCACGGTGAAAAGGGTGTTAAATGAAGACTTAGGGCTTAGGGCATATCGAAGAAAAACAGGACATCATTTGGACGCTCGTTTAATGGACCTGAGACTGAAGAGATGACGTGCTTTGTTGAAGAGGTACGCGGGAAAAAAGCATCGGGAAATTCTTTTTTCGGATGAAAAAATTTTCACCGTAGAAGAGAGCTACAACAAACAAAATGATAAGGTGTACGCACACAACAGTGAAGAAGCGAGCAACCATATTCCGCGTGTCCAACGAGGTCATTTTCCATCCTCGCTCATGGTTTGGTTGGGAGAATGTTGGGAGAGTCTCTTATTGGGGCTTAACTGAGGTACATTTTTGTGAGAAAGGCGTAAAAACTTATGCAGTTGTGTATCAAAATATAGTCCTCAAGAACCTTGTGGAACCTGTTACTCATACCATGTTTAATAACAGGCACTGGGTATTCCAACAAGATTCTGCGCCAGCTCATAGAGCGAAAAGCACACAAGACTGGCTGGCGGCGCTTGAAATCGACTTAATCCGGCACGAAGACTGGCCCTCCTGCAGTCCAGATTTGAGTCCCTTATATTACAAGATATGGCAACACTTGGAGGAAAAGGCCTGCTCAAAGCCTCATCCTGATTTCGAGTCACTCAAGGCATTCTTGATTAAGGCAACCGCCGATATTGACATGGACCTCGTTCGTGCTGCGATAGACGACTGGCCGCGCAGATTGAAGGCCTGTATTCAAAATCGCGGGGGTCATTTTGAATAAACTTTATTACCATAAGAATCTATGTTTTATTAAGTTCATTTTGCTATATAAATGGTTACATAAATAATAAACATGTCTAAATTATTTCATATTACACATGTGACAGAACTTATGACCTGACTAGGTAAATTAAAACTTCTGTCCCGAAATCTCTATTCTGGGAGCCCCTCTTATGTGGCAGCCCTCCCCTAAATTAGGCCCTGCCTCTATAAACAAGTCTGATAGTCTTTCATGTCCCTAAACGTTCGGGGCCCCTGTAGGCCAGGGGCCCCGTATCATTGATACGGCTAATACGGCGATAACTACGCCTCTGTTAAGAACTAAAGATGACCACTCTTACAAAAATATTAAGAAAGCCACCAGATCAACGGTCCAAATTATAAAGTGCTGCAGCTACAGCAGGAAGTATAATTATGTTTCAGATCTTCTTCTATATATAGAAAAATGCCTTTTTGTAGTAGGACATTTAAACAAACAAACAAAGTAAACTTACTCGTCATCAGTGCCATCTGTACCTGGCTTAAGCATTGATGCAGCCATTCCCCCCGTAGCCAGTGCACCTCTTGAGTGGCAAGTATTTATAACAAGTTTCATATAACTATTGAGAAATTTTTGATCCATTTTTACATATTTATTCCTATCTGGCAGTAAAAAATCCTTACGATCTCCTGCAAAAAAAGTACTTTTTTTGCATTTTTTAAAAATATATATTGAATCGTTACCAAATTTTAACTATATAACATCATTTCTGTTATTTTATCTAAACCAAATATTTCAAATTTAAGTTAAAGATATAAAATTATAAGTAATGTATTTTTAAGTGATAATTAGTTACTAAAAATAATCATACCAAATTTAGCAACAATCGAAGCACAATAATCCCATATGCCACAATTCAAACCCATACAATGGTCCTTTAATGCAAACAATATTTCATCCATTTCAAAAGTAGACACAATGTTTTCTATTAAAACACATGCTTTTATTGTTCCTATCGGTATTCCAAGCTGAGTTTGAGCCCATAAAAATATTTCATTCCAAAGTTGAGCCTCTGATGCTCCTTCTAATTTAGATAAATAAAAGTATGGGCCACTGTTTGCTTCATACAATTTCTTGGCATTGTGGTACATAAGAATACCAAAATCGACGAGTGGTCCTATAGCTTCTTTGCCATCAATCTAAAATATAATTATATGAAACAAAATTAAGTAGCTTGTATTAAATAATTAATTATTTCATTAGTAATTGATATGTATTACAATATATAATACATATATACTAATGAAATAATTAATACATATTTGACTTCTACAAAAAAAAAACTATTTTTTTTTAAAAGCATTTAGATTAGAATCTAATATACTATTTAAAATTCGAATTAAGATGTTTTTTGTATGAGACAACGGAGGAGAGCAGTCGCCTTTGACGGTCTCTTTCACTCGTGCGTGATCGAGACAAGCGAGTCGTGCCATCTCTCTTCCTCGGTAACGAGCGAGACAACATAGTGTTGCAGTCTCTCTTACGTAAGAATGAACAATCGTAAATCAATTACATTCGCAAAAGTATAGATTTATAGAATAATAGTTTAATATTTGAGTTAATCATTAAGATATTCGTTTTATATTGTTTATTTATATTATTTTGTTTATTTGTAAGTTAAATTAAAATTTTAATATAGTTTTATATAGAAAGAAATAGCGATAGAATTTGTATAGAAAAAATGATGTTTTATCATATAATTATTAATTTAACGACATTTTAATAGATATTTTATAGTTTATAGATAAGAATTTTTGTTTTGTAATAGAAATTATTAATAAATGTTTGATAGATACGTAGATACGCAAGCGACGCGCGCAGGATAAGGACTAACGCGGATCAAGGATCTGCAGGCGATATTTATACCTGACGATGGGCGACGAGGTAGCTATAAATATTATCGCAAGGATTCTAGCTCATCATTTAATAATTATCGCAAGCGCCACACAAATAGTATGATAGATAGATAAAGATACTATATTACATAATATAGAAATAGACAAGACATAGATATAAGCTCGGAATATTGTAAATAAAATTTTAAATAAATAAATAGTTGACAGGGGGTGGGGCTAGGGCCCGCACTCCGCTGGCCAGCTAATTTTGGGTGTCGCAGGTTATTCTTCACTGGACACAAGGATACAGCAAGGATTACTTAGAAGCTAGCCAACGGTCTCCTCCTCACAAGCAGAAACTCTTCAACAATATAAAAGCGTTTTATTGAAGACCCCTTATGAAGAAAGACAACGTACTAGAACCAACATTCTCAAGTATCGTTTCTATCGACTAGGGTCCGGTGTATATAATTATATATATATATATATCAATTCTAATTCACGAGCTTGGGGAGGCCTACGTCCAGCAGTGGACTGCTATAGGCTGATGAGATGAGATGAGATGAGATCAATTCTAATACAAATTAATATTTTAACTAAATGTGACAAGTGTTTGTATTCCTCAAAGAAATTAGATAATCAATTTCATGCAATGGAATGAGTTTTTTGTTTTTTGTTTAAATTTTGTAATCATTTAAACTCATGCTAATTATTCGGTATCACGCCACCACCGATTTTGAGGCTAATCTTTTTTAGAGGTGCTTTATGACTTTTAAACATCATAATTAGTGTTTTTATGATGGCGCATGACATTTTTTGACGTAAAAAAAAAAATATCGTAAGAATATTTTTTTTGGTATTCATACGATTATTATGGAAGGATATTTTGTTATTGTTACAGGTTTTTTTTTTATGGATAGGTTGTTAGGGGCCATTCATTTATTACATAAGACAAATTTTGCTACTTTTCGACCCCCTCTCCCATTATTATAAGAAAAAATAAGAATAGGCCAAAAAAGGTCATGCGCCATCATAACAACACTAGTTATGATGTTTTGAAGTCATAACGGACCTCTAAAAAAAATCAGCCTCAAAATCGGTGGTGGCGCGATACCGAATAATTACCTTAATTTTGTACATATACATTACTTTGTTGGTAAAAAAGTTGAAATGTACTTACTAAAATATCATGATCTATCATATTCCAAGCTCTCGGTCGAAGCATTAAAATGGGGCAAGTTGTGATACTAATTGGTGCCCCAGGAAGTTTCCCGTGAACAACAAGATTTATATTATTATATGCTAGCAATTGGTTTCTCCATGTAGGACAGTGACCATCATCAAAGTCTACTTGAATTCCCTGAACATCTGATTCTAATGCCGCAGTGAAGTGTGCAGCATTTGCTGCAGACACATCACCTAAATCTAAATGACGATTTCTAGAACGCAAAAATTTATCATTCACTTTTTTCACCTATCAAAATATGCCTCAGAAAGAAATATTAGTAATATGAAACTATGCAACAGTGGATGGATCAAAGTTTGTTATTTTTTTCAGGCATAAGTTACTAAATTTTTTGTGATGAAATTTGGTACATAGATAGGTACGTGAAGACCTGGATATAGGTTACTGTTTCTATCAAGACTCGCTAACGCTAACTTACGCGGTAAAGATAGCAAAAAGAAAACAAATACTGAAGAAAAGAAAAGACAGCTTATGTACAAAAATATTATTTAAACGATAAAATAAGCTTTGCCATCAATATACTCCTTTGCCGGTAATCCAAATTACATAAAAAACTCACTGAAGTCTCGATGGTAATGGAGCAACTTTCCATGATGAGTTCTTCCTTTCGGTAGATTCTTTAAATTTTAAAGAAACACCTGATTTTAAAAAGACCGAGGTTTTCAGTCTATTTTTGTAAAGTTGATCTATTTTATAATCAAACTCTCTATGCAAATTCGCTAAAAATTCTAGTGCACCTTTGTTAAATATTTTCTTCTGAATATCTTCTAATTTAGGCGGGGAAGATTGTAATAATAAAACTCCAGCCATTATTATTTAACAATGATAAAAAAAACGTCACTATAAATTGGTTAAATAGATAATTTTAAGTATTTAAAAAGATATTCCAACTATGTGTACAACAGTAATGTGGGTTCTTGATATCAAAATAATCAAACTGAATTAAAATTAACATTGTATCAACAATATTTTATCTTTCGATAATCAAATGAAGTGTTTGTTTTGTTGTATCATTGACAGGGGTGTGCGATAATTACCGATAATTCGTAATTACTCGATAATTTTTCATTTGATAATTATCGATAGTTATCGATAAGTGTCATTCGATATTTATCGATAACCATCGATAACACAATACGATAATTGTCCATAATTTTATCCGATGAACATCCCTAATCATTAATCATAATTCATAATAGTTGTAAATTATGAAGATTGTAGGCACAAAGAATGGATATATAAGGAGTGCGAACGTAATGTTAAAAGAATGGCATCAATTTAGGGAGTAGATAATTATTTTGCCGCTAGAGTCCGCTAGGATCGAAGTTGTAATTTACGCGGGAAGGCTTGTTGCTATTGACAGCTCTGAATTTTGAAAATTGAGTTATTAGTTCATTTTTAACCTTTCTATTGGTTGCTATAGGTGTGCGATTATTGATTTAAATAGTAAAATAATGTAATTTATAATTTTCGTCTCTCTAACATAATTATGAGAAAAAAAAGTGAGACGAAAACATTCCGCCAGGCCACCATTTTAAAGATATTTGACATGTAATCAACATGATAATATATCATAAGATTTTTTCAATTATTTATATTGTTTTTATCTTTAAACTTTGGAGTAACTTGTTATTAATAACTTTGAGTCATCACCAACATAAAATACTCTTGGAGATTAAATTAAAGGTTAAACTTTTAGTTTAATAACAGGTACGTAATTTTTAAATTATTAAATAAATATTAAAAATGTAATGTTATAAGATTAAGTATATTTGTTTAAAAAAAATTTATTTCATATTATATAAAGTTATTTTAATTAAATATTTGATAAATTATGATAATAGTAGTCGGTGAAAAATTTAATTTTTTTCAAAATAACATTATTTAGAATAATAAAATTTATTGTTATTTTCATATATTTTTCAGCTATAAAATATCATAAGAAGCCTCGCAGACAATTCACATAATTAGCATAGCATCAATTATCATGCTCTACTATCTTTTATAGAGAAGAAATATCAATACTTCTGTCCAAGAAATCAGATGATTCAGAGAATTCTAGATAAAATTACTATTAGTACAAAAATAAAAAACAATGTATTTTAATAAAATTTCTGAATTCGTTTTGTTTTATTTCATCTTCCAAAATATTAGCATTCAATACATAAAATTATATTTATTAAATATGCAACTAAAATAAAACTGTTCTAGAGAACTACTACCTATATTTAATTACACATATTATAATAAGTAATATAATAATAGTATCGGTACCTCACGAATACTCGCGCACCCAGTGGCAAAAAAAGAGAACTATGATCTTTGTTTATTTTTGTGTACATAAGTACCGTGAAATTAGTATAGAACTACGTCTACCGTTCGCTCTCTAAAATATTAAAACTAATCGATATATGAAAATATCGATATTTGTTCAGAAAATAATCGATATAAATCAACAATATTTTTTTTCGCGATATATCGATTTTCGTAAATCGAATGCGTATCAAGTTCGATATATTTTTTAAAGTTCAACTATATGCATGTATTCGACTAATCTGATACCATAAATTTAGAAAAAGAGTAGGTAGGCTGTATGGGTTTAGTGTCCTTTGCTTCAACTTTACTGCCATTCTTTTTTGCCACTGGGTGCGCGAGTATTCGTGAGGTACCTTATTATAATATGTGTAATTAAATATAGGTAGTAGTTCTCTAGAACAGTTTTATTTTAGTTGCATATTTAATAAATATAATTTTATGTATTGAATGCTAATATTTTGAAAGATGAAATAAAACAAAACGAATTCAGAAATTTTATTAAAATACATTGTTTTTTATTTTTGTACTAATAGTAATTTTATCTAGAATTCTCTGAATCATCTGATTTCTTGGACAGAAGTATTGATATTTCTTCTCTATAAAAGATAGTAGAGCATGATAATTGATGCTATGCTAATTATGTGAATTGTCTGCGAGGCTTCTTATGATATTTTATAGCTGAAAAATATATGAAAATAACAATAAATTTTATTATTCTAAATAATGTTATTTTGAAAAAAATTAAATTTTTCACCGACTACTATTATCATAATTTATCAAATATTTAATTAAAATAACTTTATATAATATGAAATAAATTTTTTTTAAACAAATATACTTAATCTTATAACATTACATTTTTAATAGTTATTTAATAATTTAAAAATTACGTACCTGTTATTAAACTAAAAGTTTAACCTTTAATTTAATCTCCAAGAGTATTTTATGTTGGTGATGACTCAAAGTTATTAATAACAAGTTACTCCAAAGTTTAAAGATAAAAACAATATAAATAATTGAAAAAATCTTATGACATATTATCATGTTGATTACATGTCAAATATCTTTAAAATGGTGGCCTGGCGGAATGTTTTCGTCTCACTTTTTTTTTCTCATAATTATGTTAGAGAGACGAAAATTATAAATTACATTATTTTACTATTTAAATCAATAATCGCACACCTATAGCAACCAATAGAAAGGTTAAAAATGAACTAATAACTCAATTTTCAAAATTCAGAGCTGTCAATAGCAACAAGCCTTCCCGCGTAAATTACAACTTCGATCCTAGCGGACTCTAGCGGCAAAATAATTATCTACTCCCTAAATTGATGCCATTCTTTTAACATTACGTTCGCACTCCTTATATATCCATTCTTCGTGGCTTGGGCTGTGCAGTTACGTTTGTCTATAACAATGACACTGCTTGCTGATGTCAATATCAGACAAATAGGTACTGTAATATAATTTTTGTGTTGTGTTGATGATGACGACGTATAAGTCGTTATCGCAATTAATTATTATTAATAATAATTATATTATGTACCTACCGTTTCATTCATAAACACATTTTTAACAATTTAAACCCACTTTAGTTAATATACTCTATAAACATGTCTTGTCTCTCTCTCGCCATTGACAAGAAACAGAGCTATATGGCAGTTTGGGCGCGGAGGCGCACAAGCCACTAGGCTCCCTGGATCAGCTGATGTAGTCGCCATCTGGGGTAGCTGAGCGTCCAGTGGTGGGCGGGGCGCGAAAGCGTGGTGAGAGTGTGGGCACGGTAGGTGCAGTCGGCGAGGGCGTGGCACTGGGAGGCCGCGGAGAAATGGGGGAAATTTTCCCCCCATCCGGTGGCAGGAGTTCGTCGTCCATTCCGTACAGATGAGCGCGAAAGCGCAGTGGTTGGGCGCGGAGGTGCACAAGCCACTGGGACCCTGGACCACATGATGTGCGGGCCCAGCTCAGGGGTTTCGCCGTCTGAGGTAGGTGAGGTCCAGTAGTGAAAAGTCGCGAAAGTGCAGTGAGAATGTTGGCACAGGAGGTGCGGTCAGTGACGGAGTGGCGCGGAGATTTCGGTGGTGGGGCTGCTCCTGATACTTCTCTGAATTAGCAGAATAGACCAGTCGAGCGGCCCCAATCACATGCGGAGGGGCCACCGGGCTAAGCGTCAGGGCGTCACGGTTAATGCGCGAGCGATCCCGTGGTGCTCCACTACGACGCAGACGGTCGATGGGTTTTAGTGTGTATTCTGGCTTCGCATCCAGTGAGTCGCACATACCCGTCGCCTGCGGGCGGCGAGATGCGTAAATGCATTTCCCATCGTTAAAAAAAATAGTATTACTCGACCAAGCCAACTAGGCACCAAGAGTACATTACGTCACGCGGGTTTCTGATAGGGTTGGTAAA
The DNA here is from genome assembly GCA_036937285.1 of Euphydryas editha. Classification (NCBI taxonomy): domain Eukaryota; kingdom Metazoa; phylum Arthropoda; class Insecta; order Lepidoptera; family Nymphalidae; genus Euphydryas; species Euphydryas editha. Next base: position 10,414,616 of record JAUPFZ010000018.1, read on the forward strand.
AATTAAAAATATACTTATATGGTAATAAAATGCTTATTAGTAAAATATTATTAAAGAATGAATGACAGTTCTTAAAAGTATTGTTAAAGTATAAAGTACAGACGAATCTATAGTACCTAGATAGGGGTAATACTTCCTAATCGGAGTCCATAAATTCGATTCCACTTATTGCCGAAACTATTACTTTCGCTTTCTGATTCTTCTTCGCTGACTTGTATAATTATTCGTTATTATTGTTCGTTTTGATACTCCTGTTGCTTCACAAGTTCTTTTAATAACATTGTCGATCGGAATAATGTACATTTTGTTCTTCTTTTCCCGTTCAAAAAACTCCATTACTTTTAAAATCATATTGCGTTCTCCGCTATGTATGGTTTTACCCATTTTTACAACTAAATAATAACAATAACAAGTAAAACTTTAAATCAACAGCAACAATATTTGACAAACAAATACACTAATAACAACTAAACAATAACAATCAAAAAGAAGCGCGCACGAATAACGAATAACCACGGTAACGTCGGTAACCCTACTAGCAACTGCGCGCCCGTCGTGGGCGACAGCGGTAGAGCACGCGGGGAATCGGGAAGGGGGCTGCATTCCAATCAAGTGCCGAGTTCGCTTGGTTGAGTAGTATATATATTTCATATATTCGATATAGGAGAATAGATACGAAGGAGTACCATGTTCTTGTTACGAAAAGTGCCACATTAGCATGAGAGTAAAATTTAAAGGAAGCACCAAATAACAAAGCAGTTATAACACGGACAGAACACGTAATAAACAATATAAATTAACAACAATAAAAACATAATGTAATATAAACATTAACAGTAATAAAAAAATAAATATTAAAAATTAAAAAGAATCACAAATATTGATTTATATTTCGAATTTGAATGCATTCCACAGACCACATGCGCGGAAACGGAAATGGGACATGCGCAATAGTTTTTTATTTATCAGTTTTTAATTAAAATAATAAGTAGTGAATAAATGTAAGAAGATAATTTTGTTTATCTTTTATGAACAATAGCAAACAATTATTTACTAAAGTTTGACAGTTAATTTCAGTTTTTGATTAAAGAAGTATCATTTCCGCGCATGTGGTCTGTGGAATGCATAGATTAAAAAAGTCCTATAAAAGTGATGAATTATCAATTAGAACAGGCCCCGCGAACGTACCCAATGTACTGTCAAAGAGTATATAATCAATTATTTATTCTACTCTATATCTGTATATTATATACTCTTTGCTACTCTATGATATAATTGTCACGTAGGTATTGTACACATCATAGATTATACACTTATATACCGAATATACGTACACATCTCTTTGGTACACATGATACCTCGACCGTGGTACACATGCTGTATACGGACCATACATTAGGGGTGTTCATTGGAAAAAATTATCGATAATTATCGTATTGAGTTATCGATAGTTATCGATAATTATCGAATGAACAGTAATTATCGGATAAAAAATTATCGATAGCGGCGAAGTTATCGATAATTATCGGATAAAAGTTATCGATAGTTCATGAAAGTTATCGGCACAATTTTCGGACGACGAAAAAAAAAAAAAAAAAAAAAAAAAAAAAAAAAAAAAAAAAAAAAAAAAAAAAAAAAAAAAAAAAAAAAAAAAAAAATCCGCCGTCCCGTATCGACATAATCCTCCGTTCCCTATTGTAAAAGTCATCCACCGTCCGGTATCGAAATTATCTATCAATAATTATCGGATCACACAAAAGTATCGATAATTATCCGATCGGAAACAATTATCGATAATTATCGGATCGCAAAAAATTATCGACAATTATCAAATGAAAACTTATCGATAATTATCGAATGAACAATTATCGATAATTATCAAATCAAAATTATCGAATAACACTTCTCGATAATTATCGATAATTATCGAATAAAAAATTATCGAGTAGTTACGAATTATCGATAATTATCGCACACCCCTACCATACATTATACATATTATATACTCTTTGATTATACACTTATAAACTGGTATACACGGACAGTTTATTATATTATACTCTTTGCGGACAGTCTGTGTGTACATTAAATTAAAAACAATTAAAAATAGCAATATGGAAGAATCAAAAGATTCGATAGTCGAAGAAGAAATAAAATTTAAACCTAAGAAAAGAAAAAATTTAAGACAAAGAGTAAAAATTGAAGATGACGAATCTGAAGATGAGGAATTAATTTTAGCTAGGTTAGAAGAGGCAAAAGAAATGCAGAAATTACGAGAAAGACCGAACGGTGTAAGCATAGTCGCTTTAGCTACGGGACAAAAAACAAATTTAGTGGAGGAGATTACTTGTAAAGATCCCTTTAACATTAAATCTGGAGGTATGGTGAATATGCAAGCATTAAAAAGTGGAAAGGTCAAACAAGTAGATGATGCATATGATACTGGTATTGGTACTCAATTTTCTGCTGAAACTAATAAACGAGATGAAGATGAAGAAATGATGAAATACATAGAAGAGCAATTAGCAAAGCGGAAAGGTTAGGAATTGTAATTTTGTTGTTTTCAATACAAATTTTTGTTAAGTTTTTTCTAATTAATGTTTTAATGTAAGTGAATGTTTTGCAAAATTAAGGAAATAATTTATTAATAAAATAGTTCTCCGACTCTCTTTAAATATATGTTCTGTTATATATGTTTTTTTTGATTGCACTTTAAACATTTATAAATTGCATACAATTTTATATTATTATGTAATTTTATTGATTTGGACAATAATGATTCATGAAGGGCAGCAGGGCAGCAGGGCACATTGGTAAAAGAGATATATAATTAATTTAACAGTTTAAATGGTAATGTTGTAAGTTGTAGAATGACCAATGATAAACATGGAAAATAAAGTTTTAAATCTCAATAATGATCTTAATACATGTTTTTTAATTTATTGTCATTTAGAAATTAACTAATTTCACATATATAGTTTGCCTATAGTTTTTTATAGGAAAGTGTTGTTTGTATAATGTATTTTTATGTAACTGATTATAAATGACATTTTTTTAAATCATTTTTAGAGGGAGCAGATGATAACAAGAAGGAAAATGATGATGGTGAATCATTAAAGTATTTAGCGCCAGAGGAAGCAGCATTACTATCGTTACCAGAACATTTACGAGTATCTTCAGCTCCTAGGTCGGAAGAAATGTTGTCTAACCAAATGCTTAGTGGTATCCCAGAAGTAGATCTTGGAATTGATGCTAAAATAAAGAACATTGAGGCAACAGAGGAAGCTAAATTGAAACTTTTATGGGAAAGGCATAACAAAAAAGATGGGCCATCACAGTTTGTTCCTACAAATATGGCAGTAAATTTTGTTCAACATAATAGATTTAATTTAGATAGTCTTAATTCAAAGAAAAGAAAAGTCGATAAACCAGAAACTAGAAAAACCGAAACTAATGTTATTGATGAAAGTGTTAATAAAATTGTTAAAAAGGCAAAAGGTGAAAGGGCTACAGACGATTATCATTACGAGAAGTTTAGAAAACAATTCAGAAGATATTAAAAGACTGCACTTATTTTAATTAAAGGTAAATTTTATCATATTTTACTATTTAAAAAGCCCAATCATAGGTAAAATTTACCTACATGAGTAAATACACATATAACTTATTTTTTTCTCTTAAATTTATCATTTTTTATCATTATTTATTTATATTAACCATTTAGGAAATGTAAAAAAGCATAATTAGAATAATATTTATATATGAGACTGAAAAAAACAATTATGATTAACTAGTACAAAAATTTGTTACATAATAAGATCCTTGAGTTTTTTTTCTTTTAACCCTCAATTCACTAGGTGAAATCTACTAACGTAAACATCTGCTACGAGTCCATTGGACTCATATATTTTCTAAGCGTGGTTCTTTAAAAAAAAAAAATTCTTTAAAATATTTTTTTTATTATTCTTTTAAATAACTTATTAAGGCACTAGAAACAAGTATGCTTAATTAAAAAACGCGACTGCGTAAAATATTCTTATTATAAACTAAAAAGAATAAAACAATTTACTAGCTTTCATTTGATACCCATATTGCTACAGTAAGAAAAAAAATTCAACTCCTCCCTCTCATTTCGCCATTTGCGGGTGCCATTTTGAAATTTTATATAGCCTATGTCACTGCTACAATTTAGACAAATCCAACGACACCTCATATGTCAAAAACCGTCCAGCCGTTTGGGCTGTAGGGCGTGCCAAAGAAATGGACATACATACATACATACACTCGAAAAACATAACCCTCCTTCTGTCGCAGTCGGGTAAAAATTAACAAAACTGGACAAACTTCTGAGATCCTCTTAAAAATTAAATAAACTTATTTTGACAGTCTCAAAAAACAAAGGTATTTTCAAACCTCTACAAAAATAACATAAATTCGTAACAAATATGTTGTTTTAACTTTTTAAGACTGTCAAAGGTATACGAAATAAAAATAAAACAAAAATGTATCCTTCTATAGAAAAAAAGAAACGTGCAATGGGTTTTGCCACTGCTTACAGGTAATGTCGGCATACTTTTTTTGAGCAAGTCAAACATACTGGCTTCAGACATTTGGTGCATAGGTGTGCAGTCTTTGTTCTCTTTTTGTAATGGCATAAATAGCAATATTTTCTTTCGGTTCTGGTTAGCTTGTCTCTGGATTCAGAGTGGCTTGTTCTGGATTCAGAGTGGCATCTTCAGGAATTTCTTTTTTCAAGAATTTGGCGTGGCAAACGTGTACTGTGCAGACGTGTCATCAAATTACTTTCATTTAGGTTTTCTGCAATGCTTTTTAGAAAATCTAATCTTTTCAGCTTTGGTACATCACTTTGGCTTTCATAGATGACTTGTGCATTGCAACATGCCATATCAACAACCCTGAAGAACACAGCCATAGGCAAGTGCGTCGTTCTTCTACTGGACGAGTGCACGGAGCACTTTTGGTCAACCATATGGATGCCTCCTTTGGTTGAATTGTAATACATTATTACTTCAGGTTTTCCAGTAATGTTGTCAATTTTATTGTTATGGTGCATGGAGGAGTACAGCACAACAGCTTTATTTTTTTTGGGGACTGTTCAGGCTGTAGAAAATACGAAATACTAAGTTTTTATTTGCTCATTAACTTGTACAGGCGCTTTGCCGTTTTGTCGCGGCTTATATTTGAAGTTTAGTTTTATATTAATTTTATATGTACCGACATTAACCATTAACTAATAAGCGTAGACAGGGACATAGCTGACTAGAGTAAACTCTTTGGTAAATCCAAATACAGAAGCTTCAACAGGCCGATCTTTGTGCAGGTAAAATTTTTTTGGAATGACTCTCTTGTTTTTCTTGAGTGTACCTACTGTTGTCAAGCCTCTTTCCTTCAACTCTTGAAATAGCTCCATTGAGGAATACCAGGTGTCTGTGGTAAGCAAACAAGCGAAGCGTGGCTTGCGTTGGTACTGATTTCTTTTTCTCTTCTTCTGTCAAACCAAAGCCTTCAGAACTTTTTCCATTATATAAGTTGATGTTGTAAATATAGAATTTTTCAGAATCTACTAAGCACTGCATCTTCAAACCATGTTTCCCCGCCTTATTGGGCATGTACATTTTGAATTTAGATCGTCCTCTGAATTATATGAGCATTTCATCAACGGTCGTATTAGTGCCCATTGAATGATTGTTTTGACTATTTTTAACAAATGCTTGTGATATGTCAGTGATAAGACAAGCAGGATCAACTTATCTTCGGATTTCACGGTCAGAAGCATCATCAAAGCGAAGCGCCAAGAGAAATGCCATGAATCTGTTTTTGGAAATATATGCTCTGAATATTTTACGCCCAGTGCCGTCAGTTGCAAATAATGACAGAACGCTTTCTCTGTTAGATTTAAAAATAGCGAAATAAATAATTAAGGCCAGAAAAGTTTTCAATTCGACAGGATTAGTCTGTCTAAAAGCAAAATCTTTTGGAAATTTCGTCTGAAATTCCTCAAGCTTTTTATTTGTCCAAATCAAAATGGTATTTAGCATTCTTTGAGTGAATATTAACTGGAATGCATCAATCGGACAAAGAGGTCCTTGAGTTGCAGGCCTGACTCTAGGAACTTGAACCACATTATGTACTGCAGTACGCACATTTCGGGCGGGAGGTAATCGTGACCACTTGAATCGATCTTTTCTGTAGTAGTAGTTTTGACTTTCTGCGGGTAACGATTGATCGTCATCCTTTATGTCAGATGAATTCACCTGAGCTGGTGAATCATTTTGTAATCTGCCAGATAGCTCCGATAGCGGTAAGTTGCTCTCGCTCGATGACGACTCACAATCCCAGGTGCCTCAGGTTGCTGGTTGTTGTCTCCTCATCTGGTTAGAGCCAATATTTCACAACGGAATCGCCTTTTCTTCATTCAAATTAACCAATTTATATTGTTTTGGATCCATTTTACAAACCTATATACAGGGTTAATTCTAAAACACCAGTAACCTCGCAGGACAAAATAGCTAACATTATGTACAACAACATTTGTTCTACGACTTTTGACATAACTCAATACATTAATTAAAAATGATTTTTTAAGCTTTTATTGTACTGCTCTGAAATTTAGAGTCTATGTTTCATTCATTATCGAAAGGATGACGCGACGCTCGGGCGCGCTTGCATAATAATAGTAATAACACTTTCTCTGCCCGATAATTCTAGTTAATAAAATTAATATAAATTGCTTGGTGGGTTTGTGGGCAGTATCATAGTATGTATATCGCAGTGACTTAAGTGAATAATCAAATTTCTGTTTTGTCATGTCCCTGCAATACGTAAACTGAGTCCACAATCCCTTCATACTTTACCAGGCTTAGAACTGGCTATATTAAACGATAAAAAACAAATAAATCGTATCTATAGGAGGGCAACACATCTGCATAACCTCCAGAGGTTGTGTGGTAGACATCCGGTACCTAGTCATCAAAAGGCTTCGACTGTCCGTATGCCCGCCAATACTATAAAAATGTAGGTATGTAGATTAGGTATCTGAATTCTGAACATAAAAAAATATGTGAAAATTATTAACGTAGGTAATTATTCTTTAACGTTTACTAAAGTCTAATTAAACCAATTTAATATCAAATATTGGTAGCTAGGTATTATTCACTTTTTATTGTTAAATACAGGCGGGCATAAGTATTTCAAAAGTGAAATCAGCGTATTTACAATAATTAAAAAATTAAAAATAATTGACAATAAAATAATATTTACAAACGAAATATTACCTCTAAGGTTAAAGTAACGCGCATGTCGGTGCGTATCGCGCAGATAGCGTTCAAAATAGTCACCATCACAACCAACACACAGACAACACCTAAAAATCAGCTGTTCACTAACACGTGCTAACACTTCCGAATTAGTTTTAATTTGATTGAACGCACAAATTATTTTAGTTAACCGAACCAGTTACAAAAATTTACTCGTGCTAGTTTGTCAGATTCGGTGAGTTGACATTGTCTCACGGCTCGGTGTAGGTAAGTTCGAATATCTAGCTGCATATTGCCGACAGGCTTCCGACACATTGTCATCACACCTAGCCAGTATCCTCACCATTTCCGTGTATTCGACATTAGAATAGCGGCGGTACCATGGTTATAAAATAACTTTAGTACAGGTACAATACATCGATCGATACGAATAAAATAAATACGAGTAGCACACAAAATCATATGACGCGCGCGCATCAAAGTCGCCCGCCGCCGACTGCTGCGGCTGGCTAAATAGGTCAAGTTCAAAGGCGCTAGCGCCGCCCCGTTCCTACCTTTCCCCTCACATTAGTACGTGGTCGTTATTTACCTAATCTTTGGGACGCGCGTAGAGTTTATTGCATTCACGGGAAAAATTAAATTAATATTTATTTTTGTATGATAATAAAATCTAACAAATTAACAAAAGTGGTAGAACAAATGTTGTTGTACATAATGTTAGCTATCTTGTCCTGCGAGGTTGCTGGTGTTTTAGAATTAACCCTGTATATTAAAATACACAATTTAAATCAATAATAACGACAAATAAATAAACATTTGAAAATTGATATAATTAAAAAAAATATTACATAATACACTGTCCATGGGACCCACTCGACGTAATAAACTCACCAAATACGCGCAGCAGGCGCATGTCCTCTCGCCACCGCGATGCCCGCGTCACTGGAAGAAGGTACTGGGGGGGGGGGGGAACTAGTCGTTAAAACTTTAAAATTATAGTAGTTTGAAATTTCAATGTGAGTCCAGTGGACTCAGGAAGTGAATTAAGGGTTAAACTAAAAATATTAAAAAAAGCAAAATATTTTTTTTCTACTAACAAATATATAGTTTTGTTATATATTTGTTAGTAGAAAAAAAATATTTTGCTTTTTTATTTACAAATGTCTTAAATTAAGGAGGATATTTTTGTAAGGGATTTATTTATTTAAGGACAACCAGTTGTAGTTACAATAAATACTTACAAATATAAAAAATTAAATTACAAAAAACGTTACATAATTGCACTACGTATAGGTGCCACAGCATTCGCAAAATGACAATTAACAACAAAAAAAAAAAAAAGAGAATTAACTAATGACAAAACGCCAGTTAACTATGGTAAATTTATATAACAATATATTACTATACTATACTTTTATAAAAGGAGACTGTTAAATATTGGAAACCTGGTTAAATACGGCAGTTTTGAAAACAGTTAAATTGTCGTTAAATATATCCACAAAGATACTCAAAGCATTAAAATTTTTGCACAATCTTGATACAGTATAATTCTGTTTTAAGTTAGTTAAAAACTAATTTAACTACTTTACTGTATACATGAATTGTTAAATAAATAAAATAAATGAATACTTCCCAAATCATTTAAAACTTATTAGAAAAAGTCAACAGCATGAATATAAAGCCTACAAGAAAATGTCAATTGATGTAACTTATTTTCATACTAATTTATATGGCTGGTTCTTACTAAGAAGGAATATTAACGGAACGTTTTTGGTCCCATACTTATATTTCTTAAATTTAGTATGCAGAGTAGCCACAGGTCAAGGTTTTTACTTAAATAAGATAAAGTTTTGAGGGTCAGACAAAATATTGGTGAATAATTAAATTATAGGCCTTTTAAAATTTTTTGAGGATAGACAAGTGATATATGGAACAGGAAAATGAAAATTAACTCTAAATACTTAATTATTAGTATGGCATCTAAAATCACAATAAAAAATATACAATTAAGTTGCATTGATGACATATGACGCATTGGATCCAGTCTTGGCCTGTTGTGTCTTTATATAACTATCCACAGATAATACAGTAGCAATAATCAGAATCCCTTTCGTATATTTTTTTTTTGATTATTTTTTTTAGCACTTGTCTTTTGTTTCTTTTTTTGGGAATAGGTCTTTGCAGTCTTGGTTTTTTTTACGTCATCACCTTGGCTTAACTGAAGTTTGTCATTTGTTTTTCTTTTCTTTTTCAGCCTTTGATTTTCCGGGACCGCTAAGAAAACCATCAGGATTATCTAAATTAAGTGTCACGTCCCTAGTACAGCTCAGAATATCATCCATGTCCGGAGGATTGATAATGCTGTGGCTTCCGGCGTCTTTCCTTTCACAATTTGACTGGTCAAAGATATCATCAATGTTTGCTGTCGGTGTTGAATATACTAAGACACCTAACTGAAAGTGTTCGTACTGGTTACTGCAAAAATGACTGAGAGATTTCATCATAACCATTTTCGGAAAATATGCCTTTGCACTTAGTGAACTTTTAAAGTACCGTTGAATGTAAGCAAAGGGCTATGGGCAAAAATGTATGGGCTCCATCCCAACCTACTAACCCATATTTATTTATTTATTTGTGGACAACCAGTAGCGAATACAGCAAATCTTATATCTAATACTTATACTAAATAACAAATAAGTTAGCCGTACAGCTTATTAAGGTGTCACAGCATGCAAGTCTATGAAATTAAAAAATTTAGTATATTTTTCTTAAAATTTCTTGTTTTAACTGAATTTTTATTGTACTTTTTTTTTTAAAAGGTTAACACAGCCTTCCTGAAGCTCCGCATACTATCATTATAAATATCGACACTGCCACACAACTGGTTATAAGTCCTAATCAGTCTTACGGTTAAAGAGTGCTGCTTGAGCAACCTCAAGCAGCACTCTTTTTGTTCTAGCGAAGGGCTGATAGAAAAGGCCAGAGGCACGAGCCGCTATCTTTATAGCACATCTTGGTACTCGCAGCTTAAAGTCCTGCAACAGCGCAGGACAATCTAAAATGCTTCTGCAAATCTTAAAGAGAAACATCATATCAAGCAATCCACGACGAACCAAGAGGCTGTCCATTCCAAAATGGGTGAGGCGTTCATCATAATTTTGAAGGTTCTTATGCATACCTTCAAAAAATGCAAGATGTCTAAGAAACGTTTTCTGAATGCGTTCGATTCGTAACTGATGTGTATTATAACTAGGCGACCACACTACGCTAGAATACTCGAGTGTACTTCTTACATAGGCATTGTAAATAGCTATTTTACTAAAAGAGTTTTTGAAGAATTTACTATTCCTGATTATAAAGATATTCCTGATTATAAAATATGGAACTGATACCAAGGTGTTCCTAAAGTGCCCCCTATCTGATTAAAATCTTTTGTTTTAGATAAATCAGTGGGAATATACACTTCTTACAAAAATTAAGGGAGCAAGAAAAAAGTCCGATTTTTGGGGGATTTTCAACAGGCTATCACTTGTAGAAAAATGGTCGTACAGCAAATAAAAAAAGCAAATTATAGCTCTAAGCGTCTCGTTTTTGGACCTGAGTTTGAATTTTTTAAAGCAAGGTGATCCGAGAAAACCACAGAAAAAAATTCGAGCTTTTTTTTTTTTAAATTCTACAAATTTTGAATATTTTTGACTTGTAGCGACAACTATCTCGCCACATACGAACTGACGCATCCTACATCGCGCTATCGAAGTTTTCAAAGCGATTGAGTATATATACAAGAACCCGACAACAAACGTTAAGTGGCGCGTAGCCCACCAGACGCAACACCGTCTGGTCGAAGGATCCTTCCTTTTCAATGGCAGCCTCCCACTACGCCAAACTGGTGACCCCGAACTTGAACGTCAGCGCAGCCTCCGCAAAGCTATGCCATCATGACATCATCATCACTTCCTCAAGCTTTCGAGCAGCGAGTCATACAGCCAGCCAGCATTCACGGCTACTACGGGTATCCTGATCACAAGCATAAAGCGGACGCACATTCCTGGTCATCGCCCACGTCCTTCGCAGCGACCTTGGCACAGCACACTGTACTTCGGCCGGTCAGCAAGCAGAGACGCACTTCTCTCCTGGTCGACGCAGCAGCCACAGCCACTACGCAGCACTGCACCACCGCGACTCACTGGGGCATCACCGCAGACAGTTCCGACTCACCGTGAACTATGCGGCATCTGGTTCCGACTCACTGGAACATTCCACTGGCCCGGCAAGCATCAACCTGCGACAACTCAACCTGCTTTTCGACCTCAGGTCTCGGAGGGGGAGTGATGTAGCGACAACTATCTCGCCACATACGAACTGACGCATCCTACATCGCGTTCTCGAAGTTTTCAAAGCGATTGAGTATATATACCTACAAGAACCCGACAACAAACGTTAAGTGGCGCGTAGCCCACCAGACGCAACACCGTCTGGTCGAAGGATCCTTCCTTTTCAATGGCAGCCTCCCACTACGTCAAAGACTTAACCTCTATATGGATCGGATAACTTGTTTATTCAGCTTTAATTTGTTTTTTAAAGATACGAGCATTTCTCGCTGAGATATCGCGCTGTTTGAATGGGAAAATATCATTTTGTCGTTAATCGTCGTGTGTGTGTGTGTGCTAATACCGATCTTAATTTTTGTGAGAAGTGTATTTAAAAAAACAAAAAACAGTTTGTAACTATTAATTGACGTATATTTTTAATTTTACTCTCATAAGTTATTTAACATTATGGTTATATTACAGTACAAAATATGATTTAGTAATTAAACAATATATGTAAAATGTTTTCCAACGGGTACCTAGTTATTATATAATAATATATTATGTAAGGTCAGGGTGGCTAATTCCGGCATAGTTTTTTTTCGACTTACATTTGAGTGCCCGTATCCGATGAACGTTTTGATTTATGATCAATGTTAGGGTCACATGAAAATAATAATGTTGTAAACTTCTTATTTAATTAAATTATCACCAGTACTAGAATATACATCTTTTTTTAAAGCTTGACCAGTAGACGGATTTTTCTTCTAAATCGGGAAAATCCGTCATACTGGAAGAATTTATTGAAATCTTTAGTGGTTTTAAGGAAACACGTAATAATGACATGCGTTCGTAACAGACAGTCAATTCTGTGCTTAACGACTTTAAAAATAAAGTCTCTGTCAGGTTAAATACGTAAAAATCATTTTTGGGGGCTATTTCGGCATGCCTAAACAAGCAGGGGTGGCCAAGATATTTTAGTGGAGCGTTATTAACTCATTTCTTATTATTATTTAAATAGGTATCGATATTTTGCACAAAAAATTTATAGTTTTTTGTGCAAAATATCGATAAAAAATAAAATACAGTAGAATCTGGATATAACGACATTCAAGGGATCGGCAATACTATGTCGTACTAACCGGATGACGTACAAAACGGCAGGATTATTTCTTAAGTACATATACATATGTACTGTTCTCTTATATTTACGCGAATTTTACTCATTTAATATAAATAACTTAAAAATAATTTAAAATAAGTTAAACTGTAATTTTTTTTAAATAAACGCGATAAAATCTGGTCTAGACTTTTAATTAAATACATATAATTATGTACTTACGAATAAATATGGATGTATTATAATTGCGAAAGTTTGATTTTCTTATTTAGGTAAATAAAACATTTTTTATGATATATAATTACATATGCTTTATTTTAATGGTTCTTACAAATTCCAAATTACAAACACAGGTACATAATGTTCTGTAATACTAAGAGATAAATTACATACACACGCACTACACGAAAAACTCTGTTACTAACGTAGAAAGTCTGTTATTTGATAAGCTTTTGTTTGGTAGTAAGAACTTCGTACAGCATTGTGAATTCGTGACATCATTGTTTTCATAATATCATCATCGAAGTTAGTCTGAACAAACACATTGAGCGTTTCCGCAGCCTTTAGAGCTTCAGACACACTAACGGTAGGATGATTCTCCTCTGATTCGTCATCATCACCATCGCTATCTTTGCCATTCACGTCGTTGGCGATGATATTTTCCACGATGTTTTCATCAGACGGTTCTTCACAAGTGGCGACAGCATCATCACTATATTTATATCATCAATATTGTTCAAAGTCCTCGTTAGTTACAGATAACTGCTTATCAATAGCATCCGACCAAGTGTTCAGCGGTACGTCGTCTTCTTCGTTAAAATTATCTGCGTTCGAAGTTATGCTACAGTCTACATTGCTTCGGACAAAACCAGCGTGTTTGTAACAGTTAAAAATTGTCCCTTGCTTGAGTTGGGTCCAGGCATCTTGAATCATTAGAATAGCGTCAAGAACAGTGATCTTTGGGTACTCAACACTACTGCTTCCGCGGCCGTCTAGTAAATGGATCATTTTGAGGACATGGTTTTTACGAAAATGTAATTTCAAAGCTCGAATAATCACTTGATCCATGGGTTGCAACACTGATGTCGTGTTTGGAGGCAGAAACACCAGGGTTATGTTTTTCAAGTTCTCAATATGGGGATGTGCAGGACAGTTGTCAACTAACAGCAGGATTTTCTTGTTCTTTTTCGTAAGTTCACCATCCCATGCGCATACCCATTTCTTAAAAATGTCAGCAGTCATCTAAGCTCTTCGGTTGCTCTCATAATCCACTGGCAAATGCCGTACATTTTTAAAACATCTGGGACGTTGAGATTTTCCGATTACGAGAAGTTTTATTTAATAGTGCCACTCATGTTAGCTGCCACCATCACAGTAATTCTCTCCTTTGATAATTTTTCTCCTGTACATTTTTCACCTTTAAATTTAAGTCTTGTCTGGGGTTAATTTATAAAAGAGCCCAGTCTCATCCGCATTAAAAATTTCATCATCTCTAAATTAACTTGGTACCTATTTCCTGTTTTATTAAAATTTGGTCGTTCGGTTTGTAGATAATAGGGTTTATATTCGAATCATAATTCTCTTTCCTTATAATTTTTTTAAATTAAATTTTTACGAGCATCATTTTGTGATACCTGTAACATATCTATATTTTAATTGTAAGTGGTGGAAAATGATTATATAATGGTTCCACAGTTGTTGACAAGTTACTCGGTAAATTGCATTTCATTCCATATACTAATTCAAATGGAGTATAATTAGTAGCACTATGTATTGGTGTGTTATACGAGAAGCACCAGTAGGGTAACCATGTGCTCCACGTATCGGGATAATTATCACATTGTATTCTTAAAAATGCTCCTAACTGTTTATGTGTATTCTCCAGCGCACCAATACTCTCATGATGATATGCAGTAGACTGTAATTTATTAACATGCAATAATTAACAAACCTCTGACATTGTTGTATTGATAAATTCTGCTCCTCTGTCAGTCCCTATCCTAGTAGGAACACCATACCTAAGAATAAAGTTTTCTAGCAAGAAAAGGTTAAAATTATTTTGCTATAATCCGCCAACAGTTTTTTTTTTTTTTTTTCTTTTAAATAATTTTCTTTTGTGAGTGGGATAGATAGCAACCTATGGACATAACTATGGAACGCTGCGAGTTTATGCTGCCAAGGGTGACAGGATGAAGCTGGTATGGTTGTGTCTGTGTATGTGGGTTTCCGGAAAATTCCAAACTGATGTTTATTATTAACGCGGGTTATAGTTAGATCGAGGAAGTTTATTGAGTGATTTTGTTCTAATTCTGATTTGAATTTAATTTTTGGGTGTATATTGTTTAGGTTTTTGACAAATATGTCTAATTGTCTGTCTGTCCCTGTCCAACATATAATTATATCATCTACATATCTGTAGTAATACAGAATGTTGTTATTTTTGACAATATGTTTATTTTCAAAATCATCCATGAAGATATCTGCCATTAGAGGACTTAGTGGTGACCCCATAGCTAATAATATATATAGCAAAATAATTTTAACCTTTTCTTGCTAATCATGAACTTCCGCAAAGTAACGCCTGATTCTATCCAATATAAAGTTTTCTACTTTTTTGCAATTTCATAAGCACTTTTCGTAACAAGTGGACATGCTACTACAAATTTTGACAACTCGCATTGTATATTCAATATGTAAGAGTAAGTAGTACTATACCTATCCTTATCTAAATGTCCTACAATATCTAAAACTATTTTTTCCAAAGTCGTGTGGGCTGTTGTAGTCACAACCATTGGTTCTTTTATCTACGTAGAGTATTTTTGTCTGGAACTTATGACACTTTTTGACAAAATTATGTATATCTCGTTCCATATTAGGCCAAAAATAATATTTTTTAATAGTATTTAACAATCGCCTAATACCCGCGTGGCCACTAGTGAGTAAAAGGTGAATGTCATTTATAATAGCCCTTATATCATCCTTAATCTCTCTGAACCTGACCGCGATTATGTATTTTTTTAAATACATAATCGCGGTCCGTACCATGTTTTATCATGCTTTATATGTGTCACTATCTCTTTAATAAATTCGTCATTCGAATTTTCTTTATAAAGTAAACTTCATCAATATTTTTTAAGTGAATATTGTCCGAGCTCCCTCACAAATGCGACTGGCGTCAATTGCGATCGGGATGCCTGATTTATATATAACGTCATTAGAGACGGTACATACATTAATATACGCGCGTTACTTAATTGTATGCTATCATTATTTAATAGTAATTTATTCCATTTACAGTTCGTAGTTCGTATTTCTACAGATTCTTTCGACTTACTATGTGTTTCCACAACTTTTGGCTGATCAGACCCGTCGTCAGTGGAAACCATATCATCCGAAGAATTATTTTGTAGTAATCGCCTTGTTTGTGCTCTTGCCATTACGCGTATAACACTTTCATGAATCTCTTTCAATTCCTTCGACGACAAGCATACTCGAGATAACGCGTCTGCAGCAGCATTACCTCTCCCAGGCACATAATTAACCTCATAGTCATACTCTTGTAAAACTAAACTAAACTTTAATAACGTACTTGATGGGTCTTTTAAATTAAATAAATATACTAAGGGCTTATGTTCTGTATAAATCTTAAATTTACGGCCGTATAAATAAGGTCTAAAATGTTTTACTCCCCATACTATGGCAAGCAATTCTTTTTCTATAGTCGGGTAATTCGATTCTGCCTTATTTAAACTTCTGCTAGCATATGCAATTGGACGTCCGTCTTTATTAGACAGCACGGCTCCTAAACCGTAACCTGATGCATCTCTTTGTTGGGTGAACATATTATCACCGGAAAAATTCGGATATTGTAAAATTGGAGGCGATATTAAGCAGCGTTTTAATTTTTCAAAACTATACTGACACTTCTTATCCCATTTAAAAGTAACATTTTTTTTTTTATATAACTGATTTAAAGACTTTATACAGCTCAAGTCCGCTCCTGCATGGAGTACTGTTGCCATCTGTGGGACGGTTCCGCCCGGTATCAGCTCGAAGCCCTGGAATCTATCGACAGGCGTGCCAGGAAACTCATTGGCGATGAGATGTTTGCTTCAAGACGGCTCCAGAGCCTCGAACATCGCCGTCTGGTTGCTAGTCTGTGTGTCTTCTACAGGTTGCATTTCGGTGAGTGTGCACAGGAATTGCACGAATTGATTCCCCCAGCACCATTCCACTATCGGACGACACGACGTGGACGGGGATTTCATCCATACGTGGTCGACATTCCTCCGGTTCGCACCTCGCGGTTCGCATCTTCTTTCGTTATTAGAACTGCAAAGGAATGGAATTCTCTTCCTGCGTCGCTGTTTCCCGATACGTACAATTTAGGGATTTTTAAGGCAAGAGTGAACAGGCACTATTTGAGTTTGCGTGCTCCACCTTAGACTTCATCTTTGTTTACCATCAGACAAGATAGAAGTCAAACGCGCTCAAATTATTTCATAAAAAAAAAATATATATATATATATATATATATAAACGGCTACTTTTTCAGGTGTCCAGTAATGAACGAAAAAAGGATCCAACCCAATAGCGTGAATCTGGCCAAGGTGCCATTCGTATTTCATTATTTGAATATTAACCACGAGATCTGTGCCTTTCATTCCGAAGATAATATTCTTCCGTTCCTGCTTATCTTTACGTAGGATCTCATTTCTTGGTAGACTTGCTGGTTCACGATCCCCAAATTCCATTCGTTTGTCTGCCTCGCCTCGTCGCCAGATCGACGGTAGTATATTACTTTCGACCATTTTCGATGAAATTTCTGTCCTTCGCTTGCCCTTCAACTGTCGCTTTTTAGAGTGCTCGACCGTTTCATCGTAATTTTCCAGCAAGCAGTCCATTAAAACATCCACATGAGGCAATGATTTGTTTGGAACCAAACCGGAAAACTTACATCCACATTCTTTGCATTGTCCGGAAATTTTTAAATAAATACCGGACTTGGTTGTACTATTCTTCTTAAAACACAAAGGGCATTGTATTTTATACTGGAGCCACAGTTGTGCGTACAGTTCATCGATCCAAATTTTTCGTTTTAATACCGTATACCCCTATCAGTTAATTTCTGATCATGGTAATCGACATTTTCTGGTTCCATGATGTGGGATGTTTAATGAGGAATCTTTAGAGTAAACGGATACTCGGTCATCCTTTTCGAATTGTCAAGTGTGTCATCTTTTTTGGAATCATCTAAAAAAGAATCTTTACTTATTTTGAAAACGTGAAATTCGAGTACTTTGTCCCACGTTTCCTAACGATTGCTCTGAAGTATAGTATAAACATACTTAGGACTGACCTTGGAATCTGCGGCAGAATTGAAATCAGCACTTATTTATCTATAAACATCGGAACTCGGAACAACCGGTTTGCCCGAAGAGTCGATGAGATTTTTATATTTAGAGGATAAAATTATTTTTGATAAATTAGGGATGAAATACGCCATTGTGCGATATTGATGCGCATTGATTTATCGGGATAAAATAAATTTCTGTTGTGAATAAATTGTTCTCCTGATCTATTCGAAAAGAACTGCAAATTAAATTTTGTCGAGTAAGGCTAGCATAAACAGAAGGAACCGATATGTGCTATTCGCTGGTGATGTGTCTGTCCTAGGACACAGCTCATAGCTCGGTCATAGGCAGCTCGACTCGTCTAGACTCGACTCACAGTGTGCTGTTGAATCGCGCGTCAGGCCTCACTCATCGTAGCGTTTCCTACAAAATAAAGTAAAATGTCTTTTAAATTACCAATATTTTCAAAATTTCTGAAAAATATTTTTTTTTCGGAAGCAATATTTCGGTACAATGTAGAACAAACTTAGAACAACCCAGAAAAATGCCCAGAAAAAACCCAGAAAGATGTAGTGCCCTCTCCCACTCTATTGCGGAGGGTAGAGGAGTGCATATCGGCGTCTCCTCCTCCCCGGTCGTCTACTGCGGAGCGAGCCAGCGTGTGCGGTTGCTTCCCGCTCTCGCTCCGCGGCCTCCTTCAGTGCCATGACCTCCTCGCAATATGAGGTCACGGCCGACCAGCACCTCTTGCTGCCAAGCATGCAGCGGACCACACTCGACAGCGAGAGATCTCCGCCTATCACTGCCACCAGGGCCCTGCGCTGGGACTCCCAAGCGGCGCATTCCTCCAGGGTGTGACGCGCCGACTCGACTGGCGCGCCACACTCGTGGCAAGCAGGGGTGGCTATTGGCGTGCGTGCGTGCGTGCGTGCGTGCGTGCGTGTGCATGTGCGTGTGCGTGTGCGTGTGCGTGTGCGTGTGCGTGTGCGTGTGCGTGTGCGTGTGCGTGTGCGTGTGCGTGTGTGTCCATTTCTTTGGCACGTCCTACAGCCCAAACGGCTGGACGGTTTTTGACAAATGAGGTGTCGTTGGATTTGTCTGTTTGTAATTTTCAAAATAGCGCCCGCAAATGGCGGAATGAGGGGGGGAGTTGAATTGTTTTTTCTTATTGTAGCAATATGGGTTTTAAATGAAATTTAGTAAATTGTTTTATTCTTTTTGGTTTATAATAAGAGTATTTTACGCAGTCGGGTTTTTTGATTTTTTTAATTAAGCATACTTGTTTATTTATTTTCTTCATCCTTTTTGAATTTGAGCACGTTGTCTTGAGTAATTACTTCTGCGCCTGGTGCCACTTTTCGTCTCTTTGGTTTGGATATATTTTCGCTGCGTTTTACTTTTAAGAGCAGTAGCTCTTTAAAAGAGATTTTATTATCTTCGGCTAAATTAATCGATAAATTTCCTTGTTAATTACGAAAAAAATGGTATTAATACAGTTAAGAGCGATGCATAATAACTTTTGGGGTTCCTTTTTCGATTGTGTAGGGGGTTTAATAAATACTGATGCCAACGTTTTAGTTATAATGGATCGAATAGGCGCTCTTCGATTTATTGGATAAATTCCTGTCTTTCTAATTTCCCATTTCGTAACACTTGAGGATTTATTTTTGTCCATATAGATCAAATCAATCTAGATTATTTTTTTCTAATGGCTTACCTACATTAAGTCTTTGCCACTGTGTAACGTTGCGCTTGCACGTTACTTAATTATCATCAAATAATTAAATACACTGGTAAAATTTTAAATAATTTTTAATTTAATACTAAATAACTTTTAATTTAATATTACCAATAGCGCCATCTCTCCGTACCGTGTTGAAGTTGACAGTGTTATTAAGTATCGACACGTCAACGTCGTTTCTAATCGGCATCATAGATGTCGCTTCGTAATCCAATACTTGTTTTTTAAAAATATCTATCTTAAATAAATCAGTTTACTTGTCAAAATTAATAATTCTAAATCTAGTAATTTAATCTAATCTTTAAAATATAAATGGTAAAATATTTAAAAAAAAACTTAACTAAATTGTAAAAGTCAGTTCTGTTATTAAACTGAGAAACGTGACGTTTTGTATTGAAATTTTCTCGAGCGGTTGAGGAGGGCTCTTTCTCTCTGGTCACTCCTCGCAGACTGCTGCCGACCCTCGAGGCCTAACCTCGACCTAATACGGCTTTAATCCCGCTGGGGTAAGTTTCCTAATATTCCAATTAGATTTATTGTAAGGTGTTCTTATTAGCTTAAAATGTCATATGTATTTTCTTATTCCTTGACTTTTTTCGTTTCAACTATTCCAGTTTTATTTTTCTTCACAGGTGTTTTTCTGCTTTCATTATTTTCTTTATCAGAATGACATTGTTCATCTTCTTCTCTTTCGTTTTCCTCTTCCATCCATTCACTAGCATCCATAAACCTATACACAAACTGGACTGTGCAGCATCAAAAAAAAACGAGCCGAAAGAGAGGTCAAAGAGTAGATGCGCGTCCTTTTCTATTAGGGTATCCATAAAATATTATCTTCTCGGATAAACTTATAGGATCGATAAGTACTTACTGGATTAAAAATTATTTAAAACAGGTTTTATTGTATCTGGGATTTTATTAGGTATTATTAATATAATACATAAACTGATTTTATGTACCTGGCAGGTGCCAGGCCATCCTATTTTGTTAAATTAGGTATGCTTAATAGAGTAGTCAGTGCTGATGGTGCCGATGACTGTACCTACTTTAATCACTAGTCGATTTAGATTTTAGCAAGCGATGTGATTGGCAAAGCAAATAAAACAAGAAATTAATGACAGAACTTTATTAAGAATTCAAACATTACTGAATAAAATTGTTTTATGCAGCCGTTGTCGCATTGAAATGCGATTTTCCATTATTTTAAGGGTCTCTTCTTTCGCGTACGTTTTCATTCTTAAGCTTAAATATCTGTTCGGGATACATCTAATTAGTTCTAATTCATGACGTGATTCAGTGGTGAGAGATTGTACTGGATGATGAATATCGTTTAAGCGAGGATAAAATTGATGTATGATGACGTTCATCATATAATTCTTAGTAAAATTTTGTTCACATTGGTGGGATAAGGTAACAAATAATTTTTCAGCGAATTTAACAATATCAAACACTATTCTAGAAGCATACTTAAGACCACCTCTATCGATGAATGTAGTAAACGATGAAAAATTACAAATGTCAGGAATATCGTAATTATGGTCTTTTTGATCTCTTTTTGTTAGCAAGGTGCTTTACAATACTCACATAATATTTTGGTTATAATTTTTCCTACAATATAACCCGCTATATAATACAATATAGTGTTCTTGAAATCTGAATCGTTTGTTCTCTCTATCAACTGCACCAAAGAATCAATACTGTCTTCTTCATTTTGTTCAGAACTCGAGACTTGCAAAGTTGCCTGTGATCTTTTTGCGCTCCTAAACTCAAATATAGGTGAAGACTCATAGTTGTCATCAGTACAGTTAGCATTGATACTCGGTCGTATGCTGTTGCGAAAAAGTAATTTGCGCATCGAATACATGAATTGGAGGGCATCTGGGTTATTATGCGTACGACCACATGTTCTAACACATGAGAAAAATAATTCGAAGTGATCTTGAGAAGCTTTATGTATTAGAACATATTTTAACAGACTTAAAACCAGTTTCAAAAGGATTTTTTGAATCCTAATGCGTCAAAAATTCTGTCTAATACCTTATATACTGAACGGTGGCTTCGCTACCGGCAAAATCTGGATGTCCAGAAATTCTAAAAAAATCGAGTTTATCGGCTACCGAACTACTGAGGACTTAGACTCCCAATCTAAAATTCATTTTCTTACCAAAAAAGTTGATATGAGCCGTAGAAAATTTGTTTGCGAATTTTAGCCCTTCCTCTCTTGTAATTTTTGCAGTTTCTTTAAAAAGTCAAATTTTATTTCCTTTTTCGGAACTCAAAGATGTTTCAGCGAATACGTTTCTCGCTAATTTTATCAAATGGACAGGGTCCAAATTACAATGCACATTAACATCTTTGTTTGGATGCTTAAAAAAAGATCGGATATTAGGATAGACGAGATCACAACCCAGTATTCTATATGTTTTCACATTTGTAGCAGCACCATCCGAAGTCAAACATCGAACAATTATATTAATGTCTGCTAACATTCTTAACGCAGTAGAAATTAATTGTGCCTGAATTTCAGCAGATATCTTATCTACAAAAAAAATATCCAATTGGACATTTAAATTTTTCTTTCAGCGAAACAATTTGAAATACTAATACTTCTGAGGCTAACTTCTCGGCATCAATGGGAACGATACCACCAATATCTATTTTACCCCACCATTTGTCACTTTTTCGTCATATCTCTTACCTGATTTGATTGACATGGAATCAAATATAAGGGCCACATTAGCTATATCCTTAGACTGGTTTTTTTAACTTTATGAAAATTAAAGAAAAAATAAAACTTTTTTTAACTTTATGAACAATTTTTTAATTTTTTTAACTTTATGCACCTTACATTACAGTTATGTGTAGATAACATTCTTCGTAAAGTTGCAGGGTGCGGAAGACTGATGTGATTTCTTAAAAACATGTAAGCTTTTCCTGAATAATGGTACAAAGTCAAAGCAAAGGACTTCACGCTATCGCTGTACTTATTTCCTCGGCTAGATTTTGTTTCGTTTATTTTTTCGTGGATATTTTGAAAAATTATTTCAATCAAGTATTTTACCTCCGAGTAACTCAAACGAGAGTCAATGAAAGTAGCGATTTCAAATTATTAATTGTAGTATTACGCCTTTTGCCCCAAAAGAAAACCCAATGAACACCTTAAAAGGCCAATTATTGAACGTCTTGCCCTATAACGAACAATGATGGACTTTGCGTTACTATTAATGTGTCTAAACAGCACTAATGTTAATGTTTCTCCATAATTATAATGTCACAATAGATCATCAACTTTGTATAAAAAGTCCTTGCTTACCTTTGGAAAAATCGACGGCACTGCATTGCCTTTTAATCATTTTTTAAACTCATTGACAAAATCTTGATCTTTAAAGTGTAAGTTACATACAACTGATGTTTTGGTTATTTTGCCAGGTATAATTTGTTTCCACTTTTCAGCTACAGATTCATCCTTAGGCATCCTGTAAAGCAATAAAATGCACATGACGTATAGTTATGTCATTTTCACTAATATAAATTCTTGAAGAACTAATTTTAAATATTGATAAGCTATCTAATATTGAAATATTCAATATTAGACAGTAAAGTTAAAACGACAACCCGCTCTCATCTCTAACTCTAAAAGCTGTATATAATCCTAAAATAAATTATCTATAGCGTGAACACCCTACACCATAACAAACAAGAAAATCTAAATAACGACTGACCTGTGAAAAGATAAGCCACAGCCAGGATACCATTCCGTTTTGCATCCTTTCACGTAGCAAAAGTACACCATTTTCACATACACACTGACGAAAAGAATACTAAACCAGCATCAAAATTCATTTATGCGCCAACGGAAAGAAAGAACGTTTGCAGACAAGCAGACATATTGCTTTTTGTCTACAGGCAAAGTTGCCATTTTAGGAGGAGAAAATTCTACTTATAATATCTACATACTTATTTTTATTGTATGTTTTGCCTGTTCACATCTATATAAATCGAAAATAAAAATATTAACATAATTTGTGGATATATTTTATCAGTCAATAATAATTAAAACGTAATATTTCCAATTTTGAGAAGTCTACCACTCACTACCAAAGCAGTTTTTATTGTACACTGGCATATTTGCTAGACAAGGACGCACTATTATTTGAGTTATCTCACCTGGCTCGTTTTTCTACATTTACAATTGACAGGGGAAAAAACCTTATTTTTATTGATTTAAAGAGCAAATTTGTAACCATGAGATATAGTAGATGCGATCCATTTTACCTTTAGAACTTTCATCACTCTCTGTATCGTCTGACTTTTTCTTTCAGTTTATAGCGTGGTTCGGTGTGTAATTAAATTATAGCTATTCTACTTACTATAACAATATAATATTCGTATTAAGGTAAAAAGTTCAAAGTCTATATCTCTTTTAATTATATAGTTATTAAAACACACACAAAGGTCCACACATATAAATTTTAGAATTTATATGTGTGGACGTAAGATAAGATTGCGCGACGCGAAACTATTAATTAATATATATCGGATGTTTTTTTAGAGTTACACAAGTTTAAATTATAATAAAACAGAGAAATATATTTTTAATGTTAATGAAACGGGCTTCATTGGATAGGTTATTTTATGAAATTAATGTTTAAATATAATTTTAAGCAATGTGGCCGCCACAGCTGGCGCGTACAAGGCGCAATCTGGAACACCAATTTTCACAAATTTTTCATAGCATATTCGGCCGTATTTCACCAATAACTCTTCGAATGTTGATTTCCAGGTGTTCAATTGTCTCTGGTTTATCGACCTAGACAAGTGATTTTACATAAATCCAAAGAAAATAATCCAATGGGGTGAAATCACACGATCTTGGTGGCTAAATAATTGGACCCATTACGTCAAATTATTCTTTCGTCAAAAGTTTCTTTGAGTCAATCAATTGTAGCGGGCGTTGTATGGTATGTGGCTCCATCCTGTTGGAACTACATGTCAGCAAGATTATTTCCAGTTAATTGAGGTACGAAAAAAATTCTAATCATGTCTCTATACCGTTCACCATTGACAGTAATATTCTGACTATCAACGTTTTTGAAGACATGTGAACTAACGACTCCACCAGCCCATAAAGCGCGATGTAATGGTGTTTCGACAAAAGATTGTAGATAATCCTCACTCCAAATGTGACAATTCTGCTTATTTACGTACCCATTCAACCAAAAATGGGCTTCATCGGAGAACAAAATTTTTAATGGAAATTCAATATCAATATCAATTTGTGCTTCAGCCCATTCGCCGAATTGGCGGCGCATGCGATAGTAGTTTGGCTTTAATTCCTGCACCAATTGAATCTTGAAAGCTTTTAAGTAAAAATCCTTTCGTTAAATATTCCATTAAGTGGAAGGACACAACTCTAGTTGCTAAGAACGGCGACGAATTGATTGATTTGGATCTTCCTCAATGCTTTCCTGTACAGCGGCTACAACTTCTTCAGTGCGCACTATTCGGCATCCCACGGAATGAATATTATTATTAAGAGTAAACGTGGTCCGAAAACATTGTTATTCGAATTTACCGCTCTGAAAGACGATCATGTACGCCATAAATTGGGTGAAGTGCACGATAAGTTTTACGAACAGAACCATTATTTTGATGTATGGTGTAAGTCTATCCATAGTAAAATGTCGAAACAAAACTAAACAAAAAGCAACTATCACCTCTTAAATGGGTTGACAAATAAAGCAGTATTATTAACTCAAAGTTGTGTACCTCTAAAAAAAACACCCAATATTTTTTAATTATTTATTATTTAGAAATTATGTGAATGAATGAGTGGATGTAAATATGTATATATTTTTATGTATTATATATTTATGCATATTATTAATATTTATGCATATTATTTTTAAAATGAAGAAACCCTGGAGTCCCATTTTTGAAAGGTGTGTGAACATCATTCTTAGTAACAAACTGACCCACCAATTCCAGAATTTCTTTCCTGCTGAGGCCAAAGCCCCACTTTGCTAGTGTTTTAATGGAAGTTGCTAACACGTTCTCTATATTTTTGGCAAGTGCGGTTCTCCTCACCTTTGATTTTTTGTTAACTCCTCGCATACCTTTGATTCGACAATATAGTGTTGAAAAAGAAATTCCATACAAAGTTGATGCCTTATGTGTTGTCAATCTACCGGCCCGTATTTCTACAATAGCTCTGTTTATCTTCGGATTATTTGGGTCCCGTCTCCTTTTTTTTAACATAATTTTGCATCATCTTGAACAAGCAATTTATCTAAGGGTAAATGTAATAATCATGATATTACATTTGCCCCAGTGAAACAAAAATCAGTGCAATTAAGGCCCACCGCTGATTGCAAATTTTGTCGACGTGACTTATTCTTGCTGTCACCTGCTGTCACCCACGATGCGCTTACTGAATCTGTTCTTGGGTAACAAATCGCGTTCATTTTTGTAATGAGGTTGCCGTGATTTGTGCTCTTGAAATACGTAGAAGAAAGAAAAATGAAACGGAAAAAACGCTGCTGAGTGCATCCTATATACATGGAAAGATTATTTAAAGGAAAATTCTACACTACATATTCTGAATCACGTCAGTATCCACCAAAGCTTTTTAATTATCTTCGTATGTCTATAAACTCTTTCGATGAGTTGCTGGCTTTGGTAGGTCCTGTGATTACATTTCAAGATACAACATTTCGCAAAGCTGTTCCAGCAGAAGAAAGGCTAACGGTAACTTTGAGGTAAGTAACAAAAATTACATCAATTACTTATTTAAATAAAATAAAAATAAAATATTGAATCAGAGGCATAACAATTTGCAATATCACAATCATCTACAGAGTGATTTGACACAAGATTGCACAGTTTCGTTCGACCGTAGGGGAGATATTATCATAAAAAGATTGAGTAGATGTAGAGGGTGCAGAGGGATTGAAACATTGTTGTGAAAGTACACGAGGTGTTGGTGGTGGTGGTGGTTGAGACTGTGGTTGGGCTGTAGACATTATTGGCTGAGGAAGTATACAAGCTAGTGCTGGTTGAGCTGGGGATATTATTTGTTGCGAAATTATACGAGGTTGTTGTGGTTGAGGAAGAATGTATGTTGCAGCACTAGAATTATAATTATTATAGTAACTAGAAGATTGAGTATAATATTTTAGGGTGTTCAAAATCCAAATCTGTCCATCAATTTTCTGATCTCGTTGTATTGACTTTAATAATGGAAACAAAGAGCGCGAAATAATTGTCTGGGTCTGGTGGTGTCTGGATGTCTTGGTAGTTGGTTTTATCTCTTAATATTTCTAATAAAGATTCTTTGTAACTTTTATTCTTCTTCTTTTCCTTTGTTGGGCGTGTTATTGCTAGTGTAGAAGAATCGTTCTCACTTATTCCTTCTTCGTCAAGCGATGTCACGTTACTTGAGGTTTCTCTCCCTGGCTCCATAGAAGGTACTAAAAACAGTAACTTATCAAAGTACACGTATCGTTTCGTTTAGGTACAGCTTGCCCTGATTTTACGTCTTTTTGACAACGAAGCTCCCTCGAAAAAATTTAACTGAAAAAAATAACATTCTTTTATTTACAGGTATTTAGCAACTGGTGCAAGTTTTAATGCATTATTTTTTGAATACCTACGATCTTCTTCTTCGCCAACATTTATGACGCCCACCGTTGGGCATATGCCTCTCCAAGGCCCCTCTACGCCGCACAGTCCATAGCTACTCGATCCAAAGCCGTCCTGCAATTTTTGCGATGTTATCGGACCATCTGGCTGGTGGTCTGTGGTCAATTCCACGCTTCGTCTCCCGTGGTCTCCATTCCATCGTCGCAACTATGACACATGTCCGGCCCACGACCACTTCAACCGGCCGATTCGGTAGCCGGTGTCGACCACACGTGTTTTTTCCCTGATGATCGTGTTCCTGACCACGTCTCTCAAGCTTATTCCGAGTATTTCCCGCTCCATGCTTCTTTGTGTGACTTGGAGTTTACCGACAAGTTCCTTGGTGAGAGTCTACGTCTCGCTCGCGTACGTCATGGTGGGGAGAACACATTATGTGAAGACTTTTGATTTTAGCGATTGAGGCAACTTAGACTGGAACACACATCTGAGCTTCCCAAACGCAGCCCATCCCAGATCTATTTTGCGCTCGATTTCAGCAGATAAGGAATCTCGACCTAGCTGGATCTGTTGTGCCAGGTAAATATACTTCTTGACCTGCTCAAGTGGTTTACTCCCTAAAATAATGGGGTTTTCTAAGGGATAAGTAGTGGCCATCACCTTAGTCTTCTCCATTTTCATTTTAAGCCCTATCTTAAGCGAAACGTGATACAGCTCTTCAAGCATACCTTTGAGATGATCTGCACACTCCGCTATTATAAGTACATCATCTGCATATCGGAGGTGGTTCAAGTGTGTACCATACACATTAATACCCTTTCCGTCTCAATCAAAAGTTTTGAAAATATCCTCCAGTGCCGCTGTGAACAATTTTGGTGATATCACGTCACCCTGATGCACTCCTCGATGGATCTGGATGGGATTAGTCTGCTGCTTCAGTTGGATAGTAATTGTAGCAGAGTTGTATAGTCTTTAGAATTTATATATAACGATCATCAATGCGACATATCTTTAGGGAATGTATTATAGCCCAGTATTTCACAGTGTCGAAAGCCTTTTCATAATCCACAAATCCCAAATACAGTGTCCTGTTGTATTCTAAAACCGGGCATAGAATTGTGAAATTAAGTTTATTTTTACCAGTCTAACAAATCTGCTTTCTTTCTGTCCGATATACATGGTTTACAATAAGCTTTCTTGACGTTTACGTCAATCCTTTTCTTCTATCTGATAATTTCTGCTTTTTAAAATTTTTCTTCTCCGTGAGAATTCGTGTAAAACAATACGCGTGGGTTATCTTTATTCAAACTTCAAAATGTTAATATTTCTAATCTTAACTGAATTAACTTCTTCATCCTTCGTCAAATTGACTCCCATTTGAGTACATGCATCTTTCCAATCAACAAAATCCTCTGTGCACATATCATTCACATGAAATGGTTCAAGGTCTTTTCTAACCATTTTTATAGCACTAATCAAGGCGTCTGGCGTGTACATTGGTCCAGCTTTAAGCAGTTTTTTTTCGTGTCTTGCTATTAGTGAATGAGCTGCATCACCCTCATTTCGGGTATGCACTCTTATGAGATATTTATGCGTAATCGTTTGGAGTATAAGGAACTTTTGTAATGGAAATAAATATATTGCAATCATCGTCTTGTTTTTTTTTTGCTGGCCTGCGAAATTGAGTAAAAAACAATGTCAAGACTTATTAATATGACTTATATAAAGAAATTTTCGTATCATTCAGGGTCCACAGTAGGCCCTGGTGCCAATGTGCAACAAGCCATTTCAGAAGAAATAGATATTACCCAAGAATAATAATAATAATAATTATTATATTAATTGCTACACTCCACCCGCTCAAGACATACATATACACATATAAATAAATATAAT
Source organism: Euphydryas editha (assembly GCA_036937285.1). NCBI lineage: Eukaryota > Metazoa > Arthropoda > Insecta > Lepidoptera > Nymphalidae > Euphydryas > Euphydryas editha. The sequence goes on from JAUPFZ010000018.1 coordinate 10,443,952, forward strand.
ACAATACTTACATAAGGAATATAATAAATTTACATAAACTTACTTAGATAAATATAAGCGGGTGGAGGATTACGCCCCGGCAGGGAGATCAAACGGCCGGGGGTTAGGGCTGTAGGCTGAGAAATCGGCGGACAATCCTAGCCGAGTCGAGTAATACCGCCTTCTGCATCCTGGCTGCGAGCGAACCGTCACGGATACCCAGCTGCCTCAGATGGTGAGCGAGGCTAACCGGGATCAAACCGTTGGCAGATATAACGATAGGGATGATTTCAGTGGAATCAACACCCCACATGTCGACAATCTCGTGCGCCAGATCCAGATATTTACGTTTTTTCTCTGTTTCGGCTTTCACGAGGTTCTCGTCATGCGGGATGGTAATGTCCACTAAAAGCACCCTCGACTGTGCCCTATCCATCACCACGATATCAGGCTTGTTCGCCAGTATCGTCCTGTCCGTGGCGATAGGCCGGTCCCAGTAGAGCCGGACTCCGTTGCGTTCGAGTACTGGCGCCGGTGTGTACTGGTAGTACGGCACCCTCTGTTCCAGAAGACAATACATTAGAGCAAGCTCTTGATGAAGAATTTTGGCCACTTGGTTATGTCTGTGCAAGTACTCAGTGTTGGCAAGCGCTGAACACCCCGAAAGCACATGTCTGAGTGACTCGCCGGGATGACGACAAGCTCGACAGAAGTCGGGAGTGCCATCCTTCAGAATGTGCTTCCGGTAGTTGTTCGTCTTGACCACCTGATCCTGTATTGCACAGACAAAACCTTCGGTTTCCCCAAAGAGGTCCCCGAATCGCAGCCACTGCACGGAGGCCTTAACATCCACGTGAGGTGCGTGGAGCGCCTTGTAAAACCGTCCATGCAGCTCCTTCTCCATCCATACGGTCTCCCGGTTAGAGGTGCTAAGTACAACCGGTCTTCGCCATTCCTCTTTCCTCTTTGGCCAGGGATAACGGGGTGAGACCTTTGTCACATACTATAACATCACCATGCATAGCGCTCTCCCTCCTCGTCTCAAAGTAGACCCTGAGGCTGCACACCTCCCGGTTATGCATGGACTTGGCGCTTAATAGGCCTCGGCCACCACACTTCCGTGGGATGTACAGTCTCATGACCGACGATTTCGGGTGATGCATGCGATGGTAAGTCATAGTCGTGCGGACTCTTCTGTCCAGGGCGTCGAGTTCGGTCTGAGTCCATCTGAGCACGCCAAATGTGTACAAAAGAGTGGGCATGACCCAGCCGTTATAAGCTCGGACCTTGTTGGCGCCCGACAAGTAGCTCTGAAGAACTTTTGTCAGCCGTCCAAAAAAGACCTCGCAAACCGCCTGTTTCATATCCACCTCCTGCACCCCTATGCATTGTGACATGCCCAGATACCGTTATGATTCAGCTTCGGAGAGGGTCTTGAAGTTAGAAAGCTCTAGGCTAATTTCAGCCGATTGCGTCACCTGTCCCTTGTCTACATGCACGACCGCACACTTATCCACTCCAAGCTGCATCCTGATGGAGCCGCTGAACTCAGTAGTGATTTTCAGCAACTCCATAAGGCGTGCAGGATTAGGTGCCAGCAGCTTGAGATCGTCCATGTAGAGAAGGTGGGAGACTTTAGTACCTCCTCTCCGAAACTGAAAGCCTGTCCCCGAACGCTCCAGCAGAGTGCTTAAAGGGTTCAAGGACAAGCAAAACCAAAGTGGGCTCAGACAATCACCCTGGAAAATACCTCTTCCTATCCGGATTCGGTCATCGGCACCCGCCGTCAGTCTCTCGCCCTGGAGACAAAGGATCGTACTCCATTGCCCCATGCATACTTCGAGGAAGTCTCGAACTGCACCGTCGATCTTGTACAGCTCGAGGACCCTCAGAAGCCATGAATGAGGCACCGAGTCGAATGCCTTCTTGTAGTCGATCCAGGCAGCAGAGAAGTTCCGACGGTTGCGTTTGACAAGCTGGCCCGCAACAGAGTCAATGATAAGGAGCTCCTTTGTGCCGCGGCCGCCTCCACGGCATCCGTTCTGAGCTGCAGACAAGATGTTAAATTCGTCAATATGACGAGAGATCTTGCAGCTCAGAACGGATGTCAGTGTCTTGTAGATGGAAGTCAGACACGTTATGGGGCGGTAGTTGGTAGGATCCGCGGTGTTGGTGGACTTAGGAGCTAGGTGAGTGATCCCAGTAGTGAAGAGGTTCGGAAGCGTCTTCCGCTCTATCGCCTCTTGGTATTGTCGAGCCAAGGTCGCATGGCATACCGAGAACCCTTTCAGCCAATAGTGATGCAGGCCGTCGGCCCCCGGACTCTTCCAGTTCGGTGCCCGCCGGACCGCATCAGCTACGTTCTCCGAAGAGATGGCGATTGGGTTCATCGGTTCGATTCTAGCACATGCTTCCTGAACCGCCGCAATCCAAGGGCCCTCCTCATGCTCTACCTCCCGTGACCATATATTTCGCCAAAAGGCGACGAGGTCAGCGGTATTCGGTTTTTGGGAAGTAGAGCATGGCGTCGGGTTCTCCAACTTCCTGTAGAACCTCTTCTGATCACTCACGAAGAGGCGATTTTGTCGGAAGCGCTCAACTCTCTCAGAGTACCTACGAATGCGCTTCCCCCATGCCGCGATTCTTTGCTTCAGGCCGTCGATGCGCTCCGTCAGTTTTTCAGCTATGTCAGGCTGGTCAAGCCTGACGCCTAATCCATTAAAAGCTATTCTGACGGAGCGCACAATCCTTGGCCTAGTGTTGCCCGACCTGAAGCTTTGCAGTCTGCCAATGAGAGCCCTGGCCAGGCTGATACGGCGTTCTATTCTCTTCTTCCAGGCTGGTACGTCACTAGTATTATTAGTAGTGCGTCCAGGCTCCTGGGTTTTGGCTCCAATGAAGCGGTGTACCGCTAGAGCGGCACCAAAGAGAATAGAACCCGTATCATCCAAGCCCAGACTGCCATCCAAATATGGAGGTAGCAGCCTGTTAGCTGCCTCAATGGCACCCCGCGTCGCAGCATTAAGAGGAAGACGAGAAAGTCGTGGTCTCTGTTCTAGAGGAGTGCTCCGGATCTCGGAAATCGCTTCCTCCAAAATCTCTCTCATCTGCTCTACTTTTTGGGAGACTGCTCCTTCATCGATCGCATCCACAGGCACTTCGCTACGAACGCTTTCCTGTTGCGATACAAGTGCGTTATGCTCTGTCGACACGGGTTCGACTTCAGGAGCAGCCTCACGTCGTAATCGTTCGAGCTCGGCGGCGTTGAATACGCCCTTTCGTTGGATGTACCGAGCTCTATCTGCCAGGTTTTGCTCCGTGACAGTAAGATTTGGCTCGAGCAGCAGGAACTCGCGGTGCATTACCGCTCGGTAGCCAGTCCGTCCGGTTTCCCCTCCTACAGCCCTATAATACGCGCGCATGACATTTCTATTCATGTCTTGTGTCCATCTCATGCGGCGTACTCCACCAGCGGCGGGCGCCAAATGCTGAGTCCCTGAAGACTCTGTCGGCGCCAAGCCAACTGGTGGGGATGGTGGATACACCGACCGGCTAGGTGGTGGTACCGGTCGGCGGGGGTTGCTGGCGGCCCGCATGCTGCCACGTCCAGCGCCAGCTCCAGACGTGCCCTGGCGCCCCCCAGGCAGCGGCCCTATGCGCTTTCCTTTATCTTTTACCATCCATAAATAAAAGTTGAGTGCTAGATTACTCCCTCGGAGAGGCACTCACGCTCTCCGAGGAGGCTGCGTTGGTGTTGTGCAGCTTTAGTTGCCTTTAGTCGCCTTTTACGACACCCTAGGCTGAGGATGGGTTGGTCCTATTCTACTCTGCCGGGAACCACACGGCGGATAATTATTATTATTATTAATAATAATAATAATTATTATTAATAATAATAATTATTATATTTTCTTATTGCTACACTCCACCCGTTTAATATATACATATACACATATAAATAAATATAATATAATACAATACTTATATAAGGAATATAATAAATTTACATAAATTTACATAGATAAATATAAGCGGGTGGAGGATTACGCCCCGGCAGGGAGATCAAACGGCCGGGGGTTAGGGTTGTAGGCTGAGAAATCGGCGGACAATCCTAGCCGAGTCGAGTAATACCGCCTTCTGCATCCTGGCTGCGAGCGAACCGTCACAGATACCCAGCTGCCTCAGGTGGTGAGCGAGGCTAACCGGGATCAAACCGTTGGCAGATATCACGATAGGGATGATTTCAATGATTATTATTATTATTTTATTATTATTAATAATAATATTATAATATTATAATAATTATTATTATTAATTTAATCGTCGGTCATGAGACTGTACATCCCACGGAAATGTGGTGGCCGAAGCCTATTAAGTGCCAAGTCCATGCATAACCGGGAGGTGTGCAGCATCAGGGCCTATTTTGAAACGAGGAGGGAGAGCGCTATGCATGGTGATGTTGTAGTATGTGACAAAGGTCTCACCCCCTTATCCCTGGCCAAAGAGGAATGGCGAAGACCGGTTGTACTTAGCACCTCTGACCGGGAGACCGTATGGATGGAGTAGGAGCTGCATGGACGGTTTTACAAGGCGCTCCACGCACCTCACGTGGATGTTAAGGCCTCCTTGCAGTGGCTGCGATTCGGGGACCTCTTTGGGGAAACCGAAGGTTTTGTCTGTGCAATATAGGAGCAGGTGGTTAACACGAACAACTACCGGAAGCACATTTTGAAGGATGGCACTCCCGACTTCTGTCGAGCTTGTCGTCATCCCGGCGAGTCACTCCGACATGTGCTTTCGGGGTGTTCAGTGCTTGCCAACACTGAGTTCTTGCATAGACATAACCAAGCGGCCAAGATTCTTCATCAAGAGCTAGTTCTAATGTATTGTCTCCTGGCACAGAGGGTGCCGTACTACCAGTACACACAGGCGCCAGTACTCGAACGCGACGGAGTCCGGCTCTACTGGGACCTGCCTATCGCTACGGACAGGACGATACTGGCGAACAAGCCTGATACCGTGGTGATGGATAGGGCACAGTCGAGGGTGTTTCATACAAAAAAATAAAAAAATATTTCGAATGACAAAGTTTTACCTAATTAAGTTAATAAAAGATTTGCTAATTGCTCAAAATGAATAAAAATTACTAACCGCAACACTTTAAACAAATATAATCAAAATATTGGTGTTCAGAACTACATGTCATACGAATTAATTCTTTGCATACCTTGCATTTGATCATAGGAGCATGTAGAGGAAACTTCTCCTTGCACCTGTTACATTCTCTTTGTCGTTTTATAACTGTTTTAATTAATAGCTTTGTTTTCCTTTCGTGTAGATCATATTGGTTTTTTTAGAATCGTATCAGTTTTTATTAAGAATCTACGTATGCCGGGAGTACTCATAATATTACTTGACCATATACTTTGAAGATCACGGTTTGTAGAATCACTAAATACACATTTTCGAAAGGCTGTAAAACAATATTGTCTAGAGGAAATAATATGGAAGGAATGTCATCAATATTTTCCGTGACTTGTTCTATAATTACATTATTATCCTGATTTTCATCTATTGCAATCAAAGAGTCATCTGCTGTATCATAAATACACTCTTTACTATTTTTTTCTGGTTTCTGTAGCTTCCTCGTCTATTTTTTCTTCACTACTTTGGAATACCATTCATGGTTAATTACTTCACTTTTAGCATTTTAACCACACGTCTAATCCCTTCATTTTTTAATGTCATTACCTAGGACATATTCCTTTTCATTTACCCTGCCACTTTTTGTCATTGCATAATTATTATTCTCTACACTTTTCATCGCCCTCTCATCTGTGATTACTTCATTATCTATTTCCCTGTCAACCTCATATAAACAATCTGCAACACATCTTTCAATTCTCAACATATTACTATTCACAGCCAGATTCTGCAATTGATGATTTAACAGAGTATGATGGTTTTTGGGGCAATAGCAACTGCACAAACCTCTAAATTCACCACAAAAACAACATATTGGCCTGAATTGGATTTGATTTGGGCCCTGAGATATAAGTTGATGCAGTTGGAGTGTCCCGGGAACTGTTAAAGCTTTATCTAAGATCAGCTTGGCTGTGTTTTCGATATCTTTATCAGTTACATAAAAACTTTTCACAGATTTCATGCTTTTTTGTATAATATTATGAGCATCTATCCCGTTTGTCACATCAAATCCAAAACCTACTTTTTTATCTAACTGCCTTTTAATATAAATAGATTAAGTTTTTCTGTGAACAGATTAAGCAAATAATTTTTTTTAAATCCAAAATCCTAAATGATTAGCCTACTGCTACTTGATATAGCTACATGAATATATCCTATATCCTCTCTGCATGGATCCTAGCCCTTGCAATTTGGCGAGTTGTTATTATCTGCTCTTTTGAAAATTGTGTGGTGGTCAAGAATAGTGGTATATTAACATTTACACCAAGTGGCGCACAAATGTCTGAAATAAGAAATCCTTTGTCACATAGGATCAGATCACCTGCCATCATGTGTGACAGGATTCCACTGTCTTTGGTGATGACCTTGTCAGATGTTGATCTCGGGAAAAGATCACTGACATATGGAATGGTTGCGTTAGAAGCTATTCACTTTAAATGTGTGCCTTTGTTTGTTGTGTGTGAACACTGCTTTTTGATCCTTCATTGAAGCCGGAATAGCTATCTCGATTTCTGTACAATCAAGTACAATTTTAATATTTGGGAATGGTGCAAAACATGTTCGTATAAAGTATTCTTTTCTCTGCAGGGAATTTCATCCATCATTTCTTTAAATAATATATCATGCAGAACATTTAGAAATGTTATAAATATGTTTTGAACAGTGGTGGAACTGGTCTTAAATCGGTATAGCAAATCAAAGTATTCTAAATGAAGCTTAATTGTTTCCACCTTCCAACCCATGAAATAAACCCATGAAATAATTTATTTCAAACCGGCGTGTAAGTTCCGCTAAAACTAGGAAATGGGCAGCTGTTGGCAATCCCGTAAAATTAAGTATAATCCCATACTGTTCTCTTATATTTACGCGAATATTACTCATTTAATTGAAAGTCTATATCGGATTTTATCGCGTTTAAACGCGATAAAATCCGATATAGACTTTCAATTAAATAAGTATAATCCCGTTAAACCCGTATTACTTTTACTTCACTATAAATACGGGTATAAGTCTTTTACCCGTATTTATAGTGCAGTAAAAGTAATGAATTGAGTAAAAGTAGTATCTTAAATAACTGTTTTTATTGTATAGTTGAGTAATTGTTTGCAATAGGGGATCGGACAAATTTTCAGAAAGTGTTTTAAATTAATCTTTATGGATACTTATTCCCATAAAAAATAAAACTTTATTTTTTTATAGCCGTTTAAGTACTCAAAATCATGTTTTAATATTGTCTGTTTAAAAATCCCGCCAAAACGCCACGCTCTATCATCTGAGAGCGCGTGACGTCATCTGGGGCTATAACAAAACAGCTGCATGAGCATAAGTTCACGAGAAGTTTTGTTTCGTGGAGTAGATTTTTTATTTGTTCTTACGGAACACAAAAAATATCGTTGGTGTGTACCTCAATGTACGAACACATCAAAAAGTACTCCAAATAAAATATTCATTTGATGTGCCAAGAAAAGCAGATAAACGAAAAAAATGGTTAGACTTAGCGAGTAGAAAATGCAACGAAATGAATGCACCAATTTACTTTTCTGCAAATTATTTTCACGTAAATATACATTATAATTACTACAAATAAATAGAATGAAATTTGCTTAAATTAATTTTTTGTAAATATATTATATTGTTTTCTCTCTACGGTCAACTACTATTATAGATTTTTTCTTTTTGTATTTTTTTTTGTAACACTAAAGAATGTGATATAGTGTTGACAGTATTGTACTTGCGACGACCGTTCTTGTGTAGTGGTGCGAGTAGTCGCCTCAACACCCCGCGCCGGCGATCGCGGGTTCGATTCCCGCTCGGAACAGATAATTGTATTTGTACAAATATTTGTTTCCTGTCTGGGTGTATGTTCTCGTTGTCCTCCCCACCGTGTCTCGGAGAGCACGTAAAGCCGTCGGTCCCGGTTGTTATCATATACACCTGTAGCGATCGTTACTCATAGTAGTATATTATTCGCCAACCTACAATGGAGCGGCGTGGTGGATTAAGCTCCAACCCTTTGTCTATATGGAGAAGAGGCCTTCGCTCAGCAGTGGGTGGTTTACAGGCTAGTACAGTACAATAGGTACAATACATATATTGTGTAATATTAGAGGTTATTTTTCAAGGAGGTATTTTTTCAAGTACCCTGGTATTTATGGCAAATAATATATTATTATATATTTATAATAGTAATACAGAAGTTTTACATTTCAAAACAAATTTTGTCACAAAAGTCTGAATTACTAGCAAAGAAATTGCAAATCAGAAACGTACTCACTCTGGGAAGATTTCGATTGTCGGCTTTCGTATATCCTGTTTTCATTATAAAAAAACTGGTTAAACACCACGTGACAGCTTTTAAATCGATTACCGTATCCTAATTTATCAATAATCTTTTAGCAACTTTTATAATTTCAACAAAATTATGGAAATAACTTATTAAACTAATAAGTAGATAGTACTCATGCAGTCAATGATTGTCCACAGATGACGTCACGCACTGTGATTGGTGTTTCAGTACTGTTTAAAAATATTGAAAATAACAACATTTTATTTCTTCATTTAAAAATATTTAAATGAATTATATTAAATTATTATTAGGTAAATGATCGTGAAACAGTATATTTATTTTATTTAACCACATTTTACATTTTAATCTGATTACTGTCCGATCCCCTGTTAGAACTGTCAAAAGTTAGAATTCTCAGCCAAGTACTAGTCACCATTTCCCTTACTTAAGCATAGCTTATTACACACAAATTTGGCGTTTGGTGGTTGTCATTCATTTGTGTGTGTAAGGTTATTTACTAAAATGGAGTATTTGAAAATTGAAGCGGTTTTTGCTGTTTTTGATGAATACATAAATATATTAGAGGAGATAGAAGTTCCTGAGCCTAGAAATCCCATAGTTTACTTTCGTGATTTGGATCCATTTCGCGATTATTCGGAAGACAGTTTTAAAATGAGATTTCGTAAGCGTCCAACGTGAATGCACCCATAATAATTCTCATCAGTTCATATACGGCTATAAATCTAATTTAACGCGGGCGAAGCTGCGGGTAACAGCTAGTAATTAATTGAAAAGGATAGTCTCTTACCATCAATGTCACTCTCGATATCTACTACAATATTTGTAAGGTTATTTTTATCTATATCCATGACTTTTGTGTCAGTAGGGTCCATGTCCATGACAGACGGCCCACCTCCCGTTAAGTTCCTTAGTTTTAGCCTCCCTTGCTTTGGCCTTCACGTTATACCAAAGCTTTATTATTTTGTAGATGCCTGAGAAAAAAACGTATGAAATTGTTATACTCGTAAATATAAAAATAACACATGGTAAAATGCTTAGAACTGTACTCAATTAACTTACAAAACACATTGTTTTACCTTTTGAGTCACGATAGAGGATTCATTAAATTCCTTTACAAGTTTCTCCCATGATTGCTTCTTTTTTTTTAAGGCACTTGTTGAATTCGTTTGTGTTGTGGTTAAAATGGTATCATAATTTTGAACTATATTTAGGAACAAATCCTTTTCCAGGGACGAGAATGGTTCGGGCCGTCACGGTTGCATGCGCGAGCGATCCCGTGGCGCCCCATTACGACGACGAGGGCACCGCTGGGTTTTAGCGGGTATTCTGGCACGTTCTGCGTGCCAGCGAGTCCCACATACCCGCCGCCTCTCCGCGGCGGGATGCGTAAATGCATTTCCCAGCGATAAAAAAAAAGGTACGAGAATGGTTTTTTTCTATCTATTTCAGACATGTTCGTATTTAAGTCTTCAATAAATTCAACTCGCCACCGACAACAAAAATTGTGACACAATGCAAACACAATGACATTACAGACACAACATAAAGTACACAGTGTAAAAAGTACACATTCACATTTGGTAGGATATTAACGAGTCAAACGTTTTATGTCTCCAAACAACAGTCATCTGTTGTCTATTACTCTAGCATTTGCTTAGGATCTGCGGCGACGGTCAATTTTTGTAGGAGCTGCGGCGACGACAGCACGGAGACCCGTTGTAGGGACTGCCGGCTGTTACTTCAGGCCGCTGTCTCTGCTCGGCAACGCCACGCTCAGGAAATCGTTCTCGGAAGATATGAAGCACATCGTAGGCTTTGTCAATTAAAAATATACTACTCAAAACAAAATAGGGCCCACCCTGTTTTTTGCTGTGTTGTGAAAACTTTTTACTATTTTATCTTTTTATGAATAAGTATGTCAATCAACAAGGTGTATGGATTTTTTTTAAACATAAACTTGGGAAAAATTAGTTATTTTATGCAAATTATGCAAAATTAACGGTTTTAGAGAACATTTACACAAATAAGCAATAAGACAAAAGTTTCGATATAGCCTTTATTCTTAAAAAATACCAGTTAATTTTGGGATTAGTAGCGTTTAGGGCCCCCTCTGCTCCGTATGCACTCTCTGAGCCTATCTGGGACACTTTCAATCAAGTGGGTTATGTTTTCTTCCGGCAATTGCTCCCAACAAACTTTAAGAGCGTTTATGAGGTCTTGTCGGCTGTTGATGTTGCTGTAATTTGCCTTGAGGCTTCTTTTTAATTGATCCCATAGATTTTCTATCGGATTAAGGTCGGGGCTCATGGCTAGCCACGGCAAAACTCTAATATTGGCATCAGAGAGTGCTCTTTGAGTGATGCGGGCTGTATGCGGGCGGGCATTATCTTGCATAAACACGAAGTTCTCACCTATTCTTTGTGAAAATGGGATCACGTGAGGCCGGATTACATGTTCGACGTAGCTAGCAACAGTCACGGTACCTTCATCAAGAATTACCAGCACGGTTTTGCCTTGTAGGCTTATTCCGCCCCACACCATGACGCTCGGACCTCCAAATCTGTCTGTTCCGTGGACACAAGGTTCAGAAAAACGTTCACCTTCCCTTCTCCATACGCGCACTCGACGATCGTCACTTGAAAACTTCACCTTAGTTTCGTCCGTAAATAGTACTGTCTTCCAGTTATCCATAGACCAGTTTGAGTGGTCGCGTGCAAACCTTAATCGTGCTGCACGATGAGCACTTGTCAATTTTAGTCGAATAGCGCGAGTTCTGGATCTTTTGGCCATCTTCATGAAGTCGATTCCGAATGGTTTGATCACTCACCCGGGTGCCAGTAGATTGCCGCAGTTGATTTTGTAAGGCACGGGCGGTTATCGTCCGCTGCCGACGTGCAGTCAATCTGATATACCGGTCCTCTTGAGCTGTTGTAGCCCGAGCACTTCCTGTTCCACGTCTCCTAGCAACACTACCAGTCTCTTGATAACGATCCCGAGCATTCCGGATAGCTCGATAATACTGTTCTCAAATTAAAATTTAATTAATAACGATGTGCAACAGTAACATTCAGAATGAGACTATGAACAAAAGTGATTGAGAATTTGAGAAAATTGTGATTTTGGAGCACTTAACTTTTTTGTGGCTCCCCACTTGAGAATAATATTAAAAAGAATGGTTAAAACATCGATAAAGCTTCGTAAACATGTCAACAATCCAACGAAATGCTCGGCTACGCCAATACCTACCCTAAATATTACGTGTAAGCAAAACATCGAGATAAGCTCGGATGGGCCCTATTTTGTTTTGAGTAGTATATATTTACTATATTTAGTAGTAGTAGTAGTAGTTTTTTTGTGTTATTATTATATAATTACACACTGCTTCAGGTATATTTAATTTTTAATAGCCACTGATTGCAAGATTATTAAACAAATGTCATTTGCACATAATTTTATATAGTTAAAATTAGAAAAAATATATATATGTCGAAGTTACTCAAACATCGATTTGAAATTTTAAGTTCCGGTTTAATATGCTTAAAAAAATTCCAATTTAGAATAAGATAAAACATAAATAACAGAATTCCTGCACCAGTTAATTGATGCGTGATTGGAGGCTCAGGATTGTAGACTGCATTATTTCGTTTCTCTGTTCTTCTTTCCTAAAACTTTCCTCATTAGTTTTATGCTCTTTTTGAAGCATCTCAAATCATCATCATATTCATATCTCAATCATTCATAAAATTCATAGATTGCTTGATTTCCTTTAATTCATCCTTAATGGACCTTATTTAAGCATCCAGCATTCCTTTAATAGTACGGTTGATTTCTTTTGTAGAGTTCGCCATATGAGTCTTCGCAAAAAAATCGACACTAATCGACTATCGACTAAATCGAAGCTAGTTTCAGCCTGTCTAATATCTATTCCTTGTTTTTCGCACCTATTATTAGAATAGGCAATAAAAGTTTGGTTAAGGGACCTCCAGGCCTGGAGAGGGTCTGAGTTTTTTAGAGAGTGCCAGTTAGGCGGGAAGGCTTCTGGGTTTGTATCGTAGAGATGATCTAAGTATTTAGGCCGAATAATGTGTAGGAATAATTCTGGCGGACACCTTTCTCGAGGTAAATTTGGGAAACGTTTGTAATAATCTTCTTCTGTCTCCACCCGTTTTTGACACAGGTTATGCTCATCAAAAGGGTCAGTCTCCATGAATTCTTCAGTCTGATACTCCATTGGCGTGGTTGTTCGTGCCTTTCCCCCGTATGATGTTGAAGGTATAGGTTCCATTGTAGTTGACGAGCCTCCTCCCCCTAGATTCGTTTCTCTAAGATCAGTATACATGCAGGTGTCCTGTACCCCTGTCATGTTGGGACGTACAGATTGTGAACTCAAGTCCACAAGGATCTCCTTAAACATTTCGCGGGTCTGAGTTGGTTCAGAAGATAGTACCTTTTTGGCAATTTTTGCTTCTGTCATAATGCTCTTAAGATCTATCATCTCTAAACTTTATGCATTCCTACATTGAATCTCATAGATTCCTATGTGAATACTTACTCATGTGGATTTTTATACGAACCTACATTAATTCTCTTGATAGGATAGTTCTTTTTATCCAAACCCTCAGTCATCTACCAGCAACGCCATTTAGACATCATGTCTTCCTTACGAAGATTCTAACTTGCAAGCTATTTGATAGCTTTTTACTCTCTCGGAAACCATAAAAATCAAACAACGTTTTACCAGCATGCATGTATATTTATTAAATCAAAAAATTAAAAGACCTACTTGAAAGTAAAACGCAAAAAAAATGCAAGTGAAATAATACTTCACGTTGAAGTTGAGATGTTTGTCCATTAAAGCGACATTTCTTCTTCGTTGTTCGGGAACAAAGGCGAGCAAATGACGTTTTGGACATCCTGAATGTCTTGGACGTCCAATGGCATGTCAACGCCCAATACCACGTTGCAAAGCGTCTGGCGCATATTCAAGAGGTAACTTCTGTCTAACGGTGACAGAGATCCCCACTTGTCCTTAGCTTCGTCATTAGCTGCGTATATGTCACGAATGAGCTGTAAAGAAGTTTTAAGATTAAGTTTAAATTTCTGACGTGAGTGAGTTGGTGTTGCTTTGGAGAGTCCATTTTTGATAGGCGGGAGGGTGGCAATATTATTGGATCCATAAGCTCCTGAAGTACGAGATGCAGTGACGCGGAGGCTTTCAATGTCGTTGTCATCTTGGACAATGGCATCGCTGAGTTGACGCTGCTGATAAAATTCATTCCTGTGCTCCGGAAATGCTTGAACCCCTGGGAAAAAAAATTGGTATTATAATCCAGTCTAGGAAAATTATGTCTTAGACAATTTTGTTCAAAATGTGAGGTAAAAATTTGGAAGTTCTATTTATGATGAAAATAACCATTTTGGTCATTTAAACTTACATGTGAGACCGACGAGAGCTGCCAGTAGTACTAACACAGATTTTTTGATCACCATGTTGATGCTAAAATTTTCAAAATACTAGTGATATAGTTTGTAGTCTGCTGGCTTTATATAGCTCCCAAAGTCTGGTCTTAATTACCTAAATGTCAGCTAGGTCTTTGATAATGTTAATTTACTGTTGGGTAATGCAACACATTTGCATACTTTTAATTAATACGAGTGCTCATTTCGCCGTGATTTTTTGAGGTTAAGAGCTGATTAGTTTTTGGAATTGAACCATCAAGCCGTTTAAAAGTTATTTCAAAAAAACCACATTTGAAAAAAAATTTTTTTTCAGTTTTTTGAAGATTTCTCAAAATCTATTGATCTGAATCGGTCCAAATAGGTTTCAAAATCTAACAATAAGTTACACGAGTACTAATTTGTTGTGAGTAGGTACAATTGAATTCCAATAATTATTATATGGAAAATTTACGTTTCTTGGAAACGAATAACAATAAAAATTAATGAATTGAAAAATAAAATGAATAGACACGCACAAGAAATAATCGATAATAAAGATGTGTAAATTCCTGGATCACCATGTTGACTTATACTTGGAAATTTAATTATGTGATTACAGAACTGTCTGGAATCCAATCACGTTTTAGCTTTTTTTTTTTCATCATGCACCAGATAAACCCTCCTCTAACTGAATAAATGTATCGTTTTATGAAGACTCCTTTATGTGAATTTAAGGAAAGAGCTAATATACGATATACGCTGTATAGCCAATTCAGCTATACAGCGGATCATCAAAATGACGATCCATATCATTATTTTAGCGTTACATTTAGTTAACTCAACTATACAGATCCTCACGTTAACGAAACAGTTGCCTGTTTTAAAGAAACTACATATATTCACAAGAGCTATTCTCTGTATGCTTTTAAGTCAAACAAATGAATCCTTAAATCAGAAATCCGGATTGTTATTTTAAGGAAACGTCGTTTGAGGATACGTTGGATAGTCATTTTAACAATATATTTTTTTTCCGTGTATACTTGAGGTTGACCTTAGCTGCATTCTGTTACCTTGTAGTTAGTTTAGTGTTGCCGTTACGAGTCAAAATTTTAAACTAAGTGATATGACGATCTACTGTTAGGTGCGCATGCGCATGAAAGTGTAAAATTGGTAGAATGTATGACATTTTTTTTTAATTGCCTATCCCATCTTTTTCTCGCGTCGCACTCACGGCGAGAAACGGTACTATCCTTGTTGCACTCGTGATGATAAAGCTATGGCAGTTTGGGTTTTTTCGCTTAAACAAATGAGAATATCGAAAAAAACGCTCAGCTATAAAATAGTAAATTAAAAAATCTATTACGTAGCTGAGCGTTTTTTTCGAAAATCTTCTTTATTTCAATCGAAAGCTGTAATCATAGGGACCGGCTCTTAAGGTAAATAAAATCATTTCTCCATTCTATCATAAAATCTATTTGAAAGACCAGCCTAAATTCTCACATGGATTTCCACATGGTATTTTCCGATGAATTTCAGAAAATGGACACAGTTTCCTGTATGGATTTTTATATATATTTATAATCTAATAATCTGATTTCTTAGACTTCCTTGACCTTTGTTGGTTTTGATACCATTCAGACCTCAATCCTTCTTTTTATTGTTTCTATGGTGTTGATCTCTAATAATACTTCGTGGTTTGTTCATTCTCGGTTCTTTTCCATTCTTAGCTATATTTCTAGGTCATTCCTCTTCCTTATGGGTTTTGGTGAAGGCATCGGATCCTTATTTGTTGTTGGAGCTTGCTGTACAAGCCTTGGTTGTATAACTGTGGGTAGAGGTGGAAAGGTAAGGTCCTTATTCTTCAATTTTACAAGTTCTGAGTTTAAACATCGATGAAGTTCTTCCAACCTTTGGGTTATCCTCTCAAAGGGAGCTATGTCAGGGATCCTGGTTCGGCTATCATCCTTCTCGGTTCTAATCTCTTGAGGAAGGTTCTCCTTAATTGTTTCCTGAATCACCTTTTTGAGATCACAAATGTTATAGTAATCGACACTAGTTTCAGCCTGTCTAATATCTATTCCTTGTTTTTCGCACCTATTATTAGAATAGGCAATAAAAGTTTGGTTAAGGGACCTCCAGGCCTGGAGAGGGTCTGAGTTTTTTAGAGAGTGCCAGTTAGGCGGGAAGGCTTCTGGGTTTGTATCGTAGAGATGATCTAAGTATTTAGGCCGAATAATGTGTAGGAATAATTCTGGCGGACACCTTTCTCGAGGTAAATTTGGGAAACGTTTGTAATAATCCTCTTCTGTCTCCACTCGTTTTTGACACAGGTTATGCTCATCAAAAGGGTCAGTCTCCATGAATTCTTCAGTCTGATACTCCATTGGCGTGGTTGTTCGTGCCTTTCCCCCGTATGATGTTGAAGGTATAGGTTCCATTGTAGTTGACGAGCCTCCTCCCCCTAGATTCTTTTATCTAAGATCAGTATACATGCAGGTGTCCTGTACCCCTGTCATGTTGGGACGTACAGATTGTGAACTCAAGTCCACAAGGATCTCCTTAAACATTTCGCGGGTCTGAGTTGGTTCAGAAGATAGTACCTTTTTGGCAATTTTTGCTTCTGTCATAATGCTCTTAAGATCTATCATCTCTAAACTTTATGCATTCCTACATTGAATCTCATAGATTCCTATGTGAATACTTACTCATGTGGATTTTTATACGAACCTACATTAATTCTCTTGATAGGATAGTTCTTTTTATCCAAACCCTCAGTCATCTACCAGCAACGCCATTTAGACATCATGTCTTCCTTACGAAGATTCTAACTTGCAAGCTATTTGATAGCTTTTTACTCTCTCGGAAACCATAAAAATCAAACAACGTTTTACCAGCATGCATGTATATTTATTAAATCAAAAAATTAAAAGACCTACTTGAAAGTAAAACGCAAAAAAAATGCAAGTGAAATAATACTTCACGTTGAAGTTGAGATGTTTGTCCATTAAAGCGACATTTCTTCTTCGTTGTTCGGGAACAAAGGCGAGCAAATGACGTTTTGGACATCATGAATGTCTTGGACGTCCAATGGCATGTCAACGCCCAATACCACGTTGCAAAGGGTCTGGCGCATATTCAAGAGGTAACTTCTGTCTAACGGTGACAGAGATCCCCACTTGTCTTTAGCTTCGTCATTAGCTGCGTATATGACACGAATGAGCTGTAAAGAAGTTTTAAGATTAAGTTTAAATTTCTGACGTGAGTGAGTTGGTGTTGCTTTGGAGAGTCCATTTTTGATAGGCGGGAGGGTGGCAATATTATTGGATCCATAAGCTCCTGAAGTACGAGATGCAGTGACGCGGAGGCTTTCAATGTCGTTGTCATCTTGGACAATGGCATCGCTGAGTTGACGCTGCTGATAAAATTCATCCCTGTGCTCCGGAAATGCTTGAACCCCTGGGAAAAAAAATTGGTATTATAATCCAGTCTAGGAAAATTATGTTTTAGACAATTTTGTTCAAAATGTGAGGTAAAAATTTGGAAGTTCTATTTATGATGAAAATAACCATTTTGGTCATTTTAACTTACATGTAAGACCGACGAGAGCTGCCAGTAGTACTAACACAGATTTTTTGATCACCATGTTGATGCTAAGATTTTCAAAATACTAGTGATATAGTTTGTAGTCTGCTGGCTTTATATAGCTCCCAAAGTCTGGTCTTAATTACCTAAATGTCAGCTAGGTCTTTGATAATGTTAATTTACTGTTGGGTAATGCAACACATTTGCATACTTTTAATTAATAAGAGTGCTCATTTCGCCGTGATTTTTTGAGGTTAAGAGTTGATTAGTTTTTGGAATTGAACCATCAAGCCGTTTAAAAGTTATTTCAAAAAAACCACATTTGAAAAAAAATTTTTTTTCAGTTTTTTGAAGATTTCTCAAAATCTATTGATCTGAATCGGTCCAAATAGGTTTCAAAATCTAACAATAAGTTACACGAGTACTAATTTGTTGTGAGTAGGTACAATTGAATTCCAATAATTATTATATGGAAAATTTACGTTTCTTGGAAACGAATAACAATAAAAATTAATGAATTGAAAAATAAAATAAATAGACACGCACAAGAAATAATCGATAATAAAGATGTGTAAATTCCTGGATCACCATGTTGACTTATACTTGGAAATTTAATTATGTGATTACAGAACTATCTGGAATCCAATCACGTTTTAGCTTTTTTTTTCATCATGCATGGTCACGCACCAGATAAACCCTCCTCTAACTGAATAAATGTATCGTTTTATGAAGACTCCTTTATGTGAATTTAAGGAAAGAGCTAATTGTGAGTAAAACCTGAATTTAAAATATCTAATGCAATCATTTATGTAAATTTCTAAAGCTTCTTAAATTATGAATAAAACTGCTGATCAGTGTTTATGGCTATAAGACGTCATGAAAAGCATTATCTTGCAGCACCATCTATTGGCCTTTACTTAACTGTATTTGCTTGGAGAGTCGTCGCAGTCTCTGAGTGGAAGTCTCTGATTTTCCAGTTTGCGACGTTCCCTAGACACACCGTTGGAATACGCTAATATGCATCTCATTTATGGAGAATGCCGATGCAATGCAAACGCTGCTAGCAGATTATATCGAGAAAGGTACCCAAATGCTCAAAGATACCCGGATTATCGAGTATTTATTAATGTGCATTAAGGGTTTACGGAGGGTCGTTTACCATCTGCCAGGAGAAACGCTGGAAGACCTAGATTTGGACGCGATGAAGAAGTTCTCAATGAAATAGAAAACGATTCGACTACCTCGGTACGTGCCATACAACTAGCTACGGGAATCCCAAAAAGTTCAGGACATCGAATTCTAAAACGTTACAGGCTTCACCCATATCACTACAAGCGTGTGCAGACGTTATTACCGCGGGACTATCCACTACGGGTTGTATTTTTCCGTGAGATGCTGCAAAAACACAGGGAAGATCCCCAATTCTTAGATAAAGTTCTATGGTCGGATGAAACAACCTGCAAGAAAGATGGCTTCACAACTTACATAGCTGGAGCAATGAAAATCCGCACTTGATGAGACAAGACAAATCCCAATATCAATTCAAGGTTAACTTATGGACGGGCATATTAAATGGAAAAGTAATTGGGCCCTTTGAGTTACAATGAAATTTAGATGGCAATAGTTATTTGAACTTTTTACAAAACGACTTGCTAGAATTATTAGAACATGTGCCTTTGCGTGACTTACAAAACATGTGGTTTCAAAATGATGGTTGCCCAGCTCACTATGCATGTCTTGTGCCAGAATGCTTAAACCAAGAGTATCCAGGACGTTGGATCGGGCGACTTGGTCCTATCTTATGGCCACCCCGTTCACCCGACCTAAACCCCTTGGACTTCTTCTACTGGGGTTTTCTCAAAGAAAGGGTCTACACAAAACCTATTGCAACATTGGATGAGCTTCGCAAAAAAAATCACACAGGCTGCGGATCATATCAATGGTAGAAGATATGCACGAAGAATAAAAAGATCTTTTTTAAGGCGATGCCGTGCCTGTATTAATGCTGGTGTCCAACAGTTCGAACATTTACTGTAATATTTATAATGCAAAAAATTAATAAAATTGATGAATAATACTTGTATCCTTTGTTGTTTGTATTCATGCAACATTTTTCAACAAAAATCCAGGCAAGTTTTCCCAGAGTATTATACCATTTTGGAATCTTGGTTAGTTGCGTCAATTTTTAAAAAAACTTGCCATACTAGTGTCAGTACTTTTTTTATACACCACGATGAGTGAAAGTGGACTGAAAGTAAAAATATTTCAAAATTTTAGGGTAAAAAGTAATTTTGATTGATTTTTGTGTTAAAACTACATGTATTCTGGTATTTATAAGGGTTGTGGTAGATAGCAGTGCTACTTAGGTTGCCGATACAAAAACAAAAACAGAAATATTAGAAAAATTGTGGTCATGGTAGTTAAAACTACCATAAAGGTGTCGATTTTCGAAGAATTTCATGTTTTTTCTTGTAAATTCAAAAACAATTTAGATTTTTTTTTCTTTTTATTTTTTCTCGAGTAGTCATGAGCAGGTCAACCCTCTGGTGCCCGTTAATCGTTGAATTTTATATTATATATATATAATATAATTATATTATTTTATTATATTATGTTATTTTTATTATATTACATTTCATTGTATTATATAAATATATTATGTAATCTTGAAAATTGAAATTTTAGAGAAAAGCGTTTTTCAACTTTCAAAAAATAACTGTGCTGAAACGAATAACTTTTTCACTGTAAATCTTATATTTATTGTAAATTATAACAATCAAACTATGTGAAAACTTATCAAAATACTGATAATTTTCAAGTTTATCATGAAAATAGCATTATTTGAGAAAAAGGGGAAAACTTGTCACATTGTTCATGCAAATATATAGTAAAATAACTGTTACAAACTAAAGTGTCACGATGTTGATGAAAATACTTTGTTATTATGAAACTGAGTTATATTATGATGAATAAACATTGTTTTTTTTTTTTGACGGCCGGCGGGTCGAGTGGTCAGGCAACTGGACACTACGCAGCGGTCGCGGGTTCGAATCCCGCCAAGTGCAGATAATTTGTATGACGAATATAGATGTCTTCACCGGGTCATGGACGTGTATATATTATGTATGTATTTATATAAATTTCTTAAATTTATTTCCGTTCCTAGTACCTGTAACACAAGTTGATTGTTGGTTAATAATTATGATTTATTGTTGAAATAAAAACTTTTACATTTCAGAACCAATATTTATTGGAAAAAGTGCTATAGAAAACTACACTTATATAATTTGTATGACAAAAAAAGTAAAAAATCAGACTGACATTACGAATAATCACAATTTTTATTTTTCATCACTTAATGAGAACCACATTTTACGAGAAATTTAAGTTTTAGCTTAAACTAAAATAAAATAATAAAAGCTATCCATATAAATAATCCTGATATATTGACCAATAAGTAATATTATTATTACTTATTAGATTATGACTTATTAGGTAGACCTTGACTACTAAATAGTGCTTAAAATTTTTGACAGATCAATAATAAACTCTATTGTTTGCATTTTGCACACAACATACAACTACAAGAAATAAAAACTTAATATAATATCTAACTCGTCTTAGATAAAACAATAATTAAACAATCTCAAAACAAAGTAAAGCAAATAAAAATAATTATAATATAACTAATGGCACGTGGAGTACAGCTTGTTAAACAACATAAAATCACAATTTTACTTCTAATTATGGTCCCTCACAATCAAAAATGATCACTTTATCTTTAATTATGTCTTTGTGTTATTTAGGCGTAATTATTAACAATAATCAGCTTTTTATTTTAGCCTATATTAAAAAAAAAAAAAAAAAAAAAAAACATTATTCTCAGAAGCTACAAAGATTCATAAAATGGCTTATGGTATCTGGGGATAAGATTTTTGTTAATCAAATCCATCCATTTCTTTCTTTTTATCAGATATCCCAGGTTTTTCGTTGTATGCATTTTTTAATTCCAATTTTATGATGTTCGTTTTCTTCTTAATAACAATAGCTTTTTTTAAATTGAGGCCGTCAGCGCAAAAGTGGCCTAAGCTCAACATAGTATGGAGATAATAAGGTTTGAATTTTCATGAGTTTAAATTGAATACATAGTTATTATATTATATTTGAATTTAGTTTCCAGGTGTATTTTATTTAGTTACTATGGTACATTCTTTGTAATGAAGAAGATTATTTTGGAAAATAATCACAAAATAATATTTTTTGTGGTATAGGCCACCTTAATACACCACCAAATTCAAATTCTTCTTTTTCTTACATTTAACAAATAATTCTTACTTTGACATAATTATTGACTAGCCAATAGCAATAAACCAGCCGACGACGAGGAGGATCATCATATGCCATTTTTCAATCAATAAACAATCATGATTAATTAATAAATAATATAATAAATAATAAATATTACCCAACAATCACACCACGTTAACCTAGCCCCGTGCTAAGTTCGTAAGAACTTGTGTTACGGGTACTAGGAACGGAAATAAATTTAAGATATAAATACATATATACATAAATACACATCCATGACCCGGTGCAGACATTTATATTCGTCATACAAATTATCTGCACCTGGCGGGATTCGAACCCGCGACCGCTGCGTAAAGTGTCCAGTTGCCTGACCACTCGACCAGCCGGCCGTCAAAACAGTACGATATTACGTTTATGTGCATGTAATTTTCAATAAACAATCATGATTAGGGTATTTCGTTTATTTCGTGCAAATTTTGTGAAATTTTTAAGTTTCAAAATATTGTCAAATAACTTAATTTTTTTGTCTTATATATGTTATACATAAATAATATTTCTACTTTTTGTAAATTTTACTTTATTTTTGCTAATAATAATGGAGTTATTATCATTTCAAAATTCCGTGTAAGATGGTAATGATAATTCAAACGAAGGAAATTATTACAATCAAAAAGTATAGGGGCTGGCGCGCGAAGGTAATGAACAGATATAGAGAGAAATTATACAAAATGCTTTTTTTAAAAAAACAAATATACGTTTATTAATTATAGAAATCTTTGGGAAAATGAGATTTTAAAGTGTAGATACATAACAAAGCTTAATAATTAATACAAAAAACAAAAAAAAATCTTTGCTTTCAGCACAACGTTGATAAAAAATCTTACAATAAATGAGATCTAAACTTGAAAACAGATCTTATATCAAAGATCTCATTACTCATATTCACGGTAATTTTTTTTGAAGCTTTGCATTCCATACTTTATAATTTATATTGAACGGGAACATAACTCGCACACACAAGCAATCAAATCAGCAGATATTTTCATTTATCTTTCCAAAATACTTATCATCATCCATTACCATACTATCATTATACCTTACTTCTTCTTGTTACGTATCATATTTCTTATCTTTGTATCTGTGTCTTTTCTATTAGAAAATATCTTTATCATCATCACTCCAAAAATTCGTTGCTATTTCTTTCTTTTCATCTTTATTTTCTTTGTTATTATCTTCATTTGGATGAATTTTTCAAAATGACTTTGATATTTATTAGAACCTAATATATTTTTCGCCTGACGATCTTTATTAAAATAAAAATTGTGATTCTCCCAATCGGTGACATTCATATCAGATAGAATTTTAACTTTCGGTGAGCAGTGAGTTCTTAAAGATAAATTTTCAAAGCTGGACGATGGATTAGATCGTATGTTGGAGAAAACTGTGTCGTTAATTTCTTTTATAAGCTCTGGTGTTGTATTTTCATCGAGAAATCTTTGAAAATGACTGGTATTGACTTCATCATCGCAAGATGGTATATCATAATATCCAATGTGCTTGCCATGACTACACATAACTTCGTTGCTGCACATAAAGCAACTTAGTTTCCTAAGACTAATTTTGGAGCACCCAAATGACCAAAGGGCTTGGTGAACTGTCATCGTACCTTTAGCTGCAATTAGCTTTGATGGAAAACATTTTGCTTTAATGTCAGATCTTGTTACAATACGAATCTCAATATTCACTCTAGTTTTAAGACAAGCTACAAACGCTTCTAATGAGTCTATATCACTACTAAAACGAACCACTTGGTCAGCTGTACGTTTTAGAACGGCACCAACTCCGTCAGGCGCACCTTTACCATGTCCAGCTTCCAAATAATTCCAAGAAATAGACTTCAATTGCGGAAAATCACGATACAATTGGCTAATCATATAAAAAATAAACCGATTTCGATATTGGCTAGTTGGACTATCAGAAATGAAATGAATGGAATCAATTTGTCTCGAAAGTTCAATCACATATCCGATGGCTGGTTTTAAAATGTGCCCAAACGGCTGCAGCATCATGTTGGGTACATTCGCTTACTGTACTAAAGCTATATTGTTTTTTAATACCAACTTCACGATCAATCAAATGAATTACACATGTGTGTAGTGATAATTGCTTTCTACTGCCACCGAAATGAAAACTTTAAATCTCTTCGTTATATTTAATACAGTATTTCTCACTGAAATCAATGTGAATTACTGCTTCTTGAGGAGTTAAATTAGTTTTTAGTTCTTTGTTATTTTTAAAGTGAGTTACAATATTATTGCAGTGTTTCAAATAGTCTACAAGAGAGTTTTCTAATTTCAAAATTATGTTCTTTGGAAAATCATAAAATGTTTCTTTTTTGGTTACTAATTTGGTTTTCTCGTCGTCTTTAACATAGTATTTTTCATAACAACTACACCATTGATAATATTTAACTTTTTTATCATTTCGGAACTCGGCAATTAGTTAGTATTTAAATTTACATTTATGACATATTCGATTTAAGCAGTTTTCATCATAAACATTGCAACACATGTGTTCTAATATAGCGGTCCCATTAGTTTCTTTCAGTATTTTATTAATATTAAGACATTTTACTAATAAATCGATATTAACATGAACTTTACAAGCACAATTTTTCTAGAAGAATATCCTTTTTGATGCATTGTTGACATGAATTGGTCTGAGAGTTGGAGCTTACACAATTTACTGAAGAACTGGCTAGAGGATCTTTTTCTGCTGGACATACTTCGGTGTCGCTCACTGGTGGAGAGTTATCCAGTATCAAATGTTCTATAACTTTTTCTTTCTTTTTTCTTTCGTAATGACGCCTTGAATTAACTCGCCACATTTTTCTCTGAACTCTTAATTGTCTAGGGGTCATGTCTTCAACACTTTTAATTTTTTTTTCTTCTTTTTTAAGATATCTCGCTCTCTCTTTTGCTTTCTGTTCTGCATACTTTACAGGATCTTCTTTTATTTCTGCATATTTTCTTTTTTTTTTGTAATCTATCGCGTTCTCGTTTCTGTTGTAAAGTTTTATTAGTTTTCTTCGACATTCTTAATTTCTGTAAAAATAAATAAATATAAGAACTAAGAAAAAATATTAATTCCAATCATAACAATATTAAATAAAAATGATTAAAATTGTACATTTATTATAAAAATTCATCTAGTTTTAATACGTTCTTACAAGTAAAACTCTACTTAACAAGACTGCAATCCGTCACATGGCAAAACATAACTTATTTTATAAGTAACTAATTAACAAAAAAAACAAGTATGCTTAATTAAAAAAATCAAAAAACCCGACTGCGTAAAATACTATTATTATAAACTAAAAAGAACAAAACAATTTACTAGCTTTCATTTGATACCCATATTTCTACAGTAAGAAAAAAAATTCAACCCCCCCCCCCTCATTTCGCCATTTGCGGGCGCCATTTTGAAAATTTATATAGCCTATGTCACTACTACAATTTAGACAAATCCAACGACACCTCATATGTCAAAAACCGTCCAGCCGTTTGGGCTGTAGGGCGTGCCAAAGAAATGGACATACATACATACATACATACATACATACATACATACATACATACATATATACATACACTCGAAAAACATAACCCTCCTGTCGCAGTCGGGTAAATATTCTAATTACCTTCGTTTTGCCCTCATTACCATCTAAAAAAAAAACGATGGTAAACGAAGGAAATGAAGACGAAGGCAATTAGGTTTAAGCATTTAATCCGTTTTCGCGCTAAAACTATCAGAACTATAAACGTTTTCAGTTATTTAAACTATAAATGTCCTTATTAGAGTTAGTAATCAGTTACATAATAAACAAAATAATGAATATTTGATTAAAAGTCTATATCGGATTTTATCGCGTTTATTTAAAACTTTATATTTTTACAATATTTTAAATTATTTCCCGACGTTTCAGTCCCCCGAGATCATGGACGCTGTAAAGGGTCCGAAACGTCGGGAAATAATTTAAAATATTGTAAAAATATAAAGTTTTAAATAAACGCGATAAAATCCGATATAGACTTTTAATCAAATGAGTAAAATTCGCGTAAATATAAGAGAACAGTAAAATAATGAATACTTACTTTATAATATTGTCGATAGGAAAGAGATTTTTTTTTGAATAATCACCTAACACGGTGCTTTACGAGACTATATTTATCCTACACAAACAAGCGTGCACTCCCTCTGACGTGTGCTAGCTAAATAAGAGGTGTACGCGGGGTATAGTAGCGACAAGCAGTGTGTAAGGGCTGTGTACAAACTTTTATTTAAAATTCTTTTCAAACCTACGGTAATTAGAAAAAAAAAAATTACAAAACTTCGTAGTATCAAATTTTGTTTTATTTATAGAGTTAATGTTGTAATTTTATATGTAAACATTTTGCATTTTCATATACTTTCTAAGTATGGTTACTTTATTTATGTTAAAATTAATATGTTTAGTTAAAATTTAAAATGTATTTAGAAAAACGGAAAACGGACACCCGAAGGAGTTGAGAATTAAGAAGATTTATTGTCTATATTTTTTAAATCTACCATTTTAATTGAGTAAAAATTACATGCACATAAACGTAACATCGTACTGTTTTGACGGCCGGCTGGTCGAGTGGTCAGGCAACTGGACACTTTACGCAGCGGTCGCGGGTTCGAATCCCGCCAGGTGCAGATAATTTGTATGACGAATATAAATGTCTGCACCGGGTCATGGATGTGTATTTATGTATATATGTATTTATATCTTAAATTTATTTCCGTTCCTAGTACCCGTAACACAAGTTCTTACGAACTTAGCACGGGGCTAGGTTAACGTGGTGTGATTGTTGGGTAATATTTATTATTTATTAATTAATCATGATTGTTTATTGATTGAAAAATGGCATATGATGATCCTCCTCGTCGTCGGCTGGTCTATTGCTATTGGCTAGTCAATAATTATGTCAAAGTAAGAATTATTTGTTAAATGTAAGAAAAAGAAGAATTTGAATTTGGTGGTGTATTAAGGTGACCTATACCACAAAAAAATATTATTTTGTGATTATTTTCCAAAATAATCTTCTTCATTACAAAGAATGTACCATAGTAACTAAATAAAACACACCTGGAAACTAAATTCAAATATAATATAATAACTATGTATTCAATTTAAACTCATGAAAATTCAAACCTTATTATCTCCATACTATGTTGAGCTTAGGCCACTTTTGCGCTGACGGCCTCAATTTAAAAAAAGCTGTTGTTATTAAGAAGAAAACGAACATCATAAAATTGGAATTAAAAAATGCATACAACGAAAAACCTGGGATATCTGATAAAAAGAAAGAAATGGATGGATTTGATTAACAAAAATCTTATCCCCAGATACCATAAGCCATTTTATGAATCTTTGTAGCTTCTGAGAATAATGTTTTTTTTTTTTTTTTTTTTTTAATATAGGCTAAAATAAAAAGCTGATTATTGTTAATAATTACGCCTAAATAACACAAAGACATAATTAAAGATAAAGTGATCATTTTTGATTGTGAGGGACCATAGTTAGAAGTAAAATTGTGATTTTATGTTGTTTAACAAGCTGTACTCCACGTGCCATTAGTTATATTATAATTATTTTTATTTGCTTTACTTTGTTTTGAGATTGTTTAATTATTGTTTTATCTAAGACGAGTTAGATATTATATTAAGTTTTTATTTCTTGTAGTTGTATTTTGTGTGCAAAATGCAAACAATAGAGTTTATAATTGATCTGTCAAAAATTTTAAGCACTATTTAGTAGTCAAGGTCTACCTAATAAGTCATAATCTAATAAGTAATAATAATATTACTTATTGGTCAATATATCAGGATTATTTATATGGATAGCTTTTATTATTTTATTTTATTTTAAGCTAAAACTTAAATTTCTCGTAAAATGTGGTTCTCATTAAGTGATGAAAAATAAAAATTGTGATTATTCGTAATGTCAGTCTGATTTTTTACTTTTTTTGTTATACAAATTATATAAGTGTAGTTTTCTATAGCACTTTTTCCAATAAATATTGGTTCTGAAATGTAAAAGTTTTTAATTAATTAATTAATAATTATGATTTATTTTCAACAATAAATCATAATTATTAACCAACTCAGTTTCATAATAACAAAGTATTATCATCAACATCGTGACACTTTAGTTTGTAACAGTTATTTTACTATATATTTGCATGAACAATGTGACAAGTTTTCCCCTTTTTCTCAAATAATGCTATTTTCATGATAAACTTCAAAATTATCAGTATTTTGATAAGTTTTCACATAGTTTGATTGTTATAATTTACAATAAATATAAGATTTACAGTGAAAAAGTTATTCGTTTCAGCACAGTTATTTTTTGAAAGTTGAAAAACGCTTTTCTCTAAAATTTCAATTTTCAAGATTACATAATATATTTATATAATACAATGAAATGTAATATAATAAAAATAACATAATATAATAAAATAATATAATTATATTATATATATATATAAAATTCAACGATTAACGGGCACCAGAGGGTTGACCTGCTCATGACTACTCGAGAAAAAATAAAAAGAAAAAAAAATCTAAATTGTTTTTGAATTTACAAGAAAAAACATGAAATTCTTCGAAAATCGACACCTTTATGGTATTTTTAACTATCATGACCACAATTTTTCTAATATTTCTGTTTTTGTTTTTGTATCGGCAACCTAAGTAGCACTGCTATCTACCACAATCCTTATAAATACCAGAAAACATGTAGTTTTAACACAAAAATCAATCAAAATTACTTTTTACCCTAAAATTTTGAAATATTTTTACTTTCAGTCCACTTTCACTCATCGTGGTGTATAAAAAAAGTACTGACACTACTATGGCAAGTTTTTTTAAAAATTGACGCAACTTACCAAGATTCCAAAATGGTATAATACTCTGGGAAAACTTGCCTGGATTTTTGTTGAAAAATGTTGCATGAATACAAACAACAAAGGATACAAGTATTATTCATCAATTTTATTAATTTTTTGCATTATAAATATTACAGTAAATGTTCGAACTGTTGGCCACCAGCATTAATACAGGCACGGCATCGCCTTAAAAAAGATCTTTTTATTCTTCGGGCATATCTTCTACCATTGATATGATCCGCAGCCTGTGTGATTTTTTGGCGAAGCTCATCTAATGTTGCAATAGGTTTTGTGTAGACCCTGTCTTTGAGAAAACCCCAGTAGAAGAAGTCCAAGGGGTTTAGGTCGGGTGAACGGGGTGGCCATAAGATAGGACCAAGTTGCCCGATCCAACGTCCTGGATACTCTTGGTTTAAGTATTCTCGCACAAGACATGCATAGTGAGCTGGGCAACCATCATTTTGAAACCACATGTTTTGTAAGTCACGCAAAGGCACATGTTCTAATAATTCTAGCAAGTCGTTTTGTAAAAAGTTCAAATAACTATTGCCATCTAAATTTCATTGTAACTCAAAGGGCCCAATTACTTTTCCATTTAATATGCCCGTCCATAAGTTAACCTTGAATTGATATTGGGATTTGTCTTGTCTCATCAAGTGCGGATTTTCATTGCTCCAGCTATGTAAGTTGTGAAGCCATCTTTCTTGCAGGTTGTTTCATCCGACCATAGAACTTTATCTAAGAATTGGGGATCTTCCCTGTGTTTTTGCAGCATCTCACGGCAAAATACAACTCGTAGTGGATAGTCCCGCGGTAATAACGTCTGCACACGCTTGTAATGGGTGAAGCCTGTAACGTTTTAGAATTCGATGTCCAGAACTTTTTGGGATTCCCGTAGCTAGTTGTATGGCACGTACCGAGGTAGTCGAATCGTTTTCTATTTCATTGAGAACTTCTTCATCGTGTCCAAATCTAGGTCTTCCAGCGTTTCTCCTGGCAGATTGTAAACGACCCTCCGTAAACGCTTGATGCACATTAATAAATACTCGATAATCCGGGTATCTCTGAGCATTTGGGTACCTTTCTCGATATAATCTGCTAGCAGCATTTGCATTGCATCGGCATTCTCCATAAATGAGATGCATATTAGCGTATTCCAACGGTGTGACTAGGGAACGTCGCAAACTGGAAAATCAGAGACTTAGAATAATTGCGACGACTCTCCAAGCAAATAGAGTTAAGTTAAGGCCAATAGATGGCGCTGCAAGATAATGCTTTTGATGACGTCTTATAGCCTTAAACACTGATCAGCAGTTTTATTCATAATTGAGGAAGCTTTAGAAATTTACATAAATGATTGCATTAGATATTTTAAATCCAGGTTTTACTCACAATTAGCTCTTTCCTTAAATTCACATAAAGGAGTCTTCATAAAACGATACATCTATTCAGTTAGAGGAGGGTTTATCTGGTACGTGACCATGCATGATGAAAAAAAAAAGCTAAAACGTGATTGGATTCCAGACAGTTCTGTAATCACATAATTAAATTTCCAAGTATAAGTCAACATGGTGATTTGTGTGTGAGGAATTTACACATCTTTATTATCGATTATTTCTTGTGCGTGTCTATTTATTTTATTTTTCAATTCATTAATTTTTATTGTTATTCGTTTCCAAGAAACATAAATTTTCCATATAATAATTGTACCAACCTGGAACCTTGGAATTCAATTGTCTCAAAACTCACAACAAATTAGTACTCGTGTAACTTATTGTTAGATTTTGAAACCTATTTGGACCGATTCAGATCAATAGATTTTGAGAAATCTTCAAAAAACTGAAAAAATTTTTTTTTTCAAATGTGGTTTTTTTGAAATAACTTTTAAACGGCTTGATGGTTCAATTCCAAAAACTAATCAGCTCTTAACCTCAAAAAATCACGGCGAAATGAGCACTCTTATCAATTAAAAGTATGCAAATGTGTTGCATTACCTAACAGTAAATTAACATTATCAAAGACCTAGCTGACATTTAGGTAATTAAGACCAGACTTTGGGAGCTATATAAAGCCAGCAGACTTCAAACTATATCACTAGTATTTTGAAAATCTTAGCATCAACATGGTGATCAAAAAATCTGTGTTAGTACTACTGGCAGCTCTCGTCGGTCTCACATGTAAGTTAAAATGACCAAAATGGTTATTTTCATCATAAATAGAACTTCCAAATTTTTACCTCACATTTTGAACAAAATTGTCTAAGACATAATTTTCCTAGACTGGATTATAATACCAATTTTTTTTCCCAGGGGTTCAAGCATTTCCGGAGCACAGGGATGAATTTTATCAGCAGCGTCAACTCAGCGATGCCATTGTCCAAGATGACAACGACATTGAAAGCCTCCGCGTCACTGCATCTCGTACTTCAGGAGCTTATGGATCCAATAATATTGCCACCCTCCCGCCTATCAAAAATGGACTCTCCAAAGCAACACCAACTCACTCACGTCAGAAATTCAAACTTAATCTTAAAACTTCTTTACAGCTCATTCGTGACATATACGCAGCTAATGACGAAGCTAAAGACAAGTGGGGATCTCTGTCACCGTTAGACAGAAGTTACCTCTTGAATATGCGCCAGACCCTTTGCAACGTGGTATTGGGCGTTGACATGCCATTGGACGTCCAAGACATTCAGGATGTCCAAAACGTCATTTGCTCGCCTTTGTTCCCGAACAACGAAGAAGAAATGTCGCTTTAATGGACAAACATCTCAACTTCAACGTGAAGTATTATTTCACTTGCATTTTTTTTTTGCGTTTTTCTTTCAAGTAGGTCTTTTAATTTTTTGATTTAATAAATATGCATGCATGCTGGTAAAACGTTGTTTGATTTTTATGGTTTCCGAGAGAGTAAAAAGCTATCAAATAGCTTGCAAGTTAGAATCTTCGTAAGGAAGACATGATGTCTAAATGGCGTTGCTGGTAGATGACTGAGGGTTTGGATGAAAAGAACTATCCTATCAAGAGAATTAATGTAGGTTCGTATAGAAATCCACATGAGAAAGTATTCACATAGGAATCTATGAGATTCAATGTAGGAATGCATAAATATATATAGAAATCCATACAGGAAACTGTGTCCATTTTCTGAAATTCATCGGAAAATACCATGTAGAAATCCATGTGAGAATTAAGGCTGGTCTTTCAAATAGATTTTATGATAGAATGGAGAAATGATTTTATTTACCTTAAGAGCCGGTCCCTATGATTACAGCTTTTGATTGCTCGTCTAAATAAAGAAGATTTTCGAAAAAAAACGCTCAGCTACGTAATAGATTTTTTAATTTACTATTTTATAGCTGAGCGTTTTTTTCGAAATTCTCATTTGTTTAAGCGAAAAAATCCAAACTGCCATAGCTTTATCATCACGAGTGCAACAATGATAGTACCGTTTCTCGCCGTGAGTGCGACGCGAGAAAAAGATGGGATAGGCAATTAAAAAAAATGTCATACATTCTACCAATTTTACACTTTCATGCGCATGCGCACCTTACAGTAGATCGTCATATCACTTAGCTTAAAATTTTGACTCGTAACGGCAACACTAAACTAACTACAAGGTAACAGAATGCAGCTAAGGTCAACCTCAAGTATACACGGAAAAAAATATATTTCTTATATTTTCATTAGTTCCGCCCAATAAAGAAGTTATCATATTGGAGAAAAGTGAACCCTCTGTACAACCACTTTTGCGATCACTATTACTATATCTCGAGGTTGCTGTTGTGCTGATGATACTGTTTCAAATTATTCGAGAACAAGTTTCCGTACGTAAAACTGCTAAATTTGATGACGGTAAATATAACACTATATATACTCCAGTGTAAGCAGATTAATTATATCACTTTGTTTAATTCATATTTATAGAATAAGCAACTCGCAATATTATTTTATAATTTTTTAGAACTTGTACATATTGTGTAAGATTTTTTAGATAATAAATTTTTATATTGATAAAACTAGAGTTTTTGATTATTTGTACTCTATGACAGTCGAAAGTTCCAGAACCTTTATAACATTTAACGACATTAACTCTGTCAGCTGATAACTTGGATCATTAGTATTTTTCCAGTTAGGAAGTTTGTACCTAAAGAACTTAAGCGTCTGAACCTCAATAGGTTACACTGTAAGTTTCTATAACTTAATTTTCAACTGTAGTCGCTCTTATTTCTCTTACCCCGGAGAACTGTACTGTGAATAACTAAAAATGAGTATTTAACAGTTAATATAGAAGCTGTCACTCAGTCGTCACGTGTTGGTTCTTCTTTGTTCACTGGGCCAACACATATTCAAGTAATGGCGAAGTTTAGCTATTTGCCTGGTGTTCGAGTCGAAGGTCATTCAAACATATAAAAGCATTTTATTTTTAGACTATTATTCCGGAATTGGAATGGGGCAGCGACGAATTAGGAACATGAACAACATGATAATAGCCCCATCAACTCAGGTCGACGTATACGACCTCTCAGATTGTGAGTCTTTACTTCTCTTATTCAGGATGTCTGTACTGCAAATTCCTACAAAGTAGTATTAAACAGTCAATATAAAGTCTATGTGTGTTCACTAAGCTAAAGCATGTGCGAATGGCGGCGCCATGTCGTTATTTTCCTGTTATATTTGATTCGAAGGTTAGCGATCAAACATGAAGAGGTGTGTTGTCATGATACTGATTGGTTGCGATTAGAGTGGGGCGTCAACCAATCAGAATCATAAACTTCAAACGTTATCAACTCAGGTCGTAACAAGTGATTGGTGAAACGAATTGAACATTGAAATCAAAGTAATTTTAAATTTGAATCAAAAAATTTATTGCTCAGTCTATATATTATAATATTATAGCATAATTAGGAATAATACTTAAAGTTAAAAGTAACATTTACTTATTTTTAGGTAGCAATCTCTATGATTATCGATACGTTTTTCAATATCACTCCTTTGTGCAGAAGAAAGCGAGCTTAAAAAAAAAATTCTACATCGTCCATTCCTCCTTGCTTTAACAAACTACCACACTTTTGAGCACTAGGGGTGCTCGGTTGTCGTCCGCCTGCCCAGTCTTGACTCCAATTGATGTATTTTGCAGATTCTCCATTGATTGTTTCCCAGTGACCTTCTGTATTTAAGCTATGGATCCCGATGAAATCTTGTGAAGTCAATCCATTTGTCGGGTTAAGAATAGGGCTTGAATGCCTCCAAATCTTCAGCATTTCCTAGGGAGAAACGATTATTTTAGTACAATTAGCATTTATGGGTCACTAGCAGATAAAATGTCCTGTTTTTGATAACGAAGAATAACAGTTTAGTTTACTAACAGGGCTTAGCAAAATTTTACGTTTGAATCTTGATTTATTATTCACTTTGTTAAGCAAAAACTTGGCGTAAGTACAGGCCTGCATCATAAGATATTCGTAGTGGGGGTTATTGCGGCTAGCTTGTAATTGACTTATATACTCGTCACTACACAGATCAATTGACCGGAGAATGCTGACGACTAATGGTCGAATCATCTTTAATTGTTCCGTCAATGTAAGCTCCCTGGTAGCAGTAGACACGTCAAAAAACGACTCATTAACAATACTATTTTTAATGTTGGTGGTAGTTGTTGGTATCGGCTTGGATTGAGCTTCGTTAGGCGATGTGTAATGCGACGCGTAGAGTAGTGCGTCTCCAAGGTTATCTACACAAGGAAAATCATAATGAATGTT
Source organism: Euphydryas editha (assembly GCA_036937285.1). Taxonomy (NCBI): domain Eukaryota; kingdom Metazoa; phylum Arthropoda; class Insecta; order Lepidoptera; family Nymphalidae; genus Euphydryas; species Euphydryas editha. The sequence goes on from JAUPFZ010000018.1 coordinate 10,478,507, forward strand.
TAACTTTACCAAATGAAAAGAGTTCACTAATGACTAAATTAGTCATTTCTAATTACTAATTACTTAAGTACTGACCTGTTTGGTAGTACAGGGCAGCCAAGTAAGTTTGCCAATGACAGAACACCGGAAAGTTCTCCTTGAGGTATCGTAGTATGTTCTCCTTTAGATCTGAAGGTGGGTAACGCACAAACACAATCCTATCCAAATTTGAGTTAAGCCAATTACTTTAAATGCATCTCAATCCTTTTTTGTGTTCAAGGCTGCCTATGAACTTCACAACCAGGTATTGTTTTACCACCGGCTTGTGTGTGTTCTGAAAGGTGCATATGTTCGTTTAAGAAGCTAATTTACTTTTGTTAACCTATCACAGCACAAAAAAAAAAACTCACCTTATTTTTCAGCGTTGAACTCATTTTACAAAACGTACGTGTCTGTCTTCGGATCAGGATAAAATAGTTTGAAAATTATCATCGGGCTTATATAGGTGCCCGCTTCCAGACAGTTTAGTTCATTTCCAACTCAAATGTGACCCATTGAAATACATTTATTCAGACAATTTTGAGAGACAATCAATCAGTTTGAAAGGTTGACGAAAAAACTGATCCCAAGTGCAGAAAAGAATATCGTCATCATCACGTCGAAAAGAACGTCGTCAATGCATAGATATGTGATTGCGTCTATGGAAATATAAAAGACCAGATAAGCTGAATTTATAAACATTTTATTTAAAAAAATATATGTTGCTATGCCATAACATTGTAAAAATAAAGGCTAAATGCAATTACTTTTGCAAAAGTTGACGTAATATCGACGTTGCTTCCTCAAAATCACTTGCTAACAATTCTTGTACGTATTCAGTCATTTTTCCTCGCAGGAACTGCATCCCCTCGTTAACATCATCTGCAATTAACCCGACTATGAAAATAAAGTGACGTCATCGAAGGAACAGTTTTTAAGGTCATATAAAAACACTAACCTGTTCCATACTCCAAAGTCGCCGAGTACACTGCGAAAACCATCGAAGGGTAAACAGTTAATAATACTTTACTTCGCAGCGGACACGCTACCATAACATTGTCACCGTTACGAGTTACAATCCACGAATTATGAATGCACATATACGGAAAACGACCAAACACTCGAGGCAAGCCGACGAATTTCACTACAAAGAAATTTTTATCACAAACTCTTTCCAACATAATTATCAACGATGCATTAACGACCTGATCTATTGGCAGTCACGGTACTATTCCGATAAAAACACAGCTGGATTAATTTTACTCGAAAACCAAAGTATTGGAACAATTTTTAAAATAAACACCTCGTTATTGCGATAAAAAAAATGCAGCGCAGTTTTGCCAAGAGCAATGAACTCCAATCGAATTAGTTTGACCTTAACACTTTGTTCTATTCTTACCAAGGTTAAGTCTAATAAACACATACGTTAATTGTCTTATAAATAGGCGTCGTACTACTCACACTTAACATCTTCGTCGCACATAATATCATATGCGCAAAACTAGCGACGTAGTTAAGCCGCGTTAACATAGGTTCAATTGAGACTCATTATAAACTATAAAATCTTTATTAGAATAAAATAACAGTTTATAATTCATATGCTTATTCAATATCCCGACCCATGAACATCATGGCTTGCATTAGCATTGCAATAACATTACTCACTATTTTTTTTGTAACTTGGACCTCTTCATCAGTCTCTACTTTTTCTCAGTACAACTGAAGGTACTTAGACATGTCCTTATGCACGATTTTCAAGTAAATATCTCGGAGCTGCGTGTACTTTAGTCTTTCAATTGCCATGGGGTTGTCATCCCCTAGCTGCTTCTGTTCAGAGTCAGTATGATCTTCAACCTCTTTGATATATTCTAAAAGAGTTGCGATGATCGGTTTAATCGTTAAAAGAAGTCTCGCTTCTTTTAACGATTAAACCGATTAAACCGTCATCAATTTCTTTCTTTTCGCTTTCTTTGCTCGTTCCTGGAACTGGTGTAGATCTCTTATTTTGTGGGCGTTTTGATTTTCGGTTAGAACCACTCATTTCTGGTCGAGTGTTTCTATGCTAAAAGAAACATTATACATTTTTAGATTAAATATTCTAATTATTGAAGGTAATTTAACAATGAAAACTCTAAACTCTCAATTAGAAAACTCGGAGGATGTAAGTAAAAAATTCTTACTTTCAAAAAACCAGATAAACAACTTCGTTCTTGCTCGGGTGGACAGATAATGTTCTACGGGAGCTCTTTATCGAAATATTTATACCGTCGTTAGTCCGATTTGGGATGAACTAAATTATCTGCTTCATACGATAACTCTACCACGTGGTCGTACAAAATAACAGGAAAAGGTACCAGAAAAATATTTTTATAGACACTGTCGTTAAATATTATAATCAAAACGGTTGATAATCATTATAGCCTGCTCTTGACTGATAGTGGATTTGCGTGCTTATTGGACGCGTGGTACGTCATCACCGGAAGGTAGTTAAGAACAATTTCTTGGATAGCTCTTCCCATTAATATTATCAGATTTTTCTTTGTCCGTATCCTTTTTAAGGCTAACGTAAAAATCCTCAGAAAACTTAAAAATTCTTACAATACGTGGATCATTATTTTATTAATCACTTACTATTGTATTTCTTGAGGAAAATCAAAATTGTAAGTAAAGAAAATAATTTTTTTACGATATTTTTAAGGCTCTCTATTTTGCTCCACATTCCCATTTTGCCCCGCCCTCTCTTTTCTATTGGTAGTTATTTTGTTAATTTCTACATGGATAACTCTCCTAGTGTACGGTAGCGGCATGATAAACGGTAAACAGTCCAATACGCCAATAGTCCAATTTACAACACACAATCACAGTCCAAAATAATGCCAGGTCAGTTCAGTTTGCAGATCACCAGTCCAAAAAGCGAAGCCAAAAGTCGTTAGTACGAGAGCTACATCAATTGAATACAGAACGGTGCACAGTAAACAAAGGAGCAGAGCGTACTGACTGACTCGTTGAGAACACTACAGCAACTTGTTTACGTGCCCTATTGTTATTAAACAACGAACATCATCTATCTCTCTCTAACGTATAATCTCCCTCTATCTATTTCTCTCTAACTTCTAAATTTTACTGACTACGCACATCTCCAATTCAAATTCTAAGAACTTGCTAGAAAAACCTTTTTTTGGCACATAGTGAAAGTGACAAATAGCAACAAAAATTTATTTAAAAATTTCGGTTCTTGTTTAGAAATCGTAGGTTTTTTTTGTGGCTAGTTTCCCAAGAGTATTATATCATTTTGGAATCTTGGTTAGTTGCGTCAATTTTTAAAAAAAACTTGCCATAGTCATGTCAGTACTTTTTTTATACACCACGATGAGTGAAAGTGGACTGAAAGTAAAAATATTTCAAAATTTTAGGGTAAAAAGTAATTTTGATTGATTTTTGTGTTATAACTACATGTATTCTGGTATTTATAAGGATTGTGGTAGATAGCAGTGCTACTTAGGTTGCCGATACAAAAACAAAAACAGAAACATTAGAAAAATTGTGGTCATGGTAGTTTAAAAATACCATAAAGGGTGTCGATTTTAGAAGAATTTCATGTTTTGTCTTGTAATTTCAAAAACAATTTAGATTTTTTTTCTTTTTATTTTTTCTCGAGTAGTTATGAGCAGGTCCACCCTCTGGTGCCCGTCTATCGTTGAATTTTGGGACACCTTGTATATATACATATATATACAGTGACTCCACAAAGTATTCGTACTATGGCAAATACTATATTATTTTTATTAATGTTAATATTAAATTAAATGTAACATTTGTGAAATATTGTACATCATTAGTATTTACACTACATATTATTTATTTACCGTTTAGCTGTAAAAATAAGAAAAAAAATCATGAACATGTAAAAGTTTAGCACCACAAAGTATTCGTACGCCCCCACCTCCTTACCATCAGCATAATGTTTAACATGAGTTGCCGATCACGATGCATCACACAAAGCAGTGCATGTCGCAACATGTTAACGATCAAACAGTTTTATTCACAGTTTCTACGTGAGCATACTTATAATGGCGAAAACGAAAGAACTTTCTAGTGATGAAAAATTAAAAATAATTTTGCTTCAAATGGGAGGCAATAGCTATGAAAAGATTGCGAAAATGCTTCATAAAAAAATTTGACACTACTAGTAATTTACCAAGAAAGGGACGTTCTAAAGTTTTAAGTACCAGAGATGAACGACACATTATGCATGAAGTACGAGCCAATCCTTTTGTATCCGCACAAACAATTGCCACAGACCTCGCGATATTAAGAGGAAAGAGCCTCGGTGCTGAGACTGTAAGGAGAGTATTCAGAAAAGGGTATATCAGGGACGAACTGCACTTAAAAAACCGTATAACAGTGAAATTAACAGAAAAAAAAAGATTAAATTTTGCTAAAGAATATCTCAGTAACCCATTGGAATTTTGGAAACCTGTTATTTTCTCAGACGAGAGCATGTTCCAAATTTACTGTTCTAGTAGCAAAAGCAAAGTTTGGAGAAAAAAAAGGTATGGCGTTATTGAAAGAAAATGTTATTCCAACAGTTAAATGCGGAGGTGGTGGTGTCATGGTTTTGGAGTTGCATTCATTATACCCTCAATGAAAATTAATTTCATTGAGGGTATAGTGAATGCAAAAATGTACCTGAAAATATTGCAAGGTAAATTATTTGAATCTGCTAAAATTGTGGGACTTGGTGACAATTTTTATTTTCAGCAAGATAACGATCGGAAGCATACTGCTCAGATTGTCCAGAACTGGCTTCGTGATTAAGAGTTCCTCATCAGCTGAAAACTTTTATAACCCAATTAAAACCCTTTACTAAATCGATCGGACGATCGGAAGCATACTGCTCAGATTGTCCAGAACTGGCTTCGTGATTAAGAGTTCCTCATCAGCTGAAAACTTTTATAACCCAATTAAAATCCTTTACTAAAATTATTTATTATAAACTCATTTGCAAAAAAAACGGGCGGTTTCGATTTTCTTCCTGGCTGAAAAAAATAAAATACCAAAAAGGTTTTAATCATTTGAACATGTTACTGGCCAGTTATAAAAGTGCCATAATGTTTATAAGAGTACATTCCAAATTCAAATTTTTGACTGAGCCTGGTTTTCAAAGAAAATAACTTTTAACTACATTTTGTGGCGCGAATTCCCTATAGTTAATATCGACTCTAATTAACTTTTTGTCAATTTTTATTAAATTATCTGGTGTCCTTGACATTTAAAAGTATTGTTATTGCTGTTTAGCAATCTCGAAAATGGTAGATAAAGTGATAAAAGCGAGCAAAATTATTGTGCTGCTTGAAGAAGGTTGCAGTCAATGCTTCATGGCTCAGAGGCTAAATGTGAGTCGGTCGACAGTTCAAAGGACCTGGCAGCGCTATCAAGAGACCGGTTCCGTCAAGAGAAGGCCTGGTTCTGGCAGAAAGACATGTACCGAACCACGGGATGATCGTTTTCTAGTTAGTCAAGCGTTGAGAAATCGCAAATCTTCTTATGTGGACCTCAAGAGTACCCTCGAAGAAGTAAGAAATGTGCAAATTAGTCTATGGACGGTCAGGAGGAGGCTTCTCGCTGCTAATATACACAGTCATCGCCCGGCACGCGGCCCTAAATTACTCCGTGGACATCGAGTTGCCAGGCTTAGCTTCGCTCGAAATTGTGTGTCATGGACTCATGAAGACTGGGATAGGGTATTGTTCTCCGATGAAGCCAGGATATCTCTGCATGGTGAAGACCGACGTCGGCGAGTGCTACGTAGACGAGGAGAACGCTTTGCAGAGGCATGTTTTGAAGAAATCACACCTTATGGAGGGGGCTCTGTTATGTTTTGGGCAGGAATAAATTCTATGGATCGTACGGAGTTAGTCTTCATCAAAAACGGTACACTGACTGGACACCGATACATAACGGAAGTTCTAATTCCTTATGCACAACCCGCTTTAACCGCTCTTGGCGAAAACTCAATTTTTATGGACGACAATGCTCGCGCCCACCGGTCTGGCGGTGTGGATGCGTGTATGCTAGAAGTCGGAATTCGTCGTTTGGACTGGCCAGCTAGAAGTCCGGACCTCAATCCCATAGAGCATGTCTGGGACGTTCTGAAGCGACGAGTGAGATCAGTGCAGCCGGCTCCGCAGACCATCAGAGAGCTAAAGAATGTGATTACCGCGGAGTGGGAACGTATTCCCCAAGAAACCATAAAAGATATACTCACTAGCATGCCCAGACGAGTGCAAGCTGTGATTTCAGCAAGAGGGGGTCACACTCAATACTAAACTTTTATCTGCTTTTAATGTATTCAAAAAAAACAAAGAAATTAACGCGTTTCATTTTTATTTAGCGAGCAGGTACAATCATAGTGTTTTCAGCTTAAACATTATTTCTTAATAATTTAATTAAAATGTTATGATAAAACTGATGAAAACTATTCCTTCCTAATTAATTTATAAAATTCTGAGGATAACAATACCTAAAATTGTCAAACAAACTAATAGTAACTATAAAATAGTTCTTTGCTTAAGTGCCTGTTTTTTTGCAAGAGTTTATATATTATGCTCCTTTGTGTGCTCTATTACCCATAAAAATTACGTGAAAAAAAAGTTGGTGCAACACAACGAAAAAGAATTATATGTGATTTCTGTCTTATGGTATACCCCTGTATTATAAGGTGCACATTACATCTTTTTTTTTTCGAAATTCCACATCAGCTTGTTTTAAAACATAAGTAAATAGTCTTAAGAGATAGGATAATAGTTAAAAAAGAAATGAAAAAAAAACAGCCAGTGTTCAATACTTATTATTATTACTTTTTCGTGTCAATCAAAATACAAGAAACAAAATATTAATCATCGTCACTGTTGTAATTAATTACAATCGGAACACTTTGAGTCGCAAATAACTTAGTCAGGACCTCAGCAGGACGTACGATTTTGGACAAATATCGTCCATATGATAGATAATAAATAATAGCTGCTACATGAGAACAGCATCCCACTGTACGTTCACCATTGGGGCAATCACAGCAATAACGAAGAATACTATTGTAGTCATTACCTTCGGAAATATAGTGAATGTAAATTCGATAGACTTTTCTATTTATATGTCTTGATTTTACTTCTGCTTTGATGATATTAGGTGCTGATTTCACATATTGTACTGAGAGATTATTTTGATCGTCCATTATTTCGGCCAAGTAAGATATAGCTTATGAAAATTGATATGAGCCTGTGAATAAAATCTTGAGCTGATCTTCAGTCAAACGTGGAAAATCAAGTAGTTCAGATGCCGTTAAACATTTCAGTGTAGTTTTTTTTCGGTTCCAACGCTGACTTTGTACTTCTTGACTTAAAGTATTTTCTATTTCCATTCTACTTTTCATATAGTACTATAATGTCACTTAAACTACCATCCGAATGAAGTCTTTTCTCATAAGTGTTGTGCAGAAAACCAATAATTTTACATAGCAGTTCCAACTTTGGCAACATCTTATTATCGAGAGAATGATGTAAAAGTTTATACTTTTGGGCAATATTACCGTGAACAGCTTCTACTACCCACCTGATTTTCGTAATTTTTCTCGATATATTAGCTTCTTCTGTACTGAGTTGAAGTTTATTACCTTTAAAAGCCGGCATAAGAACGTTCAAACCCTTGTCATTCAAAAACTCTACGACATCTCTAAATCCGCGATCTACAATAAATGTATCATTGGGTAACAAAAGTTTTTTTAGGCCTGAAGGATTCTCTAAAATAACTTTCATAATTGACGCATCATTTAGAGTTCCGTAAAAAGGTCCAGCAAAATCAACGACAAAACCATTCGTCGTACATATTGTAAATGGCTTACATAAGTGTGTTTTCTTTTGTCCTGAGTACGATCTTCTTTGATAATAATTATTTTCACTTTTTTGGTGTCGTACATACGTACCATCTGCAATTAGTATAAGCTGATTTCCATTGACATTTAATAATTTCTTTGCAGTATTACTGGTGTTCGCTATAAGTTGTTGTCAAGAAACAGCGTTATATCCAAAGGAGTACGGTAAAATGTCTTTTTCAAAACTTGTCATTATTTGAAATGTCATGTCATTTGTTGAAATGGAACTTCACATCACTCAGATGGTATTTATATGTAAAATTACTGTCACTACTGTTCTCAGAATCTTCAGAATAAACGTAAGTTTCTTCCGGCACTTCTCTAGTCGCTAATTATTCACCAGGTTCTTTTATGCTTAAAGATACCTCATTAAATGCTGCACATTTAGAAGTAGAAGTTTTTGTTAACATATGGGATAAGTCGACACTTCTTACAAAAAATATCATTAACTATTACGATTTTATTCAAACAGTCACTAAACACTTTAGCTTCTTCTTCATTCTTTATAATTTTTTTATAACCAGGAATCTTATACAGGTACTTGTTACAATTTTTACACTTTCTCGACATTATTAATAATGATTTGGTTCGATAGTTAATAATTTCAAAATGCTGATACAAAATACCTATGACAGAATTTGAGTCACAAACTGCCTTCTTGTGTAATACAAATGATTGCGACTTTAGCTAAACAAACGATGCAGTAAACAGCGCGATAACAAGTTCGAAGTTGTTTGTTTATACACTCACACTACAAGGCGCGAATCAAATATAATTTTTTTTTCGTTGTGTTGCACCAACTTTTTTTTCACGTAATTTTTATGGGTAATAGAGCACACAAAGGAGCATAACATATATTAATTTTGTGATTGTAAGTCACAGAGAACTCAGAAAAAAAACATGATTTTTTTATTTTATTTAATGTAATTTTTTATTCTAAAAATTATAAAAAAATATATGTGATATACTCTGTAATGTAACCTAACACCTTGCGTTAGTTTCACTTCTTTATCTTAATTAGCTTCAGAAATATATCACATTCAGTAATAGTCAAGCATACGGATATTTTGCTCTCTATCTCAAGGTCAAAGCGGAAGTCGGTCGCGAAAACTACATAAATCGTGTTTGAACATCAAGTCGATATTAAAACATAAGTTTCGATATCGATTCCCATTTGGGGGCCGACTCGTCATACGTATCCGGCTAAACCCTTTTAGGCATTTTTCAAACTGGGATAGAAAAAAATGAAAAATATTTTTATCATCCATTTTTTTTTATAATATGATTTTTATTGACAATTTAGGAATATTAAATAAAATCGTTTATTTTCGGGCCGGAGAAGTGGGGGCTGCATAAAAACGGCGCTCCCTGGTTGACATGATTTCAACCCTTGTATTGATGTAAAACAAACAAATTAAAAAAAATCTTAATTAGTAAATATGTCGCTATGACCTTAACCTCTACCAAAAAAAAAAATCACAAAATGGCGTCGACATGAAAAAAAAATTGCTTTTTTTACTCCTTTTTTTTTTGAATTTTCGAATTTTTTAAAACTACTTAAAATCAAAATTTTCTAAAATCAAGGCAGGGGGCATAATCAAATATATGAAAAAAGATATATATAAAATTTCAAAGAAATCGGTCGTGTAGAACTTGAGATATCATGACAACCACCTCAAAAAAAGTAGTTTTGAGAAAAATGCGTTTAAAGTTTAAGAAGCGATTCCCGCAGAATAAGTCAGATAATAATATTTATTACTCACTTTGGTTTATGTATATATGTATATATATATATATATATATATATATATATATATATATATATATATATATATATATATATATATATTTATTTATTTATTTATTTACTCTTTTTGCACACCAATACACAAAAGAACAATACATTAATTGTTCATACATTTACAACAGAATTTAAAAACATTCAACTTACATCAGTTGCAATAGGCGGCCTTATCGCTAATACAGCGATCTCTTCCAGGCAAGCTTTGGGCAGAGGACTTGCATATAAACTAGGCGAAGGGCGCAAAATTTTGTATATAAAAAAGGAACAATAAAAAAAAAATCAGATATAAATAAATAACAATAGATGTTATATTTAATGACACAAATATACATATAAGTATACTTATATATATACACAAATATATAAATATGTACATACATACACACATACATACATACATACATACATACATACATACATACATACATACATATATACATACATACATACATACATATATACATACATACACATACATACATACATACATATATACATAAATACATACATATATACACTATAAGCAACTTGACAAATTAATACGAATGACATAACAACATAACTTCATGGCAAATAATAAATAATAAAATTAAGTTATGTAACATAAATTAATATGACAAGTACATTTCCTTAACAAGTTTTTTAAATGTCATTAAAGATTGAGCGCGTTTTATAGACAATGGCAATGAGTTCCAAAGACGACAAGCTTCGACAGTGAAAGATTTTGAATAAAAGGAAGAAGAATGTGAAGGTATCTTCAAAGTTAGGCTATCATTTGAGCGGAGAGGCCGTTCGTGAGTATCACAAAGAAACTCAAATCGGTTTTTTAGATATACCGGAGTAGTTGGATTGAAGAGGATAGAATAAAGGAGAGATAATATGTGAGTATTCCTGCGAAGTCGTATAGGAAGCCACTTGAGTTTTTTACGAAATTCGGAAACATGGTCATATTTGCGAAGTCCAAATACAAACCGAATACAGAGATTTTGTAAACGCTCAAGTTTATTTAATTGTTCCTCATTTAAATTAACATAACACGTGTCAGCATAGTCAAGAATTGGTAGAAGGAGAGACTGTGCTAGCATAACCTTGGCAGGAATAGGCAGAAAGTTACTTAACCTTCTTAGTGACCTCACTGCGGCAAATAGCTTCCTACCAACTTCATTAACCTGAGGTACCCAAGAAAGATGTTTATCAAAAATAATGCCCAAGTTTTTAACCTTGTCACTTATTGGTATACAAATACCGTCAATAACTACCGACGGTAGTTGCGACCAGTTAATGCGTGAAATGAACCTCTGACTACCGACAGCAATAACCTGCGTTTTTGTAGGATTCACTCTTAAACCATAAGACTTACTCCAACGTTGTATAGATAAAAGATCTTTATTCAATTTGGTTATACATTCCGAAAGTTCACTATAATGGGATTGTGAATATATTTGGAGATCATCTGCATACAAGTGGTAGAGAGAAGAAATATGATTAGTAATAGATGAAATAAATATAGAAAATAAAAGAGGAGACAACACGCCACCTTGCGGTACGCCAGCATTGATCATAGACCAGTTTGAAGAATGACCTTCAATGTGTATCCTTTGCCGGCGACCATGCAAGTAACTATGAAACCAGTCAGACACCTTAGGAGATATGTTAAGAGAACTAAGTATAGCGAGTAGTATGTCAAAATCAACAGTATTGAAAGCATTACTGAAATCAAGTAATATTAATACTGTAATGAGTTGGTTGTCCATACCTAATCTGATGTCGTCCGTAATTTTAACTAAAGCAGTAGCCGTACTATGACCATGCCGGAAACCTGATTGGAAAGGATTGAAAAGGTTATGTTGTAAGAGAAAAGGAGTCATTTGTTTGTAAATAAGACGCTCAAAAACTTTTGAAAGGAATGGAAGAATGGAAACTGGACGATAGTCGGTGTATCTAGAGGGATTTGATTTTTTCGGTAAAGGAATTATTTGAGCATCTTTCCACACAGTTGGAAATGTACAAGAATTGATAGAAAAATTAAAAATTGATGTAATAATAGGAGCGACGAGATCAATAATCGGAATGATCATTCTACGGCTAATGCAATCTGCACCAACGGCATCAGAATTGATATCCAAGATATTCTTCTTAACATCACATACAGTGAACTGACTAAAAGTAAATGAAGGGAAAGTAGGAGTGGATGTAGCTGAAATTTGATTAAGCGTATTTAGTTTTGTCGATCCATCAATGGTATCAGAAGTTAAGAAATGCTTATTAAGCTGATTGAAATCTAATTTATTTAAATCGAGGTTTTGTTTTGCTTTCCCAACTCCAATTGTTTGTAGAAATTTCCACACTTTGGAAGGATCATCTTCCTCAGCTAAGCGTTTATGAATATGGCGTCGTTGTTTATCTCTACAAACTGTATTGCAGCGATTCCTAATTTTTTTATATTTTTCATAATTTTTATCGTTGGGGTTAGACCTATATCTAGCCTTCGCTACGTTCTTTTTATGTTGGAGGGTTTTGATGTCATCGGTTAACCAGGGTGCAGGCAAATGTTTAATACGAACTGGACGAATTGGGGCGTGAATATTATAAAGTTCAATTAAAAGGGAGTTGAAAATAGTTACACGTTCGTCAATTGTGTCTGCAGAGAGAGCCACAGACCAGTCGATTTTAAGTGCATCTTCATACAAGCAACTGAGGTCAATTCCACCAAAGTTACGCAGCAGAAGAATCCTTGACTTTGCTTTGGGTGGTCGAAGTTTATAAGATAAATAGAGTAGATCATGGTAGGAAAATGCAAGAGCATTGCACTGACCATATTTTTCAACATGATCAGTGGAAGAAACAATGATTAAATCAAGAAGAGAGGGGGTACAATTTGGGAAGGAATGTGTAGCAGAAAGGGGAAGAATATTTAAGTTAGATGAAGTAATAAGTGAATCTAATTTTAAAGATTTATAGTCGTTTTTTAGTAAGCACGTGTTAAAATCTCCCATTAAAATAGTGTGATCGTATTGAGGAGTAAAGTTTTCAAGAAGGCTTTCTAGTTGGGAAAAGTAATCAATGGAGAGGGAAGGATTATAGAACACACATAAAAGTACCTTAGAGTGTGAAAATGTTAATTCTATGAAAAGATGTTCTGGGCCAGGGCTGGTTTGGGGTGCTGACATACTGATTATGTTGAAGGGTATGTAGGAGCGTAAATATATGGCAACACCTCCACCAGGCCGATTAACACGATCGTTTCTGATTAAATGAAATCCCGGTAAGGAATACGAAGTACTGGGTAGACACGGCTTAAGCCACGTCTCGGAAACAAGAATAGCGTGTAGGTTTTTGTTATTAAATGAGGTTAAGAAATCAGAATAATGAGCAGGAATACTTTGAGCATTAAAGTGAACGATGTTAAAATTCTTAGAAGACGAGAAATGAGAATTGAGCGATTCGTTAAGAGTAGGGATACTGTGATAACTGTCGTTGCTGCTTCCTTCAGATGATGTTGAAGAGAAAGAGAGATAAGCGTCACTGTCATTGTAAGTATTACTATTGGTCGTCATTATAAAACTTATCAAGTTAAATAAACAATAAATATAAATAAGTAATATTAATGAATAAAAACAATACAAATATATATATATAACTATATAAGTATAAAAACTTTGTATAATATGTATATAAGTATGATATATAAGATAATTTTAAGTCCTGCCTGCCAGCTATTAAATGAATAATACTAGTCCACATTTATTACAATAATAATGCTTGTTAATGTATATACAAAAAAGATGAAATAAAAAAAAAATAAACAAAAACAAATTATTAAAAAAATAAAAATTACAAAAAAAAAATAATAAGCAAAAAGAAAAATGTATATAAAACAAAGAAATATAAAATAGATTTCAATCCTAAGTTAGGCAAAAAGCCCACTAATCTTACTACAGACAAAAAAAAAATGTTTAAAAATAACAGCAGACAACAATAAAAATAAATTTAGTAAAATAAGGAAAACATGATTTATACAAACTACAAAACAGATACAATGGTTAAAAAGGCTCGCAAGAAGTTCAAAAAAAAAAAAAAAAAATTATACATCATCTGTGTACAAGTTGACAAGAGTCAATATAATCGTATAAATATTTTAGATTACCTCCATAGACCCACTAAATACTAATGTAATTACCTGTAATTTACTCTGTAATTTAGTATATTATTGACACAAAAAGAAAAAATAATAATAACAATAAATAAAAACAAAACAAAACTAAAAATAACAATATAAAATAAATGGTATTATAGTAAAATTATAAAAAAAAAAAATAACAATATAAAGTTAACCTGCATAATTACAAGAGGATAACTTACTGTAGTGAAGTAGTAAACAGGTAAATAAAGTGAATATTAACAATATTACTTTTTATTTATTATTCTCTTTGCGCGTGTTGTCTTAGTGTCTAAACTTTTAGAGGTCACTTCGGCTTTGCCTTCTTGAGCTTTCGAAGGCGAATTCGGAATAGCTTCAAGATCCGAAATTTTTTCCACTTGATGACGAGAGCCATCAGGAGCTATAACGTAAATTCGGCCTTCTCTGGTCCAACACCTGCGGATGCCAAACCGTTGTCGTGCTGCAACGAATGTGTCATGCCGTGTTTTGGTGAGAAACTCAGACTGCGTGATCCCAGTCCCTTTTAGCTTTGTCTTAGCAAACCAGACTTTATCCCGGACACTCACATCAGTGAATTTAACGACGATTGGCCGGTTCCTATTGTTCGAGGGTTTGCCAAGACGATGTGAGAATTTGATGCTAGAACTTGCGAAGTTAGGCAAGTCCAAGTGTTCTGCAAATATTGAAGTAACACGAGCATTGGTGTCTTCTGTTTTTTCCTCTTCAACACCATGCAGAAGTATCATTTTACGCCTTCTCTTCATTTCCAGATGATCCACCTCTCTTCCAAGAAACTCCACCTGGCGTTGGAGAATAGTCAATGCTGTTATAATGAACGTTTTAAAACTACTGAACTCAGCTGATAGAGAGGCAGTTGTAAGCGGTGACGATGACTTATGCAGTTCCTGCTGGAACTCGCTCATTCTAGCATTAAACATTTCGGCCATTACAGACAAGGAATCCTTCATTGAATCCATTATGTGACAATTACTAATAAATTGTTGACTAGTAGAAAAGCAAAGAATTATATATAGGAGTAGAAAGCTGGTAGGCAAAATACTCTACAGAACCATAAAAATTAAACAATTTAACACGAAAAATATATTAAAACAAATAAAATATTAAGAGTACAATAAAAACGTTGTTACTTATTTCACGCCTACCCACGGAAAAAAAAACTTTTTGCGTGAAAAAAGAACTATTTTTCATCGAAAAACAACATCTACAGAATCTTTCAAGCACATCGATGTTTTCATTCAATTCAAATTTGTTCATTCAATGTTCACGTATAACAACTTTTTCGTATTTTTTTTTTTTGTTTTGTTTTATTTAGAACTAGTTACTTTTTTTAATAATAAATCCTATCAATATTATCGTATTAGATTCGTAATAATTAAATAAAAATAATAAGTATTAGTCAATCAGAGCAGTAGAACATAAAATAATGACGTTCAACAATAATTTTGATTTATATTTTTTGTTGTACTCAAAAATTATGCTTCATAAATACTAATTAAGTAAATACTAAAACTACATATACACTACATTGTACTCTTGTTTAAAGCACGTAACAAACCGTGTATCTTTACTCTTGCGCTCGCATTTACCTGGAGGAAGAATCGTTTATTGAAAGCATGGCAACCACTGCTTGCGGCCATTTTTTAACTGGCAACCATGAATCATCGTAAACAAGAAATAAAAAACTTCAATTTTGTATTAAAATTTAAAAAAAAAAAACGGATAACTGTAAATAATTAACAATAATATACATGTTTACACCTGGCAACCTGGCAGATACCTACAGAATCGAGCGGTGGGATCTTAGTCTATTACTATCTGCCAAAATCGAGCGATTACGAGGACGGTAGCCTTTTAAAAAGTTGTGTTTGTGTTGATAAAAATTTAATAATGGAATATTATAGCAGTGATGATAGCGATATGGAATTATTTCAAATGATAATAGATTGTGATGATGACAGCGACAGTGATACCGGTACTGTACAGAAGAAATATAGGCCACGTGTAAATTATATGGAGAAACTTAATGACTATGAGTTCGCTTATAGATTTCGAATAAATAAAAGTGGAGTAAATCAAATAATTAATTTAATACAACCGTATTTAAGTGGAACTACTCAAAGGTAGGTATTATATTCATCTTTGTGACAGATCATTGTTGTGTAGGTTTTTAATTAAGTTCTTTTATTTTTAGGAATCATCGTATAACAACACTCCATCAAACACTCCTGACTCTACGATTTTTTGCACTAGGTACCATGTTGGTGTCTGTTGCAGATTTTGTTGGAGTATCTATAGCATCAGCTAGTCGTATAGTCTCCGATGTGTCTAGAGCCATAGCAAGATTGTACCCCGAATTTGTTGTGCTGCAAAATCACACTCAACAAGATTTTTTTTAATATTGCTGGATTCCGTAGAGTACATGGTGCTATAGATGGCACTCATATATTAATACAATCAACAAGTAAATTATGAACATCAACTTAATCAGTGCAGATGTGGATGGACCATATCTGCACTAATTCCTAAGATAGAAATAGAGAATTAATTAATAATATTAATACAATTAGCAGGGACAGTGGACATAGGATGTCAATCATAATACCAATTGTCAATTAGATCTTTCGGTCATATATTTGACTTTCATCAGGCATCTAAAATTTAATTAAAAGAAACATGTAACATGCTTTGATTATTATTTGTTACACTTTACAAAAACTGTAGGCACCTAACCTATATGATGTATACAAAGGAAATATAATTTTAACCTTAACAGTATATAATTAACATCACATGTATTTTATTCTTGATTCTATTGATTTGTAAATTATATTGCAAATGCATATATTCATTCTAATAATTACTTTTAAATATACCAGCAACAACGGGAACATTTGAACCTTTGATGTGAACTATAGTACCCATTGATATATTAAGTAAAAATACTATATAAAATAAAAGTAATTTTTACTTAATATACAATGATAGTACCTAATACAGATTGTCCGTAATTAAAGTCACCACAATAAAATACTTATAGAATATCTATGTTTACAAATAACAGTATCAAAGAAATATCTATGTTGCTAGTTACCTCAATTAATAATATAATGTTTATTACAGATTCTAATATAGGAGAGGAATTTAGAAACACGAAAGGAACATTTTCTATGAATGTTCAAGTTGTATGTAACGCCTCCTTAATATTTCAAAATGTTGTAGCTCGGTGGCCAGGATCAACCCATGATGCAACTATATTTAATCACTCCGATTTGAAAGGTTAGTTATATTATTTTTTTTTTTGTTTACAATAAAAATAACATAAAATAGTAATTAATACAATGTAAACAAGGTGTACTTATCTCTATCAGAGATTACTTCCAGTACAACTACAAACACTACAAACTCTTAAGTTTTTTAATATTAGTATGGATAATATTAATAACAATATTAAAAATAACGATATAAAACTAATAAATCAGAATAATAGTTACATACATACATATACATTAAAATAAATACAAACACAATGAATATATATTAATAAAAATAATAATAATAGTCAATTTATATTGAGTTCAGAAAGTTTATATTATTTATGTATATGTATTGACTCTCTATCTGTATTTAATTATCAAATATTTAAATTAAATGCGTGTTTTAATATTTATAGATTATTGTGAACAAAGTGGACTTGGAAATCGCTGGTTGCTGGGTGACAGTGGTTATCCATATAAGCCCTATTTGTTGACACCTTTACTTAACCCGAACACTCCATCAGAGCAACGGTATAATGAAGCACATATCAAAACAAGGAACACAATAGAAATGTAAGTTTGATAGGTGGTGTTTACTTTAACACTCACAAATATCATGTGAAAATGTAAATAACACCTACATATAATTTCTAGAGATGGGCCGAATGTGATTTGAACCGAATCCGAACTTCGGCCGAACATTCGGTTCAAATGAAATGTTCGGCCGAAGTTCGGCCGAACTTCGGTTCATTTTCGCGCGCTTTCTCGAGAGCGACAAGGTGTGACTTGTTTACGCATTTACTTCAAATACCCCGCCCGCACACCACGGTCCCTCCGCGTATCCCGAGCCGGCCGGTCATGTGGACGTTCAGCGTCTACTTCTGCACTGACCAACCACCTTCGTGTGAAGCATGATCGAGAATACACACAATTACAACATCCCATTCATTTGCCAAATCCAATCCTTCCTTCAGTAAGACCTTCATCGTCGAATACTACTGAAGAGTTGCCCGCAGCGAAGTCATCATTACGTCAAGCAAAATAAATTCACAAAGCCATAGCAGAAATGATATGTGTGGATAATCAACCTACATCAATTGTAGAAGATGCCGGATTTAATCGGTTGCTAGCCATATTAAAACCAAAATACCAGATGGCCAGTCGAAAATACATTACTGAAACAGTGATAGTTGAAATGTATGAACAATTAAAAAAGAAGATTTTCAACCAACTATCCGAAGCTAAAACGATTTCAGTTACAAGCGACATGTGGACGTGCATCAATAATATGCTGTGTTTTTTAAGTTTTACTGTTCACTGGCTTGACAACAATTTTGTACTGCAACATGGGATGCTGAAAATGAAATCGTTTTCAGAGCAGCATACAGCGCATAATATCCAGTGTGCTCTAGAAGATATAGCCGAGTCATGGAACATCTTAGACAAAATACATGTTATCGTCACAGATAACGGCAGCAACATTGTGAAAGCCGTAAATGACAGTCGTTTTGAAGGAAAAACGTGCTTCATTCATACTTTGCAACGAGCAATTCACGGTGCTTTAGACGCGCAGGAAAGTGTTAATGAAGCAATAGCAGCAGGGCGTCGTATAGTGACTCATTTCAATCACTCACAACCGGCTCAAGAAAAATTGCAGCCGATACAGACTGAGCTCAATGTACCCAAGCACAAACTTATTCAAGACGTCAGCACCCGCTGGAATAGCACTTTTTATATGGTTTAAAGGTTACTGGAGCAAAAGAGAGCGATTTCGTTGTACATATCTGACAACAGTAACACAATAAATTTTCAAAATTTGACAGAGAGACAATGGGATCTTCTGAAAGAATGTCTTGCTTTACTTCAACCTTTCGAAGAAATCACAAAAAAAATGAGCTCTTCCTACTCCTGTATATCAGAGGTCATTCCTAACTTGACGATTCTTTCGAAGTATTTGATCAAAGAAGAAGTTAAAGTGGCTTGTTCTAATATAAACACTGCGTTCATCACTAAAAGAAGGACTGGATAGACGTTGTCAGGGGATTGAAGATGACAAGTACTATAGTCTAGCAACAATGCTAGATCCACGCTACAAAATGAATTTTTTTACACCAGATAATGTACCAATGATCAGACGAACTTTCCTGGCGGAATTTTTAAGAAGGAGCGAGGATATTGGATCAAGCAGTGATGAAGAAGTTGTTCAGGTAGCACAGAGATCCACGTCATCATCCAATTGTGAAAACACACACAGAACGTTCTGGAGCTGCTACGAGGAACTAGCAGCAGTAAAGTTACCGATAGATGTAGAAGAAACCAAAAGTCCGATTGCGTCAGAGCTAGACAGATATCTCAGTGAAGTTCTGCTACTCAAAGACCTATGTCCATATGGCTATTGGGCTAAGAATAAAGACAAGTTCCCTAATATGAGTTGTTTGGCTCGGATATACTTATCGTGTCCCGGAAACTCTGTATATTCTGAGCGACTTTTTTCGGAGGCAGGAAACATATACGAAAAAAAACGTAACAAACTTCTGCCAGATAAGGCCAGAGTCTTTGGTGTTTTTGCACCATAACCTGCCTATAGTAAATTTTAAATATGAATAGATAGATAAGAAAAGTTGGTTTAATATGATTGTTGAAAAAAATACCCTTTAATTGTAATAAAAAAATACTTGAGGTTAATGAATGTTGAATAAAAAACGTTATTTTTTTATTTAATTTACTGACTCCTATCCAGATGTTTACTAGGAGAATACAGGCAGGGATTTCTAAGATTAAGAAGTAATTAACTAAGATTAAGGTTAATAATAAGATAAGAACTGATTTAATATAAGGTTTACATTTACAATGTTCCTAAATAAATAAATAAATAATTGATCATGAGTGAGTAAAAATAATATATTTTATTTTACAGTATCTAATGTTGTTATATAAGGTGCTTCTAAAATATATGCCACGGTTGTTTGTATGGAAACTTGGCCAATCAGCTGACCGATTTCCATATCAAGTGCAATTTTTTTGAGAATTGACTATGGGTTCCTTGGGGAAAGTGGTTCAGTATCATGAGTAGAACCACCAATTGCAGCCATGGCATATTGTAATTTAGAAGCACCTTATATTTCAGTTAAAATAAGTGCAAGTAGGTATTATTTTTCTTGTACCGAATTTCGGCATCTGAACCAAATTTCGGCCGAATGCCGAAGTTCGGTTCAAGCTGTCGAAATTCGGTTGAACCGAATGTGAACCGAATTTCGGCCCATCTCTAATAATTTCAGATACATTGGAGTTTGGAAAATAAGATTCCCTGTATTATCCCTGAAAAGCAGGTTAAAATTAGAAAATATACAAGCTGTAATAATAGCCACTAGTGTATTACATTATATTGCTAGATCTATGAATTTAGAAGAAGTGGAACCAGAAGTATTTATTCCAAATATATCACTTGAAAGTAATAGGCTTTATGACCATGGACCTCCTGAATATGTATCAGAACGACAACATCTGATAGATAATTACTTTCAATGACTTAAGTTTATAAATAAAACATATTTTGTCTGAATGTGATGTTTTTATTTGCGTTCATAATTTTTTTCCAATACTGATAGGGGAAACTGTTTTCACTATTATAATTTACAAGCTAGTCCTCTTTTAACATACTTCATGCTATTATTCACTTCCACTTTCATTCCGCATAGTAATTATCATCTAGCATCCATCCACAAACAATTAATTTTACAAATAATTTTTTAACCTTATAACTATTTATATTTTTAACTATATTTTAACATTTTACTTATTCTAAAGAGGCACAGTAGTCCATCAAATTTGAACAAAATATAATTACACTTACTTCTATATTAACTTAATTTTCAGTATTTATGCAAAATAAAATTTTTAACATAAATTACCTTATAATTATATACAAACTGTTCCTTATTACTAACATTCTATGCTTATGCTACTACAAATATACTTACTATATCTACAATACCATATTTGCTTACACTCTATTTCTATAATTAATAATCTTCTAATCTATTAAATTTAAATTTCTTTTTAGTCGAATATTTTCTAGTCTACTGTTCTCTAATTCCATCTCTATCTTGGCTATATCTAAGTCGAGCTTTTCTTCTTTGCAATGATGTATTCTGTCAAAGCATTATCTCTATTAATGCGGGCTTTGGATTTTTCCTCCTCTATTTTGAACTTTCGCTTGGCTGCAAAAATATAACTCATTTTATATTATAATTGGATTAGATTTAAAATCTTTGTTTATTGTTCCTTCATAATATAGTCAAATAGCTAAACAGAAAATTTAAATTGAGAGTTGGTAACTACATACCTAAAGATGTCTATTATTATTATGATAAATTTATAATTGTTATTGTTAGTTTAAAATAATTGTTTGTTTTAACAAATGTAAACCTTAAACCAATAAAACTATACTCGTTGATTGATTGATAGTTCTACGTATAGTTAAAATGCCAAAGGGAGAAAAAGTCTCAGGTTATTCTCAAAAATATACCACTAAATGGGTAAAGAGATGATGAGCTTAAAGGTATGTATGAGTAGACGTTTCTGTAATTACAACATCCCTGTGGAAAAAGTCTTATAAATTGTGATATAAAACAGCTAACTGGGTATCAGAATTTATCATTTAAAAAAGTTTTTATAAGATTGAAAAAAATTTCTGATACAGATTTCTATAAGAATCTATCAGATCAGTCATTAAAAAAAAATTGAGACCAGTTTTGTATCAGGAATTACTGCTTATTTTTTTATAAGAATGATTAAGACTGAATAAGTCATGAGATTTTATCGGGTAATACCGCGGTAACAAATAAAAGATTCTATAAGAATATCTGGTTTCATAAGTTTTTGTAAGTTTATTCTAGGATAGTTTTAATGAGATATGCAAAGTAGATTCCAGAGACATGATACTTACAACTAGACTGTGCACTGTGGCGCAAAAACCGGTCCGAGCGAGAGGGCTCCCCGTGGTAGTGTGTCCCTTTCTAATGAGGTGACCATGACTAAATAAAAAATGGGACTAACTATACAAACGATTGTGTAAGTATTCTGATAATTTATACTGATGTAACCTAACTACACTACTTACAGATATGTATGTACCTAATTTATGTAAAAGAAAAAAAAAAAACACTAAAACCATTCTAGTAGCCAGATTTTTTTGATCTGCCACCATGCACCATCACCGTACGTCAGTCTCCCCGTGATCATGGCGATTGAAACATTGCAGAAATATAGGGACCTCAATAAAATTACAAACGCGGTAAGCACCCGAACAAATATAATTTTAATATGAATATATTTAGTCAATTCCAATTCATGAGTTTCGTTAGAGCTTTGATGGACAGGTGAAACGCGCTTGATTTTCGGAGAGAATTGATGTAATGTCATATTAAGCATCTTTTTCATATTCAAACTGTGTAAATGATAAAAACATTACCCTCCGGCACTCGGGTAATTAGGAGACATTACCAAAAAAGTTTTTCTATTTAACCGCTTAAGTGTCCGGGCAATGACCTTTTAGTTTACCAACTGCACAAAACTGCCCAAGGCCTCTCACATTTCGTTACGTAATTTCCCACCGGTGATAATGTAATATACGTTAATCAACCTGTAGTTGACAGGTGCACTTCGCGTACTTATGCCCGTGTCAAAAAAAAGTTGACATGGGCAATATAGCCATAGCGACCATTACTTGACACGGGCGCTTGCGGTTAGTTTATAAACTCTTGACACAAATGCTGAAGCATATTTTAGGCCTCCTCTGTCTACAAAGGCTGTAAAAGAATAAAATTCACAAACATCAATCAAGTAGTAGTTTTCATTATTCGGAAATCTAAGATACAAGAAATTTATTATTAATGATAAACATCATCGGTACAAAGTAAAATGGTGTTTTATAAAAAATGTAAGTTTCGGTGTTGCCCATTTTGTATACTCTTGTCATTGACCGGTACATCTCCAAATCAAATTCATGGTTACCCTAAAGATTAAGATTGTTGTTTTTATTTACTCGTGGAAAGAAAAGCGACTACCGGAATAAGACTCATTATTGCACCCTGTCACACAACAAGAATTCACCATTTTTCATGGAAAAACAATCAACTTTAGTAAGAAAATTTACACAATCGCAAACCGAAACACGACAATCAACCAAATAATCAAACCACCATCTTACATTTAGTATTTCCAGTCCCAAATATCTAATACTACCTTTTGCTCAGTATTATTTTATTTAAATACAACCAATTGATTTATTAATTATTGACACTTTAGAAATACGTCTAAATACGTTTCTAAGTTTACCAACCGTTCGTATTAGTAAATTATGAAAAAGAAAAGTATTTAATTTTCTACCATTTCTATCAAACGAAATGATTATGTGAGCTGGCAAGACGTTAGACAAGGACACACTACCAGCGGGAGCGCTCTCGCTCGGACCGCTTTTAGCTACCTACCGCTTATAGGGAAATACCTACCGTAAGCGTCAAAGAATAGATCTCATTTTAGCAAAACAAAATTTTTTTGTACACTGTCTAGTTGTAAGTAGCATGTCTCTGGTAGATACACATAGGATAATACTTGTAGAATCTTAGAGATACGATTTTTTTACTTAAATAAGAAATAAAGTTTATATAAGAATTTTCACTTGCTGAAGTATCTGATAAAGTATCGAAGATCAGTTATCATTTTTTATAAGAAATTTCTGAACATTCTTATTTTCAAACTCTATAAGATCAAACAAGGCATTCAGATGACAAAGGCTGACCATTTTCTGGTAAAATTTTTATCAGATTTGATTAGCAAGTTATTGTTCGAATACCTAAACTTGTGAAAACTCGAAGCATGTATTATTTGATTCAAATAACCACTATAGCTTTAATGAGATTTTTCAAATTTTATCTAATATTTTTGATAATTCAAAGAAAACTTATAGTAATTATTTCCCTACTAAAAACAGAATTTAGATTCATATTTGTTTCATTATTTATAAATTTTAAGTTGTTTTTTGAACAACAATCATTGTCATTAAAAAAAAATATGTTTTGTGGAAAAATGGTTATGGATTTTATTGTTTTTAAAAACAGAGTTTAAGATATAATTATCTAACGTATTGTAACTCATTTTTTTAATTAAAATTTAATTTTAACTAAAACTTTTTTTGCAATTCTTAGTATTTTTCTTTTCAATCCGAAAAAATTACACATTTTTATTATCAAATGCAATCGCAAATTCTTTTTTTTAAGTATTTATAAATCATTCTGGTGAGCATAGATGGGCATTTAAGTTTATGTACGAATAATTAATTGATAATAAAATAAAATAAATAGTGAATTATTGAATAATACTTTTGAAAAGGATTTGTAATAACATTTTTATAAAACATCTGAATGTTTGCATAGTCTTATAAGATCTCATAAAAAATTATTTATAATTCCATGTCATATTATCTATTGAATATAACAGTATCTTTTCGTACCTATCTATAATCCATCATTTTTTTCTATATCGATGTTGAAAATTAAATAGTGCAAATATGGTTACTTTTGAGAATATTATTTACTAATACAAAGATAATTAAATAATATAAAAATTTACTTTATAATGATGCTCGTATATATAAAAGTAAATATAAATACGAAAGTTTTCAGTTGGATTAAGTTTTTATAAGTATAAGTATTATAAAAATATTTCGGAACATAAGAATATATAAGATCTTATAAGTAGTAATTCAATAATAACTACCTGAAGAAATTTAATTTTTTTAGACTTAAATTTTTCGAATAAAATTTTAAATGATTATTAAAAAACCACTATTCATTCTTATCAATGCTCTGACAGAATAAAAGCATGTTGACTTGTTTTGATAAAGGATAAGATTTTGAAAAAAATTACTATTATTGAAATTCAAAGGATGAACATTAAAGTACAAATATTTAAAAATACATATGGTTTAATATGTGATTTTATATTACTTTTTTAGAATTGACAAAAAAAAATAATTAATTTAACAAAGTATGTGTGTGTTATATGTATATGTTTACATGTGTGTATCGATGTTCGCTGTCTGTTGATAGTAGACGGATACAACGTACCTACTATACAGTTGCAATATATCGGAAAACGGTGAGTATTGTTTGCATTTCTCTTAACCAATCATAGGGCTTCCAGCTTTAAGAGTAGCTAAGTGTGGCTCGGGTCCAGTGTTGCAACTTTGGCATATTTTATGCTAAATTTGGCATATTTTCTTCATGTTTAGCATAAGCCAAATAGCTTTTAGCATATAGCATAATTATTTAGTATTTTTTATTGTACATATAGTATCGTTCGCACGTATAACAGGCAAGTTACGCAGAGACAAAGAAAACGAATACTATCATAAAAACAGTTATTATATTGTCATACAGCACAGAAGGAGAAAAGTACAAAAGAATAAAGCAGCACAGTAGACAGAAAGCAGTAAGTTAAGGATTAGGCTAACAGGAAAACGAAAATATGGAAAATATAGCGAGTTCAAAATAACGGTTAATTAGAAGCGCGCGCGCGGCCTTCCGGCGTCGAATCTAAATGTCGACTGGCGAGACGGTGAAAACCGAGCGCGCACGATTGATGCGTTCGGGCACCTTCGAGTGGCACAGCTGCAGCGAAGACATCGGTCGAGTAACGGTAATTTTATTTATCCGTCTGCGCGGAGAGAAGTTGTGTGGAATTTTATTATTAACGCCACATACACAAATAATGTGATCGATAACATGTTTCCGAACGTAACATCAGTTAATCAGGAAGAGATGATGAGTTTTTTTTTAGGAGTACACATACACATAGGCCGACGCAGTAAACAACAGCGGTCCGTGGTTGCGACGACCTGTTTTGTTTAGGAATGTCTAGCCGGCAAGGTTAAATATCGGTGTGAGAGAGCAGAGTTTAGTTTTTCACCCCATTCTTTGCTTTATGTAATAAGTATCTTGCGCTTTTTTGCGATGTAATTTTACTTGAGATTTGACCTTCATTTTATTTTTAAATAATTAAGTTCAGTGTTGAAGTAGTATCCTTATGTATGCGTACGTGAAATTAATCAACAGTGGAAAATTTACTACTGTTGGAACTAATCAAATCAAAAATTACAAGCCGAATCGTCCTAGCAAAGTCTTTGAAGTGAAAATAAAAGGCGAATACCATAAATGTTTGATTGGATTAACAAATGGTGAGTTTTATATAGTATTACATTTTATATTATATTCTATTTATTTTAATGTTTTAATACGTTAAACTTTCAAATCATGTATTTAAACTAAAGTCAACATGTTGTTCTTTCTAAATGACATTCAAAATCTTATAAATTATTTCTTACTTTTTATTAATTATATTTTCTTAAAATAATCGAGTTTCATAGAGTATTCATCGTAATAAACAAATATTTTAGGTAAAGTTTTTGATTCGTAACAAAGTTTGAAATTCTTTGTTTAATGGTTCGGTTACGGTTCAGTACGTTTTTCATGAAAAAATAGCATCTATCGGCTATTCTTGACATGTCAATTTTTAAGCTAACTAAAATATAATTGTTTTGATTTATAATTGAAAAAACTTACAGAAATCATTTACTGTATCATTGAATAATTATAACATGCGCATATTGTTCATAATAAATTTACGGATTTGGTATTTCAACAATTCGAAACATCTGTTCAAGTACTGGTCAAATTTTCATAAATGTTCAAGTACTGGGTACTTGACCTTATTGTAAAGTATCTATTTGGTATAATAACTATTTCAAAATGTTTTTTTATCACAACAATTGAATGAAAATGTTTATTAGAATGACTAACTTTATTTTAAAAATTAAATGTTAGAAACTTTCACAGTAGTAAGAGTACGTGTACTTGTAATTAGTTTTTTAACTATAAGCTTAATGTTATATATATATAATATATACATATTTAAGCATTCTTCACAGAAGTTGTTTTAACTTTTTCATCTAATTGGAATTTATTATCTTACACAACAAACAAAACTCTTAACAATTGCAGATATTTTTTCATATTATCTGAAAGAATCAGCCCAGTTTGATAAAGATAAACACGATGCACAGATGAAACAGTTTTATAACTATGTATCGACTAAAATATCCGATACCCGAGCCAAAAAGAAACGTCCAAACGAAAAGAAACTACCAAAGGTGATTAAAATTTAAAAGCGTTATCAAAAATAAAAAAATTATAAATATTTAAACTCAAAAAAAGTTCAACCTATTTTGAAGTAAATTTTAATTGGTGATTTGTTTATTCTTCAGCTTAAGAACAATAGTATGAGTGTTGTATACATTTTTTTTTTTAGGTAAAGCCGGTGGAAAGCAGTGACACTGAAGATATTTCAGACATTGAGGAAGATACCATAGCCTCAAACGGAGAGGAAGAAAGCGGAGAGTCTACCGATGAAGTGTTTGATCAAGAGTCCGATAATGCCATGATTCAAGAAAGACATGAAGAAGTTGAAAAAACTGATGTTGATCATGAAGCTGAGCCTACAGTCGCAATTGTAAATACAATTGACGAAAAATCGATTGAAGAGAGAAAAGAAGACAGTGAACCCAACAACAGTTCCAACCCTAATAATAGTGAGAAAAAGTAACTGATTAACGGCGAGTTGCACGAAACCGTCGCTAACTTTCCGTTAGTTAAGTTGCAATTAATCTTAAAATTAGTTGACCTTATGATTAATTTAAAGCTGTTGTAATTAATCATCCGTTAGATAGGTCTTTAATTAAACAAAAATTTTTTGTTAACTTAATCAGATGTAGGTTTCGTGCAACAGATAATCACGAATCTTGTGATTAAATTAGTTTAATAAACACTTAAATTTAAAATTTGTTTCGTGCAACTCGGCGTAAGATTGAAAAAATTATAAAGTGACGGATATATTCGTTTATACTCAAATATCTGCTAATTTTAAAGATATAAACCAACATGATTTTTCATTACTATATAAGTTAAATTAACTAATTATAAACCTATTCTATTATTTTCTGTATTTCTAATATTAAATTTATTGGCTTACTACTATTTTAAACGCATTTCTAATGTGTCTAATTACTAAGGCTTACAAATGCTATAAATTTGATATTTGATATAAGTTTCATTGATAAATAAAATAAAAAAATAATCATGATTATATACTTAATTGATCAAATTATGAATGTTTTCTTTTAGTTTATGTTATGGATAAATTCTGTAGATTCAGCATAAATAATTTAGGAATGATCGAAAGTGAGTCATAAAAATTGAAACATAATAATTATAATTAACCTGAATATGATCGGTTTGATCTTTTACATTGATTACTTGAATAATTTTTGAATATTGATGTAAATTTCGAAATCGTCACTGAATCTCTCTCAAGATTCTGTATTTTAAGAAAAAAAAAATCCTTATAAAAATTGGTAACTTACATTTTTATAAGAATATCGGCGAGTTGCACGAAACCGTCGCTAATTTTCCGTTAGTTAAGTTGCAATTAATCTTAAAATTAGTTGATCTCATGATTAATTTAAAGCTGTTGGAATTAATCATCCGTTAGATAGGTCTTTAATTAAACTAAATTTTTTTGTTAACTTAATCAGATGTACGTTTTGTGCAACAGATAATCACGATTCTTGTGATTAAATTAGTTTAATAAGCACTTAAATTTAAAATTTGTTTCGTGCAACTCGGCGTATATCAGATATTTTCCACAATATTGTTTGAAATTCTTCCAAAGCTACTCATAGAAATAAATCTTTTAAAAACTGATGCAAACGTTACGTGAAGTAATTAATTAAATCTCATAAAATTATTTACTATGAAGACATTCAATTTCTTTGAAAATCCTTCCAAACTACTTGTAGAAATAAATCTTATTAAAACTGATCCAGATGTCATGTGAATGAACTCAAAAAAATCTTATAAAATTATTTGCCATTATAGCATTCAAGTTCTTTGAAGTTTCTCAAAAAATACTTCTAAGCATTAATCTCATTAAAATAATGGAAATATAACATGAATTTACTGACTAAATCTTATAAAAGTTCGGTTAGGTTCGCATTTAATTAACCTTGAATGTTGTATATCAGTATACAATCTCATACCACCACTCCGACAAAGTTCTCCTTAAATCTCATTTGTTCTCGTAATTATTATAATCCTACAATAATTCAGTTTCCCGAACTTATAAATACTCATAGCTAAACAATTTTATCACTCAACTCTCATAAATTCTAATTAAACTTATCAGAATTTTGCCTAAAATATTGTTAAACCCTCTATTGCTAAGAGAAAATAAATTCTATAAGAATTTTCGAGGTTTTTCAGTGACAAATGCAGATCGCTTTCTCATAACCAATTTTTTTATGAGAATTTATGAGACCGTTTCCACAGGGATACTTACTCTTATAAGTAATTGCCTATCTCTTTAAAATAATGAAAATAATATAATTTCAGAATAAAATATGTTTCTAATTTTTATTGAAATTTTCTCGACACAATAAAGAGAAAGGCAATCTTGAGGTTAAGAATTTAAATTGAATATAGGTATTTCTATAATAAAAAATTTCAATTGTCCAGGCTTTTCGATATAGCTCACAGGAAAGCTGTACCTACCGAAATTATTCCGTAAAGATCAATTTAGGTAATTTATATGTCATGTGTACAATGCATTAAAAGTTTTAAGCATGAAATAAAAAGGGTATCGGTTTGTTAATAATCTTACAATTTATCATTCTTTTCTTTCAAATATACACTATTTTGTCGATAGGGATTTATTTCTTTTCATACGATATAAAGATACATTACAGGTATTACATTCTCAGAAAATCATCTAGATTTTATAAATTAATTTTTTTAAGTTGCAATGTTTTTTGTTTGTCATTTAATCATAAATACTAAAAAAATGTAAACTAAATTAAATATTTTTTTCTACAGACTGGATTGGGCCGGATCCTTCGGGACAAATCGACCAAGCTTATTGCAAGTACTGTCGAACATCGTTGAAATGTCATAGAAAAGGTTTAATTGACCATTCAAAAACAAACAAACCTCAAAATTGTGTTTTAAAGGAGAAATCAGCACTCAAAACCAAAAAACTATATTCGACATTTAAACCTGTTGTCACTGAAAAAACAAAGATTGCTGAACTGAAGATTGCTGCATTTATTGCTGAGCATTGCTTTTTAAAAACTGTCGACCATATGATTGACATGTTGCCGCAGTTAGACTCGTTATCAGATAATTTGTCTAAATTTAAACTTCACAGAACAAAGTGTACGATCAAAAATGTCATTGGCATGTATGCTGCAAGAGCTAATTGAAGAAATTGGAGACTCTTCTTATTGCATAATTGTTGATGAAAGTACAGATTGCTCCACTCAAAAAACACTGTGCATTATGTTGCGTTTTTTTTTTTCAATTAAAAAAAAAAACAGGTTGTGACAACTTTCTACAGGCTTATTAAAATTGTGGATTGTGACGCGAAATCTGTGCATTCAGCAATTAAGTCTCAGTTAGAAGCAGATAATTTGAAAATTGAAAACATGGTCGGTATTGGTGTTGATGGCGTGAGTGTGCTGCTATTTTTAAACGTGAATTAAGTGACTTGATAATTATGAGATGCGTTTGTCATTCACTTAATCTTTGTGCTGAAAAGGCAACTGCTGCATTACCAAATAGACTTGAATACTTTGTCCGTGAAGCTCACAATTACTTTTCTAATAGTCCTAAGCGTTTAGAAAAATATAAAGATTTGTACGAAACCATTAATAATAGCAGCAACTCAAAAAAAATCAAGGCTTGAGTGGTATACGTTGGCTTGCAAGATGTGATGCTATTGAAACTATTATTGATCAATGGGAAGAGTTAAAGACTTATTTTTTGCTCAATGAAAAAGAATGTTATGCAGCGTCTCAATTGCATGATACAATGTCTCGTCTACCGTATAAAGCTTTTCTAATATTTTTAAAATCCGTATTGAAAATAGTGACTCAATTGAATGTTTTATTTCAAAGTGATAATATTGAACCAACAAAGTTATTTGAAGATTTGTTTTTAATGTTTAAGAGTTTACTTAAAAAAATTGTAGTTCCAGCTCAATTACAAAAAGTAAAGGACAGTGAACTGGTTAACTTTGATTTTATGCCACATTTGATGCACACTTCATCCCTTAATTTCAGTTATGAATTGCAATCTATTGCTGAATATCTAAATCCAACAGACTTAAAAGATGTAAAAGAACGATGTAAAAACTTCTGGTGTGTCTTAGCAAGTGAAATCTAAAGTAGATTGCCTGATAATTTAAATGTATTAAAGATGATGGCAAATCTTCATCCAAAAGTAGCTACATCTCAAGTTAAACCAAGTTTAAATGTCATTTTAAAGAGCTTTGATAGGACTGCATTGTACGGTAATAAAGACGATGTTGAATCTGAGTGGAATAAACTGCATAATAAGTCATGGTCTAATGTTAACACTTCAGAGAAAATTTATAGTGAAGTTTATGATGATTGTGATTCTGCTGGACATAAACGGTTTGGGAACGTCGCAAAATTTGCAATGGCTCTACTGTGCCTACTTCAAATGCTAGCGTGGAACGCGCTTTTTAAACTTACAGTTGTTAAGAGTAAGCTACGAAATAAACTCTCGTTAGATTTGCTACAAAATTTAATGATGGTAAGATTTAGCCTACAAAAAAATTATGGTTCATGCGTTAATTTTAATCCATCTCCTAATATGTTAAAATTATTCAACGTTAAAATGTATGATTTTAAAGATTCAAAAAGTGAACAGGAGCAAAAAGAAGCCGATGACTTGTTCTTAGCTTTAAATGACTCAACTATTTAATCAGTTTTTTAAAGACAACTGTTTTCGTATTTTAATATAATTTATTACTTAAATTAGTTAAATAAAATTTTAATGTTTAAATATAATTTAAATAATCAGATATAAAATATCAATAAATATTCGTTTTTTTATTTTTTTATTTGTTTAAAATATAAAAAACACACACATAAAATTAATTCCTAAGCCTGCCGCGAAAACTCACAAGAGCTTATCTGGACAAGCATACCATATTAACAGATATTATTTTATACCGTAGCTACCGTACCATATTATATCATTAAGTGATTACGAAAAATTTTGTGAATATTAAACGTTTAACGATTTTAGTAGGTGTTCTTTTAGCGATATTTGCGTTTGTCCCGGTATAACTCTTGTAGGTCTTCGGGAAGTTCATTAACTAATGCGGGTATTATGGTATTTAACATTCTAGCTCCGTACAAATTTCTAGCATTCGGTATCACAATTTTTTTTTTAATGTTGAATGTTTCTTAAGGTATTGGATCTACATTTTTCGATTAATAAAGACGGATCATTAACTTCATTTAGGACATTGAATTTAACCAGCGTAAATACATCCATAACATTGCAATGTTTAAAAATATCATTTTCATTCAAGTTATCGTTAAATTTTGGGATAATGGCTTTTAATAGACGTAACTGTAAGGCATAAATATTATTTAAATGAGTTTTATAGGTCCTACCGTAGCTACTTAGTCCATAATTGATAACAGATTGAGCTAGGGCTAGATATAGTATTCTACAGATTTTATATGGGAGCTTATGTTTCAATATATATAATTTACTCAGTATGGGTCTTAATTTAGAGCAGACCAGGTCTATGTGAGGCTTCCAGCTAAACCTGTCATCAATTATGATTCCGAGATAAGTATGTTGATTTTTTTGTCTAACAGAGGACATTGACAATTTATACTAACACGATTATCATGGAAACATTCATGAGTATGGGCCATGATAGCCGGGGAGATGATAGGTACGTTATGGGAAGAATGTATATGTATAAATTTGGTTTTTTAAGCGTTAATCACCAGCCCAACATCATGGGCCCATTTGCAAATAAGATTATAGTTGTTTTGAATAATAATTTCAGCTACAGATACTGATTTATGTGCCGCGATCAAGCAAGTATCGTCGGCAAATTGATAAATGGAACCTTGTTTTATCAAAATACACATTTCATTCACATAGAGGAGATATTCAATTGGCCCAATTATAGATCCCTGTGCTGTGCCTTTTGTGGTTTGATACATATTGCAATAGCAATTGGCAACTTTAACCGTGGTAAAGCGATTTGTATGATAATCTTTTATTAAATTTAATAGAGGGCCTTGAATTCCATTTTGTGATAATTTACGATATAACGTATGAAAATCTAGCATATCAAAGGCTTTTGAAAAGTCTATGAATAAAGCAATTACATGATATTTTTCATTTAGATAGTAGTATACTTCCTCAGTGAATTCTCTTAATAAGTCAGTGGTGCTTCAGTTTTTCTGAAAACCATATTGTTTGAGGTTAATGATATGATTGTTTCGTAGAAATGATGTTATTTGGTCAACAAAAAATCTTTCTATTATTTTATCGATGCAAGATAGTATAGTGATAGGGCGGTAGTTACTGTAATCATTATGTTTACCCTGTTTGAATATAGGTCTGATGGATCCAATCTTGAGAGTGTGCGGATATATTCCTGCATTCAGGCTGCAGTTTATTAGGTGACATATAATAGGTACTAGAACATCAGATAAATATTTAATTTCACGTGCACGGATTCCGTCATAACCGGGACTCTTATTTAAGTTAATACATTTTAAGATTTAGGTAACAAGCTCGGGACTAGCGCGTCTTACTCTTATGGCCATGGTGGGTTTTATTTCGTACAAATTTCGATCTAAAAGTTTTGTGTCGCAATTATTCTTAATTTTATTTACTGAGAGGTCGAACTCTTTCGCAAAATTGTTCGCTAATGTCAAAGGGGTTAACTTAAATTTTTTTAATAAAGTATCGTCAATGCATCTAGTAATTTTTCCGGATATCCTATTAATTATCCCCCACATTATTCTTGGATTTTTAAAATTATTACACACATCTGACATAATATATTTATTTTTTAATGTTTTAATGTATTTATTGGTTTTGTTACGATAATTATTATAATACAACCTTTTAGCAGAGTTATTTTCATCCTTTCTCCATTCATTATATAGTTGATCCCGCCTATAACACATATTTTTTAATCGCTGGTTAACCCACTTACATGAGTTCCGCCCATTATATTTTATACTAATACTTTTAGATATTGTACATATATTATATTCCCTTTTAAAGTTATTTTCTATTAATGAAATGATTTCATTTGGATTTTGAGTATCTAAACATTCACGCCAATCAATTTTACGTAGTTCATTTTTTAATTTATTGTTATCTAATACATTTAGAAATGTGCGAGCGCTCGATCGGCTGCGGCCGTGCTTGGGCGCATCGGCGGCTGACGTAATCGGCCACGCACAACCGGTTATGCAGTGATCCGCTGGTGCGATATTTATTACTGCGCTATACACACTTATGTTACTACAATAATTACGGATGAATAGATGGTCAATACACGACTTGCATAACGTTTTGCCGTATTTTTCTATACGCGTATAATATTGATTTATAGCACACTCAAAGCCCAAATTACTCAAAGAATTAAGATATAAGGTCGTTACAGGATTACTCTGTTTCAAGTCAATATTCATGTCACCAATTATAAGGTAATTATTTTTATGTGTGTAGGCCTTAATAATATTAGTTAATTCTCCTATAAATCGAGATTTACATGTGTGAGGTGGTCTATATACGGCACATATACCCATGCGAATGTTTTTATTGATACTTATTTCACCCGTTATATATTCCATTTCTTTCGAAGAATTATTATTGAACCTGGTGAAAGTCAGGGATTTATGTACATACAAAATCACTCCACCACCCCTTTTATTGTACCGCAACTCGGAGTATAAGTAATAATCAGGTAGTTCGAATAATTAGGTCAACTGAGTTTTAATATTCGCTTCGGTAAGAACAATTAAATGTATTATTGACCTAGAACTGTTTATCATATATTCTACTTGTTCAAAAATTTTAATCATAGATCTAATATTGACATGAAATATTAATAGAGGGTTTTGGTGTATGGGCACATTATGAACGAAATCATTCCATGTATCATAGTTACATTCAATTTTAGTAAGATTTAAGTCATCCATAATTAAAACTGATTTTATACATACTTAATTTTGTTATAGTAATAAAGCGTAACCTAAGAACATATTACAGAACAGTATCACGTGTCTTCTTTCTATATGCTTGTATTACATCATCTGGGTTCCGATTTATACTGGTTGCGAGTAATTGTATTATATTTTTAACATTTTCATCATCTTTTTCTTCTATTCCACATCGTTCCAATTGATTTTGTTAGGAGTTTGAAGGAAACTAGCTTTTGATATATTGCTCGTTTATTCTGTTTTCTTATGATCGCAAAACACAGCTATGCACACAACAAGAAGATCAGCCATCGCGGCTCACCACAGAGTATCTTAGTAGTTTTTTAACAATGTTGCCAATATAAAATGTTTAATTGCGCTTAACACCTCCCCTCAATAAAATATTTTTAACAACATTATGACTTATTATTTACTAAACAACCTATCTCTTAATTTTCTGAACAAAGTTCTCCCTAATGCTTTAGTTAATATGTCTGCGAGTTGGTCACTGGTATTTATGTATCTCAATTCAATAATATTTTTATCCAACTTTTCTTTTACAAATGAAAGCTTTATCTCTAAGTGTTTTACTCTAGAATTACCAGTGGCCATCTGTGCCATCTTGATAGTAGACTGGTTATCTTCAAAAATTACTATTTTAATATCAAACCCAAAAATGAACAAAATATCTTTTAGCCAACAAGCTTCACTGGTTGCCGAACACAAAGCAATAAATTCAGCCTCTGTAGAGGACAATGAAACAGTCGCCTGCTTCTTCGAAAACCACATTACAAAACTTCCAAAAACTTTAAAAATACACCCTGTTGTTGACTTACGATCATTACACCCACCCCAGTCACTTTCAACATAGCCTATAATCTCATCAACATTAGAATCTCTATAGTATATAAGACATAAATCAAGTGTGCCCTTTAAATATCTCAAAATGTTTAACAATATTTTATACAAAAGTGTGGATGCACTGTTTTGATACCGACTTAGAATATTAACAACTGCACATATGTTTGTCCTAGTGCCCATTGCCGCATACATTAATCTTCCTATCAATCTTCTACATTTATTTTCAATAAAAACACTCTCTGAATTTTCCCTCTTTAGAATATGAAAATTAAAATTCTTATCAATAGGCAATGACAATGTTTTGCAATCTAACATATTATATTCTGACAAAATGTTTCTTAAATAGTCCTTTTGTGAAATTATAGTGACCCCTGAATTTAAATCTTGCTTTACATCAATACCCAAAAATTTACTTGTAGCCCCCAATTCTTTCATTTTAAATGTTTGACATAGCATATCTCTTAATTTACTCAGCTCAAGTTTGTTATTCCCAAAATACAATATATCATCTACATATAACAATAAAAATGTTTTATTTTTCCCTTCACATTTCGAATACAGACAATAATCTTTATCAGACTGTTTATAACCCATAGATATCATTACATTATTAAATGCTTCGTTCCAATATTTGGGAGACCTCTTCAAACCATAGCTTGATTTATTTAGTCTTACAATTTTTACCTCAGTATCTTCTGGCAATGACAAATATAACTCCTCATCAAGCCTAGCATTTAAAAAGGCCCCACAAACATCCATTTGACAAATATTCGAATTTAGTTTTGTAGCTACAGATACAAAAATTCTAAAAGTATTAAGTTTTGCTACAAGCGCATATAAATCTTCATTACAGTCTTGTTCGAAGCCTCTAGCTACCAACCTCGCCTTGTAGTCATTTCCTTTTCTTTTTAAAACCCACTTAGAGCTGATTACTTCTTTTCCTTCCGGTACTATCTCTATCTCTGTCCATGTGTTATTTTCCTTTAGTTGGTTTAGCTCTTTTCTCATGGCCTCTTTCCAGTTTTCAGCTTCCGGTGATGCCATTGCTTCTCTATAGTTGCTAGGTTCTACAGTAACATACAGATAGTAGTCTTCTAATTTGTTTGGCTTTATTATTTTTCTTTTGCTTCTTTGTCCTTGATTCTGATCTTCCGTTGCTGAATTTTGACTTCCTATCCCTGTAGTTTGATATTCTGTCTCATTTTGATTTCTCCCTTCCTCAGTCCTCTCCGATATGTTTTCTGTCCTCTCCGGTGTCTTATCCTGTTCTTCCCCTTCATCTGTATTTGTGTCATGGAACTCTTCTTCGCTTTCCTCATGTTGTTCTATTTCTTCGTCCTCAGATGATATGTCCAGCAAAACCACTTCCTCCATCACTTCCTTCTGGTCACGTTTTGGTTCCTCTATTCTCTTGCCTTCCATGAATACTACATCCCTTCGAGTATGGACCTCTCGTCGTTTCTCATACTACACTCTGAATCCTTTTGTGTCTTCATAGCCAACAAAGATTGCTTCTTCTCCTTTATCGTCCCACTTCAACCTTTTTTCTTTAGGTATGTGCACAAATACTCATTCACCGAATACTCCTTTTAGATCATTGATGTTTACTTCCCGTTTGTGAAAGGATTCATATGGTGATTGGCTTTCCTGCTTGCTCTTCGAGGTACGGTTTAATACATAGACTGATGTATTCACTGCCTCTGCCCATAAGTGCTTTGGCAACCTCTTCGCTTTCAGCATGGTCCTTGCCGCTTCAACTAGTGTACGCATGTCTCTCTCGGCCTTGCCGTTTTGCTGAGGCGTGTAGGGCACTGTTGTTTGATGCTGTATGCCATTCTCTTGCACAAATTTACACATTTCATCATTGCAAAACTCTAGTCCATTGTCAGTGCGTATGACTTTTACATTGTAGTTAGTTTGCCTTTCGGCCCAAGCAACAAACCGCTTTATACATAATACTGCCTCACTCTTTTTCTTTAAAAAATAGACCACCTTGTAGTTTGAGTAGTTATCTTTGATTAGCAAGAAATACCTGGAACCTTCAACACTCTCCACCTCCATTGGGCCACACAGTTCAGCACTCAAAAGCTCTAGAGGTGCATTAGCACGATGTTCACTTTTAGCAAATGGTAGTTTATGCATTTTACCTTCCAGACATGGAACACACTTGAAACTGTCTCCTGTGTACTTGATGTTGTTCTTGGTGAGCACTTGTTTCACTTGCTCAACATTTTGATGACAAAGTCTTTCATGCCAGTTTGACAAAGTGGCAACCGCCACGACACTGTTACAGACATCTTTCATCACATTTAGTATGTAGTTTTCACCTTCGCGATTACCTACGGCACACAGTTTATTGTCTTTCCATAGTAAACACTGACT
Source organism: Euphydryas editha (assembly GCA_036937285.1). Classification (NCBI taxonomy): domain Eukaryota; kingdom Metazoa; phylum Arthropoda; class Insecta; order Lepidoptera; family Nymphalidae; genus Euphydryas; species Euphydryas editha. The sequence continues at coordinate 10,517,105 of JAUPFZ010000018.1, forward strand.
ACACGTCATTTCAACTTTGTGACCTTTTTTTGGTAACAGTCGACAAAGAAAACAAGCTCACTCGTAAGTCCGGCACGTGCAATGCGTTATGGAGTGTTGATTGCACATAACTTTCACCGTTATATATATTTAGTTCCACTTTTCCAGTCCCGGCAACGCGTAAACGTCGTCCATCTCCGACAATAACAAACCGATTTGACACTGACGTATAGTCCGTAAACAGTTCTCGTTCACCAGTCATGTGGGCACTAGCGCCACTGTCCATCAACCATTTATTTTTGAACTGATTCACTGAACGATTGTCTATGCCACTCGAGTCACTCAAATATTCGCAACCGGTTCCGGTTATCATTCCTATCACTGTAAATGCATTTCCCTTTGAATGTCCACCGCCATATTGACCACTATTTTTGTTTCGATTACCCTTTTTGCACTGACCTTTTAAATGTCCGATTTTTCCACAAGAAAAACAACGACGATTTTCCACTTTACTGTTACAGTCTTTCGCCAGATGACCAGGAACATAGCACCAATTGCAGCGCTTGACAAAGCCGCTTTTCTTTAGGAACAGCGCCGTGCTTTCACTCTCATGGCCCTTAGACTGAATTCTCTCCTCCTCGACGAGTAGCCGCGCCACTAAATCATTAAAATTTTGCTTGTCCGTGTCGACCGATTCCCAAGCTGAAACAAAGTGACTGTATGATTCTGGTAGTGACATTAGGACCTTAGTCATTAAAAACTTTTCAGACACTGTTTCACCAGCTTGTTTTAGTTGACAAGCCATTTCTTGCAGCTTGGCTAGGTATATAGAAAGCTCTCCTTCTTCAAACTTGCACTGAAGAAAACGTTGTTGCAACATCAATGTACTCGTAGCCGACTTTGACTCAAAAACGCTATGCAACTTTTTCCACATTTCAGCCGCCGTCTCGCATGTTAGAACGTGAATCATGGCCTCCTCACTCAGTCTAGAGACGATGATACTCTGCGCCTTGACATCTTTTTTTACCCAGGCCGTCTTATCGCCAGTTTCCGATTCTACAAACGTTCCATCAATCACTGAAAACACATCAACTCCTTTCAGAGTGACTGTCACTTGGAACTTCCACACGCTCCAATTGCGCTGGCCCTCCAGTTTGATGACCGAGGGTGACGCAACCGCCATGATGCTAGGGTCTGTCTCCGACATTTGCCAACTGCACCCCGCGGAAATCTGATGCCGTGATTGCCTTGCTTGCACTCCACACGACCTCCTTCAGACGCTGCTATCAACAACAACACAGTCCCGTGTTGCGGTGTTGTTCACCAGACCAAGAAATACGCCGCACACCGCTCGCGCCGTCACCACGCCATCCGGCGCGATCGCACCAAAAAATATCTCTGCGATCTTCAAAACAGAATTATAAGCACTGGGCCCATAACCTGTTAGGAGTTTGAAGGAAACTAGCTTTTGATATATTGCTCGTTTATTCTGTTTTCTCATGATCGCAAAACACAGCTATGCACACAACAAGAAGATTAGCCATCGCGGCTCACCACAGAGTATCTTAGTAGTTTTTTGACAATGTTGCCAATATAAAATGTTTAATTGCGCTTAACAGATTTGATAATTGATTTTGTTGAATTTGATTTAATTTATTTTCCATAACTTCATATTTTAAATTAATATTTTTTAAATTATTGCGTAGTTCTGTACATTGATTTTCTACTATTTTCATATTCTTTTCGTATGTAATCATCTTGCATTCGTATTCGTTGATCTTATCAGAATAGAACTCCAGAGTACGTTAAAGCTCATCCTTAATCACTTCCTTAACTTGCTCCCTAATGATGCGTATGGCTTCCTGTGCTTGGTTAAGTGCCGAGTTGGGACCCTTGTAATCATTTTCATCATCAGGAATGATCCCGGATAACCGCTTTGGCCTTGTCCCGCTACAAACTTTGCACTTCCAGTCAACTGAGTCCGTCATGACCAGAACCCTGTATCCCTGGCGCTTTTTTATTAATAGTTTTGTTACATTTGAAACATTTAACCATTTTGTTTCAGTTAAGCCAAATTATGTAGGTAGCTTTAAAATTTTTGTTTTAACTTGCGTACGCGTAGACTGATTCACTGTTAGCGAGCGACTTATGACTTTATTAGCGTTTATTATTGACTTATTTTAAAAATATTGTATTATTATTTATTCCTGAAAAAAACAAAGACCTTAAGTTGGTAAGTAAATGAAATAAAATATGAAATAATTGAATTTACATTTCATTGTTTGTAGGATTTAAAAATACAATTGTATTATTTTATATTACTGAATAACTATTTTAATTTGTTTCATTATATTGAAAATGATATACTTGTGTCACCGTCAGGGGGTTTTAGTTTGAATTTAGTGGGTTTTGAAATTGCTTTAAGGGGAAAGTTTTCAAACAGTTGTCGACACTGCTTTTTTGACCAGGTTTTAAGGTCAAATACCACACTGTGCGTCGGATCGAAATTTTAATACATTTCGAGCAGTAGGTACTTTGTACCAGTTGTGGCGTAAAGATTTATTTTTATATTTAGAATGATTTTTGGGAATTTTTGTTGAATGTCTTTGTACATATCTAAAATGTTTAACAGTGTTTCTTTCTCAATCGATGTCATTTTTTACTTTTTCATAATCACTAAACGTGCGAATACAACGGCTGCCGCAGCAAGACAGCGCCTTATGTAGGCGTCCTACGTCCCTACTTGTGATTATACTACACTACATGTAGTGCACTAAGGCATGTAGGACGCTCGGGCTCTTCCTATCGCCTTAAGTTAGGGTCCTACGTCCCTATATGCATGTATACTACCCTAAAGCTAGTGTACTACATGATGTGTAATAGAAGTAGTGTGGTGTAATCGCCGCATTATATCTCTGTAACTGTTAAGATGAGGACATAATGCTGTGTACTACTGTAAAAGTCGCAAAAAGTTATATTAGGAACATTAAAATAATACATTAAAAAGGCTCCGGGTATAAAGGCGTTTTCGTTCGCATGAACAATTTTATTAAATGTTGACCTTTTGAAATTACCCTTTTTTAGCCATTTTTCTTATCATCACTCCAAATTTATTCTTTAGTGTGGGATGTATGTATGTAAGACTCATCCATATAGATTATATTTTTTCTGTTTCGCGAAATTTGCGTATTTGGTCGAGGTATTAAATTCGTTTGAGACGTACACCATGCTTTTCTTTAGTTTTCTATTTTAGTGAACCGAAATTCCATCTCATGAAGTATTTTTCTCAACGTCTTTTCCGAGGCATTGTAATTATTAGCCTCAGATAATTTAGCTTTTTATGATTTTACTGTCGGAAATTCATTAAAACATAAGTGAAAATCGTACACCATTCTTTGAACGACATCAATCAAAATTATCCATATATGGTATATCGAAATTACTTTTTGGTCTCCCTTTTTTCGGAGAGCTGAAAACAATAGCAGCCGAAGGTGTTTCAGTATCTAAATGGCAACACAATAACATTACGCGTACGCACGCATTGAAACCGCTGCGCTGTCTACTCGATTTTATACCGACATAACTAAATTTTACTGTTAACAGTTACTACTGATAAAAATGATTTTTATATATTTTCTTACTCTAAACAATGTGACTAATAACGATAAGTGAAACGAACACAAGAACACCTCCACTACTAATGTGAAATACACATATAATATGTTAAAAACCACGATTAAAACAGTATAGTTTAGGATTTTCTTTATCTGACAACCCTAACCCCCTACAGAGAATCCTGGCCACGCCTTTGACGAGGGGCTATCCCCGTGCGACAAGTATAAACAGATTTATACGCGTTGACCGCGGCCGTATGCCACCGCTCGCCACAAAGTACCGACTTCCGATTACCTCCGATTGAAAAGTTTCGGAACAGGAATTGGAATCGGAGGTTCAAAAACAATCGGAAGTTCCGACTTATCGGAATCGAAATCGGAGCTCCGTAACATCCCTGGTATGAATATGTTAATGTGTATGTAGTATGATAATGTGTTTGTGGTTAACAATGACCTGATAAAAATAAATATTGATTATTACACGCATCTACCTATCATTTTGTTTCCGTCAGTATGTTTGTGCGTATGTGTGAGCTATGATCTCTAAAATTCATAGACCTCGCGTATCGACGGTCAACTAGTTCTAGTAGTAAACAGTTATTGTAGAATTTTACTAAAGGTCCTTCCATGTTTTCCTTCCAGGACTGATCGTCTCTTTTTACGAATTCATATTTCATTTTGCTATCGCCTGTCCACACTGCAAATATACAAACGTTTTTACCAGTAATTCGTAACTGGCCCAGGACTTGGGTCAAGTCAATTTTTTTTTGCTTTATTGCTTCGTCGGATTAGATAATAAAAGCAGATGATGGACACTTCACTTCTACAATGCCATTATTGTATTTGCCGTCCGGAGTAGCACCCAGAAATGAAAACTGATTGTCTATGAACAATCCATATTCTTGGATGTTCAAATTTACAGCACTTTTTAATTCTTGAAGCGCTGTGCGTTCGTTGTTCCTAGTATGTTTTATAGAAGGGACGTAGCTGAAATCATTGCCATACAGGATTTATTTAACAAGAGGAGCACAGTTGGTATTTGGACGCCGCTTGCAAACTCTGGCAAATCAGGACGCTATCAAAAGTTTCCTTCTAGTTTCTAGCCAGATGTAGCTTGCACTCTGTAATACTGTGCTTCTTTCAATAATTTGCTTAGCTTTTGCAGACATAGCTAGCGATAGTAAAAGTCTTCTTTGGCTTTATTGTACTCATGTACCTCCATGTCAGGCTTTTGGCATATTTCTCCATAAAGAGTCTCTCACCGTAGCATTTTTAAAGATTTTCTTTTTAAGATTTCTTCTTTTATAATTTATTTCCCTACGTCAATATTATAGCTGAATTATCCGAGCATTGGCATCAGTCCCAATAATAAATCTGTGCATATATATCTCCAATATGCCGCTGGTATTGCATGATATTACAGCAACTGCATATCGTCCGCTATATGACCTTTTTAATGCATGAATAACTCTTTCCATCTACATATTTTGCAACTCTGGCATTAAAGCTTTCAAATAAGTTATTTGTTAAATTATATGCAAATCTGTACGCATGAAGAGACAATCTATGCGCAAAATCTGTAATTTTTTGAAACAATCCAAAAGTTATCATTTCGGGCACAAGATTTTCGCTATTGGTTTTTTTTGCAAAAACATGGTTTACAATTTAGTGTGAATATCGAATATATGGTAGGGCCCATTTTGGATATCCATTTTTATATTGGTTACTTTTTTTGTGAATGATATATCTCGTCCAGACCAGTATTTTATGGACGAATCAACTCCCCAACGTAATTTTAAACACTTTTCTTTCAATAGTTTTCTGCCTCTTATATGCTAAAAACTGTTGGTGGAGAGTGCTAGAAGTGCTTTGCAATAATTCCGCAAAAGGTGGTTTTTACATTCTACTTTAACTACTGTTAAATGCATGCATGCGTGCATGTAATAATTATAATAAGATATTTAATGATGTTGACTTATTTGATTGTCCTCTTTCAACATTGAAAAAGAACCTATATAATGTATTGTAATATAATATTAATTTATGTCACTATTAATTGTATCGTATATGTATATAGTTTTTATTTTTTATTTTTTTTCTATAATTTAATTGAATTTAATGAATTTAATTTTTAATTTATTGTTTTTGTTTAATAATCATTTTGTAAAATTTCTTAACATTTTAAATTGCTTGTGCCTAAAGTAGTAAATTGTGGAAACTTGATTGGTCTATGTATAATTGAAATTTCTTTTTTTTTTCTGTTAAACTAAACTGTATGTTTCCCGAATAAGTAAATAAGTAAATAAATAAAAATTAAGTTTCGTATGGCCGAGCATTTCTAATGTATGCGTAGGTATTGATGTCTCCATCTACAATTAAGTAGGAATAAATAAGTCCATGGTCAAGTAAGGAACTTGTTGTACAAAGGGTATACTCAACCCTTTCTATATATATACGAGGGTGAATCAAAAAGTTCTTAGAATCGCTATAAAAATACTACAAAATATAAATATAATTATTTTATTTTTCAACGTAATCTCCTTCTAAGTCAATACATTTAGAATACCGCTTTTCTAACTTTCTAATTCCTTCAGAAAAAAAATGACGATCTTGGTTCTCAAAAAACTCGTCAACGGCAGCCATAACGGCAACGTCATCCTCAAATTTAGTGCCACGGATATGTTCCTTTAATTTGGGGAATAGGTGAAAATCACTAAGGGCTAAGTCCGGAGAATATAGCGGCTGTTCAATAATATCAAAGGCAGAATTGCGGATTGCTTTCAGCGCGACTTCCGACCGATGAGCAGGAGAGTTATCGTGAAGAAACAAGACGCCCAATGACAGTTTCCCTCGACGTTTTTCTTTAACTGCGTCGCGCAATTTCGGGATTAAACTAGCATAGTACTGTCTGGTAATTATCTGTCCCTTCGGTAGGTAATCAATAAAAATGATTCCTTCACTATCCCAGAACACAGAGGCCATAACCTTGCCAGCGGTAGCAGCCACTCGAAATTTCTTCATGGGCGGTGAGGATGGTCGTTTCCAAGACATGCTTTGTTTTTTGTTTCAGGGTCGAAATGGTGGACCCATGTTTCATCCATAGTGATAACACGACGGCAAAATTGGTCCTGACTGTAACATTTCGAGATTACGTCTTGAAATTTCCAACCGACGCTTTTTGTTTTCGTCGGTTAACATTCGTGAAACTCACCTTGCTGACACTTTTTTGAAACCTAGTGAATCAGTTAAAATGGTTTGTATGCTGCCAAATGATATCTTTAGGATCTCGGCTAAACGTTTTATAGTAATTCTTCTGTCTTCTAAAACTAAATTTTCAATTTTTTTACATTTTCTTCCGTGATCGAGGTTGAAGGCCGCCCGGAACGAGGATCATCTTTACAGCTCAATCTACCTCTTTTAAATTCAGCAACACAGCAAGTAGATCAGACGTCGCAATAGAACAGCTGATTTAAAGCGACAGTGGAGTAAGGTATAACGTTATACCTTACTCCACCGTCGCTTACTGGGTTGCTGAATTTAAAAAAAGGTCGAATTTCGACAACTGAGCGACCGCTAGTAAGTTTTAGCTATTTGTAATTAATTTTAAAAAGACGCACAGTCGGAGTACGAGTACACGAAGATTTGTGGAATAGATCCAGATTCAAAAGGTAAAGAAATTTTATTGCACTATTGTCATTTATAAATAAAAAATATGATATAAGCAACGAAAATTCTTTGCGTGTTGTTTTAATTAGAGTATGTTGGGCCATAAAAACGTTAAATTCAAAGATTAATTCTCATTAAACTAACTAATTCCCATTATGAGTTGAACCAACTATTTCATTACTATCCCGAAACATAAGGCCTCGTTCTGCTAAAAACTCTATGACTGCAATAATTCGCTTTAAGGGCATCTGCCAATAATTTTATTCAGTCTCAATTTGGCTCAAAAGTTGACACACATTCTTTTTTTTCGGTTTGCGAAATTATAGATTTTCTATGCGGAGTGCTTTCTTCATGCCTTTTCAAAAAAAATTTCACGTTCTTCCAGTCACGATATCATCTTTTGTAAGCCTCGCTGACTGATTAGTATCTGAATCTATAACTTTTTGCAGACAAAACAGAAAAGTCGCCCTTTAGTTCCTGACTAGCACAACCAATTTTTGACGTGAGTTTTATAAGTAGGTTTATATTTATAAGTGAAAAATGACTTTTGGCAAAATCGTGGACTTATTTAGTTTTCATATATTTTCTTGAACTTAAAAAGACACTGTTTATATGTTGCAGTTCGCTGCTTCGTTTCGTAATCCTATAACCTCTGTCAAAGTTGTCCATTCACTAACATCGTTGGAGTATATTTTTCTTTCATTTAGTTTTTTGCTAGAAGAAACTTTAGCAGTTGAATCATCTAATATACAATTGACTTTCGTTTGGCTCAAGTAAGACGACTTTGAGTACAGGGGATTTGCAAGGTTTTCAGATTTTCTTTAAAGCTAAAATACGATATGGGAAAACTAGTAAGACTCGCTGTCTTTTTGATTTCAGTATCCCTTGTCAACAAAGTACCTGCAGAGGTGAAAGTTTCAGTTACACTTTTATATGTATAATGAGATGCATCTTCTGTATTTTCTGCTTCGGTTTCTTGGGACTCAGCAACAATGCTCTGAATATTAAAAAACTCGGAAAGCTTACGTGCTTTTGATAGAACAACTTCGTTTTTTTTCTCCATTTAATTTTTTTTTGCTTTACGTTTGCACTTGAGAAGCATAGTGTTGAACCGTATCTCTATGTCTGCTCCTCATAATTCTGTTATTCTTTGTTATTAATTCGGTCTGTACACAGCAAAAATAAGAAGTAAAATATACATATTTATAGTGTTATGAAGTATCACTGATATATAAACGTCATCTTCTGAATTTGAGCTTTCTTCTAAAGTGAATGAGTCTATTTTTGTGTTTAATCTTATATTTTTTCTTAGTTCTACACATCTTAGCAAAATGACCGGTTTTGTTGCACTTAGTATATACTTTGTTAAATGCTGGGCATTCTCTGGTTTTATGATTCGTACCGCACCTTTTACAGTTGAAACTTTTGTTTTGTTCTTTTTTGGAATTTACATTTTTCATTGTAGATATTTCGTCAATTTTCAAATTCCAACTCATCCAGCTGCTTAGAGGCCTGTTCACTCGTCCTGCAGATGCTTATTGCTTTAAGTTTAAATTATCTTCTGTTAATAATCTCTCTCTTATTTGATTAGATCTAATTCCAAAAACTATTTTATCTTTTAACATTTCATCAAGTAAATTATCGAACTCACACTTACTTGCTTGTGTTTTTATTCTTGTTGAGAATTCGTAGAACTGTTCATCTTCGTTTTGTTCGATTTTATAAAATATGTATTTCTCAAAGGATATGTTTATTTTAGGCGCGAAGTATTCTTTAAACTTGCCTTTTAATTATTTGTAAATTATTTTGATCTTCATCTCTCAGATTGAAACTATTAAAGATTTCAATTGCATCCGAACCAATCACGGCCATAAATGTCGCTGCTTGCACCTCTGCTGGTTTTTTATCCAATTGTATAGCTGTGTCATACCACTCGAATTGTTGTAGCCATTTTTTCCAGCACGTGGATTTGTCCGAGTCAACGTGTAGGTTGGCTGGCGGTTTTATTCCGGATACTGCGTCGTTCGTAGCCATTATACAACAACTTTTTCATTATTTGATTAACTAAATATTTTTACTTCTGACACCATGTAACGTGGGTTATTTAAATAAAATAATAGTTGTCTTGTAATGAACGGTTGCTTTTATTGGACACTTGTATGTAGCACACGAGAGAGGAAAAAAGGAAGTGTCATATTATGACAGATAATCATTAGGTGTCAGCCAGGGCTCATTTACGAAGTATATCTTTCATTTGTCGTCTTTCATTTATCGTTTAATCTTTAATTTGACGTCTAATGCCTATACGTTACATGGTTGTACCCAATACCGAATCAAAAACGAATTGAAAACTATACTTAAATCAGTTCATGTTAAATAAATTTCGATTACGACGGCAGGAAGAGAAGAAAACAGATCTAATCTCAATGTAGATTGTTAAATTTTACTACGTTATAATATGGTAACAAAGATTTTTTTTTGCGAGGAGAGCTACTGGTATTCTAATCGAGAAGTGAGTTTTCTAGGAAAAATCGTCAGAATTTTGGCAAGAATATGAAAAATATAATTTTTATTTCATGATACGGGCGCACCAATGCTACACAGAAAGATTGGAACTCGACTGGTTACTGTTCTGCACCCGACTCAGTACGATCATCATCAGCACTTATTACTGTGAGGAACCTGACTGAGTGATATTCGCACACGACTCAGATTCCGCTGAGTAAACAGTGTAGTGCTGCACCACAACCGATCATTTTCTTCCAGCACCGTACTGAGTCGGGAGCACAACAGTAACCAGTTGGGTTCTAATCTTTCCGTGTAGAGAGAGTATAACTAAAAATCCATAACATATGGTAGAAACGTGAAATTTGGACAGTTGTTTTAATTCAAAATGCAAACGCACACTAAGAAGGGATTTAAAAAAAAAATAACTATAAGAGATGAAATAGGGGTTGCAAGTTTGTATGGAAAAATCTTCAAATTAGCAACGATAAAACTTGAGATTTATACTCTTAAAAAGATTTTATTGAATACGTGTTTCACGGTTTATTGGAATTCAGCTCCTAGGGGTGCAAAATAGGGATTGAAAGTTTCTATGGAAAATATATAAAATCTGTTTTAATTTCTATGAAATTTATTATCCGAGCTCGTAAATATAAATATCAGAACAAGTATTTTTCGACTCTAAAAAACATACCCAGGGGTAGTAAAAAAGGGGTTCATAGTTTGTATGGATAATATTCAAAAATTACTTCGATTTCTATAAAATTTATTATCCGGGCTCCTAAACATGAATTATTGAAAACGATTAAAATACTAATTACCTACTTTTAAAACACTTAGATACTAAATATTACTATAATAATAATTAAAGCGGCACGCGCGCACTACACGCGTTCGTTTTATTTAGGTGTAAAACGAAAAAAAAAATCCGAAACTTCTGCTGTAATGTCGAATGAGCGCTTAAGGCGCGGTGAATAGATAGTCCAAGATCCCAGAGCGTTCTGACATAACTTATTTTCACATGGATGAAACCTTCACGAATTAGTAGCGTCTAGTATATTTTAAATACCTGCCTACTTGTGGAGCTTGCCCTGTGACACCTGGGCAGGTACCAGGTGAGAAAGGTAACTAAAAATATGAGTTATCTAACTTAAATTTGTATGGCTGATTTTTATATATATTTTGTAGAATATTATTCTAAACTAGAATTATAAAGTGTCAGACACTTTTCATGGACCAGAGCTTTTGTCAGACGCTTTAAAGGTCGACAAAAAATTAATGAACTTTACTTATTTTTTCATGTCTGACTTTTAAATATGTTATTCAAGTAACTATTACAAAGTTATATTTCATACATCCCCTAAACACAAAATTATTCAGCCGGGAGTGCGAGCGCGAAAGCACTATGCGCATGCGTCTCAGAGTAAAAAATTGAAATGTATTGAAAATACTAATTTCAATCCAAGATTTTTGCATCCTTATTTCAATAAGATCCGTTATTAAAAAAAAAAAAAAGATTTAAAAAGATTCAACCCATGTAAAATGTATGTATATCTATATATTTGTCAAGTTGAATCTTTTTTAATCTCTTTGAGCCATTTCGAATCTTTTCAAATCTCTTTTTGTAATCAGGGATGAGCTACAATATTAAGTTATGAATTAATAAATATTAAAGTGAATTTATTTATTGCATGTATTTGGGATAGTGAACATATGGGGAGCCATTTTGTTTTCTAAGGAATTATCTTTATTTTATTGTAAAAAAGATACCAGTTAGAAAAATTTTAAGAAAAAATTATTTTACCAAAAAATATATAACTATGATTAATTACAGCAAATATTTATCTTTTAATCATCGCAATTATCGACACAGTCATTGGAATTTTCATCGTTCATCCAATCATGATATTGTCCATTCAAGTCATTCTCGTCGTCATCAGTGATGTTGTAATTGCTGGCAGCGTCTTCTGCAAAAAACAGTTTAAAGAATTAAAAAACATAAAATATTATAAATACAATAAATTTAAAACTTAAGTCAAAGTATAGTATCTGAATTTTTAAGGAATTCACTAATGTCTCCGGGTAATTGGTCACCATCAAATCAATGAAAGTGATATTTATTTTTTTCTAGCCTTCACCCATTGTGTTCAGGAGTTAAAATGGTTGGTAGTTTTTCATTTGCGTTATTCCATATACTACAAATGTAATTCGCTCGGAGAAATTGTTGAAATAATTCAGTTTTACATGGTTGTAAACTGCTTGCATCAAAATTTTTCAAAATTTTTCGATTGAATTCTTCGTTAATACTATTTACGCTGTAATTATTTACAAATAGCTGAAGTCGGGCAGCATCAACATCGAGTACACCAGGAACACTGTAAATTTCGCAGATGAATTTCTGAATTTTTTGAAAAATGTCTTTTTGTATATGCTCATCAGTACACAACTCTGGATCTCCAAACTGCATAAAAGCTTGCTGATATTCATGTTTTTTCATTAATAAATTTAATGGTTTTTTTTCCCTTTCTTAAAAAGGGCGGGATTGAAGTCACATCCAGTCAATGCATGAAATCCTGGCAAACTTCTACACAAAGATGGTCCTAAATGCTCGTAAACTTTTGTCAAATTAATATATCTTTGGTTATTTCCGGTGCCTGCGTTTAACCATACATTCGAGTCATCATTTTTCAAGTTATGCATATGTCCTAGCATAATACACCAACGGATGAAGTCTCTTACGATTGAAGTGTTTTCCTTCCTGAAATCCAGCAACTGACCCAGAAGCTAACAAACTACTATGCACCATCACGTTGGACAAACCGCAATCAGCCATAAATTTTCCTATAGCTTTGAAGTAGGACATCTTGATATGGAATGGTCCCAAATGAATAAATAGGTTGTCAAATTTGGGTGCTTCAGTAGCTTGAATTTGTAAGGCTACTTTTGCTATTGCAAGGTCATAAGTAATTTGAATGCAAGATTGTTTAACTTCATCGCGAATTTTTAAACTTTGCTCCATTATCTCCAAAACAACCGATATGTTTGTGGGCGATAGATTGATCGGAGTAAGATAAGAAACAACTTGCTTTGGCTTATCTTCATTATTACTGATCAAACAATTGAAGCCAACCCACATCGGAAGATTTGGTAAAAGATAAGCATGACTTAACATCCAAATTGTATCAATGTTTTTATATAATTGTAAATTTTCAGGTAGTGTTTCTTCAGCTTCATGAATAGAAATTTCCAAACTATCAGTCATCTTGGGTTTTTTCATATATGGTCGACCTTCTACCTCAGTAACCTCCAATGTTCTTCGTCGTCTTTTTGCCGACGTTCCAGGTTCTTCGCTGGTGGAAAAAGGCAAATTTGGAGTGTCTGATTCGTGTGAAGAATTTTGATCCACGTTTTGGTAAATTATACCAACAGTGTCGTGTAACGTGTCCTTCCCATATTTTGTTTCCACAAACTGATTAAAATTATCATACGCAACTCCAGTGCAGAGATTCGGATTTATTTTAATTGCTTCAGGACACACAGTTGATTTTCGCATAGCGTAATAAGTAGTTTCAGTCTCCAACTCCTCTATCCCTGGATAACTAATACAATGACCATATCTGTGGATGATGTCGATTATATTACGACTGCTTGTTAAGCTTTTTAAAGCCACTCCGAGCTTAATATGCTTTGACGTTTTACATTTACCATTCAAGATAGCATACACAGCATCCTGGCTCAATGATTTAACTAGTCGAACACACTTAAAATTGTTTCTCCTTTTGCTGTTATTTCCTGCAAAAAGAGTACAATAAAATTGGGATAAGTCTTCTGGCACTGAAATTTCGCCGTTTTTAAGATCCTGAACAGATAAATTATTCAGCATTTTTTTTTTCTCAATTTGTAGTACTGATTTCCTCAATATCAAAGCAGCTTTATTAAGAATGTCCTGATCCCTCAAATTGTCTAATAACTCTTCACCAATAACAGAAACATGTTTCGGAGCAAGTAGCTTCTTATTATGACATATTAAGAACTTAATCTCCTTTGTAAATACTTTGTTTATTTTATCTTCTAAGTTATGAGGAGTGAAATTCCCCATAACTTCTTTAGAGTTTTCTACTTTTTCGTTAAATAGCTCTATGTAGTGCCTGTGGAGAAATGTAAGAAAGTAACATCGACCTTTTTCTACTACATTTTGTTGTATAAAATTACAAACTTCATCAAAAACTGCTTGATGGTGTTTACGAAGATCATGCCAAGATGTTTGAGTTTTATTTTTCTTTGACGATATTTTATAGGAATATTCTATTTGACATTTTTATAATAGTATATTGTTGAATCCGTTACATCTTGCACTTTCTCAATTAATTCTGCCAAGTCTTCTTCTTCAACATTTAATTTCATCAAAAAATCATTTTTATCGCACTTATGCAATGGTAGTCGTTTCAATTTATGTCTTTTAGTCATTTGATCACAATGTCTGTGTTTTGTCAATTATCATATCATTTTCAATTGAAAAATCATGAGAAGAGGAATTAACATCACATTCAAATGTCGCACAAGGTTCCTCAGAAATACATGACACCGGTTCAACTGATTCTAATTCAACACTAGGATCAACACTTTGCTCAAGTATTACAATAGGTTCAGACAGTACTAACTGGAGTTGGAGCTGAGTTGAGTATAGAATTATTTTGTTGACTTGAGGTAAATTGTATGTATTGATTTACCGGTGGGAGGGATGCGCTGTGCCGCGCTCCCGGCTGCATGGGTACCACCATCTTGCTTATTTCTTCCGTGAAACAGCTTTGCTGTGTTTCGGAAAGAAGGGCAAGACAGGCAGTGTAATTACTGGCACCGAGACTTAACATCATATGTCTCAGGATAGGCAACACATAAATGAGTTGGCTGGGCTAGTTCCAGGTAAACTAGTTTATGTTCATGGGCGACGTCGACCACTTACCATCAGGTGGCACGTCTGCCAGTTTGCCTATTCAACTAACACATAAATTGATCATTATCAGTACGAAGATTACTTGGTAGGCTTGATGTCGATGTAACTGATGTATTTTCAACATAACTCGATAAATATATTTTTTTTAGCAATTTTTGGATTTTCTGGAGTGGCAGAATAATACCTTGTTGGCAAAGCAGTAAAATTCTTATAGCATTCTCGATGGTAACCATAGTCATACAAATCTTCCGGAAAAACTAAGTCTTTAAATTTAAGGTTATGGAGAGCTCGCTGTTTTAAAACTTGTTTACATTTTTTAAATGATTCTTCGGTAAATAATTTTAATTTATCATGATGTTGTTTACAAAATATACACTTTGATTTTTCTTCTTCCATGGTTTTCACTATTACAAATAACAATATCGGTCACTAATTACACGATATAAACAACAAAAACATGTGCTCTTATACACCCGAACTGCTCTGGATACTATAGGTTGCGCGCGCAATAAGCACGTATACACATAGTGCAATCCACGAAGGCGCGCCCCACCAATTTTTGTTTGAGGGGATCGCGGAGTTTGTTCCGAGCGTCAGTTACGAACCGTCAGCGGTTTCGATGCACATGAGTAGTGCGCTCTATATTGCGAAAATCCAGACTTGTCACGAAAGTTGCTCTACTTTATATATTTTTAAAATGTCGAGAAAATCTCAGCGTGTTGTACTTAAAAGCCATGTATGCAAATTATTGTATAGAAGTTTGTAGTTACTTTACACATGAAAAAAGCAATGTAATTTAATTTTGAAATTAGCAAATTTTACTAAGACTTCATTTCATCTTGAAAAATATTAAAAACTATTTAATGTTTACTTTTTAATTTTAGGCAAGAGAAATTATTTCTAAAGTTTTTGATTTTATGAAAAAAGAAGCAAGTAAAAATTATGCAGAAAAAATCACTGATGCGCGATGGAGAACCGCACAGGCTGTTGGAGTATCTGAAAGCACAGTGACTAGAATTCTACGCGAAAGAAAGGAATATACTAGCACAATGAAGTAAATTACAGTACCTGCTATGGAATCGAATATAACTATGGAGTCGGATGCGATAGTGCCTACAGTCCTAAGTGCGGAGCATACAACAGAACCGATAACGGAAGCGGATATTGAGTCTGAAAATGAAGCGAGTACGTCGCATTCGTGTTTGGTAGGCCTAAGTGGTTCTATTTTTACATCACCTATAAAGAAGAGAATTGTAAGACCACGAAAAATAGATTTAGACGAATTTGATATTGGTGTAGTCCGAAGAACTATTCAAAGCTATCATATAGAGCATCGTCAATTTCCAACATTATCACGACTTCATATTATTTTGAAAGACCGTATACAATTTAATGGATGTATAACAACCCTAAGAACATTGTTACTTAAACTTGGTTATAAATGGAGAAAAACTGAGAATAACAGGAAGGTGCTAACCGAAAAACATAATATTCAAATGTTAAGATTGAAATATTTAAAACAGGTAAAGTCTTTTCGTATTGCAGGTAGAACTATAGTCCACACAGATGAATCATATATTCATACCAACCACGTGCAAAAAAAATCTTGGGCCGAAGAATGTTCTAAAACAGCAATAAAACAAAATTTAACAAAAGGAGTGCGTATAATTATAATACATGCCGGAAGTGCAGAGGGTTTCGTACCAAATGCGTTGTTAACATACAGCAGAGCAGAGATCAAATCCGGAGACTACCACGATAATATGAACACAGAAAATTACTTAAAGTTGCTACAGGAGAAATTAATACCAAATCTCCCAAATCATGCCGTGGTAGTCATGGATAATGCAGCCTATCACAATACTAGTTCGGGAAAAATACCAACATCCAACTCCAACAAATTAGACATGCAGACTTGGCTGAATGCAAAAAATATCCATTTTGAACCAAGCTACAAAAAACCTGAACTTTATGACCTTATATTAAAAAACAAAAAAAAACTTCCGCAAGTACAAAGTTGACGAATTATTGAAAGAACATGGATTCACAGTGCTTCGGCTGCCTACTTAACATCCAGAGTTAAACCCAATCGAAAACATTTGGGGTTTTGTAAAAAACGACGTCGCCTTTTGTACGCTTCGTAAGTTTTCGGTGGCCCAATGAGGGACCGTATTTCGTATTTCTTATATACCTACCTTAGATTATATACATGTCTAGATGGAGCGTCGCTCTACAATTATAACAAAGAAAACGAGTCAACAAATTCAAGAATGTGTGCGTGAAAGTGTCGTTTTACACTGTGCGTATACGTCTCTGTGTGCGTAAATAATGATACCAGTTACTACAATTCTCCCATAAGTCACATAAAATAATATAATAAAATTAATAAATACGACAAGGTATGTATGAATGTAGTGTTATTGTTTCTATTAAGTTGTTACGTTTTTAAATTAATCAGAAACACTAATTTAATAAGAGTTGGGTGGTTGAATGTTGTAGTTAACTAAGCCAATTAATTAAGTATTACAATATTTAATATTTTAAGCAGTATTTGGAAATTTGAAATGAAAGATCACATATATTTGGAATGAATTTTAATTAAAAATACACACAATCAACGAAGGTAAAATAAAACAAAACCAAAGTCAATGACCATCTCGTTGTATTTGTTTTATGAAAAGTTTTCGCTTAGAAGCTACGTAACTATTTACAGTGTCTAATTTTAATTTGTGGTAGTACCTTATCGCAAAATACTCTTCCACTGCCAGCCTCATTAAATTCACTTGATGTAGAATAGCGCAAACATGAGCCGTTTCTACTGCAAAATAGTTAACGTCACCTACAAAGTTTTTCATTACAGTAGATACTATTTTGGAATAATTAGCACTTGTCATTAAGAAATTTTGTTTAATAAAATGACGAATAACTGTTTGAGTTCTTTTGCATATATCATATACATCCTGCGAAGCATACACTAGGCCACCTTATTCTTTTATACACACTCATTTGTGGAACTGTAATCTCTCTTTCGTTATTAAAGGTTTTTTCGTAATATCCGCACAGCACAACCTGCTATATAGCCAACTATTCGGTTAGTAAATTCGAATAACTGTGAACTATCTAATATGTGTGATATATCCTCATTTTCGTCCAAAGACAAGTGTTCTTCTTCATTTTCAATTTCATCCTCATCATCTCTGCGTGAAAAAGGTACAGTTTCATTTATGCATTTAAGGGACGAAGAACACATTAGGACACTTATGTGTGCCCCTTGCACACAGTTCCCCGATTCGACCGATTTAAGCTCCATATGGCAAAGTAGCTTCTTATAAATACCTCAGTTGTAGGGCATTCGGATTGTCGTTACAGCCACCATGCATGCGTATCGATCCAAATAATAATTCTATATGGTCTTGGCTAATACGGTATGTACTTAAATATTTGAAATGATTTGGTTCCACCAAATTTTCATAAAGAGTCTTCAAGCTATTTATGCAAACAAGCACGCCAAGAAATCCTGTAAACGATTGAGACTTGAGAACTGGTACATAACTTTTTAAAATAATTTTCTTTGAAGTTTGCTGCTCCTTATAAGTTCCCTTTCTAGAAATTTTAAGGCTTAAATTCAAAATAAGTTGTTTTGCTTCTTCTAATACAGCAAACATTTCAACTTTATTTCTGAAAAAGATAGGATGTTTGCAACCATGGGCCTTTTAATTTCTAGAATTGAAAATGTCAAAAACGTCATTCATAAGCATTATAAACTTTTCAGTGGCTTTGTTATCTGAAACTTCTGGTAAATTTAGCTCTTGTCGACAAAACTCCATTGCTTTTGACACATTACTGCTCAAAAGCTGAGTGGCCAATTTTATATTCATTATGGAGTTCCGGAATTCCAAGTGCTTTTTCGAAAGACGGTTAGCAAGATGTATACCTGTTTTTTCTTGCAACAATTCGAGTTTTTTCAAATACGACCAATCAATTTTTTTGTCACCATATAAAAAACGTTCTATGGATTCTCAATGATTCCGTATTAATTTAATCATATGGCAAATATCTAGGAACACTGCTACCTCATAATCAGCACATGGATGCTTAAATGCTGATTTTAGTTCTCTTGGGTTATCATACTTACAACCCAAAATCTGCATGGCCGACAAATTCGAACTATGACCGTCAAAGGTTAATGACTTGACGTCAACACCAACTTCATGGCATTTGTGCAATATAGTTTTAATTATATTGGCCTTTTGTTCGCCAGTCATTCCGTGGATTAAAAAATAAGCAATCGGTAACTTCCAAAGTTCGTTCAAAGACACTAAAATAAAAAAAATATGCCTCCGAAGCTTTAATATTCATATTTTCATTAGGGCCACTTCCCATATCTACAATACCTTCATCTTGCAACGTCTTTCGATTAAAACACTTTTGCTGTCTGATTGCCATCTCGGCAGCTATTAATGCGCAAGTCATATTTTTATCCGATTGAGATCTTTTAGCCTTCAATATCTTAAATGCGTCCTCTGTCAAACCTGGTGAACCATCAATATTTGAATACCATTTCGATATTGTTTTTGGATGAGGAAGGCAACTTTCAAACTTTGTTCTAAGATAATTATATGCTTTTGGTGAATAAAAATGTAAGGTCAAACAAAACTTCCTGAATTTTGGAGCATATTTTGTAACAGGTCTCTTGGCACTTCCTTTCAGTTTTTTATTCATATTCGCGTACAAGTCTGCAGCATATACATTACTTCTTACGGCGCTTGTACACGCTAAGAAAAAACGCCGGGCGTACCTAAGAATTCGTGTCGTAACTAGAAAATAACTGTGTACACTGCTCGCAGCGGTGCACGAAAAAAATCTTGTCTGCGCAAGACACGACGCGGCGAACGTTGTTGCGGAGCGGCGGGGGGGCGGTGTAGTAGGGTTGAGCCAGCCCAGCCAGCCGCCAGGTAGTTTTTGTTGTGCGTTGTGCGTTTGGTGTGGACGTGTATTGCAGCGTAGAGTACAAAATGGCTGATGAGTTACTTATAACTTTAGTAGAAGGACGACCGGTATTGTAGGACAAAACTTTAGACATATATAAAGATAAAAGACTCACATACGAAGCATGGAGAGAAATATTTACTATCTTAAACAAAGACTTCGACGAAATGACAAATGTCAAAAAAAATGAATATGGTAAGTACTTACAACATATTACTATCTTTTTACAATTTTCAAAAATACAGATTACTAGATATATTCTATATAGCTATATATTATTATAAATATTAATCATTGTCGTTACCCACATTAAATACATCTACAATAAAAGATTTAAGTTGCAAGCAATCATAAGTTCAATAGCGCTAAGTAGCATACGGACACGGCTTTGCTAAAAACGATAATGACTAATGCTTATAATAAAATACGTATAAACATGAAAAAGAATATGACATGTAATTGTTTATTTAAACAATATGGCAGGTAAGAATAATTCCTTGTTTCACACTTTTTGGATTAAAATTTAGTAGTCGGGTTTTAGTTTTAGAACTTATTTTTTATGTGTATTTATCTTGCCATGGCAGTGATCCTTCATCAGAGGAAAAATATTCAGTATATTTTTGACGAATTTCGTCTGCTGTGAGATTATTGCCTTCTAAATGCAATCGACTATTTAATCGGTCTCGATTGATTAAAGGCTCAACGTGACCTTCTTCTGTATGAATAAAATTTTGCAAAACGCAAGTAGTTTTTACAATAGCAACTGTTAAATCGAGACTTAAGTTTAAAGATCGGTGCAGAATTCTCCATTTGTTGGCCATTATTCCAAATGCACACTCGACGTATCTTTTTGCCCTTGTCAAGCGATAATTAAATATCTTTTGTTCTTTTGTGAGTTCGTTACCACCGTAGGGTCGAAGTACGTTAGCATGAAGTGCGAAAGCTTCATCAGCTACAAAAACATATGGTAATATATAGTTAGTATTTATTATAGAACATGGGGATGGTATGTTTAACGTATTGTCAACAAG
The DNA here is from genome assembly GCA_036937285.1 of Euphydryas editha. Taxonomy (NCBI): domain Eukaryota; kingdom Metazoa; phylum Arthropoda; class Insecta; order Lepidoptera; family Nymphalidae; genus Euphydryas; species Euphydryas editha. Next base: position 10,537,843 of record JAUPFZ010000018.1, read on the forward strand.
TTTTTTCCAAAACTGTGTTTCTTTGAAAACATTTGAATCACATTCTTTACCATACGACCCTACATCAATAAAAATGTAATTGTAGTTGGAATCCACAATAGCCATGAGAACAATAGAAAAGAAATGTTTATAATTTAAAAACATGGATCCACTTTCTTCGGGTTTAATTATTCTAATATGTTTCCCGTCCAGTGCTCCAAGACAGTGTGGAAAATTGGCATTTATTTCATATCTTTGTGCTATATTCAACCATTCTTCTTGTGTTGGCATCCGCATATAAACTGTAGACAATTCTGACCAAATATGATGAGTAACTTCACGTACAATGTTCGCTATTGTTTTTATTCCGATTCGAAAATCGAAATGAAGACGTGCGAAGGCATCTCCAGTTGCCATGTATCTGTAAAAAATTGTAACAATGTCTTAGAGCAAGAACACACTTGCAACTTGCAGTGCGATTAATTGCAAGTGTGTTCTTATTCTTACAATGAGGTCATTTCCTTTTTTATATGAAGTTTATGTCTACTTGCAATAGATGGTACCTACTTTCTTACGGTAGTTCGTTTTTTGTTTCAGCAAAGTCTACAGCAAAAAAATGGACAAGTTTGCGAGATAGGTGGATGAAATGTCACAGAAGACTTAAAGAAATGAAATCGGGATCGGGTGCTAAGAAGATTCGTAAATGTGATTTTTACGACGAAATGTTATTTTTGACAAAAATTGTAACACGCCGAGACACTGAGTCAAATATACCCGAAGCAACAAACGTGGAAAAAAGTCCCGTAGAACATACACCGATCGCGAAAAAAAAAGAAACAGGATGTTAGCGAGGTGGACAAAAATATGGCAGAATTTATAAAGGCTGTTACCAAAGAAGAAGAGAGCCGTGCCATGTCATTTTTTAAAAGTATAGCTCCGAGTGTTGATAAGTTCAGTGATGAGGAAATGGTGGATTTCCAGTTTGAAGTTTTAAAACTTGTGCGTTCTACGCAACAACGAAAGGGAAGTGATGTTCAGCATCAATGGAGTACTGAGTATTACAAAACAACGCAGCCTTCTATGTCGTCATTTAACGTACCCGGCCCATCATACTCGACTCGACCAGGTTACAGTACTCAAAAATCTACATCCATTGAATTTGACACCGAAACTATTAGTAGTGTGGAAACATCGCATACAGATGAATTTCACTTTGACTTTTCTGAAGAATATGAACATGTGGAGTCTGTTGAATTTGGAAACATGTAACACTTCAAAGACATTTATTATTGTATAACGTTCAAATCAATATGCTTAAAAAAATTACTTACCTTAATGTTACGGCCAATCTAATGTATGGAGGAATACTTTCTCGCATTTTGGTATTTTCATGTCGTATATTATTTTCTATTGTTGTCAAAAGCTTGTCAAACGTAGACATTTTCATGCGAAAATAATCCACAAATTTTTCCTCATGTTGTCGCATGACACGGTAAAGGGTAATGAACCCGCCAAACTCATTTTTCTCTTGTATAATTGGATGAACCCAGTAAAGTCTCTTGTTTTTTGTTTCCTTTTTTATTTTGTTATAATAATAATATGCAATTATCATTCTTTTTTGCTTTGTAGTTAACATTTATATAAATAAACGAAACTCACTGATTACACTTGTTATTACTTGCGCGCCCTACGCCCGACTGTCGACTGCACGAAAAGAATCGTGTCGTGTACACGTTTCCATTGGTCTTGTCTGCGGAAGACACGAAAAGTTTTCGTGTGTGGAACAGACAAAATTCTTGTCGTCTACACGAAGAATTTGTCTTGTCTGCCGCAGGAACGGCAAATTTTCTTAGCGTGTACAAGCGCCCTTAAGCTGTTGTGTATATCGTTATCAATATATCGCTCTTCCTTAAGTGTTTTAATAATTTGTTTAAAAGATGCAATCTTCTTTTTTAGTCGTTGATTTTTTTGCCTTAGTGATTTAATTTTTAAGCGATGCTTCCTTTCCAGCACTATTTTCCGCCGAAATTCACGTCTTAATTTAGCTTTCTTTGGAGTGTCAAAAATAGTCAAGATCAGAAAATGATTTCTCCTCATCTAATTTAGTTTTATTTTTCCCATCTATTGTTTTTTCACTGATTGTTGCGTCAGATTGATCGTTGTTAGGTACTTGGTCGATATCATTGGTAGTGGAATTATTAGTAGAAGGTTCTTTACTGAAGCACACCATATTGCAATTACCGGAAGGTCCAGCTTCATTAGTATTCGATTTCTGAAAATAAGAAAATACAAGAAATAAAATGTATGGGAGTGTTTAAAGTAAATTTTTTGGATATTTCTCGTTTTATTTTTTAAAAGTTATTGTCATTTTACTCATTAGGTAAAGTACTTTCGATATCAGTTCAAAGTTTTTGATATCTGTGATAGTTACGGAATAATCGCCTGTGCACACTTAACGATTACATCCGGTATAAGAATACAACGTGGCTATAGACGGATGCGCGGAGTGACGAATGAAAGGGGGACGCCGGACGGGTGAACGAACAGGAAGGATAAAAAAAAATTTAAACAAGCTAATTATTTTAATTTTATTTTATTGTCTTAGTTTTGTAAAAAAAAATTGTTGAAAAAAAATTGTAGAAGAAAAATTACTCAAGTCACAATTCTTCAAAATTTAGTCTTCTAACAAGGGGCGTTTTCTTCGTTGTCGTCACTTGATGTGACTACTATTTTTCTCTCAGTGGCATCGCCCGAGCTCGCCTAGAATCGACTATTTCAGGCAAAAGCCAGTCCATGAAAAACGACACCAGCTTTTCCTTTATCTTTTTTTTTCCAAAAATCGTTATCTTTTTTTATAATTTCTGTTTTTAATGGTTTGTTACATGGAGCTGCTCTTGAATCTTATGGTACCAATTACTATTTTTGTTCACTTCAATCAGTTCACTTTTCTTATTGTAGTTCCATATCTGTATCTTGTTTTCCTTTATACATTCTTCTAGACACTTTTTGAATGCCACTAAAGGACATTTCACTTCCACTACTGTGTCTTGGCCTATCAAACCTTCAGGCGTTGCTCCAATAAATGGGAAATCGTGGTCCATGAACAACACGCACGGCTTAATGGCGACTTTTTCTTGTATGGCAAGTTGCTGTAAAGCAAAATATTTATTTTCGACGCCATGTGCGATTGCGAAATACAGGCAAATTGTCAATATCTATATCTGTACTGCAATTGGACTGCCATCTGCTTCCATTAAAATATTGTAATTCTTCTTCGTTTACATTTATATTAATCTCTTCAATGTTATTTTCAATATTTGTCATTTTCTTTCTATTCTTCATGCTTTTTTACACTTTTCTTTTCTATTCCCTTTCCTTTGATTTTTTTCTTAACTTCAGATGGATTGCGCTCGTCTTCGATATTATGAGGTTCTTTTACAATTTCAACTTCAAGACCTTCTTTGTTTTCTTATTTGTACATATTTTTCCTTTTATATTAGTATTTTCCTTATCGCCATTTTTTGCGTTTCTTTCAACTGTTCTTTTTTTTATATATTTTATGAGGTAATATATTTTCTTCACAGTTTGTAGGACCAATTTCATTGTCTGATTCTGATGAGTCTGTACAAACATAATCACTATCTGAGCCGACGGACTTTCCTGTTATAACATCGAGCTTCTTTCTTTTGTTGCAGACTTTAATGGTTCCTGTTCCATATCGCATTTCTCTCAACATGGCCAATACAGTGTTATCCACACTTTCTTTACTAAAGATGGAATCATCTCTCCCGTCATTGTCTGGCAGTCTATCTAAAACTCTTTTTCGATCCAATGGCACAGCTTGACAAATCAGAATTTTTACGCAAAGAAGTTCTGTACCTAGGACATACTATTACTAAAGACGGACAAAAACCGAACAATGACAAAATTAAAGCAGTCCTAGATTTTCCATTACCAAAAACTACCACAGAAATAAAAAAGTTTTCTAGGGTTAATAGGATATTACAGACGTTTTATAAAAGACTTTTCTCGAGTTAGCCAACCCCTTACGGCTTGCTTATATGTAATATTATATGTATAGAAGGAAATTATTATTTAACCCTCGTAGACGCTTTTAGCAAATTAGGTCAAGCGATAAAAATAAGTAATCGTTCCACCCCTGAGGTAGTGCGTGCGTTGATAAAATATGTTTCTATTTATGGAATTCCCAAAAAATATCACATAAGACCCAGGGACTGAGTTCAATAACGAATTAATTAGAGAGTTAGCAGATATGTACAAACTTATTCTTCATATTACTACTCCAAATAATCCCAACTCAACAGGAATCGTGGAAAGATTTCATTCAACTTTAATAGAAATTTATAGACGCAGACGCATAACAAAAATTTACGGATGCAGCTTCAGTAATGACTTATTCTATTATGGCTTACAATCATACTATACATAGCGCTACTGGTTTAACACCATTTGAAATAGTTTTCGGTCATACCGATTCTAATGACGCGTTTAATATTGAATTTCAAAAATCGTATTTGCAACAATTACTTAAAGATCATTCAAAACGTATAAAGTATCTGTATCAATATACAAGGTGTCCAGTGGCAGATTTCAAAGTTTGGAGACTTGTAAAAAAAAAACTACTTATCATATACAAACTACGTTTATTTTGTTTTAAAAACAAGAAGTGCGGATTTCATTTTTTGAATACCACGTTCTCCAAATGGTGGCCATCGAGTCTAACACACTCTTCGAGTCTGGCATGCATGTTTTCAAAAACGCGTTTACAGAAGGACTGGGGAATTCTGCTTACTTCGGCTCGAATATTGTCTTTAAGCTCCGTCACAGTGCTCGGATTTGTTTTGTAAACAACGGATTTTAAATATCCCCACAGGAAAAAGTCACATGGGCTTAAATCTGGTGATCTAGGAGGCCACGGTATGTTGCCATTTCGGGATATGATTTTTTCGGGAAATAACTGCCGCACTGCATTCATAGACACATTAGTCGTATGAGCTGTGGCCCCGTCCTGCTGGAACCATGTATTTCGGTTAAAAGATGGAATATTCTGTAGTTCTAGTCTAAAATAATTATTCAACATCTCGGCATATCTCTCTGAATTCACAGTTACAGTTTGGAAACGTTGATTTTCATAAAAATAAGGCCCTATGATAGCTGATGATGACATTGCACACCAAACTGTAACTTTCGGCTTGTATAGCGGCTCTTGGTGCATTTCTCTTGGGTTATTGACGTCCCAATAATGATAATTTTGTTTATTCACATACCCAGTAAAATATATTACCTTGAGGCCTGACGTTTCGGCTAGGTTACACTAGCCGTGGTCACAGGCAGACTGATCCAGCGATGTCACGACTCCGCCGTCGGGGTAAATGTTTCTTCATCCACCCTCAACTCGTGATTATTGTTATTTGTACCGCGACACACAACACTTATTACGTCCCTATTCTGAAAGTCAACCGGAAGGTGCCTATTCTGATATTTAACCGACTGCGGACTAAAACGAGGTTGTGTAATTTTAATCACTGGGTTCCATGTCGGGGATAGTTTGAATCCGTCTTCGCGATTGAATGTTTTATGTTTTTTAATTTCTATTGCTTCTCGCACTACTCTTGAATAAAAGTGGCGGTCTGTGGAGAGGATTTCCGTGCGATGAAATTCGATCCAATGATTAGTGCCCGGTTGTAATATATGTTCGGCTATCGCAGATTTATTCGTTTGTCGGTTTTTTACAGCGGCGATATGTTCTTTGATCCTTTCAGCTATCGTCCGCTTAGTCTGGCCTATGTAGGAACTGCCGCAGCTGCAATCTATCTTATAGACACCTGGTGTTTGTAACGGCAAAACATCCTTCGGTGTGCCCACTATGTTGGTAACCTTTGCCCCCGGCGTAAAGACAGTGGGTATTGAATATTTCTTCAATACACCGCTGATCTTGTCTGTCACTCCTCTCACATAGGGCATGTAAGCTGGTTGTCGTTTAACTTCCGGATGTCTGCGTCTTTTTGTCGGTTGTCTTGTTTGTCTATTCACTCGATATCCGTTGTTCGCAAGTACCTCCTAAACATGGTTCAGCTCCTGCTCCAAATGTTCAGGGTCACAGAGATCCTGAGCTCTGTTCTTTAATGAGGTTACAACGGACTGTAAGTGACGAGGATGGTGGTGTGACGACGCGTGCAGGTACCTATCGGTGTGTGTCGGTTTGCGGTATACACAGTGAGACAAGGATCCATTAGGTTTCACTGTTACTCGTACATCTAGGAAAGGTAGCGATCTGTCCGCCTCCATTTCATATGTAAATTTCATCTTAGGATGAATGGAGTTTAAATGTTGTATATATTGATCCACCTCTATTCTACTACCCTTGACGATGCTAAAAATATCATCTACGTATCTTTTCCACAGTCTGATGGTCTTCGGGCCAAGGCTGAGAGCCTTCTCTTCAAAATGTTCCATCCAGAGGTTGGCAAGTACCGGGGCTACAGGACTACCCATTGCGACACCATCGATCTGGAGGTAGTACTGACCTTGGAAAAGAAAATAGTTACCCTGTAGGCAGTGCTGTAGTAGATCAATATAATTTAACGGCATTTCACTATCCCTAAGTTTGTCTCTCACTACGTCCAGACACTCATCTATTGGAACATTGGTGAAAAGGGACTCCACATCAAAACTCACCATTATGTCATTCGGTTCCAATGTGATCTCCTTGATTATCTGAACGAAGTGGCGTGAATCCTTAACAAAAGACGGTGATTTACCCACAAGTGGCTGCAATACCGATGCGACGTGCTTTGCAAGGTCGTAAGTAGGAGAGGCGATTTGACTTACGATAGGCCTCAACGGCACGCCGGACTTATGTATCTTAGGCAAGCCATATAATCTAGGTGGTTGGTGTGCTTTAGGTCTATAAAGTCTTTCGTACTCGTCTTCTGTAAACAGGTCCTGGTTTTCCTGTATCAAAGTGCGTATTTTGCGTGTGACCCTGGCCGTGGGATTGTATGAGATCGGTTTATATACCTTTTCATCACACAATAGTTCCCGTATTTTTTGTTGGTAATCAGTCGTATTCATCACTACAGTGGCGTTTCCTTTGTCAGCCTTAAGCACTAAAATGTCCTGGTTGTTCCGAATATTTTTCAGTGCTTGACGCTCTTCAGTAGTAATGTTGGTAGCAGGCAGTTTCGATTTCCGTAATATTACCGCGATGTCCTGTCTAAGAGTGTCCGCATCGCTGACCGGTATTTTATTACGTACTATCGTTTCTTCAACACTGCTGATTACATTCTCATACGGTATTTGCTTAGGTGTTAAAGCGAAATTCATACCTTTAGCCAAGATGTTAATTGCAGTGTCATCTAGACTCGCGTTCGAAAGGTTTATGACGGTATCTTTCGGATGGCTCGAAAATGTGGGTGACGTTCGGTTTTCAGTATACCGTCGATTATATTCCTTCGAGAATTTTCGATCGTGGGTAGTATTACATAGATCATAAGTACGGCACGCTTGTAGATATGTAACACGATCACATAATTCATAATCTTCACGAGATAGACTAACACTACACTTTAAATGTAACGCATATAAATCACTTTGTATATTATCCAGCTCACTGTGCTTATTTCTAATTAATTGTCTCAGGAGTCGTACACTCGCGTTTGTTAGAATCCTACGAGAAAATGCAATATCACTACGCGACTTAATTCGCATACACGCAGGTAACAAGTCCCAATCGCGACACTTCACTAGAAATATCAACGATGTTTCCACTCGCGCACGTTTTTTCCGTAGGAATTCTAGATGACGCACTTGTTTTGCAATATCCGACCCGTATCGGTTTGCTATAACAACTTTTAAACTTTCGCGTTGCATTATTATATTTAAATGTTCATACGGGGATTAACACGAAATTGACTTTACGGTAAAATATATTACCTTGAGGCCTGACGTTTCGGCTAGGTTACACTAGCCGTGGTCACAGGCAGACTGATCCAGCGATGTCACGACTCCGCCGTCGGGGTAAATGTTTCTTCATCCACCCTCAACTCGTGATTATTGTTATTTGTACCGCGACACACAACACTTATTACGTCCCTATTCTGAAAGTCAACCGGAAGGTGCCTATTCTGATATTTAACCGACTGCGAACTAAAACGAGGTTGTGTAATTTTAATCACTGGGTTCCATGTCGGGGATAGTTTGAATCCGTCTTCGCGATTGAATGTTTTATGTTTTTTAATTTCTATTGCTTCTCGCACTACTCTTGAATAAAAGTGGCGGTCTGTGGAGAGGATTTCCGTGCGATGAAATTCGATCCAATGATTAGTGCCCGGTTGTAATATATGTTCGGCTATCGCAGATTTATTCGTTTGTCGGTTTTTTACAGCGGCGATATGTTCTTTGACCCTTTCAGCTATCGTCCGCTTAGTCTGGCCTATGTAGGAACTGCCGCAGCTGCAATCTATCTTATAGACACCTGGTGTTTGTAACGGCAAAACATCCTTCGGTGTGCCCACTATGTTGGTAACCTTTGCCCCCGGCGTAAATGTACCTGTTCCAGTCACTAACCATCTTGAACTTCTCGGTATAGACTTATCGTCCAAACTCAATTTTGGAAACTATATCGAGTCCAGGGCTAAGACTGCTTCAAAAAAACTGGGCATCCTCTCCAAGGTCCGTCACTATTTCACACCGGACCAGCTGCTAAGACTTTATACAGCTCAAGTCCGCTCCTGCATGGAGTACTGTTGCCATCTGTGGGACGGTTCCGCCCGGTATCAGCTCGAAGCCCTGGAATCTATCGACAGGCGTGCCAAGAAACTTATTGGCGATGAGATGTTTGCTTCAAGACGGCTCCAGAGCCTCGAACATCGCCGTCTGGTTGCTAGTCTGTGTGTCTTCTACAGGTTACATTTCGGTGAGTGTGCACAGGAATTGCACGAATTGATTCCGCCAGCACCATTCCACTATCGGACGACGCGACGTGGACGGGGATTTCATCCATACGTGGTCGACATTCCTCCGGTTCGCACCTCGCAGTTCGCATCTTCTTTCGTTATTAGAACTGCAAAGGAATGGAATTCTCTTCCTGCGTCGCTGTTTCCCGATACGTACAATTTAGGGATTTTTAAGGCAAGAGTGAACAGGCACTATTTGAGTTTGCGTGCTCCACCTTAGACTTCATCTTTGTTTACCATCAGACAAGATAGAAGTCAAACGCGCTCAAATTATTTCATAAAAAAAAAAAGGTACAACAATTAAACCAGCAAAAAAGGGAATGTAATTCGAAAGTTTCGTGTTATAAGTAGTTAATGTTAATTAAAATGTCAATATTAATTTAATAAAATAAAAGTTATGAAACGTATAACTGGCTGTGTGGTTGTGTACACACGATTAAATTATATTTATTTTCCTTGCACATTGTTTAGTAATTCTAGTATAGTGTTGACTGATTCGGGATATTCAGATTTAAATAATTTCTATTCCGCGGCAAAGAAGCATGATCATACAGAAAAACATCTGATCCAATAGAGATCCGTCGCGTGGCTGTGGCTATGCTAAAAATCTATAAAAGAAAAAAGTTTTAGTGACTGAGTACTCTGCCGCATACCCAGTGTCATAATCCTGTGCACGCCGCTGGTCCCTAAAAGAAATAATGAAGAGTAAAGATCTAAGCATGCACATTAAAAAAAAGACTTTCAGCACTTGCATTCTTCCATGCATGACATACGGCTGCGAGTCATGGGCGTTAACGGACAAGCAAAGAGAGAAAGACTAGCTAGTACTCAAAGGGCAATGGAAAGAAGCATGCTGGGAACCAGACTAAGTGACAAAATCAGAAACTCAGAAATAAGAAGAAAAACCAAAGTTGCAGACAATATTTATTGATGATGGACGTCTTGAGATTGACGATTGAGCAGAACGGTGTACTATGCAGGGTTCCCCTGCAGTCGGAGACCAATTCTTATGATGAGGACTACGAACCACAGTGCAAGTCTCAAAGGTTTCAATTGTGATTGTGATGTGAGATTTTTTACAGTGACAAGGTTCTATAATAAAGATTTTCAGTAGTTTAGTTTGTTTGTAACCCAAAAAACATATGCTTGAGCAAAAGATTGTGCTGGACTTGTAGTTACTAGCGTCTACATCTACGTATGTGTCTTGCGCGAGATTGTGTTACAAGGAACCTACTCAAGAAATGTCTATGATTTGCCTATTGTTGTACGTAAGGAATTTGCACATTGCTTGAAAAGGGACAAAGCAACAGATATATAGTTTAGATATATAATCTGCAGCAAGACCCTTAGGTAGAATAGCGACGCTAGCAAGAACTGAACTTGAGAGCAGTCTTGCGCAAGCCTTGTAAAAGATTGTTACATGGATAACTATTAAAAGACGCAAAATATATGAGTGTCTTCAATTACAAGTCATATAGATTTAAAAAAAAATTCAATTAACCCCACTCTACTCTACTTGAAAACATTCCACAGAATGCAACAAGTTTATTATGCAACCTCTTATCTCGTAACTATTCAAACATCCAATGTCAAGATTACGATGCTATACGTTATAAAGTACACATCTACCATTACTGCATTGATTAAAGTTTATTTACATAAAATATCAAGGGCATACTAGTTTTGCCTACTTATATTCTATCCACACACCGAATGAATCATCAACCTTGGACTGACCTTAGTCAACAAAGTTCGATGTAACGATCGCAGTTGTTTTTATACTATAATATAACGTTAGGCATGTTTACACTTTTAATGAAACACGCTGGCATTGAGTGATATCACACGTTCGTTGGCCTAACGCCATTGACAGTGGTGAAGGTCCATTTGTTTTGATGCCAAATTATACATCGTTGGGGCGATGACCTAAATGACGTCTTGCTTTGTAACTTTTGGTTACTAAAATGCAAAGAAGCAAATTGGGGTGTGACTTAAATGGCCGACTAAGAGCGTTTTTCTTAGCGATTTCCGAATGATTAGTTAGATTCTATTGTGACGTCTACTACTATGTAAATCCGACGACTATTGAACTGATAACCAGATTCATTTACGAAAAACCCAATGAAGAGCTTTTTATGCATTATTCATTCATACCAATACTCTGTATGCTATTCGTCCAAGAAATCTATTATTTATAAGAGCACCTGAACGTAAAATTGATTCAATCACTTAGACGTCTAACCTTTGCATATATGCATGACCTGGAACTGATATAGAGACTGACTAGTCCCGAATCGTATTTTTATAGTTAAGTTTGTTGAGACTAGTCGTTTACCTTTACGATAAAATGGAAGAACAATTTGCAAGTATTAAGTATGTTTTTATAGCATCGGACATACTAGTGCCCTTAACCTGGCCAATTTATGGTCTAGAAGATTTTGTTGTAAAGCTCCTTAGAAAGATCTTAAGTACCAGCTAACAGGAGAGCCCTATCATCAGGGTGCATGACATTTCAGTTCGGTTGATGAGGAATCACCCAAATGGGGTTCCCTTCGTGTGTGAATTGGTTCCTACTGAGTAAGTAACGTTTTGCAAATTTTTCAACAAACAGTTTAACTCGACAGAATGTAAATCGTTATCTCGATTGCAGACAGGTGATTGGAGCTGACATCTACGATATCATTCCTTCGGAGGATGTGAACAACAATTTGATTGGGGTTGCCAGCGGAACTGATCTTAGAGCCTTACAACGAAGGACTCGAGAACCGGCATGCGTTCTACGTTCTCAAGCTCTCGAGTAAATGTTGTAGTTTATTTAAATTATTCTTACCCTCTTTACGGGATAAATCCTGGTGTTTTTTTTTCTTATATAATTACTTTGCATTCATACTTGTTTACGTCCCATTACCTTATCAGTTGTTTGGATTATGGTTGACCTCAGTTACTGAACCTATTTGTTGCAATTTGTTTTATAAACATACTATTGTTGAAAACGAACACGTAAGACTCATGATTAAAAATCTGAATGTTTTATGAACGTTAAGCGGCGTTTTTTTTTTTTTTTTAATATGGTTGTTCTGTACAAGTACACTAATAATACACTAGCTACACAGTTTTGAGTTCTACAAAGTACGTCAATGACAAGAGAATCTTTTTGCAGGTTAACTCTACAGGTAGAAAAATGGACATCAAACGAAACATCACCTGCAAGCTAAACCTGTGCAATTGAATACTTTATCATTTTTTATAAAGATTTATATCTTTATAAATTCCAAGCGGACGTATGAAATTTATTTTTGGATCACTTCTGTATTCACATACGTTATACAACAATAAAATAAAGTTAGTTTCACATTTTTGGTTTGAATTAATCGTCTTATTTTTTGGTCATTTAAAAAAAACGAACTACGTCGCAACCAGTTTTTTTCAACCTACTATACTATTTCCTTTTAGAATATCATTCGTGTAACCATTGTTATAATTTAAAAAATAAAAGTAATTTTGGCAGCGAAAGAACTCACTTATGATAATTTGAGACCCAAAATGTTTTTGTTTTACTTGGCAGTCCCGAAATATTGATAAACACGTTGCATAATCCAAACCAGTATAACGTTGGCGATAAAAATAATCGGTAGCTACACAAATACACATGATGTTTATCGTTTTGCCTGGCGATGCATTTATTTGTTGTAAAATCGTGATATTTTTTCAGCTAGTCGGTTTGAGTGCTCGCGGCACATTGTTCAGCTTAATTTCATATTTATTCATGTTATTCCACTCGTATATTTAACGACGTTCGAGTAGTCTTTCGAGTTTTGAATCGCAATAAATACGTCTGGATTAAGACGATACAAATCCAGTTTATAACTTGACACAATACACAACAGACGCAGTGTAACTAAGTGCTTTGAAAATTTGAATTTCCGCGGTAAAATGCATAGACCGGGTAATTACTTCATACCAGTTATAGAATTTACAAGTTCGGTTGATGACACCCTCGAAAGGTCGCAGCCCCCAAGAAGAAGACTGAACAGAAGTCTCGTAGAATTATTGCGTCGCTTCGATGGAAATAGTCCAGGATTGTCCGAGCCAAGAGATCAAGATAACTCGAGCTTACGTGAATCGGAGGATAAGGAAACTGATTCGACTTTCATCGCAGCTGTACAAGCCTCAAGGTCTACTACACCACTGGTCAGAATTTCCACTCCAGCTGATCAAGCTCAAGCCAATGAAACAGATGCTCCTGTAGTCCAACACACCAACTTCTACAATTGGTTGATAAACACCGTCATTCTCGATTTGAGCTACAGACAACCTTTCATCAACTCCGCTCAAGATGCGAACCAATTAAAACAAGAGGATTTGTTCCTCCACGCTCTCGACCTTTATCACAACACAGACCAGTTGAGCCCACAAGAATTGGTGAATCTGCCGTTTCTTCCACGCACCATGCGTATTGGAGACACATTGCTGGATATTCCATTTTTGGACCCGCTACTGGTGGTGCTCCGGCGCATCCACATCAACGACGTCCATTGGATGCTCAACGTGCTTCCATGGAGGGTGGTGGATCGTCCCATCAGAACATTTCGTTTTTTATTCAGTTCATTAAATCATCATCATAAATAGAAGTAATTTAATATTATCAATTTCATTGGAAACAATTGTAATTATTCCATAGTGACATTTTATGAAACCACACTCGATTGTCGTCATTGGTAACCAGGAAAAGCGGTATTAGCGACGCGGAAAATATTCCTGATTTCATTTCACAAGATTAATTAAATTATTACAGTTATTGGCTAACCGTTGAGAAGGAAGGACGAGGCCCTCTACAAATTGTTCTTACAAATTAAATTATAATTTATAACGTGAAAATGGCGGCAAACAAAATGGCACATGAAGAGCTGAAATACGCAGAGTTTCTGGCGCTTATGTACCGCAGCGACTGCAAGGAAGTTATCAATGCAGAACATCAAAGAGTGATCAGTGAGAAAGTAGAAGGCACCTTTACAGCCGAAAAATAAAACAGAAGTTTGAACCGTTTCGCCCACGCCGTGTGTTTTGATCACTCGAGAGTGATTCTGTCGAAGGAACGGAACAGGGGAAACTATATAAATGCCAACTACATTGATGGCTTTGAACACACTAAGAAGTTTATTTGCTGGGAAGCTCCGACTCACGACACGTGCTACGATTTTTACAGAATGCTGTGGATGGAGCAAAACAGATAATCGTGATGCTGACCCAAAAGAAAGAAAATGGAAAAGAAAAATGCTACCCGTACTGGAGTGACGTGGAACAAACTTCGTTTAGATTAGGGAAGTTTCAAATTACGACCACCAACATTGAAAAATTCCCTCATTATGTAAAATCGACCCTCGTGCTAACGGATGGGGTTGAAGCAACGCAAACGGTAATACACTTTAATTTTACTGCTTGGCCAGACCACGACGTGCCCAAAAATACGTCAGAGTTTGTGAGCTTCGTCCTAAAGGTCAGACAATGCCAGAGGGAACTCCATGAACACTCGCTCCAGAACGGCCATAAACTCTCTCAGCCGCGGCCAATTGTTGTGCACTGTAACGCCGGGCTAGGAAGGACTCCCTGCTATTGCGTGGTCGGCATCAGCATTTCGAAGTTTAACCAGAATCAAACTGTTTCAATTCCGTCCATAGTGTCCAGTATTAGGCAAAAAAGGTTCCACAGCTTGTTCAATCTCTTCCAGTATTTTTTTCTGCTACGAAGCGGTTAAGTTATACTTGGAATCGGCCGACACGAAAGCTTTGATAAAGACAGGCCCAGTCCGAAAAGTTGTCTCCTATTTAAAAAATTTATTCACTAGGATGAGTTTCGATGTCGAAAAATATGAAACAATCTTTGATTTTTACCAAAATAAATAAAAAATACAAATTACATTTATTTTTAATGCGTCCTCGCGACTATGCATTATTTTGTTTTAATCAACTTTGACTCCAATAATTGTAATTGATTTAACTATCAGCTAATAATGACTTTGTTTTGACTCAGTTGCAATCAATTAAGCGTATCTATGGACATTATAAAAGCACGTTGTTAGCTTACCAAGTGATGTGATTCCGTGTCAAAGTCTAGTAACGATAACCCCTTGTTTTTATCTCTCGATTACCTAGAGCACCTACATATATGCGTGTAACCTGAAGGAAACAGTTTACTTGCATAAGTTATGTCTTCTGTCGCGGTTTTTCTACTGTTAGGCAGGCTGGGTTTAAGCAAGATGACTCATGAAGTTTGCCTTGTAAAGTTTTACGAGGTCTCTCATTTAGGCCAAAATCCGTATAAGAGCGTCCCGACAACCTGGTTAGAATTCGGAAACTCAGATAAAGTTTTTTTGCGCCACCCCACGGCGGAAGAACTGCCGTTCTCAATTGATCGTATCATCAAATATGCACCTCCGTTACTGAGTTGGCCAAGACACGCAGCCACGTTCGTATGTTAGCTCGGTAAGTAATGTACTTTCATAGAATGTTTCAATGAATGTTTCAATGAATTGTTTGTTAAATTCTCGAAAACTTTCATGTATGCAGATGACCTGAAAATAGCTAGGGTCATAAATACAATACATGATTCAATAATGCTTCAAAGAGATCTCGATGAGCTTGTCGAATGGTGTTTGCACAATGAAATGTATCTTAACCCAAAAAAGTGTTTTTTCGTAAGGTATGGTCGAAAGAGAAATTTCATTACATTCCAGTATCTTATCGCTCGTAGTAACATCCAAGAACTTGAACAAATCCGCGATTAGGGTGTATTATTTGACAAAAAATTGACATTTGTACCTCACATTGAGCAAATGGTAAACCGGGCCTCAAAAATGTTGGGGTTTGTATTAAGGAATATCGGAGGGTTACGAATAACAGGGTTCGCATTCTGTTGTACAACTCCCTTGTACGCAGTATTTTAGAATATTGTTCAGTGGTATAGAGGCCTCACTTTGCGACTCATTCTCTACAAATAGAACGTATACAGAAAATATTCTTGCGGTATCTCTTATTTCCAAACGGGATTTCAAAAAAGAAAATCCCTTCGTACCATAAACAGCTAGAACACTTCCGAATGATTTCCTTAGAAGAACGTAGAAAGCGGTTAGACCTATTTTTTGTTTCGAAAATTTTCACTAATGAAATCGATTGCCCTCAGCTACTAAATAAGTTTAATATGCGTGTACCAATGAGACCTCCTCGTAATAAACTATCTCCCCTCTATCCACCACCCCGGAAAACAGTGTTTGGATCGAATTCGCCTGTCCCTAGACTTTGCAAGCTGGTCAATGACTACAGTGACCTACTCGATATTAATGCAGATTCAACCAATAAGATTCGATTACAGTTGAATGCCAAACTCTAATTATAATAGAAATGCATTTGCCTTTTTATATTATCCTTTTTTGTTTTGTTTTCGCTTAAGCTTGTACTTAGAAGTTTTATTATATCTCTACTAAGCATGATGTATCTACCTGTAAGTGTTTGTTACACCTAGATTAAGTTCTTTGTACTATGTATTTTTTTTTAAATTATATGTATTGATGTAAACAAACGTTAGTGGATCAATAAATAAATAAATAAAAAATAAATAAATGTGTATTAGCTAGTTAATCTATCATGTGGTTATTTTAATTAGCTAATATTGTCGTTCTAGATAATTATGAAGAATTGGATAGAATCAGGCGTTACTTTGCGGAAGTTCATGATTAGCAAGAAAAGGTTAAAATTATTTTGCTATAATCCGCCAACAGCAGAATCTGTATGGTCAAACATGTAATTAAAAGCTAAGCACCGCTCACCTTCACAACCAAGCAAGAAAGCCAAGTTCCCAAGCAAGCAATACCACCACCATTCACATGCACCACCACACAAGACTCTAACACTACTCTCGACGCACGTTTCGCTCCGACACCGGAGCATCCTCAGGAGATATCGACTTTACAATGCTGTATTGTCTAGTGACGTTCGTGGCAAATGCGCGGTCTTATATACCGTTTGTTACCCCTACACCTGTTGCCCCGCCCATTACCCCCCTCCCCCCTGAACCCCTCGCACCCCCCCGTCCCCTTCAAACAAACGAAGCAATGGTGAACTTGAAACGTTAACTTGTTCATTTAGCAATTTAAACTGATTATTATTATTATGTTTTATTATTTCTAGTTGTTCCAACATACTCAGTCGAAGCCCTTTATCGCAAGTATGTAAGATTTTATATGAATGGTCCGATGATAATTTGTGTCCACTATCAAGGAGATGTTTAGCGAAGTGTGATTTTTGGGGTTGGTTGTTCCTAACCGCGGCTATATGTTCTTTGTAACGTGTTTCAAATTTACGACCCGTTTGACCAATATATGTGGCTTTACAGTCTGAACATTCGAGTTTATAAATGCCAGATTTTTGTTTATTGTTTACTTTATCTTTCCCGTTGCAAATGTTTTTAAGTGTATTATTTGTCCTAAATGCTACATGTATATCATGCGCTTTAAGTGTCTTCGCAATACGCTCCGATATTGTTCCAAAATAAGTTAAACTTGATTTGTATTTATTAATTTTATCAGGTGCTGTTGAGTATAAATCTTTTTTGATCCGCATCGATTTTTGTTTTTTTATTATATTATTAACAATGTTATTATTGTACCCATTAGCTTGTGCCATGTGATAAATTAGATTTAATTCTTTTAAATAATTTTCTTTTGTGAGTGGGATAGATAGCAACCTATGGACATAACTATGGAACGCTGCGAGTTTATGCTGCCAAGGGTGACAGGATGAAGCTGGTATGGTTGTGTCTGTGTATGTGGGTTTCCGGAAAATTCCAAACTGATGTTTATTATTAACGCGGGTTATAGTTAGATCGAGGAAGTTTATTGAGTGATTTTGTTCTAATTCTGATTTGAATTTAATTTTTGGGTATATATTGTTTAGGTTTTTGACAAATATGTCTAATTGTCTGTCTGTCCCTGTCCAACATATAATTATATCATCTACATATCTGTAGTAATACAGAATGTTGTTATTTTTGACAATATGTTTATTTTCAAAATCATCCATGAAGATATCTGCCATTAGAGGACTTAGTGGTGACCCCATAGCTAATCCCTCTTTTTGTTGATAAAATTTTATTAAATTCAAATCAGAATTAGAACAAAATCACTCAATAAACTTCCTCGATCTAACTATAACCCGCGTTAATAATAAACATCAGTTTGGAATTTTCCGGAAACCCACATACACAGACACAACCATACCAGCTTCATCCTGTCACCCTTGGCAGCATAAACTCGCAGCGTTCCATAGTTATGTCCATAGGTTGCTATCTATCCCACTCACAAAAGAAAATTATTTAAAAGAATTAAATCTAATTTATCACATGGCACAAGCTAATGGGTACAATAATAACATTGTTAATAATATAATAAAAAAACAAAAATCGATGCGGATCAAAAAAGATTTATACTCAACAGCACCTGATAAAATTAATAAATACAAATCAAGTTTAACTTATTTTGGAACAATATCGGAGCGTATTGCGAAGACACTTAAAGCGCATGATATACATGTAGCATTTAGGACAAATAATACACTTAAAAACATTTGCAACGGGAAAGATAAAGTAAACAATAAACAAAAATCTGGCATTTATAAACTCGAATGTTCAGACTGTAAAGCCACATATATTGGTCAAACGGGTCGTAAATTTGAAACACGTTACAAAGAACATATAGCCGCGGTTAGGAACAACCAACCCCAAAAATCACACTTCGCTAAACATCTCCTTGATAGTGGACACAAATTATCATCGGACCATTCATATAAAATCTTACATACTTGCGATAAAGGGCTTCGACTGAGTATGTTGGAACAACTAGAAATAATAAAACATAATAATAATAATCAGTTTAAATTGCTAAATGAACAAGTTAACGTTTCAAGTTCACCATTGCTTCGTTTGTTTGAAGGGGACGGGGGGGTGCGAGGGGTTCAGGGGGGAGGGGGGTAATGGGCGGGGCAACAGGTGTAGGGGTAACAAACGGTATATAAGACCGCGCATTTGCCACGAACGTCACTAGACAATACAGCATTGTAAAGTCGATATCTCCTGAGGATGCTCCGGTGTCGGAGCGAAACGTGCGTCGAGAGTAGTGTTAGAGTCTTGTGTGGTGGTGCATGTGAATGGTGGTGGTATTGCTTGCTTGGGAACTTGGCTTTCTTGCTTGGTTGTGAAGGTGAGCGGTGCTTAGCTTTTAATTACATGTTTGACCATACAGATTCTGCTGTTGGCGGATTATAGCAAAATAATTTTAACCTTTTCTTGCTAATTATGAAGAATGTTTGTTCCTGATGGTACTCATGGACGTCAATTTACCTGAAGAATACGCTATCATGACTTGGAAAAAGCTCAGCCGCGAGTTCAGAGAAAGACAGACTCGTCAGCAATCAAGTTCGATGTTCTATCAGCTGTGGAATTGGTTTTTAAATTTTTTTAACGAATAAAAACTCTGAAGGTATCTTGCATCATCGACTAGCAATATGTTTGTTTACATACACTATGCTTACAAACCAATCTTGGAACTAGTTTTCACGTGTGTCTTCCGCGACGTACTTCTGGAAGGCTTCGTCTGCATTTTTGAAGACTGGACGTAGCTGGCCGGACACCTTTTCTGTTACCAAGCATGGTACTTGCGATTTAACAGCTAATCCATAAAATGAACTCCTTGACTGAGATTGACCACTTTCAATAATAGCGTGCCAAAATCTTTGCTTAGCTTCAATATCAATGTAGGTGATTGATGAATATTAGCCTTGCGTGGATGAAACTAGTTTTTGCTGCCTGACGTCAGTGTAGACTTGGCCATACTGTGTTTTTGATCAGTAGACTTACTAACCTTGAACATCACTCGTTTACATAGGCCACCTCATTTTTTTCTCATAGAACTTTTATTTAAGTATTGCATGCTATCAATAAGTGCTTCCGTGAACGGCTTTCAATGTCATCTAACGTTTATGGCTAGATAGAAAACGGGTACTTTCCGATGAAGCCATTTAATTCCTATATTACTATTTCGCATCAAATCGCTATCATAATATGAATATTATTCAAGAAATACCTGACCTGCAGCAAGTAGATTGTCAACCATAATCTCAGTGACATTGACATTCTGAATGTTATCTTAGAATGATGTAAACTTGTTTTTGAACTGGCGTACTGTTACATAATAAGCAATAACATAGATAAGTTATTCTAATTATGTAAATATAGGTGACAAATACAACTTTCATAGTTTTAACCGGAAATTGTAAATGTAGATCTTTTTAGAAATAAATGAAATAACGATGAAATTCACGGGTTCGGAGAATTTGCTTTTATTTTGAGCGAAAGATGTCACTATTTTCTCATTATTTCAACAATATATAGACATTATATTAGTTAGCGCCTCGTAAACATTGAAAAATATATTCACTGCGTAACGTTTGTAGCTAGATAACCTCACTAATAATTTAATCCACAGAATGTTTTAATTATGTTGTAGAACTAAATGATTAACATTATTTGTGGATAGGTATTATGATTCATCTCCAACAACTAATAGCTTTAGGCATTGTTTTAAAAACCATATTATTATATTTAGAATTTTATGACTTGATTAGATTCTGAGCAATCTTAGGAAGGAACTAGCTAAGCCTCCCACATGTTTATATGTGGGAGTCTTAGCTAGTTTCATACATGAATTATTCTAATAAGAATGAGAAACACACGTGAGTGCGTTTTAGAATATAAATTATAAGTCAAAAATAAGAAACTTTTTTAATAACTCAAGGTTGTTTACAACAATTACAAAACAAATAAAAATATCTAATAGGAAGCACAGTAAATATAAGCATTTTTTTAAAACTTATATAACAAATTTAGCAGTAGGTCAAAGTTCTAATCTGTACACATAGCTGTAAATTAGTACTCCTCTTGATTTAATTAACTTGTTAACATTAAACACGATAAGAGTGGTCGGACGCCTAACATAAATACCAGATATATTAACAAATTATGTAATCAGTCTCGCAGCGAATCTACTCTATGTGACGCGACGTATATAAAAATGTCTTTCATAATTCACAGGAAATTGTGTCTTGTGCCACGGGAGTGGTTAGGATTTATGGACAATTTAGAAGTTTTAGTGTGCAAAGTGATAGCATAAGATCTCCGACACAACAGAGAGTCGATAAGCTCTTCATTTTGCATTGAAAAAGTGTCAGCAAGATTACGGTATTACAACGGACACCCTTGTATGCAACGAGTCGACGACAAAAGTGGAGAACCAGAGTTGACGGAGTACTACGGACTGTTCATACCATGCGCTCATTGCACTGAGTTTATGTAGCCTGCTTATTACTTTGAACCTCGAATACCCGGAACTGTAGTGGAGCTAGAGAAGGTAGCAGTAGATATTAATGTATAAACTTTTAATTAATAATAAATATGGTATGTACAGTACTTTTTTCTTAATCCTATTGGATATATAATCCTACTGGATCCAGAAGTACAAGAAGCTATAAAACCTATTTATGAAGACTTATCTCGATATGAATTGCTTGATAGATGTAAAGGTAACAATACTGAAAACAACAATGAAAGCTACAACGGTTTACTTTGGCACTTTTCACCCAAGCATCTTCATAATGGCTTCAAAACTATTGAATTGT
The DNA here is from genome assembly GCA_036937285.1 of Euphydryas editha. Lineage (NCBI taxonomy): Eukaryota > Metazoa > Arthropoda > Insecta > Lepidoptera > Nymphalidae > Euphydryas > Euphydryas editha. The sequence continues at coordinate 10,559,522 of JAUPFZ010000018.1, forward strand.
CAAATAATTTCGCAACTGCAATATTTAATGACGGTTATTCCTCAATTTTTTTAGATATTCAATGTAATGGGAGTGATAGTTGGACCATGCGCAAGAGCAAGAGATTTTGCGGCTCTTAAGGACGACACGAGAATACGAATCGCTGATCATCGCCAAAGGGCTTCTTCAAAAGAAGGTCGATCCTCTCGAAGAAAAGCTTCTTCAGCTAAACAAGCCCTTTTCGAAGAAGAGGAAGGTGAATTATATGGCCCTGGAATAGCAGATTAGCTGTAAGTATGATTTTAAACCACTTATAACAGTGAAAACGATCATTTTATCTTTAAACGCGTTTTTCTCGAAACAGCATTTTCCGAATTTGCTGCAGTGATTACTCAAAAACAAATGATCCGATCACTATCGATTTTTTTTTACATGTTCTATATATAGTTCTCCGTACAATGACCTATCGATTTTTTGATCTGATCAAAAATAGAATTTTGGCAGGCCAAAAACGACCAAAATTTTGGGTAAAATTCGACTATTTTTTTTAAAACGCCGCCATATTGTCGTTTTGTTTTTTTTTTTTATCGTAGGTCATTGTACAGACAATATTATCTAGTTTAACGAGAATTTTTTTTAAAGATTTCATCCACGGAGAAGGCCGGAATCACTGCAGCAGTGAAGGACCTTTTTTTTTCGCGCCGTTGGAGATCGACGATAACTTAAAAAATATTTAATTTTTTTCTTCAAAAATTTCACTATATATTCTTAAAACATGTATAAATATATTCTTAAAATTTTGAAATAATTGATAAAGTATTTTTTTTTAATAAAAATTCCCAAAAATCACCTTTTTTTTTTAGGCCGTTACACTAGGTGTGCCCCTTAAGTTCAATTGTTCTAAGAACCGTCATTCAGGTGTTCTTAACTCTTTTTATTATCATCTTTCACGATAATGGCCACTAAATTTTATCTTTTTCTACATAAACGTCGCCACCATAAAAGCATATTTGAGTTTATAGGAAATCATAATAGATTTCATTAAACTATTTCACGGAACTCTAATCTTCTCTAATCTTAACTCTTCGAAGATTTATTGTTCCCAACGACCATGATTATTTTGCATCCCACCAATGATAGAGTAACAAGTTTAATTTCCTCTCTGAATAAACTTTACGATGATAACAACTCAGCACTCCATTATCTCGGATATAAACGTTATGAACAAGCAGATTTAGTTTTTCTTACTTACACGTGGAAAGTGGGGATGGCATTCATCGTCATAAGGAACGTATAAAACTTCCGCGAGGAGTTTTTAGTCAATTATTCCTTGCCTTTGCTAAGGATAACATCACTAACAAACATCACTATGTCGAACTTCGTCGTGGTGAAGTTCCATGATATTTCCACTTACGGATCCAATCCCTACAAATGTGTTCCTAGACAGTGGGTCCGCGGCAAAGATTTCAACACTGTTACAGTTCCATACCCGACAAGGTTCAGGATCTTCAAGGATTTCGAAACTATAATCTACTGCGAAACACCGCTCGAAGAATGGAAAGAATATACAGGCATCATTGTACGCGAACCAGGTATGTAATTACTGTTTCAATTGTTATAAATTTTAGTCTTTTCTTGTTTTATTTTTTTGTCTTCAAATCTTGTCTTAAGTCCAAAGTTAGAGATATTTTTCCATCGTTAAAACGCTTCAAAATTTGCACACTACGCTATTTTGAGACATCTTGAGTTTGGATAAGCAATTCAATTTCTCGCTCTGCTTCTGGTTTCAGCTGAAACTTGAAACCCTCCCCCCCCCCTACTTTGGACCGATTCGGACCGGTAGATTTGGAGAAATCGCAAAAAAACTACAAAACTTTTTTTTCAAAAGTGGTTTTTTTGGAATAACTTTTAAACGGCTTTACCGATCGATTTCAAAAACTAATCAGCTCTTAACATCAAAAAACCACGTCGATCGCCGCCAGTCCAGTCAAAATCGGTTAATTCGTTCGAGAGTTATCGTTGACGAAAGAAAACCGAAAAAAGCGTTTTTTCGGAATTACTCCGAATTTTTCCACTCTGTCAATATAAACTCAAAGATTTTTTATGAAGCTTAAAAAACTGCGTCGAATGCTACCAACCGCGTGAAAATCGATTCATTCATTCAAAAGTTATTGCGATTTGAAAATTAAAAAAATAGTGTTTTATCAAACGTCTATCAAACTTTTGAGCTCGAAGAGCTCAAAAGCATACAAAAGCTATTTTTTTGAGCTCGGAGAGCTCAAAATAATACACAAATTGTATTTATGAGCTCGAAGAGTTCTAAGTGCAATTTCAAGCGTTTAGGTATAGAATTGGCGGAAAGTTGCAGGGATGCCCTTCAGGGTCAACAGTATTCCTAACTTTTTTTATTATCATAATCAATAGCTACGATGCTATACCACACGTCCGGTCGTTAGTATAGTATTTTATCTCACTCGGAACAACTCGGCGCCACACTGTCTTCCGCAACGATTAAAATAGCTCATAATTGTGTCTATTGAGCGGCAATCAATCAAAAGAAGTACGACTTTATGCAAATTATTTTATATCGTTTTATCTTTTCAAAAATAAATATTGTTGTTATTTATAGGTTTAGATAGCTTTTGATCGATGATGTTATACAAGAAGAATGACTTTCGCCTACTGTGTTTATCGCACCTCGTAAAATAGAGGAACCTTAAACGTTTAAATGTTTACTAAGTGTGATCAAATTTTTATTCGCATTGCTATATGAACGATACGTATATATAAATATACCTTCTTACGTTTATTTAAGACCTGTGAGCTTTTCGCGTCAGTCTTAACTCAACTTTTAAAGATGATCAATGATGCGTTAAAAAAGTTTGCTATTGTTAAGTTCGATGTGATTTCGACATATGGGACTAATCCGTATAAAGTTGTGCCATTTAAATGGGTGAAGGACACAGATAAAAATAAGGTTTTAGCGCAATATCCGTCCAAGGGCGATTGTTTGAGGAATTTGAAAACATTTTAAAGTGCTACCAACATAAGTCAAGATGGATAGAATGCAGTGGTAGTTTAGAATATCTAACAAGTAAGTTATTATTTTATGAAGATATAAACAAACAGTCGTTATTAATCGTGATTAACGACCAATAGGCTTTATTGTCTGTGCAGATTCCTATCTTGAATTTTAATTTCTATTCATCAAGACTAGAAGAAATGAATTTATTCCAGAAGAATTGATGTTCCTTGACTACACAGAACGGTTTTACATAAAAAATGACTGATAAGTTTAAACGTTTTAAACACTCTTATAATTTTGTCGACGTCTCTTGATCTAGCATTGGTGCAACAAGGTAAAGTGGTCTTTTTATACATACTACAATTCAAACATCAAAGTGAAAAATTACTTTCTCAATAAAAATTAACAAGCGCGTTATACAAAATTTCTCAATTCACTTTTAATTCATGTAGATGTTACATTCTAAGGCGTAAAAAAAGCTGTTTAGGTCTTTGAAAATTTTCAAAATGTCAGAATTTAAAAATCCTATTTCTAAGGAGTCATACATTTTTGATGTTAAGAAAAATAATCAACACTCGGAAGATCAAAAGCTCGGTTTGTTTAACATTTCCGCTAGCCTAGTAGTCTTGACGTAACATAGATGAATGAGTATCATTATTTTAGCAGCTGAGTTTTGACGTCAGTAGAAACAATAACACCTATTTTGAAAATGATCGATAGCTAAGCTGAAATCCTAGTTCATTATATCCAAAATTAATTTGATTCTGACAGGTTAGGAATAGCTCATGGTGTTACGTACGCACTCCTCAATAAGTATTAACTCTAAGTCACTAACCATTTTACAATAATTTCTTATAATTACTTATATTATAAACTTATAATTGTTACTAATCCTTAGACTCATAAGCCTAATCACTAAGCTACTTGTATATACTACTCATTAATTAGTAAGCCAAACATCCCCACCTTGCCACTGAGCAATTCCTTGTTTCCCATGTAATATAAATAGTCCCGCGTCTCTAAGCCCGCCGCATTCCCATCTCCGACTCCGGTTCCTTAATATTACTCTGTTTCTTAAGTTTATTGTAATTACGCTCTATCTTTCTCTCTGTTTCTTTAAATTAATATTTACAAAGTGTAACAATAAAATAATAGTTTTAAAAAGACATTTATTTCACTGACCACGTAACAAGTTTGGCGCAGTCGGTAGGATACAATCGCGAATAAGACGTACAAACGAGTGCCGAACAATAAGATCGACACACGGTAGCTGAAGGCTTTTAAGAAGTACGCCGAACCTGCGATGTTCCACATTATCCTGTTACTATGGTAAGTGGCTAAATTTGTCTGCTCGATCCTTTGTGCTATTTCCTTATTATTATTGTATTATTTTATTTCATACTTATTATATCTTTCTTTATACTCTTTATATTATCTATCCAGTAAGAATCATATTCTCAAACACTAACACAATGTCTCTCGATATTAATACATTACTCAGACTCATCCCATCCTTCGACACGACACAACAACAACAAGTATACAGATTTATAAGATCTTGCGATTCCGCTTTCAGTTTAGCAAGTAAGAATGATAAAAAAATATTGTTAGTTTACGCATTAAATAATATTACGGGAACGGGTGCTTCCGACGTTCATTGTAAACAATATGCTTGTTGGGAGGACCTAAAGTCATACCTTATAGAAAAATTTTCTAATGTTAAAACCATTGCCCATCTAAATCTCGAGTTACAATCCATGTTCCAAAAACCCGGTGAAAGCTTAACAGATTATTTCCACAGGGTAGATCTTTGCCGTAGCAAAATCATAGAAAAATTAAATACGGAAATATCTGATATTTCTTTAACTGGTAGAGTAGAGACCACGGAAGAGACCGCCTTAAGTGTCTTTGTAAACGGTGTTAGCTTTGAAATAGGGACAATGCTTAGAACTAAAGGATTCTCTTGCCTGTCCGAAGCAGGGCGGTTCGCAATGCAGGAAGATAAAATCAGAGCGATGAACGCAGCTAGGCAAGCGCTATTTAGAACCGCAAGTAACATAAAAACAAAATTGAACACGCAAATTAATACTCCACCGCAACTACCCGTATCTCGTTTTCGTTCAAATATTTCAAAAATGTGTAGTTATTGTAAGAACATAGGACATGTCATTTCTGAATGTCGTAAAAGGGCATATAATAATAGCATGCGTAATAACCCTTCTCAAACACGTACAGTTCCAAATGATTTAATATATCCACCGATGCAGCGTGCCTTTCCAGCATCGTCTGCACGTATTAATCATTTAAACTTCGATGCGACCAACGAGGTGAGCAACTCTTTGGAAATCGCTACAGCCTCCTGCTCAACGACTCAAACACCAACGTCAATTCCAAATGTAGAAAACCTTCAACTCGAATGATAAATAAAAACCCATTCAGTTCCACAAATACAGTACCGTTTAATCGTAGTCGTAACTTATTAAATCCAGTCCATCGGGGACACACAATAGCGGCTAGGAACGAGAATAGTGCGTCGGCAGTCTATCGGAGACAATATAAAGACGCAACTACTCAGACGGTTTCACCAATTCTATCACAATCGGTAACTCACGAACAGGGTAACCAGCCCCAAATTCTCAGTACTGACACTACTAGTTCTAAAACATGTAACTCAATAAAACCTTCAAACTCTACTAATCTTACTAACTCTACGAATTCTACTATTTCCGATAAACCTACTATATCTACCAAGCCTACTAATGCTACTAAGCCCACTATCCTTTCTAAATATTCTCGTAAACATAACAAACGGAAATGTATCAAATTAAAGACAAAAACTAACTCTGAAATCAAAGAAACGATACATTCCAAGTCAGAACCTAATATTCAATCTTATGCTATTTCCTCTTTGAACGACATTCCTCCTGAAAACTTACTCCACTGCACTTTTCAAATCGAAAATCATCCCGTTACTTTCCTTATCGATACCGGTGCAGGAATCTCTATTATAAGACGCGATAAAATAGGTACAGCTCAAATAAATAGCTCAGAGATAGTTTCAATTGTAGGAGTTTCTAGCTCACAAACATCAACATACAGTTTTGGTTCCGCCGAAATATCATTAGATAACTTTCCTAAGTTCAAATTCCATGTAGCTAATCTCAACATAAAAGCAGACGGTATTCTCGGTAATGATTTTATGACAAAGTTCAACGTAAATATATATATACAGTTAAAAACAATGTTCATTCACGATAAAACCTACAAACTTCATTATCTTAACGAATTAATTCCCAATAACCAGTATAATAACCCAGATACACATTTTCTTGCTAATCGATCTGAAACAATTATTAAGTGTAAAACTAATAGTCTTAACAACGGCACAGCAATAGTCGACAAACAAATATTATACAACGATATTATTATTCCCAGCGCATTAGTAAATGTCGTGAACAATTTCTTTAGTATCACATGTGTAAACACTTCCAAAACCGATAAATTAATCACTACCCCTGTCATTAATGTAGACCCTTATGAATACGATAGCTATATTTCAACAAATTGCAAACACGACCAACCCATCACGATAAACCACTTGAACTCTCAAGATAAACAAAAAAAGGTCATGAAATTAATAAGAAAGGAACACTTAAACTCTGAGGAAATAGAATCATTAGATAGAATTATTTCTGAATACTCTGATATATTCTTTATCGAAGGCGATTCCCTAACATTCAGTAATCATACAAAGCATCGAATTCCTACAACGTCAGACACTCCTATCCATACTAAGACATACAGATTCCCACAAGTTCATGAAAACGAAGTCCGAACACAAGTTCAAAAAATGTTGGATCAAGATATCATCCAACCTAGTACATCTCCTTGGAGTAGCCCCATCTGGGTAGTACCTAAGAAACTGGACGCGTCCGGTAAACAGAAATGGCGTTTAGTCATAGATTATCGTAAATTAAATGACGTAACTATAGGCGACAGCTATCCTCTTCCAAATATTACTGACATTTTAGACAAGCTAGGACACTCTCAATACTTCACTACACTAGATCTTGCCTCAGGATTTCACCAACTAGAAGTTGAACAAAACGACATACCTAAAACAGCATTTAATACACCTTATGGTCATTATGAATATAAAAGAATGCCGTTCGGGCTTAAAAACGCACCTGCTACCTTTCAACGTGTTATGGATTCGGTACTATCTGGCTTACAAGGTGAAAAATGTTTCGTTTACCTAGACGATATTGTCGTATTTGCGTCTAGTCTACAAGAACACGAACAAAAACTCCATGAAGTTTTCTCTAGGCTTCAGAAATATGAACTCAAAGTCCAACCCGACAAGTGCGAATTTTTAAGACGTGAAGTAGCATATCTCGGTCATATAATTTCTAATGAAGGTGTTAAGCCCAACCCAGATAAGATTCAGGTTGTAAAAAACTTTCCTATTCCAAGATGTTGTAAAGACATTAAAGCTTTCCTAGGTCTTACGGGATATTACCGCCGATTTATCTCTAACTTTAGTAAAATTACTAAACCCCTTACAAGTCTCCTAAAAAAGGACATCCCGTTCATCTGGGGAGAATCTCAACAAACAGCATTTGAACAATGCAAACAACTTCTCACTAGTGCGCCTATCTTGCAATATCCTGATTTCACAAAAGAATTTATTCTAACTACCGACGCTTCAATACACGCCATTGGCGCGGTATTGTCTCAAGGCGAAATTAACAAAGACTTACCAATTGCATATGCGTCTCGTACACTCAATAAAGCCGAGTCTAATTATTCTACAATCGAACGCGAACTGTTAGCTATAGTTTGGGCTGTTAAACACTTCCGACCTTATTTGTTTGGTAGAAAGTTTAAAATTGTTACAGACCACAAACCTTTGACATGGTTATTTTCTATTAAGGACCCAGGTAGTCGTCTTGTTAGATGGAGACTCAAACTCGAGGAATACGATTACAAAGTTATTTATAAAGCAGGCAAAAACAATACTAACGCAGACACACTATCACGATCCCCTGTCATGAACACCAATGCAATAAATTCTATTCCCACTCGAGATACCTCTGACGACTATTTAGAAATAAATTATTTACATTTCGCTGAAAACCCCACTTATAGCTTTGACACTCCAAATCTCCATATTTCAACTGACAACCTCTTAGACGAACGACACAAAAACATATTTATCCCTGTTTCATGCGAACACTCCGATAAAAATGACCTTTTCAACGAAGCCATTTCCATGTGTTCTCAAGAGGAACCGTATTTACAAAAAAACAAAATGCTCTATGACACAGACGTATTAATTTCGAATTTGAAACAAAAAATATTACTTGTATGTACGAGACCGACACACTTCAACCCGTGGGATTCTGAAAGTTATTTTAAAGCTCTCTTAAGTTGCTTACATAACAACAATATAAAAACTCTCTATGTACCAGATCTAAAAAACGATCCCACATGCAAGTTACAAGGCAACGAACAATTGCATATTACTGCCTATTTAGCTAATTCGTATAATTGTAACATCACTATTTGTAAAAATAAGATAAAATACCCAGCTCCCGAAGAAATTCCTGAAATTTTAAAGGCTTTTCACGATGATCCCCTATCAGGACATAGAGGAATCGTAGAAACAACACGCAAAATACGATGCGAATATTTTTGGAAAGGTATGACAGACACTATAAAAGATTATGTTGACAATTGTAAGATATGCCAACGTAACAAAACACAGCGTAAAATTTTCATCATTACGGTATTCCAAAACGTTTCCATTCCGATCAAGGCGGTGAATTCGTAAATAACATCTTAAAACAACTAGTCAAACTGTTAGGTTCTCATCATACATTCAGCACAGCTTATCATCCACAGACTAATGGCTCCCTAGAACGATTCCATGCCGTACTCAGAGACCACATTCGGATGTATTCTACAAAAACTTCCCACGACTGGGACCGTATCGTACCACTGGCTATAATGTGTCATAACACATCATTAAATCAATCCACAGGCTTCACACCTCATGAATTACTATTTGGGTACAAACCACGTTTATTATATACATTTAAAGAAACACGCGAATATACTACAAATGACTATCTTAACGATCTCAACGAAAGACTTAAAATTTCTCGCGACATAGCGCAGCGTAATATAAATAATATGAAGGAAAAAGCCAAAGCTCGCTATGACAGTCAAATCAAAAACATAGCCGATTTTCAGTTAGGCGATAATGTTATGCTCCGAGTTCCGAATCCGAACAATTTAGATAGTAAATGGGAGGGATCGTATAAAGTGATTAGAAAAGGTTTTAATGAAAATTATATTATTAAAAAATCAGGAAAAAATCAATTAGTACATGGTAATAGGCTAAGACCCGTATAAAATAAATAAATAATAATTTTATAACAAAAACTAATAATAAACTTTCAAGCTACCTCATTTCGAAAATAAGTTTAGTGAAATTATGAATAATCCCTATTTTTAGTTTATTATATGCTCTATAGTTAAGCTAATATTTTTATATATTCCTTTAGAAAATATATACACTTAATAAATCAATTTTATAGCTAAAATGAAATATACAAAAAAAAAGACTAATAAACTAACACAAGCAAATGTTTTATCGATTCCAGGTACTCCACAATAAAAAGTGTTGATGGAAGTACGATAACCATTGATCAATTACCTTCTAAGTCTGGATTTTACTATCAACCTCTTGGTGATGTCCTAATAACAGAAAGCTCCTGGAAATTAATTGTATACAGAAACCTAGAACCCCTGTTCCTATCTCGCGATTCTTTAAAACGTTTAATTACTAATTACGAAATCCTTGTTAATAATTATAAACATATTACCCCTAGCGTTTATACGACGAACTCCTTTATTAAGGTTACTTTAGATAAAATAGATGCTAGTTTAAGCGAACTTAGTTATTATTCAAATAATCACCGTGTCAAACGAGAGTTAATAGACGGCTTGAGTACTGTCCTCAAGTGGCTCATCGGCACTCCAGATGCAACAGATGCAAAGTACTACGATCGATGCATTGAATCATTAGAAAAAACACATGTGGATCAAAACCGAATTCTAAATCAACAATTACAAATAATTTCTTCCACCATTACTAATTTCAACGAAACTATTTTACAAATTTCTTATGACGAGTATTCTATTAACAATAATTTACAAAAGCTTAGTTCTTATTTAAATAAGACTGACAAAATTATTTTTGATTTACATGCCTCAGAGCAAATAACTTCCGTCTCTATTCAAATTTTAGAATGTTTAATATCATTACAAAAAGAACTAGATGACATTTCAACAAGCATATTGTTTATTAAATCGGGAACGGTCCATCCATCAATCATCTCAACTGTACGCATCTACAGAGAACTTTTAGCTACAAATCATATTAGAATTAATAACAACTTTGTTGCGCCTATTATCATAGATAATATAAAGGATATCATGGAATCTTCATCCATTACATCTTACATATATAAGAATAAATTAGTTTATGTAATAGAATTTCCTTTGGTTAAAAATGATAAAGGAGATGGGGACTTTTGGGCCAAAATGTAATAAGTAGAGATATGGTTTAAAAAATTCGTCATATTTTTTTATCTTACAATATAAAAAATCTACTTAATTCTGAATCTGGGAGCGGAGAAAAATGAAAAAGATTGTTTTCATCAAATTAATCGGTTATCGATTCAACTAAAATCGATTACAGAATTAAAAAAAAAAGGTTTCTACTAGTTAATTAACTCAAAGTATTTAGATGCACAATATTGAAGTTGTAAATGATAAAAATCATTTAAATAAAGTTACATTAATAGCGAAAATATTATTTAATATTTGAAAATAATATCGATTTCGTATCGATTTAAAATAAATCATATCTTTTGTGACAGCTAACAACTGACTGACATTGATACTAGCCGTTTATTTTTTACCTACATTTCCTAGATGACATTTAAATAATAATAGAAGAAGAATTAAGTATGAAATACATTTAAAGGTTTTTTATTTATTTATTCTGAACGATATTTATTAGTGTTTCAAGTTACTGATATTTGTAATGAGTTTTTAAACATTCTTCACTAAATATAATAAACATTAGTGCTTTAAAAACTTAGTGATCGAGTTTTATAATAGACATTGTAACATAGGTTATGTTTTACAAAACGTTTACTAACTCCGCTCTCAGATAGCCAAAATATAGAGAATTTTCAGCGAGGGATCCATAAGCTTGAATGCATTAATTGATACCATTTTCATTTCATTACATTTTGGCCCAAGAATGTATGGAATCGTATCCATCTCCTTTTCACTTTTTCATATTTATTCTATTCCCATTAAACATAACGATTCCCCTTATTATTCCATTCTATTTCCCGAGCATACATATCTTGCCACTTCGTCCACACGTCAGCAATACGTGTCTACGAGCCACCTCGATGGTTGCAAAATCTTCGCGCCGAGGAGAAGAGTATGCAGCGATCTAGCAGTTTATAATTACAACGCAAGACCTAATTGCGAAGTGGCGATACTTCAATCAACAAATAAAGATTTACCACCATTCTGTGAACCAGCAACATTCTCAGCTAACATTGACACTTTTCAATCGATCGATGATAATAAATGGATTTTTATTCTTAAAAGGAGTACTCCATGTATCATTGAATGTGAAAGCAGCATCTTACACAAAGAGATTTCGGACGCCGGCATCATTTCATTGAAACCAGGATGCAAGTTCTACACTGCATTCGTTACTTTAAGCGCCGAAAAAGATACCGAGTCAAATTCAACACATCCTATTATCACGGTGGACCTCGAGGACAGTTGCATTCCAGATTTGTTCAAGACAATTCCTCCAGAACTGCTACCAATAACTATAAGGAATGTTCCTCTTGACGCTTTAAATGTCATTAAGGACCAAATAAACACCCAACATCGAATTTTAACGGAACAACAACAAAAATTTAAAACTAGCGTCATTTCGACGTTCTCTTATACAACTTTTATTTTCGGAACAATTATGTTCATCTTCCTACTATACAAATGTTGTCCCTGGCATCGAATTCAACCTCGACGACTTTGTTGGAACAACAACAACGACGACCAACCAAGAAGAATTCAAATCTTCAACAACTGCTTCGACAACTCAAGACGAAGACAGAACGTAGAAATTCCAATGGCTAATATTTCGACCACATCGTGCATCTCGGAAGATGAAGAAGATGAAGAAGCCTCAACATCAACTTCAACTCCAAAAAAATCGAGGACTTCAAGAAAGCCTCGATCTTTATTTTAAGGGGGGAGGTGTTACGTACGCACTCCTCAATAAGTATTAACTCTAAGTCACTAACCATTTTACAATAATTTCTTATAATTACTTATATTATAAACTTATAATTGTTACTAATCCTTAGACTCATAAGCCTAATCACTAAGCTACTTGTATATACTACTCATTAATTAGTAAGCCAAACATCCCCACCTTGCCACTGAGCAATTCCTTGTTTCCCATGTAATATAAATAGTCCCGCGTCTCTAAGCCCGCCGCATTCCCATCTCCGACTCCGGTTCCTTAATATTACTCTGTTTCTTAAGTTTATTGTAATTACGCTCTATCTTTCTCTCTGTTTCTTTAAATTAATATTTACAAAGTGTAACAATAAAATAATAGTTTTAAAAAGACATTTATTTCACTGACCACGTAACAATGGTTTGTAGGTGTTCGTAGAAAGCCCAAGAGCTTTGTTTCTATGCAAACGGACTGTCTTGTGTGCCTAAGTTTCCATGAACTGAATATCGATCCGACCTTCAACTAGAACAAATAAACCGATTATTTTCAAGAGGGTTCATGGAGCTGTTAGTCGACTAAGCGACCTGTTCAGGTGACACACGTGTTCGTCTTATCGTTTAACGAAATCTATGATGATGATCGCAACGAAAATAAAGCAGTTTTTCAGTCAGTTAAAATTTATTGGATTGAAGTTAACGAGAGAATCTGACATAGATAGCGATCTCGAAACTGGTTATTCTGGTGACCTGGAGGCTTCTAGTGATTTTGAGCACCTACAAGCTCGCCGTCGGTGGTCACGAATTCTATTTGCATCGGATACTGAAGGGTCAAGTTATTACGGAGGGACAGCAATGATGTTGCTGGTTAGTTAAAGGAAAAGTGATCTTCAAATCTGCGGCCTGTCCTGTTGTCATAGTAAGTAGGAAGCATCTTCCTGTCAATCTCATAACGTGAATCGAATCGTCTTAATCCAGCGTCAGATAGTTCTTATTAAATGATTGATTCATCAAATTTAGGTCATAGCCCCAAAACAATTAGCCTATTCCCTAGCGGATCCGTATACACTGTGTATACTCGGAGTAAATTCGGTGTAAACTTGGTGTGGTGTATACTGGGGGGATACGGTAGGTATATTTGGTATTTTTCGAATAAACACTAAGTATAGATAAAAAATACACTCAATATACTCAATATATATATGTGAATTTGAATCATATAACACAAGCTTACACGAGTATACACCAAAAAAATTTTCTATCTCCAGACAGTGACAAAGTTGTCAGAGTTGTCAGTGAGGAAATATTTTTCGAATAAAGAAAGTAGGTATGAATCGCCCGGAAATGACCTGAAACGAACAAATAACAAAATCAGATGAACGTTTTTTTGGTGTATTACTTTCAACGCGTATACTGTAAAAAAAATTCTAAGTCCATTCTAAGAGAAATTTTTTTTAACCAAAAAAAAAAAAACATAAATATGTATCGACTTGAAATAATCTAAAATTAATAAAGAACAGGACATCAGGACGTTTAATTGTTTTGGTGTAACATGTTGAATGAAAAATTTTAAAGTACAAAAAAATTTGTAAGTCCTAAAAACTTAAAAGTTTTCAAGTCCTGTCTAAGAGTAAATTTTTTCGGATAAAAAAAAAAGTATATCTGTACGGACTGGAAATAACTTGAATTGGATAAGTAACATAATTTTAACATGTATTTTCTTTAGTTTGAAAACTTCACTGTTTACATTGTCCAAAAATCTCAATATTTGTTGACTTACGCAGGCGCCTTGCGTAGTCTCAATACATTCTGTACTGTGCAAGTTAACCTACAAATAATATAAATTTAGTCATTAAGTCTGTTGTGAATGATATATTTATATTAATGTCATTATTTATAGAGTGAACAAAATCAAAAATACTTATTTTACTAAGTAAACAAAGTGATCATCTTTAATTCTAATATTTTTACTTCCTTACATCATGGACACTGGAACATGATGTCTTAATTTCAATTAATTTATCAGTTTCTAGCAGTATGTAGCTCATTATTATTTATAAATTAAAAAAAAAAAAATTATAATTCAACACTTTTTCAAACGGTCAGTTCGGTTTATGCTCAGTATACACTGTATACTGAGCATAAACCGATCCGCTAGGGTTGTTTGCCGATGATATACATGTCGTGCGACGTACACAGGGTTAATGATCGCGCGCTTCTACTGCGTATTCACGGCCAAAAATTTTTTAGCGTGTCAAGTGCATTACCATGTTCAATTTTTCCAAATGTAAACAAGTACGCACTTCAGGTCATGTGGTACATCTCTGACTGACACTTTAGGCAATAAAGATGTGTATCAAATGTTGTTTTGATAGGTTTTAGCTGTCAGTATATATTAAGAGTTGTAAAATAATGTGTTGAGTTAATAAAAGCTTTGCATCTGGACGCGTTTTTTTCAAAACTACTTTTTCAAAGTCCGTATTCACTGCCATTTGAAAACTACGCGACCGATTCATTTCAAACTTTGTACACATTTTCTTCATATAAAATACCTCCCCCCTACGTTTAGTAAAAAATTTTTTTAACATTAAGGGTGTTTCCCACCCACAAAATGGCGGAAATTTTAGTCGAAAATAACGGTTCACACTTTAGATGGCCGCCAAAAAATTTTAAATTAAAAAAATAATAATCAGAGAACGTTGAGGGGAAGATTTGTTTATAATTTGACTAAATTTTTATGGCTTTTCATTTTCAGATACCTAATTTCCGGTCGAGTTACAGTGAACACCGCAAATTGTTTTTTTTTTTCAAGATGTCCTGGGGGAAGCTCTGTCACGGGTTAATGGTTTAATATTTTTGCATGAAAAATTTACAGAACATAGTCAAAACTATGCTCAATAATATATAGAAGGTTTGAATAAAATTGCTCAAACGATATTGGAGATAAAAAATCACAAAAAAGTGATTTTTTTACGCTGAAACCCTTACCCCAAACTTTTTCCAAACTTTTTCTATCGGAACCTAATTTCTTTGTGGCTAATGCAGGAACTTTGAATTTAATTATATCTTTATCTACTTCCAGATACTTTCTCCAGTTCAACAATTCCCGAACAAGAAACCATCAAGATGGACTTATCGCAAAAAAAGTACGAATAGAAACCAGTGAGTAGTTCTTCTACTTCTCTAAGATGAGGGATGAGAGGAGAATACTTAATAAAAATGACTAGTGCTTTTAGTGATTCGTCGAGCAGCGAACTATTGTGTGCCTAAATAAATCATGCTGTTCTATATTATCAAAATAAGCAATTTAATTAATTAAAACTGCGTAGAACACGTTGGTCCACCTCGATATTTGAAGTATCAAGTATTTTGAAATTTACAAAAACAATGTCACCCTTACCAAGTTAGTGAACGATGTAGGTGACTTTAATCTACTTATCGATTGTAGTTTTATCACTTGTTGACACTAGCGACTCAGTCGAACGATAATAGTTAAAACGAAGATACTTATCGATGTTTTGTTACAGGATTCTACGTCAATGGGTCAGCGTTATATTGATGCTACGAGCCTTTCTGCTGGCAGAACCAAGTGAATACGAAAGAATACGTCACGGTAACGGACCATCGGCGTCAGAGTATAAACAACAATAATAAATCTGCATTTGTTTCGTCAACAGTGATGTACAGCGGCAAACGCAAGCACGAAGATAATGAAAATACATGACCAAAAAAGTGAAACTATTATTTTGCGTATCAAGGGTCTTTATATAAGTTTAATTAATTTATAAACTCTTTTGCAAAAAAAACGGGCACTTAAGCAAAGAACTATTTTATAGTTACTATTAGTTTGTTTGACAATTTTAGGTATTGTTATCCTCAGAATTTTATAAATTAATTAGGAAGGAATAGTTTTCATCAGTTTTATCATAACATTTTAATTAAATTATTAAGAAATAATGTTTAAGCTCAAAACACTATGATTGTACCTGCTCGCTAAATAAAAATGAAACGCGTTAATTTCTTTGTTTTTCTTGAATACATTAAAAGCAGATAAAAGTTTAGTATTGAGTGTGACCCCCTCTTGCTGAAATCACAGCTTGCATTCGTCTGGGCATGCTAGTGAGTATATCTTTTATGGTTTCTTGGGGAATACGTTCCCACTCCGCGGTAATCACATTGTTTAGCTCTCTGATGGTCTGCGGAGCCGGCTGCACTGATCTCACTCGTCGCTTCAGAACGTCCCAGACATGCTCTATGGGACTGAGGTCCGGACTTCTAGCTGGCCAGTCCAAACGACGAATTCCGACTTCTAGCATATACGCATCCTCACCGCCAGACCGGTGGGCGCGAGCGTTGTCGTCCGTAAAAATTGAGTTTTCGCCAAGAGCGGTTAAAGCGGGTTGTGCATAAGGAATTAGAACTTCCGTTATGTATCGGTGTCCAGTCAGTGTACCGTTTTCGATGAAGACTAACTCCGTACGATCCATAGAATTTATTCCTGCCCAAAACATAACAGAGCCCCCTCCATAAGGTGTGATTTCTTCAAAACATGCTTCTGCAAAGCGTTCTCCTCGTCTACGTAGCACTCGCCGACGTCGGTCTTCACCATGCAGAGATATCCTGGCTTCATCGGAGAACAATACCCTATCCCAGTCTTCATGAGTCCATGACACACAATTTCGAGCGAAGCTAAGCCTGGCAACTCGATGTCCACGGAGTAATTTAGGGCCGCGTGCCGGGCGATGACTGTGTATATTAGCAGCGAGAAGCCTCCTCCTGACCGTCCATAGACTAATTTGCACATTTCTTACTTCTTCGAGGGTGTTCTTGAGGTCCACATAAGAAGATTTGCGATTTCTCAACGCTTGACTAACTAGAAAACGATCATCCCGTGCTTGGGTACATGTCTTTCTGCCAGAACCAGGCCTTCTCTTGACGGAACCGGTCTCTTGATAGCGCTGCCAGGTCCTTTGAACTGTCGACCGACTCTTATTTAGCCTCTGAGCCACGAAGCATTGACTGCAACCTTCTTCAAGCAGCGCAATAATTTTGCTCGCTTTTATCACTTTATCTACCATTTTCGAGATTGCTAAACAGCAATAACAATACTTTTAAATGTCAAGGACACCAGATAATTTAATAAAAATTGACAAAAAGTTAATTAGAGTCGATATTAACTATAGGGAATTCGCGCCACAAAATGTAGTTAAAAGTTATTTTCTTTGAAAGCCAGGCTCAGTCAAAAATTTGAATTTGGAATGTACTCTTATAAACATTATGGCACTTTTATAACTGGCCAGTAACATGTTCAAATGATTAAAACCTTTTTGGTATTTTATTTTTTTCAGGCAGGAAGAAAATCGAAACCGCCCGTTTTTTTTGCAAATGAGTGTATTATATTTTATCATAATAAATTAATAAATAATTGTATTGATATTGTACGTACTTTCATTAAAACCTGTTAGTTACTCTCGTATCTACTTTACCCAGCCAGATGCAAGGCTTTTATTTTAAATGGTTCTTGATTGTTCAAGTTATCTAAACATGAAATCACAATTATGAATCATAAATTTAGTGTAATTGTTTGTTAATGATAAGGCAACAAATATGTTGCCGCCGAGCAATTATTGAGAAATAAATTATAGCAATTGTTGCATGGATTAATTATTCGTGCGGTTTATTTTAGACTGATATATTAATACTGAGAATTTATACCTAAAGATATAAGAGGCCGTTACATAGTTTGACATAAATAAATGTAATAGATATTTACGCTTTTAGGTAGGAAAGTAAGACATTCCAACTCGTGTGTAAAATTGTCTTTAGAGCGCAGACTAATGTCTGTGTATCTATACGAGATAGGTGAGATTTTTAAATTAGACGAATAAAACATGAGGTTTGGAGATAAGATTTATCTTGTAGATGTGTAGGCTAGCGGCGCAATATTTCGTCAATAATACTTGACGAGTCTGCACATTGACCGATAATATATCAATTTGTTACATAAGGTAATTACAATTGTTTTTTTTTTCTTTTTTTTAATATTAAAAATAACATATAATTATGAACCGTAGACATCAAGCCACTTAGTGTGACATTAGAAGACAATTATATTGACCCCAGTGGTTACACAGCCAGATTATGTTGATTTTCATGGATGTTTACG
The DNA here is from genome assembly GCA_036937285.1 of Euphydryas editha. NCBI lineage: Eukaryota > Metazoa > Arthropoda > Insecta > Lepidoptera > Nymphalidae > Euphydryas > Euphydryas editha. The sequence goes on from JAUPFZ010000018.1 coordinate 10,578,034, forward strand.
TTAAATTCACCCCATCGTTAAAATTTCTATAAACCACAAATGCTACAAACAAGCAAAATATACATCTGTTCCAATATGCAAACACCAATATTATTGCCCTCATTGAATCGTTCGTCCTGTATGCCCAAGTTTATCAGGTCATTACCACGTGGTGCACAATAAAATTAATTTGTTTGCGACGAATAGCGTTTCAAGTACCGTTTAAATTAAAACAATTATATCATCAGACAAATAACTGTTGAACAATAAGTTTAAATATGTATTCAATAGACTTGTGTGTGAGTTTATTGCGATAAGTGTCGCGGTCACCTTATGATTCACGTACCCGCTACCATGGTAAGTAACCTTTTTGCCATTGAAATGACACACAATGTCACAGATGATGTCGCTTGTTATGAAAAGAGCGTAACTCCATTAATTTTTTTTTTCCTATTCCATTTTTACTATTTTCATTGCGACATTGGACGAGTTCGTCAGTGACACGGACTTTTAGAAGTCAGAAGGTGATTGTTGCCAAAACTGCGAGCATGTTACGATAATAAACCTATTTTTGTGGTTGATATGAATTTAATACCTTTGAGCAAGAATCTATTAACATTTTAAGAAATTGCTACGAATAATTTTGCGTCTATCTTAATCACATCCGCTGTCCTTGTCTCAAGCTCACGTCAAAAGTCATTCATAAATTGTAAGTAGATAATTAATGATGCTGCACACGATTGAATCTTCGGTATCATTCTTCGAAGAGTATTGTTCGTTAAGTTTTTATTATCTGTTTTACGACACTGGTTTCCCTATAAAACTAACAGGCTGGTTCAAATCATTCAATATTGTTCTGGCATCCAGCCAATTCACTTGTCTTTAACGATTGTAATTGTAGCTCAGTTTAGTTTAAAGAAATATTTATCTAAAATGGAAGAAATCTACGCAAAAATTTCTTTTGTAGAATTAGCTCCGGACATATCAGTGCCATATGAATGGCCCATTGGTCGTGTCTGTGACTCGTATTAAGTACGGCGAACGAGATCATCATGCAGAACACTCAGGAGGACCCAGTTCTCCAAGTGGATGGTATCCCGGCCAGGCTGTATCGATACGTCAGAAAGCACCGTTTCTACCATGTCTTCAAGAAAATACCTAGAGAGTAAGTAAAGATACTTTCGTTAATGTAACGTCAGTCGCCGTAGCTGCGTTATTTCATTAAGGTATTGACACAGTTTTTTTCATTTCAGAGACGTGTCTGGTTTTTATGTTTACGATATTGCTTTGTCTGAAGATCAAAATAAGAATAGTATGAAAGATTCCAGCGGGATTAACTCCTGTGATGACTCTAAGCCGAGACGTACCTGTTCTCACCCCGAAGATTACAGGATATCGTATTATTACGTTTCTTACCATTCGTATGTATGATTTTATTTATTATGAAGCTTACTGAAACAGCCCGAGGCTTTTAAATTAAGTTTAATCTAAGACAAATTTTTTTTCAGTAGACAGGAGCCGCTCAACATGGACCCTAACGCTCATACGATGCACCGAAGCAAAATATGAAACGTTTAGTGGTGAGTTGTATAAACTGTAAAGTTCGCGAACTGGAAATTAAGGGACTTAGAAAAAAAGTCATCACCGAAATCGGGGGAGAAAGTTGTTCTCTTATTAAAATAATACAGCATTTATAGAACAATCTCATTGGTTACAATATCGATGTCTATTAAGCATAAAAGGTGAATAAAATTCAAGTTCTATAGCTTTTGAAATAATAATAATTATGAATTAATTAATCAAATAAACCACAACGAGTCAGCTCATTCCGTTAATGGTGTCCATAAATGGACAGGCTCGGTACATTCTTGTCTAAATAATGACTAAATTTGTTATTGTTTGAGGGGGCCTTGTGGTTTAACCCGTTTTGTTTTGAGCATTTATTTCGGATTTTCTTGGAAAGATACGGGATTGGTTTTTCCTAGAATGATATGGTTTCCCAGAATTTCTAATAATAGCCGATTCCACGAACTGGACAAACAAACTTTGGGTTTACCTACCCTTTTTGGGAATTGGAATGATGTAGGTGCTTATCAACAACCGTCTCATTGATAACGCGTATAATTATCGCTCCATCCAGCTCGCAGTGTTAATTCCAACAGGGATTTCAACGAGGTCGGTACTGAGTGCTCAACTGAAGAAAATAATGAAGATCAATCAAACCAAAAAGTGGATTGAAATGATGAGTGATAAGAATTTTTTCGGCGAAAACTACCCCCGCCCAGAATGTGAAGCTTCCCCACTAACTCATCTTGAAAGGACGGAGTCAAGATGTATGGATCAACCAATGTCTTCGCCGTTGACTGAAAGAAACTACAATGGTGAGCAATATATGATCGCCAAGTGCAAGGATTTTAATGCACGAGAGATGATGAGGCGCGTCTTGGAACTTGGGGCAGACATAAACGGCCAGGAATCACTCAATGGTTCCACTCCTCTGCACTTGTGTGTAGAGGAAAGGAATTACGAGCTTGCCGAGTGGCTGTGTGAGAGACCAGACGTCAATCTCGAGGCTACTAACTACGCCGGGCAGACTGCCTATCAACTTGCCTTGAAACGGAACGACTCTTTATTAAAGAAGATGCTGATAGACACCGGATGCAAAGTCCCACCCTCGTATAGTTATTTTAAAAATAAAAAATAAAGAAATTTTACAATGTTATTTAAATGGGAAAGGGGACCCCCCCTTGCGCCAGCTCAATTTTTGAGATATTGAGCTCAAACTTTAGGAGAATTTTTTTTTTTATATTGAAGAAACTTTTAAGATACGCTTAATCGAAAAAAAAAATAAAAACTTATTTTGACACAGTCTATATATATATATATATATATATATATATATATATATATATATATATATACTCCCATGTAGACTACTAATATAATGTACTATTTAAAATAAAATAAAAAACATTTAATTAAAAGTACATGACGACACTGAAGAGTCGATTGCATAGTTGGGTGACCTTAAAAAATTCCCTGACTTTTTTAACCCTAGATAAGTGGGGAAACCAATTTTAAAACTATAAATTGTCGTTATCCGCACATGCACTGTAATAAAACACTCTCGATAAGAATAGCACAAACAAAGTGGGGAAAACAGGCACTGGGTTTTACCAATAATTTAATGTATTATTTATCGGCTGGTTCCCAATTAGGAACGCGTGTAAATATTGATTTATTTCGCTGGAACTATCATTCCCACAACGGAATTTCACGAAGTCGGTATTGAGTACTCGGTATTGAAGAAAAAGTGATAAGGATGGAGTCCCAACAAGTTTCTTGAAATGCTGAGCGCCAGGAGTTCTTCAGGTGGAAACTACTTCCACGAAGTATGTCAAGCCTGCTCATTAGCTCTTCTTATGAGGGCAGAACAGTGGATGGATCAACCAAACCCATCGATCTTGACTACAAGAAACTACAATGGTGAACAATGCACCCACATCCTCGTGAAGAACAAGGATATTTATGCACAAGAGATGATAAACATCGTCTTGTAGCTTGGGGCTGACATAAACGGCCAGGAATGGCTCGGTGGTTTCAATCATGTTTCAATCCTCTGCACTTGTGTGTTTTGGAAAGGAATTACGAGCTCGCCGAATGGCTGTGCAGGGCACCAGGCATCAATTTGGAGGCTACTAACTACGCCGGGCAAACTGTCTATCAACTTGCCTTAGAGGTAGACGACAATCAAATGATGGAGATAATGAAAAGGGCCGGAGCCAAGTGCGAACCTTAGGAATTGAAAAAACGTGATAAGTGATGAGGAATAATGTTGTGTGAAAGAACTGAGCTCAAAGAGGCTATTACAACAGTTTAGGTATAGAAATCGTAAGTTAATCTAGACAGCTAATTTTACGGCTGTGAGGCATGCAAACAGTTGTTTTATCATTTTAATATTTGTAAGGTTTTATTATTGTTTTTTTATGTTTGTTAAAGTTTAAAAATGTTACTAATTAAGTTTTTTAATTTTTAAAAATAAGTGTCGACACTTTTTTGTTCTCTAAAGGATCTCCATGACTTACCAAATTGATTAAATTTTTATAGATAATAGCTCGAATATTTTTAATGCGTACAGGGTTGTAAAAAAATAAAACAAATGTAAGTGTTTATTCTATTGAAAAACTTACTTTTCTTTCTGTTGTTTTCTTATATGTGTGTGATTAAGTATAAACAAATTGATATTAACATGATAACAGTGTTGTTGCAGAAATCATTTAAGTGTAAACAAATTGATATTAACATGATAACTATGTTGTTGCAGAAATCATTCAACTTCGATGAAAATACCTATAAACAGTATTACTACTCGTCACTCTCCCCTCAAGAAGAGAGTGATAACATCGTCAGTAATAATAACACATGCGATGGTGGAAAAAGAAAATTGCAATCGATTGATCTTTTTTTTGAAGCTGAATGAAAAATAAAAAAGAGGAAGCTGTTATCGTCAACTGTAGCACGAGCCGCTAGAGTAAAGATGGAAAATCTAAGTGAAGTGTGCACCAGTGCTTTCTTTTCCACACCAATGGAAGACAATATGGAACTATTCAACAGCGAATTAAATCAGGAGATGTCTAAAGTTTGTGATGAAATGGAGAAGAGCGAACTGTTCGATTCATCATATGATGATGAGTTGTATAATCACTGTTCAATGGTAGAAACACAGTTTAAGTAAGTAAAATAACCATAAATTTCGATTATAATTTACACATTGTCTTAATCGGTTTCTTTAATCCGTTATAAAACAGAAGAGAACAGTTACCATATGCAAATGGGTTGTTGAAGCAGTAAATGGAATTTACGAAAGGCATGATTTTTTAAATGTGGCATTAAAAGATGCCATAACGGACTTTAAAGTAGCTGCAGCATTGATAAATAAGTTTCACCGAAGGATAAGGGATAGGGATGATGCAAGCCAAATCTTGGAAATAATAAATGAAAAGCTGCACATCAACAATGACCTAGCTGATTTTATTATAGAAAATAATTTAAATAGAAGGCAAACACAGTTTTACTATTTTTTTATACTTTTACTCTCGCATCTGGATGAGGATACATTACGTGAATTGGCTGGAGGGCGCTACAAATTGACTCAGGAACGAACCAAAAATAAAATTAAGATACTTATAATTTAAGGTACTCCAATGAAGTTTTCAATTATTTGAGGGTTTAGTAGATATAAGACTAACTTTTTGCGTGCACACGCGTGTCAGGTTCGCACTGAAATCTGATTGATTCCAAATTTTGAGTATGCGCATCGTAATGAGATATCTAAACCTTACTTTAGTTTACCTAACATACAGTTGTCATGAGAGGAACTACATTTAAACGTCAAGCAACATAAGGAGGAACTGCCTTAATACCTTACCTGCTTAACTCTCTCTCTATTACCATCCGTAGAGGTACAAGAAATAACATAATACATATATGAAACACAAGATTTATTTCAATAAAGACAGAAATGTACATGTCCGACACTATATGGATATTGCTAGATCCAAGACCTCACCAGTGATATTGCGAGCCGACTCAAACAATATTTCCGTGTCCTTGCCGTCACCCGTCGCATAACATTCTAAGATGTCTAGGTTGTTTCGATGCACTTTCGCGACGTACTCACTAAGCATTTCCTTAGATTCTTTCAACAGAATCGCCGGCACTACATAGTTTTTCAACCACGCGGAGATGTGTATACATTATGCTATTATAGATATCATCACACTATTAGTACACCTCTTGAAAAACAATTTCAATTTTAGCAGTAGTAGATCTTGTGAGTACCCGCCATATATTCTGCGCTGCAGTTCAGCAGCACGCTTGCATTATGCACAAGTGGTAAGGTGATGTATGTCGTATAAAACGCGGGTAACTACTCCATGCCAACGAAGCAGATAGTACAACGGGAAGTATGTTTGTTCTAGGGGTTCTACGTGCCGTTCCTCGAAAACGTGTACTGTAGGCTTATGACCATTCAGCCTCAGCATGCATGTTCATGCAGCGGACACGGTGGTTCATCTTACCTACCGCTTTGACCTTTACTAAAGCGCCGTACAGGAGTCAAAGCCGGCGATCACTAACAAAATAGATCTAATTTTTCGAAAATTCATTTTACCCCATGCATTAACTATCCGAGCCCCTTAATCCGATGTCATCCTCGTTTTCTCCAGATGTTGCATTTACAAGATAAAGACCGGACGTTTATTTAGCACTGACAGTGAGTAGTAAAGTAGAAGATATTTCCGTCTCTTTTTCACAGTGCCATTGTATTATCAGTGGGCTACGACATCATCATTAATTCATTTTAGTGTGACTCGAAAAGTTGTAAGAAGCGGACGTTAATAAAAATGAGTGCTATGTACGCAAAACGATTTGAAGCTGTCTTTCTGTACACGCATCCGAAAGGACCTAAATTATCATATGCTGCTGCAGCCAAAGTAATTAAAAAGTCAAAAAAGTTTGTTGAGAAGTGGATAAAGCGATATAAACAATTAAAAAACGTGGATGATTTTCCTGAACGCGGGAAAACGAGAGCAACAACAACAACCAGTAAGATAAGCGATCGTAACGTTGTTCGAGAAGAATTCCACTTTGCGCCTCCATGAAGCTAAGTTCAAACTCGCCAAAAAGGGAATTTATGTCAGTCTAAACACGATCAGGCGACGCACTGTGGAATATGGCTGAACAAAGGCATATCATAAATCAGTCTTACCAATGACAGAAATAAGCTACTTTATTATTTTTATTTAATAGTTCGATAGTCAGACTTTAATATTATGTAAGAATTAATTATGTTTTTGGCGCAAATAAATTGTTTTACATGAAGTAATGTTAACCGTTTTTACTAATGAGAAAATTCAACTTTGTTTACAGTTTTCAAAAAGATATAGTAAAAAATCTTAAAGAGTAAAGTGTTGAGTATTATACATTTTTGAAAAGCTCATTTTTAGAAGATTCATTAAAAATATTTATATATATGTATATGTATTATGTATATATATATATTTTTTTTTTTGATGGATTATAATATATGTATTTATGATGAAACAACACATGGAGGAAAAACAGAATTATCTGAATTTCGTCGAAGCTTTTAACACTTACCGACGTTTCCCGATGCTTTGAAATTAAGGTTTATTTATAGTTTAGATACTCTTAAAAAACATATCAAAAAATTAGCTGCCACTTTTTGCGAATAACGAAGATATATGAAAAAATGTAATACGAGTTGGGAACGGAAATCGATATCAATTGCGGTTTCCTTTTTATATTTTGATCAGTACGTTGTGGTATACTTATCAACTAATTGTTTTTACTTTTATAACTTTACTCATAAAACATTTTATTATTCTTGTCATTATTATTGTGGGAAAATAGATATTACAAAAAATCCCACGTTTTAAAACAGTATAAAATGCGCTGTCAAAATATATTTCTCCAATACAAATTCAGTTGTTGCTTCGTCAAGTAGGTACCTAACGACAATTTTGTTATTTAAAATGTCTACTTTTAATTGTTCTAAACGTGAACTAATAGTGTCATACATAGAAGGTGGAAAAACAACCACGGCACTAGCAACATTTTTAAAAGACAAACAAGTTTCTGAAGACAACCTATGTTTTATTATCGGTAATATTCAAAGAAATGTCATATATCTTCCTTTAATAAACGCTGGAAAGAAGAAGGGCGCAACAAGGATGTTTTTTTAAGAAATAATGCCAATTGGTTGGATTCCGAATATTCCGTGACCATACCGACATCAGAAAACGTGCCAACCGACCCTACACCGTCTTCTTCTACTGGAAAACGAGGAAGGCCGTGTGTGTTATATGAAGACTCTTCAGAATCAAGCAAAAAAAGGAAAAATACTATTTTGCTAAATGAATATGGCATAGATCATATTCTGGATGCATATTTGCAAGGATTACGTTCGATAGGAGAGGATTTGGAGGCAAAACTAGTCGAAGAATTAAGGTTAGCTGACGCCGAAAAAAAAACTGTTTTGATGAAACAGTTCCGTAATGAAAATATAATAAAAAAGCTAACAGATGAAGAAGCGTTAAGTGTTTTCATCGACTTAGATCTGACTAAAGCACAATATATCTATCTCAAGAATGTTACAGATGAAAGAAACTGTTTTATCTTTCCACCGTACTACAAAATACAAGATATGAAAAATACATGCTATCCACCTTCTTCGACCAACGAAATCGCGAATACATATGCAAAAATTTTGAGAGTCCAAGATCTATTAGATCATACTGCAGCTAGAACTTTATCAATAGATTCAGTTTACAAGAATGGACTGCAACATTTACTTTTATATAGTAAATGGGGTTGTGATGGATCATCTGGGCAAAGCCAGTACCGTCAAAAACTACCAGAGGAATCTGAACTTATTTCCGATGCAAATTTGTTTATTACGTCTTTTGTGCCCATCAGATTAATTGATGAAGAATCAGGTGCCATTATTTGGCAAAATCCAGTGCCATCATCTGTTAGATTTTGTAGGCCTATTTCAATAGAATTTTGTAAAGAAACTCCAGAAAAAATTAAATCTGTTGTTGATGAAATAAAAACGCAAATACTTAGTTTAGTTCCTTCAATAATCAATAAAGAAGGCGTAGGAGTTCAAGTTAAGCATGAACTTTTCTTAACAATGATAGATGGAAAAGTGGCACAAGTTTTAACAGATACGCCTTCTAGTTCCACATGTACCATATGCGAGCTACTCCCAGACAAATGAATGATTTGACTAAAGTATCAGAGAGGCCTGAAAACGAAAATGCTTATCAATACGGACTATCAACATTACATGCCTGGATTCGTTGTATGGAAATGATATTGCATATATCATATAACCTTTCATTTCAAACGTGGTCTGCTACAAGCGAAGAAAAACAAAGGCTCAAGCAAGAAAAGAAGGTCCAAGTACAAAAGCGATTTCGCGAGGGGTTAGGATTAAACATAGATAAACCACGACAAGGGACAGGGAATAGTAATGATGGAAATACAGCAAGAAGGTTTTTTTACAATGCGGCCTGTACTGCTGAAATTAAAGGAGTTGACATTGATTTAATTAAACGATTATACATAATTCTGCAAGCTTTGTCTTCTGGTGTAATGATAGATAGCAAAAAATTTGGTATCTATGCTTTGGAAACTGCGAGATTATTTGTGAACAAATATAATTGGTATTACATGCCATCATCTGTTCACAAAATTTTAATTCACGGAGAGAGTGTTATAAACCATTTCGCAGTGCTACCAATTGGACAGCTTTCAGAAGATGCTCAGGAGTCCCGTAATAAGAATTATAAAAAGTTTCGCCTGCATCATGCCCGAAAATGCTCTCGAACAGCTACAAACGAAGATGTGTTTCATACATTACTTTACACATCTGATCCTTATATAACGAGCATAAGAAAACCATATGCAAAAATTGTTAAGGAGCTAGACGAAGAAACTTTAAATCTGCTCAATGTTAATGAACTTAGTTCAGATCCTGAAGCTCCTTAGATGTAAATAATGTAAGCATAAGCTGCAATCAGAAATTGCATTATATAAAATTTTAACTAAATATTGAAAAAGATATTGATATATTTTTTATTTTTAACGTAATATATGCATACTGCACCATTCATAATTATTATTCAATATTAGTAATCTTTATTGTATAACTGCTTTTAAGAAATATTATACGAAATTTATCAAAATAAAAACACATTTAAAGAAATATATACCATTTTAACAGATTGTGACTTTTATTTATTAAAAAAAAAAAAATAACGCGTGAACTCAGAATAACGAAACTTAATTGATGTGAATCTATATACAGGGTGTCCAGTGGCAGATTTCAAAGTTTAAACAAATGTAGTTTCTGAACGCAAGACGTTAGAAGGGTGCGGGTTGCGTCATTAAGAGCGCAAGAGCTGCGGATTTCTTAGTAGCCATGGAACAGTGGAGTGGAGAGCACCGGGCTTTTGCAGTCGAGGCGTACTTTTCGAGTGGTTTTTCGCTCTCTGAAGCACGCCGTCGATTTAATAATCGTTACGGTATTCGTCGATTACGTGATGGACCATCGATCAACCTTATTCAGTCTTGGGTAGCAAAGTTCCGAGCTACAGGATCAACACTGAATAGACCCAGACCTGGACCCACACCAACGGTAGCCACGGACGAAAATGTTGAACGTGTTATGGTTTCTATATGTGAAAATCCTCGTTTATCACTTCGTGCACGTTCATCGTTATTGGGAATTTCAAAATCAACTTTACAAGTGATAATGCGAAAAAAATTAAAGTTTCATCCATATAAAATTCAAATCGTTCAAGATCTACACGATTCTGACTTTTCTTTAAGAAAAACATACGCGGAAACAATGTTATTTAGATTTCGTACTGCAACTCGGATGGGAAACATATTCTTCAGTGACGAAGCTCACTTTCACATAGGAGGGTATGTGAATAAACAAAATTACCGTTACTGGGACGTCAACAAAAAAAAAGTATATATATTAAGTAAGTAAGTATATTAGGATAAAAGTGGTCAGTTTGGACTCTCGTCTCAGGGACTAGAGATATTAAGTCTAGTTTTAAGTACTTATTTACTTTTGCTGAGTAAGAACGTCTGTATGTTACAATAAAATATATGAAAAGAAAAGGGTATAGGCGCATGTAAGCCTGTAGATGTGAAAAAAATAAAAAATAAAAAAACCTGAAATATAAAAGAAGGTATTACAAAGCGACATTTTTAATTCCATTTATAATAAGAAACACACTTAGCTGACTACCAAAGACAGAACTGAGTGCAGAACTCCCTCATAAGTTTGTGACATAAAAGTCCATTTTATTTCACAGTTTTTATATCTGTCTCTGATTATTACTCAGTTCTGTCTTTAACCCTGTTCATATCGAAGTTATATTATTATATTAATACTTGTTTTGGGAATATATCCTAATACCCTTAAAGTGCAGCGCACACCACCAGTAGCGAGCAATGGCGAGCGAGCTAAACTATACAAACGAGGCGATGTTACTATACAAACTAAGCGAAGCTTTGACGAGCTAATCTATGTGGGTTCACACCGCGGACGAGCCAGCAGGAGAACGAGGGGAGAGTTCCGATCTTCATCATCACAACTTTCGTCAATTCATCATCTAAACTTTCTTCGATATACATCATATTAATGAACTAATTAAACACTACACTGTATTCGAAAGACAGGCGTCGACTAGTCGGAAAAAGATTGCCAAAGAGTGAAATGGGCGCGAGCAACGCTAACGAAGTGAACGATTAACTCGCTCGTTGGAGTCGTCGGATGTTTCATTGGCACAGTTTGTATCGCTGATGTAGCTTATCTATCTAGTTCGCGATGTGAACCAAAGCATTGAAAGAGGTGAAACGATGCTCGCTTAGCTCGCTCGCTTGCTCGCCAGCTGGTGGTGTAGCCTGCGCTTAATACTTAGACAGGCATTTTACTACATCCACCAATTACCTACATACACCATCCCTTATAAATCAACACAACCGAATTTTAAACATTTCACGAGTTTTTTATAAAACGAATCTGCTGTGAACTGTTACCTACTTAGTCCAGTATAATAAATGAAAGTAGTAGTAGGTACATACCTGTACAAGTCCATTTTGAACAATATATTCAGCTAAATCAGGTCTTCTTTGGGGCAAAGTATTCTGCAGAATATGTCGCCTTTGCCATAGGATAGAACGGGGACACAAAACACATCGGCGTCCGGTTTCCATTTCACTCAACCAAAGTCCTTTAACGTGCCAGGGTCAAACAAGAAGCTATCAATACGAGTCCATAAGCAAGCAGTGGTTAGCACAAGTAAAACGATCCAATAACGCACAAAATAATCACGTGACGTCGTGGGCAGCGAACGAGCAACGAACGACTAACTCCAGGTAAAAAAAGGTTCAAGTCAGACGAAACCGGTTGTGGACTGAAGAGAGCGGAGGGAGCGGGGTTGTTATTGTCCTCTATATGACCGTGCGTACGCGCCGCTCTTAGCGCGTTGTATAAAACATTAGTGTCCTACTGATATTTTAATGATTTTAAAGAACGTCATTCCCAACAAATGAAATAAAACAAAAACTTTCCCAAGGTTTGCTTCTAATATACCTAGTCAGGTTTCTTTTGTTTGTTATGTTTAGTAAAGAAGATAAGTAATTAAAGCTTACAATCTGATATTTTGGATACCAATATAAATAATAATAAAACATGATTTTCTCGGAATACCCCATGTCTTTGAGCAATGTCGCCATAGTAAAAAATTACCACATAACCATGATCATTTAATTGAGATACATTTCAAATCTGTTGTCGATGTTACGTATGGGGGGACATTTTGACACATCGTCCTTTAGACCTTAATATCATAGAAAAAGTAGAAGAAATCGTAGATAACCCTCCAACTACTGGGAAATACGATTTTTTAAAAGCTGAAATTATTAAACGCCTGTCTGCCTCGCAGCAACAAAAGATTATGCAATTATTATCCCATGAGGAGCTTGGGGATCGAAAGCCGTCCGCATTTTTACGACACCTGCAGGATTTAGCTGGTCCAGGAATCCCTAACGAATAATGCACGCGGTCAACAACGGTAGCAAAGTGTCGGTTACTAGAGTCGTCAGGGGTACATTTTCAGATGCTGAAGTCAGAAATTCCGCTTCTCGGCACGAATTGACCCACGATATTGAAGCTTATGGATTACAGGTAATAGATTCTGATAAAGGTAAGAAATCAAATGTTGCTCGATCTGGGACTTTACCTAGAGTTGGAACGCTGGCTAATGAACGTACCTCAACCGATCTTGCGGTTGTAGCGTTTGAACGTGGAAAAATTGAATCTTCTCTCTTAGTAAATAGCCCTCGCCGGAGTGAGAATCAACTACCAAAGTAACTTTTTTGACTGATGCCTTTTGGAAGATCATTTCCAAAGCTATGATTGTGAACCCGGTTTCGCTTGATCCCGCTGATCAATGTCTAACTCCAATGGCTACTGAACCCCACGAGATTGATTATATTGTTCTCTCGCATCTGGATGAGGATACATTACGTGAATTGGCTGGAGGGCGCTACAAATTGACTCAGGAACGAACCAAAAATAAAATTAAGATACTTATAATTTAAGGTACTCCAATGAAGTCTTTTCAATTATTTGAGGGTTCAGTAGATATTAGACTAACTTTTTGCGTGCACACAGGTGTTTAATTGATTCCAAATTTTGAGTATGCGCATCGATTGAGGCATCTAAACTTTACTTAAGTTTACCTAACATACAGTTGTCATAAGAGGAACTACATTTAAACATTAAACAACTGCCTTAATACCCTACCTGCTTAACTCTCTCTCTATTACCATCCGTAGAGGTACAAGAAATAACATAAAACATATATGAAACACAAGATTTATTTCAATAAACACAAAAACATGTACATGTCCGACGTAGGTCCTATGACACCTACGATGCACAAGATCCTGGTGCATGGTGCTACTGTCATAGCCCATGCATTGTTGCCAATTGGGTTGCTCTCGGAAGAAGCCGCAGAGTTTCGCTAGAAAATTTCCAAGGGTCAAGTGTAACATAGATATCATAAACAGATTACTACTCACTTCTGACCCACTAGTTACTGGAATGAAACCAACCCCCAAAAAAAGAACGTTGTCATTCACAAAAGAAGCAATTGCTTTGATGATTCATGCTGTGCCTGACTCTGAAAGTGACTCAGATTCTTATTTGGAGGAGGTTTCTGGGGGAACTGAAAGTGATGAGGATGATGAACAGTAGAACTCGTCAAAATTATAGTTACTAAAATTTTATAACATGTCGTTTAAGAAAATAATTAATAATAAGTTGTAAATTACTAAAATATATTTTTATAAAAAAAAATCTTAATATTTTGTCATTATTCCTATTATTCATCAAAATAATAAATGTATTATAGCTTATAGTTTACCAGAGCAACTCTTTGGAGTAAAAAACTTAATAAATAATTTTGACCAGCTAGATCAGCAAAATACCCCTATGTGCGACGTGAACACCATCCTCTGCCCTCTATGCGAGTATACAATATTTAAATTAATTTTATTTTTTATTTTTTAAAAATATTTCTGTACGTTCCTTTAGAGGACCCTGCAGCCTTTTTATGACTGGATTTTTTATATTATGTGTTTCTATTTGCAGCTCTCTAGGACTCCGGTATACCAACCAACAGAAAAATGAAAACTCTACCAGTCTTGATGGCTTGCCTTCTGATGGTGCATGCGAAGATTACAATCAGGCGTGGATACGTGGTCGAACAACCCTGTCATCCACCAGTAGTGAGTATAATATTTTTACAACTTCATCTTGACCATCGATCCGAGTATTTCACGACCGTTGCAACTTCTAAGCCAAGAGTTTGTCATGCTCTGACAGCCAACCCCTCAGAACGTCTTGTAAGCTTTGACGAAACTAATGTTAATTTTTCTATTTCCAGTTCGACGGTCCTGTTGGAATGACTCTGTGACCTGTGTCAAATGGAGAAAAACAGTACAAATTTGAAACCTGCTCCAGGAACATATGTAAAAGTCGTTCATGTGAATCGGACCAGTCCTGACGAGCCAGACCCCAACTTCTATTGGATCGTTAAGCTCCCAACTGATGAAGAAGATTACTTTTAAAAATACTACTTTCAATAAAAATAATTATGTCATATGTCCTATGTCATACGGTGTACATTCAATAAAAATAATTATGTTATGTCCTATGTCATACGGTGTAAATTTAATAAAAATAATTATGTCATATGTTGTTTTATTATTCACGTAGAATAAGCTGACGCGATAAGCGCGTCTCGTAGGACCTTGAAATTGAAAATATTTTAATTACCGATAATTGTCGTGGTATCTTTGGTCTATGTCGAAATGACATTAAAAACAATAATGAGTTTCTTGGAACTGTTCGTTAAATGTCACTGGAGAAATGCGCAAGATCGTTTTACGATAAAAGCGTCGATTTGTGGACATTCGGGGTTTGTGTATACATATGTATAATGGGTGAATTTCCATTCGATTTACGTATCGAAAATTACAAAACATTTTGTAATTTTCACAGGAAATTTCTTGCGAGAAAATAACTAATGAAAATTTCAAAACGATAGCATGTAAAATGTTTAGTAGGGAAATATCAAACAGGTTAACTGTTAATCAATATCAAAAAATTTTAATAAATTCATTAAGTAAATCGAAAAGAGGGAGACAAAAAACCGTAACGTACAATAGTAGAGAAATTAAAAAAATATTAAATTTATTTTTTTAACAATTTTCTGAACGAACAAAATAAATAATTACAAGAATCGACTTTAAAAAATCGAAAACCTACAAGTATAATGAAAACGAACATCGGAACGGATAAGTGGAGAACTTACTCAGAAGCCGATAATGCACGCACACTAGTATGTTACCGTTGAAGTGGCACGTCACTATTGATAACAATAATTATAATAACAGAATTATGCATTTGAGAGCTTCAGTTTTCAAATGATTTCCTAATGGATAAGTTCAAAATGTACGGTTTTTATACAAAATGTGCAAAAACAAAAAAAAAACAAAAAAACAGTTTTTCTTGATAAAGTAAACATTAGGGGTTTTTGCCCTTATTGTTTCTTATTTTTCAACAGATCGCACAATTTAACAAGACATTAAAACAATTCATAAGCAAAAAACCACAGATGGTACAGATATTAAAGATATGCAAGGTGATGCACTGAAGAGGATACCTCATGGTACGGATATTTTAAATTTTGCAAATTTTGGCAATCATTTTTTATATGAAAATGTAGAAGTTAGCCTCAAGATTGACGATAGTTTAAGTTTAAGCTTACTTTCTAGCGACGACGAAGCATTTGACGAGAAAAAGAAGAAGAAACATAATAATAATTTGAATAAAGAGAATAAAATTTCAAAACGTTTATAGAAGAAGAAGATAAAATGTCTTGTCGATTATAAAATAGAAAAAATTGAAAAAAAAAAAAACAAAAAGGACCACTGAAAGATAACGAAACAATGGAAAATGAGAAAAAAAAATTTTATGACAAAAATAGTACTAATAAAAGTCAAGATAACGTAGTTTCAGATTTAAAAAGCTATTTCTCCAATTTTTGACAAGATGACGAAGAAGATAGTAATAACGAATCTCTCACTGAAGAAAAAAAAAACGAAACAATCATCGAAGAATATCTGAGCCGCTGAATTCGATTATGTCATTCTCGCCTTCTCCAGATGTTGCATTTTTAAGATAATTTTATTTAGCACTGATTGTACATAAACTTTTAAGTCATACATAGATCATTAACTGTTAAAAAATAAAATTTAGAAGTCAGTTTTTTTTTTTATTTCCCTACAAAAACAACTTTTGGAATTATTTCCTTTATACAACTGGTGGTTCAATTGATGTTTTTTGGGTCCTGTAAATATTATATTTTACTTTTATGCTTGAAAGTATCTTATAATTCATGATTTATAGTATTTTATAATAAACACTTTAAAAAAATTTTAATACCCAAATTGTTACTATTCTGTTTTAATCTACCAAAACGCATTAATAGCACATTTTCTACACATAATGTATTAAAAAAAAAGGACGAAATATTTTTGACCACATTTTTTGGGATTTTACTACTCTGTGCAACGTGACAAATGTTGAGACCCGAGTTAAAGAATTACGATTACAATTAGCAATGACTACAGTTTACAAAAAATAATAGAGAATGCGTGTGATCTGAAAATGCGATCAGAAAATGCGTGTGATCTGAAAATACGATAAGAAAATGCGTGTGAAAGTAGCCACACAGGTGTTAAGTCGTAATGTAGCATCAGCTATTAATACCTACGTAGATTTAAATCTTATCGAGGTTGCTGCGAGAGATATTGCTGATTTTGTGTAAACAAAAAAAAAATAATTTGTTTGATTTATTAAACTCAAGTACACTTCGATCTCCTGCTAAATATAAAAAAAAAGCTTTCAGTGGCAAAAATATCAAATTGAGTTTTTAGAAGAAATGCTAATATTTTTCAGAAAAATTAAATTACAAATATCATGAACTTCATTCACGGATTTCAAGTGACTATAAAATCTTTGTTAAAACTTCATGAAGATTTAAAACGAGAAGATATTAAATTTATATTTACGAGACGTCTAAATCAAGATTGTCTCAAAAATTTCTTTGGCAAAGTCAGAGAAGCGGGTTGTATCTGCCAGGATACAATATGTAGGCAAGTTAGTGTTACCTTCGAAAATATGTTTGTAAGGAATATCCTAAAGAAACCGAAAAATACAATTTGTGATCAAGATTTCGATAACTTATTTATGAAACCAGATGATCGTCGTATTTTAAATACCGTATTTTACTTTAATAAGATTTTGTAAAGAAACTCTAACAGAAAAAACTAAATCTGTTATTGATGAAATAAAAACGCAAATACTTAGTTTACTTCCTTCAATAATCAATAAAGAAGGCGCAGGAGTTCAAGTTAAGCATGACCTTTTTAAAAAAATGATAGATGGAAAAGTGGCACAAGTTTTAACAGATACGCCTTCTAGTTCCACATGTACCATATGCGGAGCTACTCCCAGACAAATGAATGATTTGACTAAAGTATCAGTGAGGCCTGAAAACGAAAATGCTTATCAATACGGACTATCAACATTACATGCTTGGATTCGTTGTATGGAAATGATATTGCATTATATCATATAATCTTTCATTTCAAACGTGGTCTGCCACAAGCGAAGAAAAACAAAGGCTCAAGCAAGAAAAGAAGGTCCAAGTACAAAAGCGATTTCGCGAGGAGTTAGGATTAAACATAGATAAACCACGACAAGGGACAGGGAATAGTAATGATGGAAATGAAGCAAGGTTTTTTTACAATTCGGCCTGTAATGCTGAAATCACAGGAGTTGACATTGATTTAATTAAACGATTATACATAATTCTGCAAGCTTTGTCTTCGGGTGTAATGATAGATAGCAAAAAATTGTATGATTTGGAAACTGCGAGATTGTTTGTGAACA
Organism: Euphydryas editha; assembly: GCA_036937285.1. Classification (NCBI taxonomy): domain Eukaryota; kingdom Metazoa; phylum Arthropoda; class Insecta; order Lepidoptera; family Nymphalidae; genus Euphydryas; species Euphydryas editha. Next base: position 10,596,146 of record JAUPFZ010000018.1, read on the forward strand.
AATACATATAATTGGTATTACATGCCATAATCTGTTCACAAAATTTTAATTTACGGAGAGAGTGTTATAGACCATTTCGCAGTGCTACCAATTGGACAGCTTTCAGAAGATGCTCAGGAGTCTCGAAATAAGGATTATAAAAAGTTTCGCCTGCATCATGCCCGGAAATGCTCTCGAACAGCTACAAACGAAGATGTGTTTCATACATTACTTTACACATCTGATCCTTATATAACGAGCATAAGAAAACCATACGCAAAAATTGTTAAGGAGCTAGACGAAGAAACTTTAAATCTTCTCAATGTTAACGAACTCATTCCAGATCCTGAAGCTCCTTAGATGTAAATAATGTAAGCATAAGATGCAATCAGAAATTGCATTATATAAAATAAAAAGTACGCGCAGGAGTGGCGCGGGCGATGCGGGGGTGGTGTCACCGGTTTCTGGGAATTCAGTTGCCATGAGCGTTTCACGGGTTCGGACCGTGCTTTTTGTGTGCGAGAGTTTTATCGAAACAATGATTCGGCAACTATTGCGCGGCCTAAATTTCGAGAGTATCGCAATTTACATTACTTTAATGAAACTCCAAGTGTTTAAACAAAATTATCTGCACCTGGCGGGATTCGAACCCGCGACCGCTGCGTAAAATGTCCAGTTGCCTGACCACTCGACCAGCCGGCCGTCGAACATCATAAACATCAAAATTTAACTGACGTGGCCCGGAATATTTAGTATTAAATTGTTTATGATACGAGCGATGAGCTATCGTTGTAGTACAGATAACCTACGGGCGAGGTCGGGGAAAATACAAACAGATATTTTTATATCTGTTGTTGTTTATTGTTGATGTAACGATCAACTAGAGTAGTATAAATTGATTTGTGGATAGTCGGTAGTGCACACTCAACAGTTAACGTTCACCGAGGAACCTCGACTGAACGCAGCAGCCCCGTGACAATCAGGACTCAACATGTCGTCGCAAAAGGATGAAACTAGAAACCTAACATTCCCAGTGGATACTTTCACGACACGCGGGCCTTCCATACCTTCGGGGGCACCTTTCATATGTTATTTTAAAAAGGAAATTAAAGGGACATCCATACAAAATATAAACTGTTCACGGTCTCAACGAAAGTGGCTATTCTTTGCGAGAAACCTTCGCAAGAACAATGTTGGATCGTTTTCGGACAGCACAGACGCTTGGAAACATCTTGTTCAGTGACGAAACAAATTTCCATATCGATGGATATGTTAATAAGCAAAATATGCGCTACTGGTACCCCAACAACCCTAGAGAACGATCAAAAACGTTTACATTGTTTAAAAACGACAATTTGGTATGCCATTTCAGTCAGCGGGGTGTTTGATCCTTATTTTTTTTTAACTAAGGAGAAACAGTATCCGCTCTTGTATATCGCCATATGATAGAGTTCCTGTAACCGCAGTTACAGCTGCATCCTGGTTACAACAACAGAACACTATTTCAGCAAGATGGTACCACTCCTCACAAAGATAGGGTGTCGATGGAAAAATTAGGGTTATTTTATGCGAATAAACTGATAAGCAAATTCGGAGAAATTCCATGGCTGCCTCGGTTGTCCGACCTCGTCACGCTCTCCGATTTTTTTAAATAGGTATACCTTAAATCAAAGGCTTACAATAATAATTCCCGAACAATTGAAGCTTTGAAAAACAATATTCGCCATGAAATTCAAGACATCACTCCAGCGCTATGATGTCACGTAATTGCAAATGTAAGGGTTAGGCTGCATGAGTGCTTAGAAAAAAAAACGGTCATTATTTGGACGATGTTGTTTTTAAAAAATGAAATCCGTCTTGTAATAGTATACTATATTGAAATAAAAATAAATAAAAACGATGCATTTTTTTATATTAAATAATTTTAAAGTTAAAAATTTTCCACTGGACACCCGTTGTGTGCATTGTTAAATTGTAATTAAGAAATCAAAGCTTTAATTTGTTCCAGATGGAATAGTAATAGTATTATATATGTTCGAACGAATGATTAAATACAGGATTATGCTATGCCTGTACGTTATCACCTGAAGAATGGCTGCAACTCAAAAAATTAGTGACTATGCTATAATATTTTGAAAAGATTACCCGAAATATGAGTGACAATAACACTAGCGTCTCATCATTAATTCCATTAATACACACAACATCCATTTCCATTAATACATACATTACAAAAAGAAGAGGATAAACAAGACACAAATGAAAAAAGACATCATCCATGATTCATACATTTTTGGTCCAAAGGAGATGGATACGATTCCATACATTCTTGGGCCAAAATGTAATGAAATGAAAATGGTATCAATTAATGCATTCAGGCTTATAGATCCCTCGCTGAAAATTCTCTATATTTTGGCTATCTGAGAGCGGAGTTATTAAACGTTTTGTAAAAATGAGGTTATGTTACAATGTCTATTAAAAAACCCGATCACTAAGTTCTTAAAGCACTAATATTTCTTATATTTATTGAAGAATGTTTGAAAACTCATTACAAATATCAATAACTTGAAAAACTAATAAATATTGTTCAGAATTAAAAAGAAACATTTGAATGTATTTCATACTTAATTCTTCTTCTATTATTATTAAAATGTCATCTAGGAAATGTAGGTAAAAAATAAACGGTCAGTTGTTAGCTGTCAATAAAAATATGATTTATTTTAAATCAATACGAGCGATATTATTTTCAAATATACATATAAATGATATTTTCGCTATTAATGTAACTTTATTTAAATGAAGTTTATCATTTACAACTTCAATATTGTGCATCTAAATACTTTGAGTTAATTAACTAATAGAAACTTTTTTTTTAATTCTATAATCGATTTTAGTTGAATCGATACCAGATTAATTTGATGAAAACCATCTTTTTCATTTTTCTCCGCTTCCAGATTCAGAATTAAGTTGATTTTTTATATTGTAAGATAAAAAATATGACCAATTTTTAAACCATATCTCTACTTATTACATTTTGGCCCAAAAGTCCCCATCTCCTTTGTTATCTGGCAAAAAATAGCTCTATATTGGTAGAGCATGCGAACAATAATATTTTCTGGAGCACGACGACGACATTCATTTAAACAATGTTAAAAAATGCAACTATTTGCTGTATTGGGTGCGCGAAGGAGACCAGAGGATTAAGGCGGATTATCTTCTCGGCCAGCTTGCTCTTCGACTTCTCGAATACGTCGGCGGTGTGTTCGTTCTGTTCTTTGGCAACATCGTCGGCAAATAAAAGCAGTAGGCTCCAACTGAAAAGTTAAAAACCCTAATATATTTACATGCACGATTAGAATAAAATAAATCATAACAGAAAGGTTGTGTGAAGTTACAATAAAATATAGTGTACACGAGCAGAGATATAGACATTTGAAGAAATAGTACACAACCTCCATCTTAGAAAAAAAAAGTAGAAGGGGTTAAGTATCCCCTTTGAAATTTTTATCATTGTTTCTAGACGATAAAAGTAAGATTTCTGCGAACTTACAATGAAATGTAGTGTCCACGAGCAGAGATATAGACATTTGAAGAAATAGTAGGTACTAGGTACAATTTTATGTTTTAATTTTAATTTAATTTAAATATAATTTTAAGCCGGGCCGCACCGGGTGTCACCTTTTTTGGGGTGACACCCACCTGGTCTCTCAACTTTAAGAATAATGTACAAACAAAAAAAAAATCGCTAGTACAAAAACTTCTTTTTCGGGGATTCCTCCACTAGCACTAGCTCATCTCTATGTATACTTCGGGGATTCCCGCAATAGAGCCTGACGCCGCTGTCGTGAGGGATTCCCCGTTCCATAATCGCGATCTTTGACGTCTCAGTTGCAACATTTCTCATAAAGATATTAAAAAAATAAAAATAAAAAACATCTCATTTATTTCGTGAAGTGTGTTGTGTTTGGTTGGCGTGAATTGTTAAACATGTATTGTTCTATAGTGATAGAAAAAGAAAAAAATATATTTTAGAAACTTAAATGCTGTTTTGTGAAGATTAAAAAGATTTATTGATTCATATCGAATATTTTACAGGTAAGATAATTTTATAATTAAATTAATTTCCTTCTATGGACGAAACCTTTAGGGTTATGTAAAAATGGCTAATATCATTAAATAAATAAATATGCTTAATACACACACACGGTCGTCTGTTCCTAAGGTATTAATGCCTGTGTTTTAGGTAACAGGTAACTGATAAACATTTTTTTTTTATATAAATATACATATAAATAATACATATCCATATAGATAAATACATAGTACACCCAGACTCGAGGCGGGAATCGAACCCACAACCCTGGAGCAGGAAACAGGGCCACTGCCAACTGCGCCACGAACCAGTGATCTATCTGATAATTGTCATTTTTGCGTGAGTACGTATGGGTTGGCACCATAAAGGAATTTACTAATCTTGTTATTCGAATAATTTTACTAATTAGTCCAATTAATTAATTTCTAATTTTTTTTATAAAGTTTTTAGTAAATTCGTTTCATATTGCTTAACTAGTTTATAATAACTAGTTTATGAGAAAATACTTTCACATTATAGACCATAATATATAACACCTTTTTGTTTTAGTGTAACAAACAAACATCAAGTGAAAAATGCCCCGGTGAGTACATACATCCAAAAAAAAGTGGATTTCAGCAAAGGAAAGCCAAACAGGCTAGATTGGATTTGGCTCAGAGTGTGACTGGATCGATTTATAAATTCATTTTGGTACAGAAATTCTCTTAAAATCTCAAAAAAAGAAACATCTATCACAATTTATTACCAGTTTCTTTATCTTGGGTCCGGCGGACGGTGATTCCCACATTAGCTACTTATTCACAAAGTACTTGCAATATAAGTGTAAAAATCATTGTAACATGACCCAGATTCTTTCATTAGTTTATTTAACATAATAGTGGTTTAAGGCACAAGAAAGAGTATTGAACCTATCAAGTCAACCAATAATAAATCAAATTGAGAGACGTAAATTGAATGTTCTAAAAGAGCAAAGTGTATAAAAACTGTGTTTTTAGACCTTAAATTTCAAAAAATTTCCCCAGACCCCCACTTTCACCCCAGACCCCCCGGTAGGGGTCTTTCTTTCAAGTCTCACATTCATAAAATGTGAGTCTTGAAAGAAACAAAAAAAGGTTTATTTGTGAATGAAGCACGCAAAAAGCAAAATTATGTGTGATGCACCATCGACGTGCCAAAGATAAAAGAAGAAGAGAACAAAACAAACTAAAATAGTTAATAAACATTAAATGCCGTTTCTCCATAAAAAAAAGTCTATATATTGTCAACGACAGACTTGGCAGCATGGGATCTGGTCTTAGTCGGTTCCAACGGGAACGAAAATAACAAAAAATCAATTTCTTATTTACCTTTTTCTACTATTTACTAAATCTAAATTATTAATGTTATTGCAACATTTATGACATTAATAAAACACACTTGCAATTTTTGCTTTAGGCCGGCCCTGGGCCCAAGCCAGTTAGGCCATCTTTGCATAATAGCAACTCTGAAATGTATTGTTTATAGTAGTCTGCAGGTATACATAACATGAAAAATAATGAGGTATATATGTTTACCTGGGATGAAAGCATAGTATCATGTAGGTCACAAGAGATAGATTCCTATCTATCTATTGTATTTTCTAAAAGATATTGTCAAATGTAAACATATTACGTACTCTGACCAATGTAGAGGGCAAAATAGTAACATTAAAATGGCTCTCCAGCTCTGACAGTTTATTGTTTTCAGACTTAAATATACCACTGTTAAAATAGATCAGAAGTTTTATCTAAATGCACATGTCTTATGATCAAGGTTTCGGCCTGGTAGATAAGCAGAAGGAATACTTTAAAACTATTTATGTACATCAGGATTGGGATCAAGTAATTTTAGCAGCCGGGAAAACAAAGCAAATGACAAAACAAGAAAACCAACAGGAAAATTTCTGTAGACAAAGGAAAAGTTGAATAGCTCAAAACTCAATGGCTAACTTTTCATGAAATGCATCCTTATAACTAGTGTCCGACCGAAACAGGTTTTTCAGCCGAAACCGAAACCGAAACCGAACTTTCGGCCTTGCTCTCAGTTTCGGCCGAAACCGAAACCGAAACCGAAACCAGCGTGGTTAAGTGTAGTCCTACTTTATTACCTTCTGCCCTATATCGTTATAATAATAGTAATCTGGTAACGTTGCTCGGAGTGTTTTATATATTTTTGTTTATATGGTCTTAGTATATACAAATAGTATTGCGCTTTCTAATAATAGTTTTATTAAATTCAAAAGATGAGAGCGTTGTGCACAGTGTTGCCAGATCACTATAAATTTAAAATTAAAATTAATTTTAATATCTCTATAACAAAACCGTGACGTGCTACTTTTATTTTTTAGCTTATTCTAAAAACATTTTTCAACACTCCTTGTTTTTTTTTCCAATTCTGTCTAGCGAATTTTTTAATATAATAAAAAATCGGAAATTTTACATACATAAATTGGACATTATTCTCAAAATCGCGAACTTTGTCTTTAAATATCTCGCGATCTAAACCGTCAAAAATTATGAAATTTTAGGAATTCATAAATAAAGCTATTTTGAACCCGTGAAAAAGTTTTTAGCCGAATCTATCGAAAAGTGGTTTCATGCTGGAACTACCTTAAACATATTTAAAATTTTAGTTGTAACTAACAACTAAAATCTAGTTCGTTTTTACCTGACTGCGCGATGCAAAGAAGAGTAATGTGTTTATCATTACCTGACTGCTCGACGCAAAGAAGGGTAATGTGTTTATCATTACCTGACTGCTCGACGCAAAGAAGGGTAATGTGTTTATTATTACCTGACTGCTCGACGCAAAGAAGGGTAATGTGTTTATCATTAACCGACTGCGCGACAGAAAGAAGGATAATGTGTTTATCAGCCTATGTATCTATTTATGTATGTTAGTTTCTATGTGGCGTTGTTGAGATCAAACGCGTTGACCGATTTTAATGACTCTTACGTCAATCAATTCATCTTAACTTCGCGAATGTCACTAAATATACGATAATAATAAATATTCACCACAGCCACAATCAGATGCCATATTGTCAAAAAAAGATGAATTACGTCAAGTAGGGTTTCGTTGAATAGGTATTCAAAAAAGGTTTTTTATGATTCTTTCATTTTTTTTCAAATAATGGTTTAGAATATATAACGATTTAAATTAAGTTTTAAACAACCAGTTTCGCTACTTTTCATACATAAAATAGGTACTTATATACTTTATTATTTCGTTATTCTGCCCTTATTAGGCGGGGATAGTAGCAGTGATATCCTGGTGCTAGTGGTATGGCTGCAGACTGCGAAAGCAGAGGTGGGGTTCAAATCCAAGGCACACAAAAAAAGGGAGAAGAGAAGTGGGTCTCGGCGTCTGGGGTCTCGGACTGTGATTGCGAAATTTACCATCTTATAATAACGAAGCCAATGAATCCTAACTAAAAAGTGTATAATAAAAATAAAATTAAAAATAAACCGGACTGCGTAAAAAAAACTAAAAGATACAGATAAACTAAAAGATACAGATAGATGAAATTAAAAAATTAAAAAGACATTAAAAAGAAAAAAACAAGCCCAGTAGTTTATAATGTTGTCAAAAGTAATACTGAACAACTACACCATTGAAATAGTTTTATAATCGATACACACATAATCAAATCATAAACTCTTTGCAAAATAGAAGGATTTATAGTCGGAACCCATTCTTAAACCGATCAAATCTTAAAAAGGAGCCTTGTAAAATTTAAATGAGTCCCGGCTGTTAATCCTTCTATTTTGTAAAGAAAGAAAAAAAAGAATATAACTTTTTACAAAGTTTACAAAAAGCTTTAGATGAATGGCTAATACTTTTAAAAAAAAAACTGCCAAATCAGATTTTTTGTTTTTTGTTTTTGTGACATTTTTTACTTGAAACAAATGAAGTAATTATTATAAGATAAATAAATAATACTTATTTCATAGATCACATATAAAATAAAATTACTGTAATAACTGATGAGGTAGGCACACGGCGAGGCGAGATGATGCGTAATTCGCATAATCTATACCTACGATTCTCACATAGTTAAAATTAAATAAACAAAGGTCATGAAATCCAACGACAATTACCTATAAACACGTAAATTTGTCATTTAAAAATAAAACTTAACAAAATGAAGTTCAATACACGAGTTTCGGCGCGGCCGAAAGTTTCGGCCATTTTTTGGCCGAAACCGAAACTAAGGCCGAAACTAGATTTCTTGGCCGAAACTGGCCGAAACCGAAACCGAAACCGAAATTTCGGTCGGACATTACTTATAACATATATTTCAAATATTCAAATAACGAAGATGTTCTATTTCAACAAGTAGACTCTAAGGTAGTTTTAGCAAGATATTTTATACTCCTATCTTAAGTTCCAGTGTGATATAGTATAGTCCTACCTTAACAGACGTTCACACATCATCACTATTTATTGTTAGTAATAGTTATCTGGCAATGTTGCTCTGAATGTTCATATATTTTTGTTTATGGTCTCACTATATACAAATGGTATTGCTTTCTAATTATAGTATTATTAAATTTTAAAAAATGCCCAAGCAATGACAGCACAAAGGTCGATAAAAAAAACAACCAAAATTAATTTTAAAAATGTTTCTATTAATAAAATTTTGCTAAAACCGTGAAAGATTTGAATTTTCCAGTTTTTTTTCTACACTATTTCAGGGAGTGTTGCGTACCGCGTTGCCAGATAACTATAAGTTGTTAATAAAACATTAATGTTTTTAATTTTAATATCTCGATAACAAAATGGTGAAGCGCTAATTTTATTTTATTATTTTACTTATTCTAAAAAATATAATTTTTCGACACTCTCCTAATAATTTTTTTCCAATTCCGTAGAAATAATTTTTGAATATAATATAAATCAGACATTACTTTAAATGGGACATGAACCTCAAAAATCGCAAACATTGTCTTTAAATATTTCGCGATCTAAGCAATCAAAAATTATGGAACTTAACGAGTTCATAAATAAAGCTATTCTGAACCTGTGCAAAAAAATTTAGCCGAGTCTGTCGAAAAGTGGTTTTATGCTAGATCAACTTAAAAAAAAGGAATTCAATTACCTCTCGTAGGTCTCTATTTATGTACAGTTAAATCATTGGCAATCTTATTTCGTATTCTAGCATGACGTAAAATATTGGTTTTGGAACAGAATATCTTGTAGATATCTGGTTCAAACTCATCTTCTTTAAGTCGACAACGCCGTTTCCTCCTCCTTAAGTCTGGAAAAATACATGCATTTGGTCAGATAAATTGTACTAGTACAATTAAGACAGCTGGTACTACACAGACAGACTGGTGGTATGAATCGAACTTATCGAACTAAGAGATTTAAAAAATTATTATTATTTAAATTATTTATTGTACATCAAATACACTAATACAAGTGTGTACAAAAGACGGGCTTAATGCTAATGCATTTTCTACCAGCCAACCTTAGTATATACTAAGGAAAGGAAATAATACGCAGGAAAGTATTGTATGTAGGTATACCTTAAAAAAATAATATAAATAATACAATATAACATTACATATTAATAATACAATATAATATAATAATACAATATAACATACCACAATAGAATGAATTATAATACAATACAATACAACTAAATATAATATAATATAATGTAATCAAATATAAAAAGTGATAAAATAATATGACGTTACTCCAGCTCAGTCATTGCGGCCAATATTCTCCTGATTAAGGAGATATTTTTTTCATGAGATTTAGAAAGAGTTTTTAGAGGGAGCTTTCCTGATTTCTTCTGGTACTCTATTCCACAGTCGTACGGCAGTAACAACGAAAGAATTTGACATGAACCCTGATCGATGTGATGGGAATGTCAACAAAATATTTTCGGTGGAGCGCAGTGGCTTATCATGAGCGTTGGCTCTGAACAAAAATTTACTAAATAATCGAGATAGTTACCATTGTTCAGAATTAAATACAACATGCAAAAAACTCTCATCAATCTACAACCCCATATTGTAAGCCAATTCAGGTGCGAGCGATATGAAGATACGTGATCAAACTTGCATAGATTAATTATGAAGCGGATGGCCGTATTAAGAAGTCGATCAAGTTTGTTCACCAAATCCTCATTCGTTTCAAGATAACATACATCACCGTAATCTATTAAAAGTAAAAGTAATGTATTCACAAGCTGAACCTTGGTTGTAATGGGTAAAAAATGTTTTAAACGCATCATACCATGCAGAGTACTATAAAGCGTAATTCCGAGATCTTTCACGGATTCTGAGAATTGATTTGAATAATTCTCGTAACAAAGCTTGTGTGTGGCTATATCAATTTTTGCTAGCTGTTTACGACTACCTATGATAATAACCTGACACTTCGCCGGATTAACAGCAAGACCATAGTGAGCAGACCACTGAGAAATATATATTTGTACACTGTAAAAATATATATTCGCCACAAAATTCCCTCAAGACCTATGTTCGTTACTGTCAGTATACCTTGAGAGGTGATTATCAACCTGTTCAATAAAAAATTGAGAAAAGTTCTAACTTACCTTTTTTACTGAGTAATGTTTTTAGGTACATGCATCAAACTATACATCAAATATTACAAAAAACGTTTTTATTTCTCTAAAACTAAATGCACGGATAATTGCGCCATTACAATATTATGAAAACTTGCTGATTAGTGAATACTAGGGGTGTGCGATAATTATCGATAATTCGTAACTACTCGATAATTTTTCATTCGATAATTATCGATAATTATCGATGTGTTATTCGATAATTATGGATAATTTTTTATTCGATAATTGTCGATAAGTTTTCATTCGATAATTATCGAAATTTTTTTAGGATCCGATAATTATCGATAATTGGTTTTGGATCCAAAAAGTATCGATAATTGTGATTTGATAATTATGGTACGGCGGATGACCTTTTTTTTTTAGGTATTCGGATGGGGTACTGAGAAAAATGTCGGTAGTGGTTGGCGGATGACCTTTTTTTTTTTGTTTTAGGTATTCGGATATGGTACGAAGAAAAATGTCGCTACCGGTTGGCGGATGACCTTTTTTTTTGTTTTAGGTATTCTGATAGGATACGGAGGATTATGTCGAGGCTGGACGGCGGATGACCTTTTTTTTTCGTCGTCCGATAATTGGAAGAATAATTATCGATAATTTTTATCCGATAATTATCGATAACTGTCGTCAAGTATCGATAATTTTTATCCGATGATTATCGATAACTGTCGCCAACTATCGATAACTTTTTATCCAATAATTATCGATAACTGTTCATTCGATAATTATCGATAACTATCGATAACATAATACGATAATTATCGATAATTAAATTATCGATATTTTTTTCCGATGAACACCCCTAGTGATTACATCATTCAGGAGTACAGGAGTTGTCAGATTGTCAGACTTGTCAGCTGTGACATTAGGGATGTTCATAAAAAAATATCGATATTTGTTTTCGATATAATATATTGTACAGTTGAATCGATACTTTGCGATTTATCGAATAAATATATCGATGTTTTTTTCGAATTTTCGAATTTTCGAATAATTCGTATTCTTGATATCGATACCCTTAGAATATAGGTTATCGCTTCGATATTATATTCTATATACTAGCGACCCGCCGGCTTCGCACGGATATTTAACTAAAATTTTAAAAATTATAAATTTATATTTATTATCACCTACATGCGCCATCTATCGTATAATAGTAGAATATCGTTTTTATATTTAGTGACATTTAACATAATAGTGCCTTACCTTAGACCAGATGGCGTTGGCGGCGTAGGTACCTATTTCTATTTTCTTAAATATTTATTTTTAAATTTAATTACAATGAAACAAAAACTAAATTATACTGTGAATTATGTTAAATTTTTATGTATTAAAGTTATTTACATTGGTTTTGTACTTTTTACGTGATACGTGCACACAAAAAAATGATAAGAGATGGCGCTGATACAAAAATAAACGCGCTATTAAAAATTTTTCTTGATGATATATAGTGTATTAATAAAACGGAGGTTTTAACAGATTTATTATTTGTATAGATAAATTGTAGCCTACGCATTTACGCACACTCCTAAAAAAGTTCACCGAATGTACATATCGATATATATATATATTAGACATGGGTAACTCAGCAAATTTTCTTGCGCTAACTCAGTAACTCAGGCGCACCTGATTGCGCCGGCTCATTGTGTTAACTCAAATTTGCGCCATAGCCCATATGGTGCAATAAAATAAAACGCGCAGAGTTATTCGTAATGAGCGCCATCTATATATCGCGCTTATAACCTCGTAGCTTAATAATATGTAGGTTAGAGGTCTAGGACATTCTTGCGTTGCAAAAAGTGTCCCTGAAAATAAACTTAAAATAAAGATGTCGCTGCTGTATAAAAAGTAATTTTAATGTCTTAAAATAATATTAAAATCGGCTAAAATCGTCATCACGTATAGTGAATTGTGAATATAAAAATATCGGTCGATATTGATATTCTTATCGCCGAAGTGTATATTGATCTGAAACATCTATAGCGGCGAGATAAAAATAATTATTATTATGTATATTATAATCTTAAAGGAAATCACTTCTATCTATTTCTACTTATTTTAGTTTTTAGGAGACTTCAAGTATTACGTAACACAATTTTAACGCGCCGTCATGATGATTTTTATCACAATGTAATTCATATCAATGTATTATTATAAAAGAATATAAATAATTATAGATGTTTGTCGTTTACTTTAATAAAAACTCAAACATAATTTTCTAACAGATAGACGTTTAAAAAGCTCATCTTTTCAGCCAGTATGTAATGTTTTTACAATTTAAATCAATAATAATAAAAAATAATAATAAGATAAAATATATTAAATACTTGATAAAAAAATATTTTTATGTTTTAAATGTCTTTTCGCAATGTTATTTTCTTTTTTCTTTATTTTTACACGAGACAGTGATTATTGAAAAGATTATGTTAATTTAAGTATAATCCCATTTATTTATCTAAAGTATAAATTTTAGTATCTTAAAAAATAAATAATATAAACACAGATACAGTATGGATACAGTATCATTGTAATAATATTCTTTGAACTTACTACGCTATTGCGCTTTGCGTCAGTGCCTTCAGTTAAAAATGGATAACTCGGCACTGGCGCAGCGCACTGTGTCGGCACTCGGCTCTTGAGTTATAATAAAATATGCGCCAGCGCCATTGAGTTGCGCTCAATTGCGCTTCGAGTTTTGTGTGTTGCGTATGCCTCCATCTATACGTCCCGTTCAAAGGCTCAATTTCTCTATCTATTGTGATGACTTTTAAACTTTTATTTTTAATTTTTTGATAAATATTACATTCGTCTTAATACAGTACGGAGTATTATTATTTACCAACGAAATAATAAAACGATGCGCTGAGTTAATAGTTATTGCGCGCCATCTGTAAACTTACAAGCTTATAGCGTTACGTAATTGTTATCAAAATTACCAACAGATGGCGGTTATGGAAATCAATTTTAATATCTTACAATTTTATCTTAAATTTTGAACTTTTTATTTTAGCAATAAATAAATAAATAATATTTTAAGTAAATATAAATTGCGCTGTGCGCCAACACATTTTGAAAAGATGAGTTGACACATCCAGCGCAGTGAAGTGAGTTAGCGCAAATGCGCGGCGCAGCGCAGTGTTACCCATGTCTAATATATATATATATATATATATATATATATATATATATAATTATAAATTATTAGATTCTTTTGTTTTTTTTTTGTATAATAATAAAAATAATTGCTAAAATTAAGCAAAAAAACATTTTTCGATCCTAAAGCACTTTCTGATGCTTCACATAATAAGTTGCTTCACATAATAAGTGCAATAATATTATTTAAAAAAATCACTAATCGATAAAGATAGTTAAGGACAATAAATATTTTCGAAGCGTTCAATAATGTGTTTATATTAATACTCACATATTAAAGTCCCCATTTAGGTACATGGCGAGCACGATGATCAGTACTTTTCCGAACCACTTGTCAGAGTTGCTGGGATTCAACTAATGTGAACTTGGCAATTATTGTTCGACTGCTTTATTATATTATTAGCGTGCCGTGATGTCAGTTCCTGAGTCAGTGTGAAATAATAGCAACATCTGTTATCAGTTTGTTTTTGAATGGCTGCCCGAAACAGATAATGAATTTTATCAAGTGACCCAGACCACGTGAGTAATATGTGATTGGTTTGTCCAAGTGAGTGCTTTCGGTAAGTATTGACTTAGCGGAATTTTACTAGTTCATGTCATTTATTTTTAGGTCTATCCTGGTTATTTTGTCTCGTAAGTATTTACGGTCTAGGAAAAGAAATTGACATTTTACCTGACCACTCGGAAACGTTATCCATATTTAAAACTATAAATTATAATAATTGGAAAATTTATTTTAATGAAATATCCAAAGAGAAAGGCATCTGGTATAAAATCCTACAATCTGAGCCTCTACGTATACCATGGTTCATAAAAACTAAAATTAGTAGAGAATATGTTAAAATATTATTAAGGCTTAGGTCCGGACACATTCCATCAAACAAGTTCGCATACTTGATGAAGAAATCTGACACCCCTAATTGTACACTATGTGGTACAGTGGAAGATGCACAACATGTTCTGATGGAATGTGCCCGCACGCGAGGAGAGAGGGAAACACTTGTGAGGAAATTAAAACTAAACACATATGATGTAGGAATCGTCCACAGTATATTAGCTCAACCAACAACAGAGGCAGCTATACACTTATGCCGGATGATCAATGATTCCCCGCAGTGATTCTCTCTCTCTTTGAGAGTAAAAGTTAGGGGTACAATGGGGTTGGCATATTCTACGGAATAAAACCCCTAATTAAAAGTAGAAAAAAAAAAAAAAAAAAAAAAAAAGTATTTACGGAATATTGCAGGCATAACAGTCAATGAGTCAGGTTGTTTGTTTCAAAATACAAATCGTCGAGCATAATGTAATGTGGATATCATGATTGAAAGCCCATTTACATGACGGAATTTACTGCAATATTTTCCCCTAAGTGATGCTCAAATAGACAGACAATTGGTACCTGCTATGACTGAAATGTTTACTACCTAATAATCTTCTGGCATCTCTCCAACACTGAGAGACAGATTTATTCACCAGGATTAAAAATACGTAGCTATTTAGGATTTTTTCCGATACATCACTAGGTACACATTAATAAATATAAATATTATAAGTTGATACGAGTTATTATTTATATATATTAAATATTATAAGTTTTGATATGACTTATATATTTAAGAACAACTTGATAAGGAATAAGAATTTTCAATACCTCAAATAGTTCTGAAAATTAGGATCTAAGACACTCCAGTCTTGAGGTTTTGTTTGCATTTTGCTATTTACAATTAGTGTTGAAATATGCTATACTAGAAGAAGCTAAAGACAACGTGCCAAAATGGTGCCGAATTGATACTAAATAACAAAGACATTTATGTTACTAATTACCAAAGTCGAATTAAGTTATTTAAGTTCAAATTGTATTAGAACTGTTATTTAATATGTATTATTTGAACTTATTGCTTCAACAAAGGCCTGATAAGAAAAATCGGTACCTACCAACAGACCCGTCTTTCCCACTGGGCACTCTGGGCACTTGCCCAGGGCCCCGTGATCAATAGGGGCCCCACTAGTTCTTGCCAGATCACTGAACGATAACCGATATTTACTACCGAAGTTTTTTTTTAATTCGAATTGTCCGCCAATGAAAAAAACCCGGAATCTGACTACAAGGACCTATTTCAAAGAACAAAACACAGAAGCTTTTTTGATGGCTCTGCAACGTCAATTGAACTAAATGGAAGAGAGAAATTCAAAATAGAAACCTTTCTTCCCATAATTGATACTCTGAGCTTTCATCTAAAACAGCGATTAAGATCGTATAAAAACATTAGTAAACGTTTTGACTTATTTTGTGCGCTTGAAAGCTCTGAATTCCAAAGAGTTGAGAGGAATTTGCTCAGAATTGGCAGAATTTGATTATGAAGACGTTAATGAGAAAGAGTTATAAATGGAATGTCTGCATATAAGAGAAAAGGTGGTTACTTTTCGTACCTTACCGTACCTACTTGAAAATTGTTCACAGTGAAATCGAAGGAACTCATATTATATTGGAAATATATCAAATTTTGAAAGAAAACAAAATTGAAGATATATTTTCAAATGTAGAAATCGTATTTAATTCTTTTTAAGCATGATAGTAACTATCTGCAGTGGGGAACACTCCTTCTCCAAATTGAAAACAATAAAAATCTATAGAAGCATGTTTATTTACCTTCTTTGTCTATATTCTAAGAAAATAGTGTTCTGTCAAAGTCATAGGGGCCCCATTACCCTAATATGCCCAATGCCTTTAATAGGTTAAAGACGGCCCTGCCTACCAGGAATCCTAAAATAGTTTTTCTTGTTAATAAAATGACAAAAGTGTAAAATATGTACTCGTATGTAATTCAATTTACAATATGACAACTAATAAAATAACTCTACAAGTAAAGCATGTGTTATTTTCCCAATTACTTAAATTTAAGATTTAAAATAATTCTATATTAATTGTTTATTTATTTGTTTATTGTTAATTGTGCCTCGAAGGGCACGTAAAGCAGACGTTCCTGATGTTTGTTATCATAGAAAGCTGATATCGATCGTTACTCGTGGTAGGGCAATTATCCCCCAACTCGCAACCCGATTAAGCTCCAACCCTTCTTCTATATGGAGAAGGGGGCTTCTCTCAGCAGAGAGTTATTTATAGGTTGATACAGTGCAACTATAACGGTAAAATGAATAGTAAAATGTGTTGTTATTTTCATATATTTTTCAGCTATAAAAGAACAAGAACACGCCTTGTAGACAATTCAAATAATTAGCATATTATCAATTATCGTGCTGTATCTTTCACAGAGAAAAAATATTAATACTTCTGTCCAAGAAACCAGATGATTCAGAGAATTCTAGATAATATTCATATTAATACAAAAAGAAAAGCAATTTATTTTAGTAAAGTTTCGGAATTCGTTTTGTTTTATTAAATCTACCAAAATGTTAATATTAAAAACATAAATTTATAATGATTTAATAGGTTACTACTATAAAAGTGTCATAAATAACTATTATATTAATTACTATTAATTACCGAGTAGTCTCCTTAAATATTGATAGTAATTTACCAGTCATCCTGTATAATAGCACGAATGATTGTTATTATTATTCAAAAATATCAACAATATTCAAATAATAATTTATCTAGACAAGTATACGGAGCGCGAAGGGCTTTTTTAAAAAATATTATATTAATTACGTTAAAATTATTTATTAAAAATTATTTTAAAAATACAAGTGACACGTCTAAGCAGAATTACATGCTCTAAACTAATACCATTATTTTATTCTAAAAACTTTCTCAAGGCATACGATTCCCAAAGCATGAGACAATGTGAGTTGTCCTATTTCGCTGATTAAGCATTTATTTCTATTGTCCTCATGCTTCGGTTTAACATAGCTCCTCCCTCCTTAAGTTCGAAACCGTCGGAAGGATTTGGCTTCTGAAGGTTTCGACCCTTGCTTAAAACTTTATCCTTAATCTTTTTCACAACTAAAATTAAGCAGATAGAAATTAATATAAAATATAGAATTAGAGTTCCTACACTGACACTATTCACTTTTATTAGAGACTTAATTTCACTGTCACTTTCAATTAAACTTTTCACTTTGAAGGCCGCAGATAGATATTTTATGTCATCCAAATTAATTCCCTTAATATCAATCGGATCGGCAGGAATGGGGATTTCCTTGTTTGGCTGAGGTAAATTAATAATAGGCGTCACCTTGTATTCAAATTTTTCTAATAGGTGTTGAAGATAATATAAATGAAGATCATTAAGTAGAATCTCGCAGCCAGGATCTATTTGAACGAGATAAGTTCCCATAATAGATGTTTTTGTTATATCATTTCCACATTTGTAGGACATTACTTCTTTATTTCGTGAATATATTATCCAATGGGCAGAAGAAAGGCGTTGTGCTTTAATTTCTTCGATATGAACTACTTGTCTATGACATTGAGTTAAATCATTGTGAAACTGCATCAATTGTTCCATACATGTAATCGTTGAGTAAGGGATAAAATTATGTTCAGTACATATGTACTGATTATCGCCGAACACATGTTGACACGGAGACGCGACCGGCAAGTACTTCGAACCTTTCACCATAAGGAAGGGATATTCGGGAATAATAATGAAAGTTTCGTTCTTAATTTGATCAAAAATAGGCAATGAATAAATTTTATAATAATTATACGTGTTATTATCTGTAAGAGGAACTTCTATTATAAATGTTATCTGGTTTCCTTTTACATACGCCTTAACCGACAATGTTTGCTCTATTTTAATTATATTACTTTCTGTTACAGGATACAATAAACTATGATATTTTTCTATGGAATAAAATATGTAAAACAATTCAGTGGAATTAATTATTGATTGATGTAGCACATAAATTTTACTAAAGGCTAACACTATCTCAATTTCGTTAAGTGTTATATATATTGAACGGAAATTATTAATAAACGTGCTATATAGACTCAAAACATAAGTGGAATATATTGAGTTTTCTTCTTTTGTTACTATGTCCTTCAACATTCGTTCTACGCGTTTTAAACGTTCATTAATAATTAAAGAATTATTATATAAAATTTCTGTACTATTAATAGAATAATCCAACATTTTAGAAACCAGGGTAATTTTATTATCGATTAAATTTTGTTTGCTATATAATTTGTTAATAAGATTATCATAGTGACGCGCGTCTTCGTGATCTAAGTTACCAGTTATCGATTTTATAATAGAACCTAATGGGTTAAGCAAACCTCTTCGAAATCTTTTTGTTGGTGCAATCTGTTTTACCTTTTCTATAGTAATATCTTTTAAATATTCTACTTGCATTTTCATATTACTAAATTCATACATATAAGGTTTATCTATATTAATCAATTTATTAAAATCGCTATACTTATTTATATTAAACTCTAAATCGACGAATATAGAACTTAAATCTAATATTTTTATAATTAACCACTTATTTTCTTGTTTATAGGCCTGACCTTGTTTAACAGGCAACAGACCTGGGTTATCTTCAATCTTTTGAAGTCGAAGGGATTGGATCTCCTTCATCATCGCCAGGGCGATTAAACACCACCTGTGGAGGTCGTTTTATATTTTTGAATGGAACTTTAGTTCTCCGCTCTCTAATATTTATGGGCACTACATTACGATTAATTTCTCCACTAACAGTTGCTTTTTGAAAGGGAGGCTTATCTTTACTTCTTCTTGTATTAACTGCTTTAGCGAAAATGGTTTTTCCTACCCCTAAATCTATTTCCTGTTCACCACCTCTCTTTCTTCTTTCCTTTTCCTTATTTTCATATAGTTTAGTAGAAATATATTTATATAAATATTTTGTGCGTTTTACATGGTCCTTAAGTAACTGTTGCAAAAAGGATTTTTGAAAATCGACATTAAAAGCGTCGTTTGAATCAGTATGACCGAATACAACTTCGAAAGGCGTTAAGCCTGTAGTGCTATGAATGGTATGGTTGTATGCCATAATAGAGTAAGTCATAACGGAAGCAGCGTCAGTGAACTTGTGCTCGTATTTGGCCAATCTATATATCTCTATCAGTGTAGAATGAAACCTTTCCACAATACCTGTAGAGTTTGGGTTATTAGGGGTAGTTATATGTAGCTCAATTTTATACATTTCTGCTAATTCTTTCATTAATTCGTTGTTAAATTCTGTACCCGGATCAGAAGTTATCTTTCTAGGTATACCGTAATAAGAAAAATATTTAATTAACGCGCGGACTACTTCTGGGGTGGACCGACTCCTAACTTCTATGGCTTGACCAAGTTTGCTAAAAGCGTCTACTAATGTTAAATAATATTTTCCTTCAATGCTAAATAAATCTATAAAAATCTCTTGGAAGGGGGCATCTTGCGTTTGAGTTAATTGTAACACGGGGTTAATAGGTCTCCTATCATATTTCATTCTACGGCAGGATTCACATGCGTTTATTAATGCTGTAATGGTTTCCTGCATATTATTCCAAAAATAATTTCGCTTAATTCTAGTAATTGTTTCTTTAATACCGCGGTGACAAGTTTTGCCCTCATGGTATTTCATAACTATAGCCTTTTGTTCAGCCTCGTCTTTAATAAAAATTACACGTTCGGTACATTCTTTTATATCTATTGTGCCTTTCTTAAATAAGGAAATTATTATATTTGCGAAATCTCTCCTATGTTCCTGGTGTTCGAAATATATAAAATATTTAATTTTGGGGCGGATATACTCTTTAAGAAATTGTTTTACTAGTTCTAAATTATTCAAGGGTAAGAAAACTTCAAGGATTTTCTGTTTTGATCTTGATAATTCTTTAACCTGAATTTCGTTTTTAAGCCACGAAAACACTAATATCTGGTTTGGTTTAGTATTGATGGCTTCATGTAAAATTGGAATACCAGAAGAATCACATTCTACATTTGAGTGGACTGTCTCAATACTAGTGCTAGAATTAGAATGATCTGGAGGTTCCGTTTTATATAACTCTCTGGAACTTGCTGATATTGTCGCCTCAGAGTCAGTTACAGTTAAAGTTCTAGAATCGTCTGTATTACGTCTTTGAGATAGTTGTAAAATTTGGTCTGTCACGTCACGTAAGTGTTCTTGGAGTTGGGATTCTCTATCATCAACATTTACTACCAAGGAAGTATTATCATCTGACCCTATTGCGTTTAATTTTATACGTGAAAGAGCATCTGCGTTTGTATTCTGCTTACACTTTTTATAAACCACTTCAAAGTCATACTCTTGCAAGCGTAACCGCCAACGCGTTAACTTACTATTTGGCTCCTTAAGGGAATATAACCAAGCTAACGGGCGATGGTCAGTGTAAATTGTGAATTTTCGGCCATATAGATATGGGCGGAAATGTTTTACTGCCCAAATTATTGCTAATAACTCACGCTCAATTGTGCTGTAATGCGACTCAGTTTCAATAAGAGTTCTACTGGCGTAAGCAACCGGGCGATCACTACCTATAGGACCCTGAGATAACACTGCTCCTAGCGCTACAGCGGAAGCATCGGTAGTAAGTACAAAGGGTTTTTCGTAATCAGGATATTATAATAGTAAAGCGGTGCATTTGTTAATAATTCTTTACATTTTTGGAAGGCTTCAATGTATTTATCATCTATTATTATTTTATTACGTTTTTTTAAACATGAGGTCTAAGGTTGTGTAATTTTAGCAAAGTCTTTTATGAAACGCCTATAGTATCCTATTAATCCGAGAAAACTTTTAATTTCCGTTGTTGTTTTTGGCAATGGAAGCTTGCCAACGTGCAGCCTGTGCCCAAAAAAGGTAGTCGTGCAGACCCTGTCAATTACCGCCCCATCTCGGTCACGTCCATACTCTGTAAGACTATGGAACGTGCACTGAACAACAAACTCCTGGCCCACTTGGAAGGTAACGATCTCCTCAGCGACCGGCAATACGGTTTCCGCCAGGACCATTCGACTGGGGACCTTCTAGTGTATGCCACACATATATGGAGTGAGGCCATTGACAAACACGGTGAAGCACTTGCCGTGTCTCTCGATATCTCGAAAGCCTTTGACAGAGTTTGGCACGCAAGCCTCATAAGCAAGCTTCCTTCATATGGTATTCCACCTGGCCTTTGCGCTTGGATTTCTGACTTCCTGAACGAACGTTCAATTCGAGTTGTCCTTGACGGGTACTCGTCTGACCAAAAGACTATCGACGCCGGTGTTCCTCAGGGATCAGTCTTGTCCACTACCCTCTTCTTGCTGCATATTAATGATCTGCTCGTCCCCGGTACCTTTGAGTATGCTGACGACAGCACAGTGACGGACAGATACTTTTCGAGTGCAAGGGCTAGTAAGAATGTTATCCAGTCTTGTCGAGAGGATATGGTCAGCCGCTTGAACGTCGCCCTCCAGGCAGTCTCCGAATGAGGCGATGCCAATTTGGTCACGTTCAACGCTACAAAAACACAGGCGTGTGTGTTCTCCTCTAAACGGAGCCCTTTACACCTGGCTCCGACTTTCCGAAGTGTTTCTGTAGAAATTACCGACTCCCTTCAGCTCCTCGGTGTAGAGCTATCGTCCAATTTGAACTTTGGACAGCACATCGAATCCAAAGCAAAAACTGCAGCAAAAAAACTAGGTATTCTCTCTAAGGTCAGGCGATACTTCACTCCAGAACAGCTGCTTCAACTATATCAAGCACAAGTTCGATCTTGTATGGAGTATTGCTGCCACCTTTGGGATGGATCCGCCAAATACCAACTGGCAACTTTGGACTCGGTGGAAAAACGAGCTAAGAGACTCATAGGTGACCCTACTCTGACAGACACCAAGTTGCAGAGTCTCGATCATCGGCGTAGGGTAGCTCGTCTGTCGGTGTTCTACAGAATATATTTTGGTGAGTGTGCGAAGGAACTGCACGATCTAATTCCCCCAACAACCTTCCGCCATCGGGACACTAGGCGCGGTCGATCGTTCCATCCTTATGTCATTGATATGCCACCTACGCGCACAAAACGCTTTGGCACTACTTTCTTGATGCGCACGGCTAAGGAATGGAACTCGTTGCCCGCGTCTGTGTTTCCCGAACGATACAACCTGGGTGCCTTCAAGGCCAGAGTGAATAGACTGTTATTAGACAGGCATGCTCCACCTTCGACCGCATCGTCACTTAACATCAGGTGAGACCCGTGAGACAGCGGTCAAATGCCTGTCTATTTGTCATAAAAAAAAATACTGCTTTTATCTTATCATTATTTGGTTTCAATCCGTCCTTTGTGATTGTATGTCCTAAGTAAAGGACTTCCTTTCTTAGAAACTCTGACTTATCAAGTTGTACTTTTAAATTTGTCTTACGTAATCTATCAAAAACTATTCTAAGGCTATTAATGTGTTCTTCTAAGCTAGGTGAAAATATAATTATATCATCAAGATATACCATGCAATGTATACCCTGAAGGCCCTTAAGAACATTGTCCATGGTTCGTTGAAAGGTTGCAGGGGCAGTTTTTAACCCAAATGGCATCCTCAAAAACTCAAAATGTCCTGACTGAGTACTAAAGCCGGTTTTATGTCGGTCAGATTCATTAATTTCTATTTGGTGGTATCCACTAGCTAAGTCTAGCGTAGAAAAATACATGCTTTTACCTAGTTTATCGAATAAGTCGATTCATATTATAGTAATATTAGGTAGGGGGTATTTGTCGTCAACAGTTATTTCATTTAGTCGTCGATAGTCTACAACCATTCTATATTTTACTTCTCCAGAGGTATCCATTTTCTTAGGGACCAAGTGAACGGGTGCACTCCAAGGTGAATAAGATATTTGAATTACGTTATTATCTAAAAGTTTTTCTACCTGTTTCTTAATTTCTTCAGTCTGTGCAGGGGCTTGCCTATATGGTTTTATATATATAGGATCTTCATTTTTTGTTCTAATAAAATGTTTTACGTTATTCGTAAATGTTAACGGTAATTGGTTGCAATAGAAAATATTTTTATATTCTTGACAAAGAGAAAATATTTTATTCTTCTCTTCATCTTTCATATGATCTAGCCTTAATTTATTGAGATTTTCCAATAATAATTGATTTTCTTCTGATTCTCTTCTACCATTCATACAGTTGACCTTGCACTCGACATTTTCAAATTTTGATACTTTAAACGGGGCTTTAATAGATAGTGTCATAGGTTCGTCTAAGGTATTTTGAATTACTGTTTTTGCATAGCCATTTACACATCTCACTATCGCACTAGGCATTCTCACACCCTTACAAAATTCGGTAAAATTTACGATAGCATCACCTGAGTATTGGTTTGTTGGTATGTTTACTCTTAATTCAGAACGCGGCGGAAGCTCAAGGATATATTCTGTATCATTATATATAATATAGTAGTTATTATATATAATATATAGTTAATATATATAATTAGTTCGTAATATTTTATATTTTAAATCAATAATTGCTTCTAACCTTTTTAAGAGATCATTACCAATTAACCCGTCATACTTTGAATCTACATTATATACGTAAAATTTTTGTAAACTATTACTATTAAAAATTGGCATTAAAGGTATTTTAATAACTTCATTATGTGAACTAGTAGAATGCGTGCTTATTACTTCAAATGGTTCGTATATTAAAAATTTACGAAAATAACAATATGCCTTTTCAGGGCTAATAAAAGAACGCGTACTTCCAGTGTCTATCATAAATTTAGCATTTATTTCAGGAATATTTTAAATGTGTTTCACAGTTTAATTCTATCGATTCTGTAGGTTTGAGGCAAGTATGGAAAAATTTTTCTTCCTTATTATCATTATCAAGGTCACAAGGATTTCCTTCGTCAGTCTGCTCGTCTGTTTGTTCTATATAATCTGTTATGTCATAATTGTTGTAGTTATAATCATGAGAGTTGATTTCTGAAAAATAGCACCCAGGGTCATAGTGGTTGTCGTTGTCATAGTAATTATAGTCATGAGTATACGTTTTATTAATCGGAAAACTCGGTTTGTTATTATTAGTTACAGTTCTCAATTTTAACATTAAAGTACAATATTAATTGTACTTATATATTTTAACATTAAAGTATATATTATTATACTGTATATATTTTAACATTAAAGTATAATTTATTTTAACAATAAAAGTACAATTTTAACATTAAAATTAATTTTCAACAAAAATACGTAAGAAAACCAGAAAACGTTATAATAGGAGAAGTCTTATCCTAAAATAACAAAAGGAATAAAAGGAAGGTGAAAAGTTCTACTCACCAACCGGTCACCCGCATCGTCAGCTCCTGGACTCCTTAATCACTGTCTTATTTATTTGGTTCTGGATTGTTTCTTACAGACCTTCGAAAGCCCAATTATTCGCCGATTTTGAAGACGAATTTTTAAGAACGAAGGCTGTAATTATTTTGAAACAATCCTACCGGCAGCGCCAGACAAGTATACGGGAGCGCGAAGGGCTTTTTTATATTAATTACGTTAAAATTATTTATTAAAAATTATTTTAAAAATACAAGTGACACGTCTAAGCAGAATTACATGCTCTAAACTAATACCATTATTTTATTCTAAAAACTTTCTCAAGGCATACGATTCCCAAAGCATGAGACAATGTGAGTTGTCCTATTTCGCTGATTAAGCATTTATTTCTATTGTCCTCATGCTTCGGTTTAACATAGCTATGTTGTTGAATAGAAAAAGTGTGCATGGGCCGTGTTCCGATATATACTGTGAACACTGCCCAGTGCTGTCAGTACTGAAAATTCATCATGGGGGTTCTTCTTTATGACTCCTCCGATTAGAGGAGTCGAACAAGAAATACGGGCCTCTAGACATTGTCCTCTCTATCCGGGCATCTTTTTGAGCAGATACTTCTGCTCGGTCATTTACCGATTGTTGGCGCTTTTACCTATTCCCGGAAAAACGGGCTAGCGTGGCGGGTGGTAGAAATGGTATTAGCGTTATTAACAGTTAATAAGATTGACGCGATTGTGCCGTCTCTTCATGAGCCTCCCTCCGTGTCGGGCAGATCTGGTTGGCTGAGTGACGATCGCGCCAGCGGACGTCCCTCTGAAGGCCTTGCGAGGAGAGGCGTTATGCCGTGAAGGTGTACGTGAGGACCGTTGTCCGCTCTGGTAAACAAACGGCTGGCCAGGTGCTTAACAAACTCGTCCACGGTGGGTGTTAAGGTGTCCCTGTGGATAACGTCGTTCCTGACGTATCTCGAGGGTCAGCCTTAGGCAGCGGTTTTACTGGACCTGGAGTCTTTTTCTTTGCGTGGCGGAACAAAGGGCGTACCAAGTCAGTGCCGCGTATGTGAGACGCGAGCGGACATAGGCTTTTCCCCGCCAAAATGCCACCTTTTCCAGAATTTGAGTAAATTCTGGAAAAAGTGGAAGTCTGTAGGGGCAAGATCTGGTGAGTACTGTGAATGACGGAGAACTTCCAACCCCAGCTCTTGTAAAATGGAGAGTAGCTAGAGCGAGCTAGAGAACTTTAGAAGCTAGAGAATGACAGTTCAGCATGATGCTATAAAAATATTAAAAGACCTGAAGAAGCCATTATTCATGGTGACTTCTCAGAAAATTACAAATGTCAATATGCTAAAGAGATTTTGGAGGTAGTCGAAAGCAACTGACTTTATATACAAGTTTGTTGTATTTCCTTGACAGCAACTGGGTGATGCCTCTAGTGAGATTCAATGCTTCTAAAACCCAGGCGTGTCTCTTCACCGCTAAGCTCGAAGCTCGAAGCCCTTGAATCTATCGACAGGCGTGCCAGGAAACTCATTGGCGATGAGATGTTTGCTTCAAGACGGCTCCAGAGCCTCGAACATCGCCGTCTGGTTGCTAGTCTGTGTGTCTTCTACAGTTTGCATTTCGGTGAGTGTGCACAGGAATTGCACGAATTAATTCCCCCAGCACCATTCCACCATCGGACGACAAGACGTGGACGAGGATTTCATCCATACGTGGTCGACATTCCTCCGGTACGCACCTCGCGGTTCGCATCTTCTTTCATTATTAGAACTGCAAAGGAATGGAATTCTCTTCCTGCGTCACTGTTTCCCGATACGTACAATTTAGGGATTTTTAAGGCAAGAGTGAACAGGCACTATTTGAGTTTGCGTGCTCCACCTTAGACTTCATCTTTGTTTACCATCAGACAAGATAGAGGTCAAATTATTTGATAATAAAAAAAATATACCAGAATAACACAATGTTTTGCCACATTTAAGACACGACGCTGCTGCTGTTTGGGCACATTTAGTCGCTATCCTTGAATATCTCAAACAAAAGGCACCCCAAATTACGACTCTTCACTTTGTGTCAGATTCTGCCACTAGCCAATACAGAAATTATTAAAAACATTCTGTGATCGGCGCCTTGAAATGGCAATATCCTAGACTAATCTCTTTGACGTGGAAATATACTAAGTAAGGCCATGGCAACGGGCACCCGACGGTGGAAATTTAAAGCGCACTGCTGATGCGATTGTTTTCCTTGGCCCCGATATTCCCGACTTCGATACGTTTGTGGAAGAATAGGGGATCGGCCAAATTTTCAGAAAGTGTTTTAAATTAATCTTTATGGATAGGTACTTATGCTCATAAAAAATAAAACTTAATTTTTTTATAGCCTTTTAGGTACACAAAATCATGTTTTAATATTGTCTGTTTAAAAATCCCGCCAAAACGCCACGATATGTCATCTGAGAGCGCGTGACGTCATCTGGGGTTACAACAAAATGGTCGCATGAGCACGAGAAGTTTTGTTTCGTGGAGTAGATTTTTTATTTGTTCTTATGGAACGAAAAAAATATCGTTCGTGTGCAGTACCTCAATGTACGAACACATCAAAATGATTGATGTGCCAAGAAAAGCAGATAAACGAAAAAAAAAAAATTGTTAGACTTAGCGAGTAGAAAATGCAACGAAATGAATTTCACCAATTTACTTTTGTGAAGATCATTTTGACGTAAATGTATAGTAGTTACTCCAAATAAATAAAATGAAATGTGCTGAAATTAATTTTTAATAAATATATATTGTTTTCTCTCTACGGTCAACTACTATTATAGATTTTTTCTTTTTGTAATTTTTTTTGTAACACTAATGTATGTGATATGTGTTGACAGTATTCTACTTGTGACGACCGTTCTGGTGTAGTGGTGCGAGTAGTCACCTCAACACCCCGCACCGACGGTCGCGGGTTCGATTCCCGCTCGGGACTGATATTTGTATTTGTACAAATGTTTGTTTCCGGTCTGGGTGTATGTCCTTGTGGTTCTCCCCACCGTACCTCGGAGAGCAAAGCCGTAGGTCCCGGTTGTTATCATCATATACACCTGATAGCGATCGTTACTCATAGTAGTATATGTATTATCCGCCAACTAATTTAATTATTTGATTAAGCTCCAACCCTTCGTCTATATGGAGAAGAGGCCTTTGCTCAGCAGTGGGTGGTTTACAGGCTAGTACAGTACAGTAGGTACAATACATATTTGTTAGAGGTTATGAGGTATTTTTTCAAGTACCTAGGTATTTTATGGTAAATAATACATTTTTATATAGTTATAATACGAATACAGAAGTTTTCACATTTCGAAATTTAATGTCACAAAAGTCTGAATTACTTGCAAAGAAATTGCAAATCAGAAACGTATCCACTATGGAAAGATTTCGATTGTCGGCTTTCGTAAATCGTATTTCCGTACTGTTCTCTTATATTTACGCGAACTTTACTCATTTAATTAAAAATCTATATCAGATTTTATCGCGTTTATTTAAAACTTTACAGTTTAACAATATTTCAAATTATTTCCCGACGTTTCGGACCCTTTACAGCGTCCATGATCTCGGGGGACTGGGGTGGTGGGTATCCAAGTAATACCTGTTTCCATTATAAAAAAAAACTGGTGAAACACCACGTGACAGCTTTTAAAAAGTTAATCGATTACCGTATCCTAATTTATCAGTAATCTTTTACCATCTTAATCTCTCATATAATCTTTAATCATTCAAATTAAGGATAGAGTGATAAATAAAAGAAATTATTTTAATGTTTAAAAAGCGTAGGGTGCCTGATATTAACATTCCATTGATAGGGTCGTATGAGGCAAGTGTGCGTTATAGGTAAGCAAATCCATGTATTTCAGTCCAAAGTGAATAGGATTGCGCACACTTACCCACAGCGCACACTTGTCCCACATGACCCTATCAATGGAATGTTAATATCAGGCACCCCACGCTTTTTAACATTAAAATAATTTCTTTTATTTATCACTCTATCCTTAATTTGAATTATTAAAAAAAAAATTTCTACTTTTTAGTTTGGTTTAATTATAAAAGCGTGTTTTTTAGTTTTTTTTTATTAATCATAATAAATTCATTTTAAAACAAATTCACTTCCCATCCACTTCGGACAGATTCATTAATTAAATATTAATACATAATAATATATAATCTACGAAATAACAACAGCATTTTTTTATTTATTATTTATAATTACACTTTATAATATATAATAAAAATTAACGGTTTAAATCTGGATCTTGGGCTATCCTAAAAGAATATTTTTGCAGTACCTATTGAATAAAAAACATCATTCTGTACGAATTAATAAAACATTAATTATAAAACAAAAAATTATAAATAATAAATTATATATTAGTATAATTATTTTTTATAAATAAATAATAAATGTTGTGACAACCTCGAGTTTACTATTGTTGTTTCATAGCACACAGCGACAATCGTCTCGTCGACGTCGTCGCACGCAAACAATGAATTAGGGTGGCCACTATTTGAGATATCGGTGAAGTTGGATAAGTTTATATTTTAATAATTTGTTTACACTACGTCACCTTACCGATTTCGGAACTACCCACTTTAAATTGATTTCGTTTTTATCAGTTAATACTCTATATAAACCAGTGGTCGTCACACTTTTTTGGTCAAGGGCCACATAGGATAATCTGAGAAAGTACTGAGGGCCACACACTTGTGAATCGTATGTGTAAACCAGCAACGGGGGTGCAAGTGACTGTAAATAAAAACAGAAATGTTTATTTGACATTTTTATTAGAAAGAAAAACTTTACTCGAGTAAAAAAAAATTAAAAAATGGTTAACACTTCACAAATTATGTTGTATTTTTTTTTATTATTTCCTCTATGTTGGTGTCTTTGGGACTACATGAAATCCTCATGGTGTCTTCTAAGTGACTGGAAAGGCGATTGCGATATTTATTTTTAAAAAATGACTTCTTTGATAATGAAGCCTCACAGAGATATGTCGAAGGGAATATAGTCAGAATAAATTGTGCGCAGTCTCGTAAACATTTATAGTTGCTAGGCAAGCCCCTCACCTTCCTTCTGACGCAGGTTCTCACCGGGCACGGCTGCTTTGGTGACTATCTCTGTCGTCTGTTGCTAAAGGAGCTAAAGTTTTAACCCGGAAATTATTAGAAGAAAATATGAGACATGCAAACTTAATACAGACTGACTTTAGCACCTCGCAGATTACTGGTCCTTCTAATAACACTACTTCGGCTAAAAAACAAAAAAATAAGAACGAGCAAAGCTTTACACAGACCGATTTTCAGATGCCCGGACCCTCTAATAAAATCATCGGGACGAGTAAAGTGAATCGAAGAACATAAACAAATTCTCATGTTTATCAAATTCCTCGTTCTTCTAAACTAAAGAAACATAATAATAATAAAAATAAGGTTCTTAAAACTAAAATAAATAACACACAAAGCAATAGATATATTACTAAAAGACATTCAAGAAGACAATCTGATAGTACAACTTCAGAAAGTGGTGATATGAGCACCCATAGTGATTCGGACATTTTTGAACTCAGTAAAAAGGAAACCATAGAAGAGCAAAGCATTGATTTGGATAATAACAACGAGCTGCATACAAATATTTACCATGGGCCTTTAAATGACGAAATGGGTAACGCTAATCAAGATATCAATACACATACAATCGCTTTAGACTCGCCTTCAACTTCTTTTAGTCAAACCGACAATACAACAAAAAATAAAGTTACTATTTTATCTTCCGTACGATTTAAACCTGAAAATTGCAGATTCGTAGGACTGCCCACTTATAACTCTTTAAATCTAAACCAAATAGATAAAAATTTTGATGTGTAAAAAAATAGTAAACGAAAAGCGACAATTCACAAGATCGATGGGAAAAAAAAAACCAAAGAGATTGAAAAATATAACACATGAACAAAACAATGAATAATATTGCATTGGTGATACGGTTTTAGTACGTTACTATACAAAAATTTGGAAGCATTATGTTGGA
Organism: Euphydryas editha; assembly: GCA_036937285.1. Taxonomy (NCBI): domain Eukaryota; kingdom Metazoa; phylum Arthropoda; class Insecta; order Lepidoptera; family Nymphalidae; genus Euphydryas; species Euphydryas editha. The sequence goes on from JAUPFZ010000018.1 coordinate 10,627,308, forward strand.
GTTATAGGAAATATTTGTGTTAAATCTCTTGGATACACGATTCATTACTATAAGTCAGTAGGAAAAAAAGAAAACGTAAAATTTATAAGCCCAAAACGCAGAAATTACGACACCGCACCTGAAAATTTAATAGTTAAGAAAATAGAACTAATATAAATTCGTGAAAATCCGGAAGAGTATACGATCATGAATGACGAAGATAATATTTATTTTGAGTAAGATCTTACGTTAGGCTTGCACGTTGATTTAGTTAGCAGCTTAGAGTACCATATAAGTGAATCATTTAAATAATTCTATAATTATTGATTTTTACTGGTTTATTTTTAACCGTTAAATTAATAACATAATTATTGTCATTTTTTATTGTTTATTGATCTGATTTGGATTATACTTAAATTATAGTCATGCACGAAATATTAATTACATTTACAGCGTTTATATAAATCATTGTTAATGATTATTACCACTCAAAAATTACTATTTTAAATTCAAAATATTGATTTTTATAATATAAGTTGCGCGCTATCGCGAACTTTACAAAAGTGTTTTTTTTTTTTCGATATCTCCATTTCACAAATTTTTGTGACAGTTTTAGTGTTTAATCTCTTTAAAATCAGTGGCCTTCCGCGAAGTGTCGATTTCATAAACCAGGCTGGAAATTATGGTGCGATAGATTGTACGACGCTGCAGTTAAAATCGCTGATCAGATCAGTGATACTATCAATGTATACTACAGTACCTATTTCACTAAAAGGTTGAAAAGACATTTCGTTCCATACGTGAGGTACGTATGGAAGGAGATGTCTTTCTGTCGTCTGGACCACCATCATGGTGCCTATTTTTGGAGGAGGCTCAGTAACCGCCACCTCCGCTGTAATCGAATCCGAATTTGCAGATTTGAAGGATGGCGAGTTTAGGGGCGAAATTCCGATGCGCATGGACAGATTCGTTATGCAACGTCTTGAGCGAATCAACGACAAAATAAAGGAGCACTCTAAACCGATGGATAGTTCACTACAAAACCGAGAAAAATTATCAAAAGTCCCGGATAAGGCCGGCCTCAACGAATTTTCGGGAGCTCATTCCACCTCTAAGGCTGAAGAGCTGCTAAACAGCATGGAAGTCGACGATCTTCATGACATAACGCCTGACAACATCTCGTTCGATGTGACTGCCCATAACGTAGCAGCACTCCAAAAATCTCAGTAAAAAACATCTCAGTCTCCCCCATCCAGTCCCCAGTACCTAACCGCAAGTTAAAAGTCGAGAATTTCATCACCATTGCCGATTCTCCGATGATCGTCAAGAATGCGGAGCATAAAACGACCCAGTTATCCAGGATCGAAAAGAAATCTAGCTAATAACGATTGAAACGTTTGTGAGGACTGGAGCGGACTGAATAAGAACCCGGAACGGACAAATGAAACAGATGAGTTGCTGGTCAAAACGCAGACGAAGCCATCATGTTTGGATAATTGTCCTGAGTGGGATTTCATTAAGGACTCCAAAACTGCCCACGCACCGGTTCTTTTGAATGGAAACATCGCAGGATCAGTGCGTTTAAATAATCAATATTTAAATGTTACTTCAACCTGTCTTTTAAATCGATTGTCCAGGTTGTTCTCGGTGGGATGTTAGCGAATAAAGTTTACTTCGAGAGTTCAAAATCATCTGACTGTCCGATCGTTAACCTGGCACAGAGTGTCAACGATAAAAAGAAAATATTACGAGAACATTATGTCCAACGTGCAAAAATGTTGACAGGCATTTCCATGTTTCAAGAAACGGTCACGACCTATACGAGAAACATAATGCGTTTAGATGTGGGGTGTAATGCTGCCTGTCTAGCGCAATATCTCGTGGTAAAAGATCCAAGCTATACGTCTACCGTCGATTGTTCCTACGGATATAGAAACGAGCATAAATATACGTTCATAAGTGTCAATGTTGTTATCATTCTGTGCCGCAGCCTCCATTTAATGCAGGAAGCAATCGAAGATTGTATAACCATGGAAAGATCTTGCTACAACTGCAAAAGAAAAATATCTTTCGTAAATGAGTAAGGGTCGCACCTGGTAATCGACACAACAGTTATCAGCGATCCTATATATCCCAATAGAAAAAAACATAGTTGTTCCCAGATTGGATTCATTGAAAAAAAAATCATTCATGTCGGTGGAAAAACATATATGGTAGCTGCTGTCGTTGATTTCAGTTCAGACAAAAAACATTAATGTCACGTATGGATAAATATGATGGATTCATAAAAAAGCGCACATCGGCGACTCTTAAAAACAACGATAACAACGATAGCATCTCATAGTATACGCAATATGCAGTGATCGTTGAGTGTGTGAGTCACGCATACGCAATAGGCATCTTCCGTATAAACCAGTGGCACATATGTAAACATTTCCAGAAATTGGAGGGTCTTTACGTCAAGTACACGAGCTTAAAAATTTGTTGTCCCGATTAAAAGACTTTTTAATAATTTGTTACTGTCATGTATTTAGTCGAAGTCAACGTTTCTTGAAATGAAAAAGATTTAATAGTAGAGATAACGATTCCATGGAAGCGAAATAACCTATGCGAAACGAAATCAATAAAAAAACCATGCCTTCAAAAAGCTTCTAAATAAAAAAAAAGAAAATCAAAGCATTGAAATGAATCAGCTTATTCCATGCTTCAACAAAACGAATTGCAAAGTTTGAAACCGAATGGAATTAAAAACGAATAAACGAAAAAAAAATAAAAAAAAAACAAAAGAAAATAAGAAAAACCCGAGACAAAAAAAATTAAAAACCAAAAAAAAAAAAAATTAATTAAATACGTAAAGAACAAAAAAAAAATAATATTCAAAGAATAAAAAACAAACAACGAAAAAAAAAACGAAGCCATTTCCCAACACGTCCCCGTCGTTGACTTTGGGTAGCGCCGAGATTTTTTATGGAATAAGTTTTACAATTAATACATATAAGCAATTTTTCCCTTTTTACAATTGATTCTTATAACTTATAATATACTCTTTTAACTTATAATATACTCTTATAACATTATAATATACTCTTTTATATGATTTATATTTTCACTTCGTTTTGTTTAATATTTTATACGTGTCTGGGATAGGGGTGTGCGATAATTATCGATAATTCGTAACTACTCGATAATTTTTCATTCGATAATTATCGATAACTATCGATAATTTTTCATCCCATAATTTTGTTTTGATCCGATAATTATCGATAGTCAGTTTGCGGTTCGAGAATTATTGATAATTGGGATTCAATAGTTAGGGGTATGCGTCAGGTGATAATTATTGAGTAATAAGTTTGACAGGGAGAAGTGACGACCTTTTTTTAGGTATTCGGATAGGGTGTAGGGGTAAACGTCGATACTGGATGTCTGTAGGCTGCAGGGATAAATAGCGATGCCAGATCTTGGATGACCTTTTTTTTCGTCGTCACTTACAATACAATTATTGATACTTGTCATCCTTCACTCGATAATTCTGGACTCCATCCGATAATTATCGAATCCATCCAATAATTATCAAATCTATCCGATAATTATCGATAACTGTCGCCAACTATCGATAATTTTCTTTCAATAATTATATAACGATAACTGTTCATTCGATAATTATCGATAACTATCGATGACAAAATACGATAATTAACGATGATATAGTTATCGATATTTTTTTCCGATGAACATCCTAGTCTGGGCTACTGAATATATTAACTTAATATTGTAATTAACAATTTAGCAATGTATTAATATCCAGTTTATTTTTTTAAGCTAATGATTCTATACAGTATTATATTGTTTTGTGTGTGATATTCTAGATTTTAATTTTGCAATTTTTCAATATTTTCAACAAATACTATTTATGATTATTTGTGTACCATAAACTATTTCACTAGATTTTAAAATTCTTTATTTATATAAAATTTTACTTGTATATTTATTGATCGATTTAATATTTTTATAATTCTATACAGATAGTACATACATACTTATCCTTATCTAGTTGTTAAGATTCACATTGTTTTTACATTTTTAATATTCGATATTAATAGTTTCAACTTTTATTTTTATTTTTCTCTCTACTTAATTTAATTATTTTTATTTAATTTTTAATACAATGTTATGATGGTTTTTTTGTTGCTAATGGTATATAAAAATATATATTTATTATATATCATGCATATACAGGATGACTGGTAAATTAATGTCAATATTTAAGGAGAATACTAGGTACATGATTCTCATTCGAATTATGTGAAAAAATAGGAACTTAATTTTTGACCAAATTCTCATATATTTCAATTCAAAACAAATGCGTAGGCGGCGTAGGTATATTTCCAGTCATGCCGGCAGCGCGCGCGACGTGGTGTTTTACTGTGCTGCTAGCACCCGCACACCCGCCCCGCGGCAAATTCTAAGGCCAGCCGCAGGCGTCTAATATTTCGTTCAAAAATTTCATTTACTTACGTTTTGGCTATCGTTTTTAAAATTTTCTTAAAAATACTAATTTATTAATTTAAATAATGTAATTCACGTGGAATAAATATTATGTAAAAATAATAAATAATATACTAATAAATAATATGCTGTAATATTTTCATAATATTAATAAAAATCATAATGTATGTGGAGAATACTGACATTGTATGGAATTCCGGGCTTTCTGAATTAATAATATGAATTCAGAGAGACATTCGGATGTGTGAGGGCGGCCTAATTCCCACTAATTCGCTCGACGAATTCCGCTAGTAGGTCACTAGGTCAGTACGGCGTAAGCTATGGCATGGCGCGCACGCGCGTGTCTTCCCGGCTCCTGCGCGCCTAGCGATCGATCATGCGCGACTGTGCGTGTGTTAGTGTAGTTATGTATGTTATGTATGTCATAGTCTGTCAAATAAATAATAATTTATATTATTAATTATTATTTTTAAATTAATAATAATATGTCGAAAAAGTGCGATATATGTGATAGAAGCATTACAAAATCTACACCAGGTTTGGAGTGTAGTAAATGTGAACGAATTGTACATCTAAACACCAAATGTGCGGGTTTAACGAATAAACAAATCGCTGCCCTAAAGGCTGCCACCAGTCTGGAGTGGACATGTCGCGAATGTCAAAATGAATTACCTCGACGAAACTCGACTATAATAGTACCCGAAGACAAGGAGGAAGAAGACGATGATACTCCTGTCCAAATTAATGCAAAAAAATTACTGGAAAACATTTCAAAGGAGGTCCAGAAAGCCATTAAATTAGAGATGAGAGAGGTACATGAATCCCTTCAGTTTCATACTGCTAAATTAGACGAAGTAGTTGAATATATGGAAGTGTTCAGAAAAAAATATAAAAGACCTAGAACGCAAAAATCAGACACTCACTAATAAGAATATAAACCTAGAAAATCGTATTGGTGCCATGGAACAACGTATACAAGAGTTAGAGCAAGAAAAACTTAATAAATACCTAGAAATTGCAAATGTGCCTACTAAAACCGTTGAAGAAATGAAACTAGTGATAAATAATATTGCCGCAAAGCTGAAGCAACCTAAGGAAGAGATAAAAAGCGCTAGAAGAATTCAAGGACAGAAAGATCTATCATCAAAAATATTAGTGGAATTTAAAGACGAGGACTTCTAGGAGAAATGGATAAATACAGGGAGAAATGTAAACATCACCGTTGCAGACATTAACCCAAATGAACAAAATAATAATAATCCAGTATATATAAGAAAATCTATGACAAAATATAACAAGCAGCTGTTTTGGAACACTAAGCAAGAACTAAAGATCACCAAAAAATTCAAGTATGTATGGTTTAAACGTGGATTTGTAAGAGCTCGCAAGGATGATAATGAAAAAATATATATTATAAAAAACTTAGATGAGTTACATAATATTGTAAATAGTGTATCTTAAACTTTTACTTTATTATTATTATTATTATTTTATTATCGGACTTGAAACAAGCTTTTCTATTGCTTACAATGGCTAACCATAGTTTTTTAGACGACATTAATGAAATTACGCATTGTATAAACATAAATGATTTTCTTCATCACATACCTAATTCTTATATAAATCTACTTTGTATGCATGTAAATATAAGATCTAGTATTAAAAAAACTTCTCGGCATTTAGGTATAATATCCTGTACACTGTTTACAAATGAATGGGCAAAATTATTTGCGATATTTTTATTCGTATTTCCATTTTTTTTGAAAGCCTATAAAAGTGTGTCATCGATAGACTTTTTTATCTTACCAGTAATTCGATTAAGTATTTGCCATAACTTTCTTGGATCACGTTTATTTAATATAATTTCATTTTTAAGATGTTGATTTTTAGCATTTCGTATTATTCTGTTGGCATAGTTTCTTGATTTGTTGTAATCCCTTTTTAAAATTTTGTTATTAGGGTCTTTTATATATTTCAGAAATAGTTCGTCCCTGTACTGAGATACTTTTATTACTTTATCAGTAACCCAATGATTATTTTTTCGAGAGGTATTTCTAATTTTGAATTGTGATCGGGACTTTGCATAACATTCTCTAAAGTTGTTGCTTATAAAGTTATTTATCATGATAGGGCATGACATGTCATGTGTTCTTTCCCAATGACTTATTAGCAGACCAGTATTGGCTCTTTACGATCCAAATGCCGAAACAGAACTGCATACGGATGCCTGCAAATATGGTTTGGCTGGCATTCTGCTGCAACGCAATGAAAATAAGGTATTACAACCTATATCCTATTTTATCCGGAAAACTACCATTGACGAACGAAAAATACACTCGTACGAACTCGAGACATTGGCGGTGGTTGCTTCATTAAACCGCTATAGGGTTTATCTAATAGGAATATCATTTAAAATATTAACGGACTGCAATGCACTTAGGTCAACTCTGACTAAGCGAGACCTTGTGCGCGGAGCATTGCACGGTGGTGGGTCCAACTCCAAGAGTACGACTGCGTCATAGAATATCGTCCTGGAGTTTAGATGAGGCACGCAGACGCACTCAGCCGGAGTCCTGTGAGTAATCCACCAAGTACTGAACACATTTTAGACGTTCTACAAATACAAAACATTGACCAGGACTGGATATCTACTGTCCAGTCAGCTGATGATGAAATAAAAAGGATTAAAGAAATTCTATCCGATCAATCTACTGTAGAAGCTATTGATATTCATAAAAACTACAAACTGGAAAATAACAAAGTATTTCGCATTGTTGGGGAGGAATTAAAATGGCTAGTTCCACGAGGTGTTCGTTGGCAGATCTTGAAAATGAACCACGACGATGTGGGTCATTGTGGGTTTCAGAGAACTTTACAACGTATCAAAAACTATTACTGGTTTAAAAAGATGCGTAGATTCGTAAAGAAATACGTCTCATCTTGTCTGGAGTGTGCTCATCACAAGATGCCTGGCGGTAAGCGAGAAGGTGAACTACACCCCATAGAAAAGGTTAGTACACCTTTTCACACTTTACATGTAGATCATTTAGGACCATTTATAAAGAGCAAAAAGGGGAATTGCTATTTACTAATTATTGTAGATGGATTCACCAAATATGTTTGTATAAATCCTGTAAAGGATACAAAATCTGTTACCTCTGTAAGAGTAATGAAACAATATATATCTTATTTTTGAGTGCCGACTCGTCTTATTACCGATAGAGGCACGAGTTTCACTAGTAAAACATTTCAGAATTTCGTAAAAACTTATAGCATCAAGCACATTCAAAATGCTGTAGCTACCCCTAGAGCTAACGGCCAGGTAGAACGATTTAACAGGACCATTTTGGAGGCATTGGCTACTTCCAACCATGATAGAGATGACAAGTCATGGGATGAACGAGTCTTTGATATTCAAATTGGAATTAACACCACAAAACATAAAACTATAAACAAAAGTCCGTCAGAATTACTTTTTGGTTTCAATATAACCACTAGAGCAGAAGGTAAGTTGAAAGACCTTATATACGAAACTCTTCATAGAATTCCATCGGAAGACCTGGAGGAAGTAAGACAAGATGCAGGTGAGAAAATAAAAGAGCAACAGGTAAAAGATTGTATTCGTTATAACAAACATAGGAAGGCTCCCAAGCAATACAGTGAGGGCGATTTGGTTCGTCTAGAAAGACAGGTGCCACATGATGGTAAGTCACAAAAACTCTGTACTAAATATCAAGGTCCTTACCGCATAGTAAAAATGCTTCCAAACGACAGATTTGCAATCAAAGATACACCTTTAACTCGGAAAAAGGGTAGAGAATATGAATCGATTGTTGCAATTGATAAAATTCAACCTTGGATGAATTTCAATAGAGATTTGGATTCTGACTCATCCCCAAAGGACTGTTCAAGCGGTAATGAGTAAAAATTAGTATAAAGGTAAATAAATATAATTCAATAGGTAAAAAGGAATAAGCTAAAATGTAAATAAATATTATAAATATACTTTGCAACCTAATCAAACTTTCAATTACTATTGTTAAAATATTATTATGAATATTAGACCTTATGATGTAAATCAAATAATTGTAAGCTTGTCAGACAGTATACAAAATGTGAAAATTGATTTAATATTGTAACAAATATAATTGTGTTAAAAACATATAAACGGCATTCTGAAGTTAAAACTTGTTGATAATTATGAGATGATTAATTTGTAGTCATTATTATTTTATTTCCATTTTTCTTTTCGTGATAAGCGAAGGGACTCGCTTAAAACAGGATGGCCGAGTTGTAAGGTTTAACCTTGTCTAGATGTTTAAACATGTGTACGTTATATTTTATTATAGTTGATTTACTGCTAAATATAGTTCTTACCGGAAATAAGCTAATTGTATAATTACACAGGTCTGCAACAAAAAAGCTGTCTGGATGTTTTCAACTGATTTATATGTATTTAAGTGTTCTGAATACAAAAAAAAAATACTCAAAAAATTCCAGAACGTCAGGTTATCTAGCAAAACGCAAAGTTTTATTATAGAAAAGGGCTCTTTGGGCTAGTTTGAAGTCATAAATAAATAGTTACAATTTAATTTTGATTTCTTTAAAAATGTATACAGGTCATATCTATCATTACTTTCTAAATAAAGAACATCCTGAGTGAGCTAAATTAACAAACAAACGTAACCTGTACGTGCGCGCTCCGATAGTGTTGAAGGAGGCGCGGTACAATTACGTATAACTCGCTCGTCATTGTTTTATCGATCTTAGTTCAGTAAAGTGCCATGTCGTCTATGCGGAAGTGTGTGAATTCACCTGACAGTTTCTGTTATATTTGTGGCGAATATATGGTAATAAAGCAACAACTTAATATTACGGACTTTGTAAAAAAAGTATACTTCGCGTATTTTGGCTTAAAACTTGGAGATCAAGATAAAGTTTGGCGCCTCATAAAGTCTGCAAACGATGTGTTGAAGACCTTCGAAGTTGGTTGAAGGGCAAGAGGTTATAGATTTTTTTTTTGGCAATAACAAAGACCCTAACTACAAACAAATTGTCAAAAGAATGTTAAAAGCATTTCAAGCTTTAGGTTGCTTAATGAGTCTAAAAGTACATTTCCTTCATTCCCACCTTGACCACTTTCCAGATAATTTAGGAGATGTGAGTGAAGAGCAAGGTGAACGATTTCATCAGGATATTAAAGAGATGGAGAAAAGATACCAGGGAAGATGGAACGTCTCAATGTTGGCCGACTACTGTTGGACACTTCAAAGAGACATTACTGATGCTTCGCACAAGCGCAAATGTACCAAAAGGAGTCTCACTGGGAAAAAGAAATGTGTTTAGTGATTACTAATTACTGTATTTTGGATGAATAAATAAGTTTTGTGTACGCAATTAAAAATATTTGAAAAAAAAATTAGTCTATTTTATTTTACGATGAGGACTTGTTTAACATAGATACCTATATTGTCAGAAAACGTGACGTTCTACAACAAAATAAAAATCATTTTCGGATTCAGCACACCCAAAAACATAAGAATTACGCAAGAAAATCAAAACAGCTCTCAATTTTTTTTATTTTGCAGACTTGTGTTATCTTAATATTAATTATAATACAAATATGTAATCCTTTATTATTGTTAATAATTGTTAAAATTGTTACTATTTTTATAATTTGTATCAATACTGTGAATCAAACAGTAATTAACAATTATGAATGATAGTAATGTATTTGACTCCATCATAAATTGTTATAAAAGCCGAAACATTTATGACAGGCGCCACTTGTGAATTGTCAATCGGAGGGTGAAGTGCTGAATTAAAATAAATAAGTAAATAAGACTGTGTTTGTACTTATTTCCACCTGACCTAATCCAATATTACCTACATACCTGTTTTGTGTCGACGACAGGGTCGATGGACGTCGTTGTCGGACGAGGATGTACAGACGACGCGTAAATAATTAGATAAATGTTGGTGAATTTTATTTAGAAGTTTATTAATATTTATGTTATATTTTTACATAATTCGAATGAGAATCATGAACCGATGTATTCTCCTGAAATATTGATAGTAATTCACCAGTGACTCTATAGCCGAAGAAGGAGATATAAAAAGTTTGTTCTGATTTATTAGCATGTGTTTTGTTCACAGAACAGCACACTGCCGACAATATACACCATAAAATTAAAAGTATGTTACTACAATGAAATATAAACCACAAAATAACACTTATCGTCTCCGATAATGCAACTAATATAACTGCTGCGATAAGATTAGGAGGCCTTAACGACATATAAACTACTATCAAACCGCCCCAGCTCCGCACGGGTGCAATGCTAATACATAATTATTAAGTGCTATAGATATATAATCGTAAAGTGTCATAGGGCAAAGCGCGGCCTTCGAGGTACTGTTTATAGGCACGCGCCACCAGCCCTCCCGTTGGTACCGCCGCAACCGCTATGTCCCTGCATTTTAAAACTGTAATGTCTTCAAAAATATTCATTTAAATTACACGCTGTAAAGGGCCATATTGATCTATATTAAATGCACAATGTATTTAAGGTACTTAATTGGATAAGGATTAATGCTGTATTGCTTAAAATCGCTTCGTAATTAAGCCATTATTTCTCGTAAAAAGTAAAGGATAAAAAATGGTTATTGTGGTTTATCCCTAAGAGATAGACATACTATCGTGGATTTTTTGTAGACCAAATAAGGTATACAATACTATAGTACATTATTTTGATCTATTTCATAGGGTTCAGCCAGGGTTTGCAATGTAAGCGCAAAAAAATGTGTTTATTTACGACACCACAATAGAAACCTCTGAAATTATTAGTGTTTCTCTACTATATTGTGCATGTTATATACATATAAACCTTCCTCTTGAATCACTCTATCTAATAAAGGGACCCGCATCAAAGTCCGTTGTGTAGGTTTAAAGATCTAAGCGTAAATAGGGTCAGACAGAGCGGGAAGCGACTTTGTTTTATACTATGTATTGATAACTTAACGAGTTCTCATGTTAGCGCACAGTTAAAAACGACACATGAGAGAATGGGTCTACAAAGTGTAGAGGTGCTGGAGATATTTGACATTATAACAAACGTTATTAGTGCTGAAAAAAAGTAACTGCTTCTACGGTAATTTTATTTTATAAAAAAAATAACTAATCATCTTATAACCCTTGTTCTTTAAAGGTTATACGATAAGTCAGGATTTTGGACCAGAAAAAAATAATTGAACAATTTCAACATTTGTTTAAGAAGCGATTTGAGTACGTTGAAGACCACGAGCTTCTAACGCAATGCACACTGTTAGATCAGCGATTCAAAAAATATGGTTTTTAAATGAAATGAAACATAGAAACAAAGTCCAGTCATTGTACACGAAAATATCAAGTACCAAAATAAATATACCTAAAGTTGAAGATGTACCAGAAACACTTTCAGCTCAATCCTCGGCTGTGATACGTGAAAGCAAGCAAAAGCGAGAGTCAATCCTATGGAATCAATTCGATGAAGAAGTCAAAAGACATCAAACTCCATCGAATGCGTTATCATCGGCCATAGTGGAGTTAAAATATTGAAGAGCCTCTTTTGCCTCGACAACAAGATCCACTTGTTTTAAATCAAAGAAAAGATGTCTATCCCAGACTGCACCAGTTAGTAAAGACCCGATTGTGTATACTAGCTAATTCAATGCTATGCGAAACAATTTTTTTGAAGGGTGGCCAAATCATCACCGAAAGAAGAACTCAGCTAGATACAAAAAAAAAATATTTAAGAAATTATTTTTCTATCGTATAATTTAAATGGCACTGAATATATATATTTTTTTAATGAGAGTTATTTCAATTATATTTTTATGAAACTTTTAAGTGCACAAAAGTACCGAGTACCTATAATTATGTATTTTTATTACATAAGCTCGTTTCATTTTCATTAAAACTAAAACTAGAATGTCGTATATGTGTATACACCTTCATGTAAACGGTCGGAACGCGAGTCAAGTTCAAGTACACACTCGGTAGACAATGAAAAATGGCAAATCTTTCAGAAAAATCGCCGATATAAATATAAGTTATTATGATTTTTTTATTAGAAAAACCTATGTGAGTGTTTTAATATTGTTAAGTTTATTTTTAACGATTTTTTTTTTTGCAAACACTCGGATAATATCGAGTTTCATTCATCTGCAAACACGTCACAGTGTGGTGCGAGGTCCAGGAGAGCATTGAGTGCAATGAGAGACCGTGGTATGGGAGACTTCAAACGAGCTAATGTACGACATCTGGGGACAACAAACAGCTTGAGTTACCTATGTCGACAATAGTTGGTAGGAGCATAAAGCCTACACGATTCCTCATGTAGGTCTGGTGCATCCACCTTACCTCTGAGAAATTTACACATAATCAAAATTTGGTCGCTCCATCTTCTAACCTCCAAGGAGTTATATTCAAGGCACCCAAGAAGGAATTTGGTTTAGTACATAAGCGGGTAATAGCCGTACGTGGGCTTGTATAGGTATCTTAAAAAAAGCTTTTTGGACCTTTTCCAATAAAAGCGTGTACTTACTTTCATACGGGTGCCAGATACAAGCACTCGCCTCAAGCTTACTTCGTACTAAGGCACCAAAAATGAGTTTTATTGCCCCAATGTCCCTAAAATCCCTCGAATTCCGCAGAACAAAACCAAGGCGTCGAAAGGATTCCATAGCCACCGTAGTGATATGGTCGTGAAAGCTGAGCTTTCAGTCAAATGTGACACCCAAATCTTTACAATTGACTGCCCTCGATATGTTTTTCCCATTTCGATTGTAAAGATGTTCGATTGGTTGTCTCATTCGCCCGAAAGTCATCACAACGCATTTTAAGGGATTTAATTCAATTTTATTTTCCACGCTCCACTGGGATATAGCGTCAATGTCTCGCTGAAGCAATAGGCAGTCCTCCGCAGCTTTAATTTCCATAAAAAGTTTCAAGTCATTAGCATAAAGAAGACATTGCATGCCTGATGACTGTTGGAAGATCGTTAATCTGACTGATCCCTGACTGACTCCGGAACGCGTATGATAGGGCTGTGACTCATAAAGGTCGAGTTTGATATACTGCTGACGATCGCGGAGATAATCAGCGAAGAATCCGAGGAGGCCTGGAGACAAGCCTAGTGCACTAAGCTTCTCGAGCAGTATGCCATTATTAACCCTATCAAACGCCTTCCGGAAGTCAAAATATCGGACATCCACCTGGCTTCCTTCGTCAAGTCTAGAAGAAATAAAGTCAACAATTGATAGGAGGTTCGTGTTGACAGATCTTCTTCTCCTGAAACCATGTTGCTCATTGCATAGAAATGGTTCTACCTAGTTGTAAATCTTAATATTGAGAATATTTTCAAATATTTTAGCTAGCTATTACGGTGGAAAGTATAGCTATTGGACGATATTCTTCAACATTATTTTTATTGGCGCTTTTTGGAATAGGAGTAACACGAGACAGTTTCCATTGAGAAGGGTATTTTCCGGTTCTAAGTGCTGTATTAAATAGATGGCAGAGTGGATCAATAAAACAGTCCTTACCTTCTTTAATAGGCCAGGGAGGAATACAATCAGGTCCCACAGAAGATCCTGCTTTTAAGCGCCGAATTCCTGTGACTATGTCCTTAGTTGTAATCTCATTAACTTCAACGTACCTACTTGTGTACAACGAGCTCTGACTTGTATTTCTTATGTTTCTTGTATCAAGTCTAGGCAAGATAGAAATACACTAGAGAAAAGCTTGCGAAAGCTTCAGCAGCTTTAACCCCACAAAAATTATTACCCTTGTACTCGACACTAGGCTCAAAGCTCCCTTTTGATCGGAGACTTGACATGTGGTACCAGAACTAACGTGGGTTAGTTTTGATGTTTCGCTCTATATCAGCTACGTGCTCTGCATATGCATATTATGATAAAGTAAATGTTATTTAAAGTTATGTTGTTGTAAATTCCCGGTTTTTTGTAAAGGATCAGACTGATCGGTCGGAAGTATGACGTATGGTTAATTTTTGGCATAAACAACGAGAGAAGGATATTGAGAAGAGGAAGAAGGTTTGAAAAATCGCACCGATCAGTGCGACATATGGTATTGCAATTTTCAAAGAAGCATTGTAATCTACCACCGATAAGTCCGATAATAGGAGAATAGTATTATAGATCTACTTATGAGATACATAATATGAAAGTAACCTGAAAAGTAATTTAAGCTGTGCCAATCGTTTACGAAATATATTGTGTTGATTCAGGTAAGTACTGTTTTATTAATTTTACACTAATTACCTTAAACCCGAATACTTTGCTAATAAATAGGTAAGTAATGTTTTAACAAATCAGAAGTGCGATCACATCGAAATACTGTGATTATTTTGGTGTATACCTGAATGCCCATTATCACTGCAATAGTCCAAATGTTTGACTTAAATTAATATAAGCTGACCCGGCGAACTTCGTTCCGCCTAACAGTCAATGAATGAGCAAATTTTACGACGTGTGACGACATGCCTGTGGCTTTAATGATATTTTTTGTTTATTGATGAATATCATATTTTAATACTTATTATCCTATTTCCGACGAAGACAAATCCAATAACACGAAAATCGTAAAAATCCGACCAGTCTTTCTCGAGTTTTATAAACGGTGTAACTAACACAACTTTCTTCTATATACTTATATAGATTTATAAATCTGAATGCAAAGTGGATATTTTGAGAGGTACATAACTATTTTAGTAAATACTTTTTATTTCTACGGATTTAGAACAGGAATTTTAATGATTGAATCATTTGACTTGTGTTATTTTTAATATATATATGAATATAATATTTTTTTTTTTACTTACCTACCTCATCAAAGCTTATTTATTACTCAAGTTATTGATATAACAGTGAATTTTTTTTAATTCTGTAGAAAACTTTTTAGTTTTTTACAACAGTTTATTTTCATTGTGTATTGGTTACAGATTAAGGTGGGAAATAAATTAAGGTACTCTCAGAGACGAAAAGGAAGCGTTTCGAATAGTGAATCGTCGTCGTCATCTAGAAGTCAAATTAGACGCTCTGATAAAAGGCCCAAGCGATCGAGACGTTCAGAAGGCTTACATCGGAGACAACGACGTGATCATGACAGATCTAATACCCCACCTTTAGAATAAGTTAGTAACCGGAATGAACCCTCTTCAAAGACAAATAGTAAAGTAAATGCTAAACAATTTGCAACCACCAATACATCTAGGTTAGATTCTGATAATTTTATGAGTATACTCAAAGATTTTGTTCAGTCCATTCGTAGCGATGGTAATGCTGAACGTTATCATGCCATGAATGTAATCCCAGACTTTGATCCAAGTCAGCGTAACCAAACAATTAGTATGTGGCTTTCAAAAGTCAATGAATGCGTCATGAAATGCGCTTCCTAAGCTTGTAGGGTTATTTCAAAACGGCTAAAGTAAACGGCTGCATTATGGCCTCTTACGTTGATTTCGGTAGTCAATGTACAATACTTAGCAATAACGTAGCTACAAAATTAGGTTTCAATCTATCTGTGAATGATCTACCAGTACTAAGAGGGTTTGGACTTTCGGCGGTAACTTGTCTAGGCAGATGCGTATTGGATATTGAAATACATTTCAGCCAAAGCAACCACGGAAGTTTAAATTGTTCCTGATTAGTTTTTACAAGTACTTTTGATTATTGGACAAACATTTACAGAACAAAGTCATATTATTGTTTTAAAAACTAAAGATAGTCTTTTCATTACTCAATAGGGGAGAGAAGTAGGTAAAATTCTACTTTATTCGATTGAATCAACTCTTGTTGAAGGTTACACTGAAGTTTGTGTCCATTCTAGTCCTGAGTACGATGGCGATTTATTTATTGAGTCTAGTATTTGTCAAAAACTTAATCAAAACTATGAACTATTGCCAAGCATTATTAATTTGGTAGCAGGAAAGGAGAAGCTTGTTATGAAAACTTTGAAGGGCAATAAATTAATAATAAAATAAATAGTCTGTTATCTAGAGCCTTACCACTGTTTGAAATGAAAGTAAATAAAGTTAATAATATTAGTAGATGTATGGATACATCTGAAATTAAAGTATTAATCTAAGATATGATCATACTTTCTCAAACCAAATATGAAGCTGATGATCATGTTTTGAAGGCGTTCAAGTTTATTAAGGAGAGTTTCAGATAGGTCAGAATAACAGACATCAGCGTAGTCAAGGATAGGAAAAATAAGAGTGTGGGCAAGTGATATCTTTGTTTTGATGGAAAAGAAATTTTTACACTTTCTCAACGTGCCGATTGCAGCATATACTTTACGACTGACCTCAGCAACCTGAGGTTTCCAAGAAAGTGTGCTATCAAGAATAAGACCTAGATTTTTTATCGTGTTATAAAATTCAAATTTCGAGCCATCAAAACAGATAAGAGGAAGACAGGAAACATTGACCTTAGAGAGCTGTATAGCACTACCTATTATGGAAATTTGGGATTTACTAGGATTTATCGACAGTACATACGATTTGCACCAAGAACATATATAACTGTAAGTTCCTGGTTAACACAACCAATTGCTGCAACTATATCGTTAACAGGAATTGTCAGGTAAATCTACAAGTCATCGGCATATAAATGAAAAGGAAGAGAAAAGAGATGTTATAGAATTAATAAATATGGAGAACAGAAGAGGGGAAATAACACACCCTGAGGTACTTCGGCTCTGAGAGGGCTGCATGAAGAAACCTTGTCAATTGTTCGGATACATTGTGTTCGATCATAAAGGTAGGAATGGAACCAATTAACAGCATCTGGTGAGAAATTTAACTGTTTAAGAATAGCAAGGAGAATATCATGGTCAACAGTGTTAAATGAGTTGGAAAAGTCTAATAAAACTATAATGCTAACATACTGATTATCAATTCCAAGTCTCACGTCTTCTCATATTTTAGTAAGAGCAGAAACAGTGCTGTGCCCAGGGCGAATACCAGAATGGAACTTTGGTCCGCATTTTGCGGAGCTCGCTCCGAGGCTCGAGAGCGCCGCCGCTGCGTTGGGCAGACTCATGGCGTTGTACGGTGCGCCCATTTGGTGTGACGCACTCACCACTTGGAACAAGACCTTTTTGAGGAGGCCTCAGAGGGTCATAGCGGTGAGGGCGATACGTGGATACCGTACGGTATCATGGACGGCGGCAACATTTCTCGCGAATGATCCGCCCTGGGAACTCCAGGCGGAGGTGCTCGCGGAAGTGTACCGTTTCTGGTCGAGCCTCAGAGGTAGAGGACAAGTCTTAAGTGCGGACCAGACGGCTCCGATCAGGGCTCAGGCTCAGAGAGCCCTGATCCAATGATGGAAGGAGGACCTGGAGTCCTCAGCAGCGGGCCTAGCGACGGTGGACGCTATACGTCCACATCTTCGTCGCTGGGTCAGAAGGCGGCTCGGGGTGCTGACCTTCCGACTGACGCAGGTACTTACCGGGCACGGATGCTTTGGTAAGTACCTGCATCAAATTGCAAGAAGGGAAGCCACACCTTCCTGTCACGAGTGTGGCGCACCGATAGACACGGCGCGTCACACTCTCGAGGAGTGCGCCGCCTGGGGGCCCCAGCGCTATGCCATGGTGGCTGTGATAGGTGGAGACCTCTCGTTGTCGAGCGTAATCCGCTGCATGCTCGACAGCGAGAGGTGCTGTTCGGCCGTGACCTCCTTTTGCGAGGAGGTCATGGCTTTGAAGGATGCTGCGGAGCGGGAGCGTGAAGCAGACGTTAACGCTGACCCGCTCCGCAGGAGACGACCGGGGAGAAGGAGACGCCGCTACGCGCTCCTTCACCCTCCGCACTAGAGTGGGAGGGGCACCTATAATCCTCCACTAGGGCAATAGAGCGCTCACGGTGCCCGCAAGCGCTCTATAGGCGAAGGTGGCCCGCATAAATATAATAATTTTTTTAATAATATAATATTTTTTATAAAGTGCGAGAAAGATCTCATGAAAATTACTTAATATTAAGCTCATCATTATTTAAACATAAAATAAGTTTGAGAATCATATTCATAGCCGGTGTCTTTTGTTCGTCTTATCTCTTGCCGAACGTAATTACCAACGATAACGGGGCAGTCATCCAGTTATCGCACGTAAGTTTACACCAGTGCGCACTACTAACGCCAATATGCGCTTGCGTTTGCGATATCATAGCGCTTACTATCGCTTGCGCGCCTAAGTTGTTAAGAATAAATTCGCTAACACTTAGTTCTACTACCGCCTATCATATGCTTGCTGAGAATATAACAAAATTACAATTCAATTCGTACGATTTCATAATATATTTAAAATTCAATTCATTTTTGCGCTGTTTTTCGTTTCTTTACTCCTATCTAGTAATGTGTACCGAGTACCATGTAATGATCATTTTAGATAAGCATAATTTCACACACAATTGTGTTAGGTACGTACATAATATACTTAAAGACCTCAACTCGATTCGCTTAAGCTATGTATCATCGTCTGTCAATAATGGCTTCATCTGATCTCAATATATACTATCAAAATACACGAGGTCTTCGTACAAAAACCCATCTATTCAAACGAAATCTACTACTTAAATCTTACGATATTATCTCTTTGACTGAAACTTTGTTGCATGATGGTATATATAACAGTGAATTATTTGATGATCGTTATATAGTTTGGCGGAGAGATAGAAATTATGTTGCTACACAAGAGAAGTACGGAGGGGGTGTACTACTAGCTGTACGTCATGAGATCAGTGCGGTTGACCGCCCAGAATGGTCTTCGTCGGCTGAAGACATATGGGTAACCGTTACTTTAAAGAATAGAAACAAAACCTGTAAAATGCACATATGCACAGTATGCCTCTGTAGCGAAAATCATGGCAATTCTTATAACTCACAATCATGTAATTTCACAGACAATATTGCACAAATAATTAATTCGCATCCAAGTGATTTATTTTTAATTATGGCTGACTAACCTTAGCAACGTTAGCTGGTTCTTAGAGTGTAGCACATACCCGCAATACTCCGGAGTAATAGGTCAATCACAAACTTACTTCTTTGACACATTATCGGAATGTAATCTTAATCAATATAATCTTCACCGTAACATAAATGACAGAATTCTAGACTTAATATTATGTAACAACGGCCTACAGGTTTCTGCCTGTGACGATCCACTAGTACCAGAAGACCTTCACCACAAGTCCCTAGATATAAGATTCGAAAGTCTTCAGTACGAGCAACTCCCATCAAAGCCGAGACTGAAGTACTTTTTTGAGTCAGGCGACTACGTAAACATTACACAACACCTAAATGATCTTAACTGGGATGAACTCTTACAAAAAAATTCGGTGGAAGAGGCTGTAATTAATTTTTATAATTGCTTAAATGACGTGATTAATAAATACGTTCCCCACAAAGTTATAAAAGCTACTACTTTTCCGCCATGGTGCAATGCTTCTCTGAAAAAGGTACTCAAAGAAAAATTTAAATTTCTTCAAAAATACCGTACTTATGGTAACATTGAAGACTATGATTCCTTTTCCTTACTCCGTCACAGGGCTAAATAATTAGAATCAAATTGCTACACTATTTATTTAAAGAAATGTGAGGACTCGATATCCAAAAACCCAAGGTTGTTTTGGTCTTTTATAAAATCAAATAAACAAAGTTCTAATAACATTCCCTCCTCCATGTCTTACGAAGGAGATACTGCTAATACAGGAGATGATATTTGTGGATTATTTTCAAAGTACTTCCAGTCCACATTTCTATCATCTACCACCTCCAACACTCATTCTACTACTCATGTTCCATCCCCCAACCATAGTAATGTAATCACAGACATAGAAATGGCCCCGGAAACTATTAGAAAGCTACTTGAATCCCTCGATTTAACTAAAGGGGCCGGTCCCGATCATATACCGGCGTTATTTATTACTAGATGTTCTGACAGCCTAATAAAACCTCTAGTAATACTATTTACACGCTCATTAAAAGAAGGAATCATGCCCAAAATCTGGAAATCCGCCTTTATATCCCCAATATTCAAAAGTGGAAATAAGAATGAGGTGAAAAACTATAGACCGATTTCCAAATTATGTATTTTCGCAAAAATTCTCGAAAGAATAGTTCATACCCAGGTCTATATCTTTTTCTCGTCTTCGTTTATCTCCGAGCAACATGGATTTGTTAAAAGACGCTCAACAACTTCCAATTTGCTGCTGTTCACAGACTACACTACTTTTAGCATGGATACAGGTGCACAAGTTGACTGTATATTCACTGATTACAGTAAATGTTTTGATCGTATTGATCATACGATACTTCTGAAAAAGCTACTTGATGCTGGAATTCACGGAAATTTATATAGGTGGTTTAAAGCTTACATCGAAATGAGATCTCAAGCTGTTGTTCTCAATGGCTATATATCCTCGTGGAATTGGGTACCTTCTGGAGTCCCACAAGGCTCACTGCTGGGCCCCTTGCTGTTTAATCTTTTCATTAATGATGTAGTATCTTGCTTCAAGCATTCAAAATTCCTACTTTATGCTGATGACATGAAGATCTTTCAAAGTGTACGTAGTGAAAATGATTGTCATATTCTACAGCAAGATCTCTTAAGATTCGAAAATTATTGTTACATAAATAAATTAGATATTAATGTCGCCAAATGCTTTTCGATCACATTCTCGCGCAAAATTAATAATACCAAATTTAAATATTCACTAAGACAGCAGGAGCTTAAAGTAGTAGATGAAATACGAGATTTGGCGTTACTCTTGACTCTAAGCTGACTTATGAGAAGCATATAAACAATATTGTAAAAAAAGCTAATAAGTCCATGGGGTTCATTCTACGCCAAAGTACTCAATTTAGTAGTATTAAACTTATTAAGATCCTCTATGGCTCATTATGTGCGTAGCATACTCGAATACTGTTCGCAGATTCGGAACCCTCAATATGTTGTGTATGTTAATAGGTTAGAAACAATTCAGCGTAAATTTATGAGATACCTTGAGTTCAAGTCTAACAAGTATGACGAATGTTATGAGCATAGATGCAAAAGACATCATATATTACCGTTACACGAAAGGCGAAAAATAGCAGACATTGCATTGTTGACCGGGATAGCGCAAAATGAATTGGATTCTCCCGATCTTCTTAGTAAAATTTACCTAAAGGTGCCCAAAAGATCCTTAAAACAACCCTTCAACTATTTACATGTTCCTACCTGCTCAACAAACTATAGGCAAAACTCCTTTATTGTGAGATCCGCAGATCAAATTAGCAAGCTGAATGACTTCCCCGACTTTGACCTATTTAACACTTCTGTCAAAACAATTAGAACGAAACTGGCAAGACACTGGTTCAATATGTCGTCTTAATCTTATTAACTATTTTATATATTTTCTATTATTCTTATATATTAGTTATATAGTTTTTATGATGTTTTTTTTCTGTGATTGTCTTAAAGCATTCAAACATACTAGATTTATACTTGCGAAAGCAACTAAATGGTGCTTAGATATTTCCTTTTTTTTAAAAAAACATTTGTTAAAATTATCACTGTATGCTTTCCTAATAAAATAAAATAAATAAATAAATAAGTACGCCAACCGTCGGCGCGTCACGTTTGCATGCGCGAGCGATCCCGTGACGCCTCATTACGATGATGAGGGCACCGCTGGGTTTTAGCAGGTTTCTGTATGCCAGCGAGTCCCACATACCCGCCGCCTCTCCGCGGCAGGATGTGTAAATGCATTTCCCAGCGATAAAAAAAAGGGCGAGTACCATACTGGAAAGCATTGAGAATATTGTTGCAGTGAAGGTAGTGTGTTAGTTGGTTATGAACGATTCGAACGAATGGAAGCATAGAAATAGGTCTATAATGAGTATTTGAGGAAGGGTTGAAAAAAAATGCAGATATAACTGAATAAAACTGTATTTTAATTTAGTCCTATTTTAAACCACCAGGGTTTATTAAGTGCCACAAGGCCAAGGGTTTTTAAAAAACTGACTTGTAGACGAAAATTATAAAAGAAAACCAAAACATTGTACTTGTTGTTCTCTTATATTTACGCGAATTTTATTCATTTAATTAAAAGTCTAAAAGGATTTTATCGCGTTTATTTCGTCGAAACAACAGATTTATTATTTGTATAGATTATTTCCCGACGAGGAAATAATCTATACAAATAATAAATCTGTTAAAACCTCCGTTTTATTAATACACTATATATCATCAAGACGAATTTCAATAGCGCGTATTTTTTTGTATCAGCGCCATCTCTTATCGTGTTTTTCTCTGATCACGTATCACGTAAAAAGTACAAAACCAATGTTAATAACTTTAATACATAAAAATTAGAAATAACTCACAGTATAATTTAGTTTTTGTGTCATTGTAATTAAATTTAAAAATAAATATTTAAGAAAATAGAAATAGGTACCTACGCCACCAACGCCATCTGGTCTAAGGAATCTTTAAAACTCACAAAACTTATATTTGAGTTATTATTTTGTTAAACTTAAAAGTTTACTAAATATGTCGGATAGGAATAGAAATCGTTTTAATATTTTAGATAAACATCATTTTCAATTAATATACTATTATGTTAAATATTAATTATGTTAAATGTCACTAAATATAAAAACGATATTCTACAATTATACGATAGATGGCGCAGATAATTTTCTGAATCGCGCTGACCAAAACTTCGGCCAAAAGAATGACACTCGCCCGTATTTAAAAATCTGTTTTTCTTTTTTGTATATAATTAAATACTTTAGGGTACTACGGTCTTGATTGTTTGTTCGTTGTTAAAATTTAAAATATTTGGTCGTTATTTGTTTGTTGATTGTACAAAGTTGGATGGTTATAGCTATTTAAGTTGTAATCCATATATATATGTATCTATATCTATATATATATATATATATATATATATATATATATATATATATATATATATATATATATATATATATATATATATAAAGTCGTGTTAGTTACACGAACGGAACGATTTTTATGATTTTTGTGTTTTTGGATTTGTCTTCGTCGGGAATAATACTTATTAAAATATGGTATTCATCAATGAGAAAATAATTAATAAAAAAAACAGTTCAAATGTTTCATCCGTACTATCTATATACATATATATGTATGTATGTATGTATGTATGTATGTATGTATGTATATAGATATAATAAATCTGTCACTCAATCCGTCTATTATAAAATATTTTCCAGTATCGACGTAGGTGTAGATGATAAAAAATATAAATGTATAATTTTTAAAATTTTAGTTAAAGACCCGTGCGAAGCCGGGGCGGGCCGCTAGTTTAAATTAAATATTGTTAAACAGTAACTTTAAATAAACGCGATAAAATCCGTTTTTAGACTTTTAATTAAATGAATAAAATTCGCGTAAATATAAGAGAACAGTATGTATTTGTAGATTAATCTTATTCTACACCATATTTTATTGTTATAAATCATATTTCATATTCATATTTATATATATTTCTTCTCAAGATACCAACACACACATCTAAATTTTACAAAAAATCTTTCACGGTTCACTCCATCTTATTATGGAATTCATTACCATAAGAGAATTTCAGACACTTCAAATTTTTAAAAATCACCTTAGACATTTTTATTTAACTAATGCAGATTAACTGTGCGGTATCTTTTTTTTTTAATCGCTCTGTGTATGTGTATATACCGGGTGTATTTGGAACGCTTGAAAAAACGAAGAGGTATGATAGTGTTGGCATGACCTGACATGATGCAAGTGAAAAAAACGCGAAAGGAATTATTATTTTTTTGCCTCTTTTTATAACTTTTTTCGGCGTAATCCGGTGTGTTAATTTTAAGATAATGCTTTAAAATAATCGTTTTTTAAGAAAATCTGCAGTGTATTTAATTGAATACTACATCGTTACGTACGGTACGATTACGTTCAAGCGCGCCAACGGCTCAGTGCTGACAAAGTTCAAGGCGGCGGCGCGAGGTTAACGTACTCCCGCACCACTCGCGCGCTCCCGTATCCGCTTGCGTCTCCGGTGCGATTTATCGCTTTAGTCGTTTATCGTTTTAGTTTTTACAAATAAATTCAATAACAACCTTCCCATTTTTTGTAATTATTCTTATTTGTTATGAGTGTACATGTTACGCCCAAAAACCCGAAAACGCTCATTGAGCGAAAAATAAAGCCCCAACGCGTCGTGGACACTATAAAACACACGAAACACAGAACATACAAATTATGCAAACAACCACAACGCGTTGTGGGCTTTCTGTATGGTGGTTTGTTTTTTTCGCTCAATAAGTCTTTTTGGTGTTTGAGCGTAACATACAAACTGCACGCTGAACAATAAACGCTGGTAGGTACTTATAAATTTTTATACGAACTTTATTAACATTCATAAAAAATATCTTTACGTAGTACTACAAAAATAATAAACAAATACAAACACTGTTTTCTAATATTTACGCGAATTTAACTCATTATAATGAAACAACTTTTACGGATTTTACTTAGTAGGTACATACTGGTAGTAATAACAAGTTTACCTATTCGCGCGGCCGCGGCGACCTTTGTAAAGACATAATATGCCGCCTTTGCCGACTTCCACGAATTTCCACTGCCCGCGCGCCCGCGCCGCTTTGAAGGCGCGTTTACGTTTGCAATTTTTTTATACGTTTTTAGCATGCTCATTCAAAGCATACTAAAAAAACACGTATTTAGCAAACGTGAATGTGCTATGCCTTTTAGCACGCTATGTGTGTCGTCGTTATGTGTGTTTTGAAAAAGTATCTAATAAAAATGGCGTCGCAAGTTAAGTGGACACGGGAAAAAATAAATTACTAACAGAATACGAAAAACAGAATTAAAAAAATGCGTGCTTGTGGGATTCATACAGTGAAACTTATAAAAACAAAATCCTTAGAGATAATGCATATGCAAACATTGAAAATAATAAAAATTTAATTTTCAACTTGCCTGCTTGCATGCTAAATAGCACTGAATGCTCCAGCAAGTGTAAACGAAGCATCGCAAATCACGTGTCGCCAGTCGCACTCGCAGTCGGTGACTCGGTGACGGGTGACTCGGTGCCTCGGTGGCAGTCGGTACGAGGTTTCGTGAGTGTCGGATATGGTTTAAGCAAAAATTTAATTCACGTATTATTGTTTCGTATTTGTTATTATTATTTTATTTGCACTTTTGAAGGTGTGAAGGACGTTTTGTGTTTATTTATGTGAATAGGCGGAACCTTCATTTGTGGTCAGATGAAAATTCACACGCCTACCAGGTAATAGGGCATCAAACCAGATGGTCTGTGAACGTGTGGGCTGGAATATTTAATAACCAGGTACTGGCACCAGTATCTTGCCGGAGCGATTAAATGGACCACGTTATCTCGAGTTTATAAATGACCATATTGAAACAATTTTAGACAATATTCCACTGTCAGAGTATCGGATAACGTGGTTCCAGCATGATGGTGCACCGCCACACGTCGTTAGATCAGTAAGACAGCGTCTAACGGAGTTGTTAGGCGATTGCTGGATTGGCAGACTAGGGTCTCACGCCTGGCCGCCTCGTTCACTTGATCTAACCCCATTAGATATTTTTTTTGTGTGTGTGTGTAAAGGAAAGGATGTTCGATCGGGAGTGTGATACCTTCATCGAAATGCGTGATCGGATTTGCAGTGTTTTTGCGAAGTTGCAAGAAGATTGTGTAGTGGATCCCTCTTTAATGCCCCGACCCAGCATCCATAGGAATGGAGCACAACTTGAACCTCACCTCATTTCACCCGAAGGATGTAAATAGGTAAGTGGTTCTGTACTTTACCTCCGCCCGCGGCGCCGCCTGCTAGTCGGCAGTCGCCCGTCTCGCGGTGAACGAGAGTTCACAGCGTGTATGCATACATGGCGGATGCGCAAAATAGATAAGTCCTAAAATGTTCGTAAAAAACCGTTTCTGAGATAAATGGTTATATGCATTATATAGTATATAAATAGTATATTATTAGGTTTAAATCTTTTCAAGCGTTCCAAATACACCCGGTATACCTATACCTATATTGAGTATTTTATTGTATATTAGTAACTATATTTTAGTTCAAAGTAAAACTGAATTACAGTATATATTTTTATTATATCGTATATTCTTATTTTTATTATTATTTCTAATTATATTTATTTTGTGTTATTTGATAGATTCATGCAATGGAGGGTCCATTTTACTCCGGCTATGTTTCAATAGGGGATCGGACAGTAATCAGATTAAAATCTAAAATGTGCTTAGATAAAATAAATATACTGTTTTACGATTATTTACCTAATAAAAATTTTATATAATTCATTTAAATATTTTTAAATGACGAAATAAAATGTTGTTATTTTCAATATTTTTAAACTGTACTGAAACACCAATCACATGACGTCATCTGTGGACAATCATTGACTGCATGGGTACTATCTACTTAGTTTACTCAGTTATTTCCATAATTTTGTTGAAACTATAAAAGTTGCTAAAAGATTATAGATAAATTAGGATACGGTAATCGATTTAAAAGCTGTCACGTGGTGTTTAACCAGTTTTTTATAATGAAAACAGGATTTACGAAAGCCGACAATCGAAATCTTCCCAGAGTGAATACGTTTGCAATTTCTTTGCAAGTAATTCACACTTTCGTGACAAAACTTGTGTTTTGAAATGTAAAAATTTCTGTATTACTATTATAAATATATAATTATATATTATTTGCCATAAATACCTAGGTACTTTAAAAAAATACCTCCTTGAAAAATAACCTCTAATATTACACAATATATGTATTGTACCTACTGTACTGTACTAGCCTGTAAACCACCCACTGCTGAGCTAAGGCCTCTTTTCTATATAGACAAAGGGTTGGAGCTTAATCCACCACGCCGCTCCATTGTAGGTTGGGGAATAATATACTACTATGAGTAACGATCGCTATCAGGTGTATCCGTGTATATGATAACAACCGGGACCGACGGCTTTACGTGCTCTCCGAGACACGGTGCAGTGGGGAGAACCACAAGGACATACACCCAGACCGGAAACAAATATTTGTACAAATACAATTATCTGTCCCGAGCGGGAATCGAACCCGCGATCGCCGGCGCGGGGTGTTGAGGTGACTACTCGCACCACTACACCAGAACGGTCGTCGCAAGTAGAATACTGTCAACACTATATCACATTCTTTAGTGTTACAAAAAAAAATTACAAAAAGAAAAAATCTATAATAGTAGTTGACCCTAGAGAGAAAACAATAGATATATATATATACTAAAAATTAATTTAAGCAAATTTCATTCTATTTATTTGTAGTAATTAATGTATATTTACTTGACGTAAATATACATTAATTACTACTGGTGATGATACTGACTGATGATCTTCACAAAAGTAAATTGGTGAATTCATTTCGTTGCATGTTCTACTCGCTAAGTCTAACCATTTTTTTCGTTTATCTGCTTTTCTTAAGGTACATCAATGAATATTTTATTTGGAGTACTTTTTGATGTGTTCGTACATTGAGGTACTGTACACCAACGATATGTTTTGCGTTCCATAAGAACAAATAAAAAATCTACTCCACGAAACAAAACTTCTCGTGAACTTATGCTCATGCAGCTGTTTTGTTATAACCCCAGATTACGTCACGCGCTCTCAGATGATATAGCGTGGCGTTTTAGCGGGATTTTTAAACAGACAATATTAAAACATGATTTTGAGTACCTAAACGGGTATAAAAAAATAAAGTTTTATTTTTTATGGGAATAAGTATCCATAAAGATTAATTTAAAACACATTCTGAAATTTTGTCCGATCCCCTATTCCTCACAACGAAAGGTTGTCTGGAAGAGATTGCTTATTAGCAATAAGACCGCCTTATTGTGCAATAATATTTAAGCATATATCTCTGTAATTTTGTTACAAAAGTGGTGTACAATAAAGAATTATAAATATAAAAAAAAATATATTTATACTATTTATTGTAATACATTGTAGTTTTTTTTTGTCTGGTACAGATGACGAGGTTTTTTTGTCATGTGGTAGTATCAGCAGTAAGTCTTTGGACGAACTTGACCACTCTTTTCCAGTTCCTGAAACACTTGGATCTCTCATCTATAACACCTTTCTTGAGTGTCCCAACACTTTTAATATCTGTCATGTGAATGCTCACAATTTACCCTCTCATTATTGTCATTTTCTTGAAACCTTCTCATATGCGCCATTTTAATATCCGAGACTTGGTTTTAGCCTTCCCTTAATTCTAGTTCGTACTACCTCCCTGGTTTTATTCTGATACGGAATGACCGAACTGGTGATAGTGGCAAAGGCGTCGCTATTTATCTTCGTTCTGAGATCCCCTTCAATATATTATTTACTTTTCCTTCTCCCTATTCTTCTAATGCTGAAATTATATTTCTTGAAATCCGACTCAAGCCGTTTCTTGGAGTAATTTATTGAAATGAAATGAAATGAAATGAAAATATTTATTTCGTCATAAGGTGATTTTACACACTTAACGAATGTCAAAATTTCATTTAAAACTAATACGTCAAATTATTACAAGTTAATTTCTCGGTAGACATAACATTACTATTATATCATCGGCTTTATTAAATGTTACAATAAATAACTTAATCTAATGTCCCTAGTGTTGGCCGAGAGGAAAAAAAGCCGGCGGAAAAAAACTCTCGGTACTCTTTTAAATAATTATGCGTCATACAAAATAAATGAATAATGCACAGTATGACCATGAAATAATTAGGACAAACACGAGACAGCCAATCGTATATGCCGAAATCACCACATGCCACCTGCTCACAAAATTGTATAACTATATCTAATGACAATTTGCATATTGATAGCCTGGCCGAGTTATATTCAATCCCATGCCTTTTTATCATTTAGAAATTCATTTATGTCATAGTAAGCTTTTCGACACAAAGTTTGCTTAATAGTTTTTTTAAACTTCTGTAAAGGCAGAGATTGAACCGCAACCGGTATTTTATTGTAAATTATAATAGACATTCCAATAAAGGAACGACTTTTTTTGCTGAGCCGACATTTAGGAAGCGCTAGTTTGTGGCCGTTCCTGAGTGTTACATTATTCAAGGCATGATCACTACGGCTAACAAACAAATGCCTATTTTTACGTTTTTACATTATATTTTCATAAATATATTGCGATACAAAGGTCAGAATATTGATCTCTTTAAACTTTTCCCTCAGTGATTCATTACATTTCATTTTATATATGTAACGGATAGCCCTTTTCTGCAGAATGAAAATAGTATTAATATTCGCCGCATTGCCCCATAGCAAAATGCCATAGGACATTAAACTATGGAAGTATCTGAAATATACTAATCTAGCTGTATCGACATCCGTTAGTAGACGTATCTTTTTAACCGCGTATGCTGCAGAATTCAGTTTATCCGCCAATCGACAGATATGGGGTCCCCACTGCAACTTTGAATCAATAGTGATTCCAAGAAAAACCGTTGAATTAACTAAATTCAGTTTATCACCATTGAGTTCTGGTTGCATATCGACTTGTCTTACATTAGGTGATGAAAATTTAATACAATTAGTTTTTTTTACTATTTAGAAGTAAGTTATTTACACTAAACCAGTGTACTACTTTAGAGAGAGCATTGTTTACGTCGTCATAGTTTGTTTCTTGTCTTTGTAATTTAAATATTAATGAAGTATCATCAGCAAACAATACAATCTCATGATTATTCTCCACCAAATATGGTAGGTCGTTGATGTATATTAAAAATAAGAACGGGCCTAGAATCGAGCCTTGTGGGACCCCCATCTGAACATGAGACCCAGACGACGTAATACCATTTACTTCAACCCTCTGAGTTCTGTGACTAAGGTAAGAACTCAGAAGTTTTAGCGCGGTATTTTTAATGCCATAGTGACTGAGTTTCCTGATTAAAGTTTCATGTTGTACACAGTCGAATGCCTTAGACAAATCACAGAACACACCCAAAGCATCCCGTGACTCCTCCCAAGCATCGACTATCGAGGTGAAAAGCTTTACCCCAGCATCTGTTGTAGAGCGTCCTTTAGTAAAACCGAATTGTTTATTATGTAAAAGCTTATTTCTTGTAAAATGATTTAAAAGCTGACAGAGAATTACTTTTTCAAATAATTTACTACAGGCAGGTAAAATAGAAATAGGCCTGTAATTTGTCGGATCTTTAGGACATCCGGACTTAAACAAAGGTATAACTTTACTATGCTTCATAAGATCAGGAAACTCACCACCTAGAATACATTCATTAAATATAATTGCCAAGTGGGGTGCTATGATGTCAACAATTGTACCGATTATTTTAACAGAGATACCCCAGAGATCTGTGGTGTTCTTAATATCTAAAGTTTTAAATATTTTGTTTATCTCATTAGCGTCTATGGGTCTGAACGTAAAATCACCTTTGCAAGCATTTACATTTTGCTTTAGCAACGATTCAGCGACTTCAGGCGAAGATATAAGCGTTTTAGTTGTCGAAAGTGGAATGTTAGCAAAGTGATTTTCCAAAGCCTTTGCCACTTTTTGATCTGATTTAATAGAGTAACTGTCAATTATCAATTCACTGACACCATTACGATCTTTAACTCTTCCAGTTTCGGCATTTATGATGTTCCAAGTCATTTTAA
The DNA here is from genome assembly GCA_036937285.1 of Euphydryas editha. NCBI lineage: Eukaryota > Metazoa > Arthropoda > Insecta > Lepidoptera > Nymphalidae > Euphydryas > Euphydryas editha. The sequence goes on from JAUPFZ010000018.1 coordinate 10,658,588, forward strand.
TTTTATTATTACTAAATTTAATCTTGTTTCTAATGAAAATCGACTTGGCTGCGGCACAAACAAGCTTAAATATTTTTGAGTAATTTCTAACATAGTTACAAAAAGCAATATTTGTATTATATGATTTCTCGTGTAAGAGATCATATAACTTTTGCCTAAATCTATGGATTCCCGGAGTCGCCCAATCATTGAAAGTCTTACAATACTTAGGAGAGATTTGTTTTGGTGTAAATACATTTTTAAACACTTTGTTTATGTGACTAAATAAAATTTCATATTTCTCGTTTACACTACCAACCGGTGGTATATCTATTTGATTTTTAATAGTGTTTCTAAATCTCTCCATGCGTTTGATATTCACTGGAACGACCACTTTACTCTTACCAACCTGCTTTTTCTTATTATAATTAAAACCAACTAATTGTCCACAATGATCAGAGGGCAATTTGTTTATAATAGTTGAATAGGATGGAGTCCCATCTGTAAAGATATTATCAATGCATGTGGCTGTAGAGTAAGTTATACGGGTAGGCTCAAGAAAGAGGTTAGTAAGATTACAACATTTGAACAAAGACAAGAGAATCTTTTACTAAGTATATTATTATCTAGTAAATTAATATTAGTCTCCACACACTAAAATGTCTTTGTTACATTCTCCAGTTAGCTTAGTTATCACTTCTTCTAATACTGACTCGAATTGTTCATAGCATGCGCCGGGTGGTCTATAGATGCTGACTATGATACAATGCGTTAACTCAACACAGGCTATTTCAATAGTTCGTTCAATTGAAAGGCTCACAATATCTTTACGAACCTTAAATTTTAGATCCCTTTTCACTATAATTAAAGAGCCACCATGAATAGCTGTCTTTCTACTGAACGAACTGGCAACTTAGTGCTTTTCAAAATTAAAAACAATTTGATACTCTTTAAGCCAGTGTTCGGTAATACAAATTACATCAATGTTGTAGTTATTCAAAAACAGTTCTAATTCAAGTTCCTTATTTAAAAGGCCTTGTATGTTTTGATGCACCAAGTTAAAACAACGTTTTTTACATAATAGTTGACTATTTAAAGTCTGGCTGTTCAAATATTCTTTACAGCTAGAGACTTGTGCCTCTGTTGTCTGCTTATTTAATTTAAATTATTATTACTAGCAGTAGTACGTACAGTACTACTGCAGGATGTCAATATATTTAACTGCTCAATAGAAGCAGCTGGTAAATTAATTGTCATGTCAATTTGTAAATTATATGATAGCAAACATGCTATCTGTTTGTAAAAAAAATTAGATAGAATAAATCTATCATGTCTCACCAAAAAGGAGTCATTTTTAAAAATACAATTAATATCAATTAATTTAAATATTAGGTTCGTATCATCATACTCATCTATCATATATTATAGGTGAAGCGCTCTTCATTATATTTAGGTAGTTGAAGAAGTTCATCCAAAGCCGATTCATGTTCACAAATCTCTTTCGTAGCTATGTTGTATTTTTCGGACATTTCATTAAGATTATGATTTAAATTGCTAATTTGAACATTCAATTTACTAATTTCAGCTTATATCGAATATAATGCGAAAAATGCGACAACTAGAAACTATAATTAATTTAATTTTAAACCGCTGTTGCTGTACCGACAATATTAAAATATTAAAATCACGCTATGATGGTAAATACTAACATTTTATCACAAAATAATTAATGATAACTTATTTGCAACTGTACAACAACAATTAAAACACCTATTCAAAACACCAGAATCAAAGCGCTAAGTCAAACCCTAAGTGGCACTAGGGAATGCAATCTCGTTCTCGCGAGATCTCGTTTTCGCGAGATCTCGGCCTTTTTTAGCGAGATTGATCTCGGACGAAAAAAGGGACGAGATCTCGCGAGTTTAACGAGATTGCACTCGAGAATAAAAACGTCTTATTCGAAGCGCGGACTGACACTGACGGAGCTGCGATCCGTCGGTTTCGTTTGCCTCCGAAAAACGTGATTCGAACTGAAATTAAATCACTTATAGAGCGTTTGCATCCGCAACAAGTCTGAGTAATTCACAGACACAGACAAATTCAGATCCATCTTGGTCGATCGCATCAACATCGGCTGCCACCGCTAATTTTTATGCTAATAAGCTAAGTTTGATGATGACGATAATGAACCGCTTTCATGTCTTTCTGAGACACGCAAGACTATTTCATTGCAAGAAGAACTTCAGAAAACATTGACCGCTGCGTTCAAAAAACCTAGAGACAGAAAACTAACTACGAATTCTCTGGAGGCATTAATCAAAAAGGAAATGAATTTATACGAGTCCGGGGGGTCAAAAGGCGAACTTTTACAGTTCGTGGATAAATGGCCTGAGATCTGTGGTTCCAACTAGCGTTGAATCCGAAAGGGCCTTCTCAGCGGCTGTTTATCAGGCCAACAAAATAAGAAGCCGTTTAGCAGACGATTTTTTGGAAATTTTGTGCTTCTTAAGGAGCTACTTTCAAAATAATTCATAATAATGACTTGTGATTTGAACTGTGAACAAATCTTTCATTTGATTTATATATTTTGTTAATTAATCTGTAATATCTAATGGATCTACTAAGTAGATACAGTTTTATTTAATTGATAATATCTCAGTTTAATAGTCAACTCAACTAAGATAATTGGTTTCAATTTTTTTTTACTTCTCGTCTTTTGTTTGTTATAAAAGAACTGTTTTATTACTAAAAGATTTTTGTTTGATATTAGAAGAAAAGACTGGTTGTTTCTTTCATTTGTTATTTGATAGATACGTACGTCAAACTTTACTACTTAGAAGTTTATTAAAAAAATTATAGACAAATACGTCAAACAATATTTGATGCATAAAAGTCTATTGAAAAAATTCGTGAAAATAAATGTTTATCTTATAATACTTGTAATTTTTATTATTTTTTTCTTAATTTGTTCAAATATTGTGATTATTTGAAAAAAAAACTGCCAATCTCGCGAGATCTCGAAATTGGCGAGATCTCACAGTATTGTTATTCATAAACTCGCGAGATCTCGCTTGAGCCCTAATCTCGCGAGATTTGCATTCCCTAAGTGGCACCCATGTCAAAACTACACAAGCGTACCTCTGTCTCCGGTCAACTGCCGCCACCGTTAAACTGGAGAAACCACTATCAACCGTTTTACTATTACTGGATAAAAATACCAGTTATGTTAAACACATAAGACAACACTTATAACAAGTTAAATAACGAGTTAACGCGGTTTTTCCTAATATTAAAACAATTTTAATAGGGAGACGTTACTACAAGTTTGAAAGCTGACAGCGTGTCTCTCCTGCCCCCCTATGGTTGATTATTTTTCCACACTTGAACCCGTTCTGGAATCTCTTTCATCTGATTATATACATCATATTATTTGGGTAATTAAACACCGATTTCCTAAGAATAACCCCACGGACTCTAAAACTCTTTGATCTTTTAAATTCTCCTAATATCAATATAAATAATCCTTGCTTGTTTCTCCCGTGAAACAGCTTTGCTGTGTTTTGGAGAGAAAGGCAAGACAGGCAGTGTAATTACTAGCACCAAAACGTCTGCCAGTTTGCCTATCCAACTAACATTTAAAAAAAAACTTAACTGTTCTCTCTTCCGGCCCTACGCATTTTAATTCTAATTCTTCTGACACCTGATTGGACGTTATCATAGTATCGTCTTTAAATCGGGTTGCAAAATTTGGTCAATTACCTGCTCCTGGGTTTTCTCGACACTATCTGATTTACCTATCCTATAAGCTTAAGCCACCAAAAGTTAAACCTCAGATTAAACTCGTACGTAGTTTGGCTAAAATTGATTTTGAGGCTTTGAGTGAAGATGCTGAGTCACTTAGCATGACGTCAGTATTTTCTTACTCAACAGTAAATGATAAAGTCTTAACTCTTCTATTCTGACATTGTTCGATAAGCACGCTCCTTTGACGCCTGTCAAGATAAAACGCCCTCCGGCACCTTGAATTACCACAGGTGGTGAATGGATATACCTCGCTGGGATCACGCTTTTCGGAAATATAAACAGAACAGGTGTAACGAAAATTGGGAACTTTATAGAACTGCACATAATAGGTGCAATTCGATGGTAGAAAGGCTAAGCGAAATTATTTTCATGTTAGTGGCAACAACGCTTCTGTGGCCTCGGTATGGAAATTCCTTAAAACCGTGAGCTTTAATAAGAGAGATAACAAAAATTATGTATCCTCATTTTCCCCTAATTCTTTAAATCAACACTTTTCGCTTTCTATACTATTAAATCCCAACACTAAAGTAGTCACAATTTTGGACATTGACTCTATGACTTTATAGAACTGCACATAATAGGTGCAATTCGATGGTAGAAAGGCTAAGCGAAATTATTTTCATGTTAGTGGCACCAACGCTTCTGTGGCCTCGGTATGGAAATTCCTTAAAACCGTGAGCTTTAATAAGAGAGATAACAAAAATTATGTATCCTCATTTTCCGCTAATTCTTTAAATCAACACTTTTCGCTTTCTATACTATTAAATCCCAACACTAAAGTAGTCACAATTTTGGACATTGACTCGATGACACCCCTTCCTTATAATGACTTAGTCTTTTCCACAGTAACTGATGATGATGTTCGAAAAACTATTATCTCCACTACCTCTAATACTACTGGCGTTGACTGCATCAATCGCTCTATGATCATTCCTACCCTTAATTATATTCTTCCAGCTATTACCCATATTATCAATTTTTCTCTTATGTCAGAGGTTTTTCCTGCTCTCTGAAAGAAAGCCTATGTTCTTCCTCTTCCTAAGGTTCCTAACCCTTCCCAGCTAAATCATTTTCGACTTATCTCCATCCTTTCATTCTTTTCAAAAATCTTAGAAGCATGTGTCTATAAGCAAGTTTCCTCTTTCGCTATAAAAATAATATTCTCAATAAGTTTCAGTCTGGTTTTAGAGTTGGTTATAGTACTGCAACCGCTCTTCTGAAGGTTACTAAAGATATTCCGATGGGCATGGAAAACACATTGATCACCTTTCTGGTCTTAATCGATTTCTCTAATACATTTAACATGGTTGATCATGATATTGCTCTTGTTATACTCAAAAATCTTAATTTCTCGTCATCAGTTCTGGATTGGCTCTCCTCCTATCTTCGCGGTCGTCAACAGGCTGTTCGTTTTGATCATGTCTCTTCCAATTGGCTTGAGCTATCATCTGGTGTTCATCTTGTCTCCTCTTATTTTCTCTCTTTTTATTAATTCACTCGCATCTTCCATCGAATGCTCTTACCATTTCTATGCAGACGATATGCAGCTTTATATACACGCCAAGTTGGAGGACTTATATTCAGCTGTAAAGAGGATAAATCAGAATCTCCTGAATGTAAGCACTTGGTCTAGCAAATTTGGAATTCTGGTTAATCCTACCAAGTGTCAGGCGATCATTATTGATAGCTCTCGCCTAGTCTCCACTATCAACCTAACCTCTCTACCATCTGTCATGCTAAATAATTGCATAATATCATACTGTGAACATGTTAAAGATTTCTACCTCCACATTGACTTTTCTTTAAGCTGGATGGTTCACATCATGGAAATCAGTTTCTGTGTTACTGCAAAGTTAAGGTATCTTAATCGGTTAAGAAACTTTCTTCCTACAAAGACTAAAGTTCTACTTGTCCATTCTCTTATATTTCCCATCATAGACTATGCTGATATTTGCTACCCTGATCTCAATGAAATCTTTCTTAACAAACTCGATCGTCTTTTAAACAATTGTTTGCGTTTCATCTTCTGTCTCAGAAAATTCGATCACTTGTCTCATTATCGAACTCAACTCAAATGGCTTCCCATTTGACAACGCAGAGAGTTGCGAATACTTACTTCTCTATACTCTATTCTTTTTTACCTTCTTTCTCCTCTCTCTAAAAATATCAATATAAAATCTTAATTCATAGAATCGTTGCTGCTACATGTGTATTAAAAAACTTACTTATAATTTTATTTTATTGTATTTTATATATTATTAGTATATATTATTAAGTTTTGTGTTTATGTGTTCGAATATTTATATGTATGTATGTATGTGTGTGTGTTTATGTATTTATGTTTGTATGTGTGTATGTTTATGTGTGTATATGTGTATATATATGTATGTCCGTAGTGTATTTATATGTCTCTATGTTTACTACTTTATTGTTACCGCCTACAATATTTTCTGTTTGGCCTAAAGGTTGACTGGGAGAGAATGCCACTAGGCATTAAGTCCGCCTTTTGTTACAACTGTCTTTGTATTGTTGGACAATAAAGTATATAAATAAATAAATAAGAACATTGGGGTTCCAGTCAACCTCAGGAATTTGGCGGAGAACCTTATAAATTGTACCTGGGTTTATCGTCAATTCATTTAAATTATTGTCTATACTTAAATTAGAACGATATCATTTACTATTTAAATCTACTAAACTAAAATTATTTGAATCGAAGTTTAATCCGTCTTAATTTATATAATTATCTATTACACTAGTTCTATAAATCTATCTAGGAATGACAGATACTTTACGTATTTTTCGTTGGTGGAAAATGGTTGATAAAGGATTAACAACACTAAGAAAACGTTCAAAGTACTTACGTATGTCCAAAAAGGCTTTTCTTTTCATTGATTGCTAAGTGCGTCGTCGGCAGCGTATGTGGATTCGCATAATCGATAAAACACTTGATAGTGTAAGCAGCTGGAGATGATGTGCCTGGAAGCAATTTTTGTTTCTTGGCGTATTGCAACTGCTTCAAATTATCCTAACGACTGCGATAATTACGTTCACGATAGCCGGAAAACTTTAAAAAAAAACTATTACTTTTATATATTGTAATGTCATTGTTTTGAAATAAATAGTATTGATCGCAGTGATAACACTAGAAGGAATAACAAAATTGTAACTCCAAGTTTCCGACTACGCAAGGTAAACGTCTCTTTTCTGGGTTATGGTATTTGATTGTATAATAAAATCCCAGAAACAATTTCGGAATCGTCTCAACATAAAAAAAAGACATTAGAAACTTTTTATCGCATTTTTGCCCTACTAGCGGACACAAACGAAACTTATAAAAGTTTTTAGATAATTTTACGGACTTTACGACTGTGTATTTTTTATTCCCATAACTAATGGGAAAGCTGAGATAATGATATTTTCATAATTAGTATTTTCTCTTATCATTTTATTAATAAATCATAATGTTTGTTTTTCTAAAAGGCTATAACATTTAAAACATTTTTGGCATGGCACTGAACGGCTTCCCAGGTGGGAGGCGAAGGTACTCAGGTAAAAAAAAAAACGGTTTTGCTGCGTACGAGCAGCGTTCGGTCGCAGTTCTCCGTCGTTTGTGGTCGCGATCTGTGCGTTATTTGAACCTTCCCATTATCTTTTACATTATTTGAATCATTACTACCTTGGCATCGTTTGTACTGGACTGTTACGATTTTGCATTTGATTGAACCTTCGTTGAAATGGAAAACCCAAATCATTGTGTTGTTTGTGCTCGATCTGTGCTACGGCGCCGAAAACATAACCTTTCTACAGCATTATTTGAGAGAAATAGAGGTCAAGTGGAATTCATATTACAAAAAATAGCACCACGAGAGGTATGTGCACTATGAATTCATTTTTTATGATTTCCGACTACAGCGCGAATCTAATTATTGTATTCTTGAAATCTAATATTAATCCTACTAAAAAAATAGAAAATGTGTTCGAATGCTGATAAGTAATGACCAGCTGAGCCAATAGTTATAAAGTACCTACTTTTTAACACTTTTTATAAATGCATTGTGCACAATCACCGTTAGTTTAAGTAAGCTGCGTAAAAGAAACTGACGGTGATCATATTATTATAGAAAAAAAAAATTAAATTAGATAGAGTACAATCTATAAGAGATCTCGGCGTATTACTAGATAGTAAATTAACATTAGATACACATGTAGATAATATCTGTAATAAGGCGTATAAAATGTATGGCTTTGTGTTACGTGCCAGTAACGATTTTACTCGTCCATCCACATACTTACATTTATACATATATAATTAATACGTTCTCAGTTGGAGTATGCAACTTCAATCTGTAATCCATTATTTAAGAAGTACAGCGATAGTATTGAAAGAGTGCAAAAGAAATTTTTACGCATCATGCATTACAAACTTTTCCAGAGTAAGTTATCTTATTCAGAACTCTTAGCCAAATACAAATTGTAGAATCTAAAGGCGAAACACAATCAGTTGCAAGCAATGTTGTTGTATGATATTTGTCATAATAGGTACGATTGCAGTGACATCATCAGTAATATTAGTTTGAGGATGCCGCTGAGACCACACGTGCGAGTCAGCCGTACAACACACACTTTTGGTAAAGCCAGTTGCCGCACTAAGGCCGGCCTACGTTCATGATCATGTAGACATATTTTGTACCGAACCATCAAAATTCAAAAAATTAATTATAGAAAAACTAATTACGGATGATGACAATAACTCATGTACTAACACAGAAAATACCTAATTCCCTTTTAAAAGCGGATTATTAATTTGTTTATTTTTTTATCGAATATCTTTCCTTCTAACAATCAACTCTCAACTAAAAGATTTTTATTTTTTTTATTTTATTGATAAGCTGTGGTTAGCGGAGTTGATGTCATATTAAAAAGTATTTTGTGCCTCATAAGATTGTAATTTAATTTTATTGTGACATTGTGTAAACAATGTCACCGTATTTGACCCAAATAAAAAAAAATTAAATTATAGAATACATAAATAACATGTGCATTACGTGTACACAATGTACACAAAAGTATGAGTCACTGGGTTTTGAGATAAAATAAATGTTTAACAATTACTTAAATTTTAATTACCAACCCAAAGATTTTTCGATGATATATGGAAAAAATGGCGCTTAGAATATCTTACGCAATTATCAGTTCGTAGCAAGTGGAGGCTACCACAAGAGAATATCCAGGTCAGCGACATAGTGATCATTCAAGATACTAACTTGCCGGCCGGGAGGTGGCTATTCGGCCACGTCCTGCAGCTACACCCAGGAAACGACGATTACGTAAGGGTTGTTACACTAAAAACAAAAAACGGCCTCATAAAACGCCCGGTCGTTAAACTATTAATACTACCAGTTAATGAACAAAAATTAAATATAAAACACGATGACGTTAAGCAAGTATATCACGTTACCAAAACCAGCAAGAAAAATACCTACAGCTTATCGAAATTTGTGTTTACATTTTTTTTTTATTTTTTTTTATGACCTTTGTATCAAGCTCAGAAGGCTCGTTTAATATTATGCCGCTTAGAAATAATCAAAGTTTGTACTTCGACAAGATGACAAACATGTCTCTAATCAACGACGAGTGGCGCCTAGTCGTCTACTATGACATGAGTCCCCACTGGGAAGGGTCATTAACATTTAGCAAGTACTTAGACTATTTACAAAACATTTGTGATAACAAACAAGACCATTCACGATGTGCAGCGATCATGTTACAATTACATCACGGCTACGAACAATTAAGTCATTATAATAATGTTATGATGAATGAGCATACTATGCGCACGCGACGAGGATTAATAAACGGAGTTGGTAATTTAGCAAATTCTTTATTCGGAATTTTAGATCGTAATTTCGCCGAAAAATATGATCAAGACATTCAACTCATCAAGCACAATCAAGAGCATCTCGCCGAATTCTGGAAAAATCTCAAATCGTCGAAGCCGAATTAAATGTATTAAAACGTTATGAACAAGCAACACAAGCTCATCAACCAACGATTAAATCGGCAGAACAACAATTATACGCCGTCAAAAAGGAAAGCTTTGCAAATAACCACTTTATTCTCTCCGCAATAATTGCCAACAATATATTTTCTCATCTCAAGGACACGCAGAATATCCTACTAGACACTATGACTAACATTTACAACTGCCAACTCAGCTTACACCTCTTGACACCTGATCAACTACACCAAGAACTAAACACTATTTCAGCTAAAATATCGAGAGACTTATCACTACCTTTTGAGAACATAAGTTTACCTAATATCTACCTAAATGGTAAAAGATAGAATGTCGACTAATTACCTATTATTTGAAACTAAAATACCTCTAGTTCACCGAGACACATACGAAATTCATAAAATCATCGCAGTACAACGTTTACTAAATATAATAACATGATTCATATAAAACCCGTATCTAGTTTCCTAGCTATTAACTTACGGAAAGACGCTCTGTTGCCTATAACTGAAAGTGATTTGAAATCGTGTCTGCAGCAAGTGTCAGACACTCTTTTATGTAGAATCAGGTCTCCCGTGTAGACTCTGCAGGACGACGAAAGCCTTTGTGAAAGGGATGCAGCAACCGGAAGATGCAAGATTTATGTAGAACCGTGCCTATCACAGTGGCATGAATTAAATCAACTTAATACCTACTTTTATTTTTATTGTCAACAACAGAACGTAAAAATACTACGCGACGATCAAGTTTCATCGTTAACGTTATTGTATTCTGGCTTATTGACAATAAATCAAGGATGTTTACTGAAGTTCAAAGACTTCACTGTATATAATCATAAACAACAAGTGTGCTTAATTAAAAAAATCAAAAACCCGACTGCGTAAAATAGTCTTATTATATACTAAAAAGAATAAAACAATTTACTAGCTTTCATTTGATACCCATATTGCTACAGTAAGAAAAAAAAATTCAACTCCCCTCCCTCATTCCGCCATTTGCGGGCGCCATTTTGAAAATTTATATAGCCTATGTCACTGCTACATTTTAGACAAATCCAACGACACCTCATACGTCAAAAACCGTCCAACCGTTTGGGCTGTAGGGCGTGCCAAAGAAATGGACATACATACATACATACATACATACATACATACATACATATATACATACATACATACATACATACATACATATATACATACATACACTCGAAAAACATAACCCTCCTTCTGTCGCAGTCGGGTAAAAAATGAGTAATTTGCAACTCAAAGCTGATATTGTGGCTCAAAACTCCTCGGCACTACGAACGCAAGCGACAAAGACGATGTCAGCGAGCATTCAAAGCAGCTAATTCAGCTGCAAGAGCTTCAATCTGTGAAGATATGAAGCAGACTGTTCCGCTGTATGACAGCGTTAGTAGTCACGACATTCATCATTATACGGCAACTTACATCATCGTTGTCGTGGCTATCGTTGGGGCAGCTGTTTGGGGATTGCGCAGGATCCTGCGTAGACGCAGACTGCGTAGGCGCGGGCGATGGCGGAGCGCACGGGAAGGCCGGCGCCGGCCACCCCGCGACCGGTGGTGGCGCGGCGGTAGCCGCCCTCATCCATGGCAGTTATTGACCAACAGTGTGTGTGTAGTGCAAGTGATAAGTGCGTTAGTGGCGTACCGCGGTATATATGTAAGTAATGAAATCCTCGAAAGTTGTAGAGTTCCGTGCAAAGAAGACTTTAAACGAATATCGTATCTTACTAACAAGTGTAGGTTAAGAACAAATTGGTATCACCTTATATTATCATCTCATCACTGCTAACTTTTCAACTTTTTTGGTATGGGAGCATGTACGAGGCAAGTCGTACATTGGCCTATTTACAAATCAGCGGTTTGCGATACGCGCTTTATTAATAAATTGGTTATCAAATATAATTAATTAGTACGTTTCGTCGTGGTTTCGATCTATCAAGACGATCGCGCGTGCTCGCACACCGGGTAATTTGATCATATCAAGGATTCAATAAATCAGTACATTTGATTAAAAGTCTATACTGGATTTTATCGCGTTTATTCAAAACTTTATAGTTTTACAATATTTTAAATTATTTCCCGACGTTTCGGACCCTTTACAGCGTCCACGATCTCGGGGGAGTCCCCCGAAATATAACGCGAATAAACGCGATAAAATCCGGTATAGACTTTTAATCAAATGAGTAAAATTCGCGTAAATATAAGAGAACAGTAAATCAGTACATTTTAATTAATCGTAATTCGGATTTCATTTCGTATCATTAAGTAAAAAGTGTGTAGAGTCAAACAAGGATGCTACAAAACTTCATCAAGTAAAAAGTGTGTATAGTCAATCAAGGACTCAACACACAGTTTTTATTGGACTGACCACTTGACGCAGTTTGTAGTGACCCTGTTTTCTGCTCCAAGGGTTGTGGGTTCGATTCCCGCCCCGAGTCTGGGTGTAAGATATGTTTATTTATATATGTATTATTTATATGTATATTTATTTTAAAAAAATGTATATCAGTCGGCTGTTACCTATAACACAGGTATTAAGTTGTCTACCTTAGGAACAGACGACCGTGTCTGTGTGGTAAACATATTTATTTATATATTTAATTTGTAAAATGACAATGCGAAGGTGCTCGTGGGGCTTATTTGAATAAAGCTGTTTTTTGATTTGATTTGATTGATTTGAATAAAATAAAAATTACAATCAAACATCCTAAGAAACAATAGTAATCGATGCTAAAATCAGCTATTGAATATTAAAATTATTTATTGTTTGTGTAGCGACATCTATCTCACCATATACGAACTAGAAGAAACAGACGTATCCTACATCGCGCTATCGAAGTTTTCAAAGCGATTGAATATATATACAAGAACCCGACAACAAAAGTTAAGTGGCGCGTAGCCCACCAGACGCAACACCGTCTGGTCGAAGGATCCTTCCTTTTTAATGGCAGCCTCTTCTCCAACCTCTAAAACTGGTGACCCCGACGTGATCTGGTCATCACCTCCAAATTGGTGACCTCGAGCATGAACGTCAGCGCAGCCTTCGCAAATCTACGTCATCGTGACGTCATCATCACTTCCTCAAGCTTTCGAGCAGCGAGTCATACAGCCAGCCAGCATCCACGGCTACTAAGGGTATCCTGATCACAGCATGCAGCGGACGCGCATTCCTGGTCTTCACCCACAGCCTTCTCAGCGACCTTGACACAGCACACTGCACTTCGGCCGGTCAGCAAGCAGAGACGCACTCCTCTCCTGGTCGACGCAGCAGCCAGCCACTACGCAGCACTGCACCGCCCCGACTCACTGGGGCATCACCGCAGACAGTTCCGACTCACTGTGCGGCATGTGGTTTCGACTCACTGGAACATTCCACTGGCCCGGCAGGCATCACAACTTCACAAAATGTATGGACGACTCAACCTGCTATCGACCTCCGGTCTCGGAGGGGGAGTGATGTAGCGACATCTATCTCGCCATATACGAACTAGAAGAAACAGACGTATCCTACATCGCGCTATCGAAGTTTTCAAAGCGATTGAATATACAGGGTGATCAAAAAGTCGTGGATCAAACGAAACAGGGAGATAGAGGAGGTAATTTCCAACAAAAAATCTTTCTACAGCATGGCCATAACTTCATTGCACGAAAAGTTATGAATATTTTTGTTTTTTCAATGAAACTACCGACTTTTTTAACAATTTCATCAATAAAAAATTAAATCGATTAAAAACAATAAAACAAAAAGTGCTTTACTATGACTCGATAATGTATCAATACTACAAAAATTGTATTGCAGCTCTTGGTACCAAATTTAACGAGCAATGAATTTTTTTCCGTAAGATTTGAAGCGATACAAAAAATTACTTCTCACTTTAAGAGCATCCTGTGAAAAAAAATTGTACTACCGAAAAGTGACCCTGTATTAAAATTTTTTGCTCATTTAATGCTGATTCAAATGAGGTACAACACTTTACTATTTAAGCTTTAGTTTTGGTTTTATGTATCGTTTTTTCATATCAAAGTGCAAATTTCATTAAATTTGCCTTATTCAAAAAAATTTATTAGTTTATCATAAACGGCCAGTTTTTTGTACGTTGGAATGCTATAACTGTTCTGTTCTTGTCACTATTAAGGAACCGCTCGTTCAAATGTCCTTGAACTGAAAAAATGAGGCCGGGCGCGCGCCGTCTTGTTGCAGCCACATTTCTGAAAAATCTTAACTTCGTTGAGTATTTGATTCAAATTATTTTATGAAAAATTCAAATACAGAGCATCAGCCAGCCTTGGTGGCATTTCATGTAGCACAAACTGCTGGTCAATTGTTCTAGCCCACATGTTTATACCAAACAGATGCTGGAATCGATCATTTCTGATGAAATGTGGGTTCACTCTGGAGTAGAAGTTTAAATTGTGGATGTTAAAAATTACCATTCTTCTAAAATTTGACTCATCAGTCCATAACACTGTTGAAAAACTTCGGATCCTCTCTGTTTCGTCTAAACATCTTGCTGCAAAATCTCACCCCCCAAGGTCCACAGTCAGCGGGCAACAAAGCTTGCACTCTTTGCACGTAGTAAGCTTGATATTTATTTCTTTTAATAGTAAGGTGCACCGTCGAACGTCAAATCCCGAAATTTCCTGATATTTGGCGTTAGCTAATACCAGGGTCCAGTCTTAACTGTCTCAGTATTTGCTCGTCATTGTCAAATCGTACTACTGGTCTACCTGTTCTCGCAGCATGCTCACCGGGTAAGGTTCCCCCATGTACACATTATGCACGCGTATAAAGACCCTTTAGTCCGGGAAACGGTCTCAGTTAGTGTAGCTTTGTCGATATCTTCGGGCAGTAGCTCGAGTATTGCCTTCACAATAGCCATAGAGATAATGCATTTCTGCATACTCCCGTTGGGTGTATGATCTCGTCGCAGCAGCCATCTTCCACTTATCTAGCCAATCCGTAGCGAAAGAGTGTCTGTCCATTTCATAAATCCTAAATGTGACAAGAACAGAACAGTTATAGCATTCCAACGTACAAAAAACTGGCCGTTTATGATAAACTAATAATTTTTTTTGAATAAGGCAAATTTAATGAAATTTGCACTTTGATATGAAAAAACGACCATAAAACCAAAACTAAAGCTCAAATAGTAAAGTGTTGTACCTCATTTGAATCAGCATTAAATGAGCAAAAAATTTTAATACAGGGTCACTTTTCGGTAGTACAATTTTTTTTCACAGGATGCTCTTAAAGTGAGAAGTAATTTTTTGTATCGCTTCAAATCTTACGGAAAAAAATTCATTGCTCGTTAAATTTGGTACCAAGAGCTGCAATACAATTTTTGTAGTATTGATACATTATCGAGTCATAGTAAAGCACTTTTTGTTTTATTGTTTTTAATCGATTTAATTTTTTATTGATGAAATTGTTAAAAAAGTCGGTAGTTTCATTGAAAAAACAAAAATATTCATAACTTTTCGTGCAATGAAGTTATGGCCATGCTGTAGAAAGATTTTTTGTTGGAAATTACCTCCTCTATCTCCCTGTTTCGTTTGATCCACGACTTTTTGATCATCCTGTATATACAAGAACCCGACACAAACGTTAAGTGGCGTGTAGCCCACCAGACGCAACACCGTCTGGTCGAAGGATCCTTCCTTTTCAATGGCAGCCTCTAAACGCCAAAGTTGAATACGTTGAGGTCACACGTTGCAGCGGTACCTCGTAGGCATTGAATGTAACAAACAGATCACCAGTAGAAGTTTATTTACTGCAGAAATAATGAATTTGGTTGCAGAAGAAGTACTTCTCAGAAAGTACCATTTCGAGATGCTGCGAATTCATATCAGCTGTGCCATATTACTTATTATATAGAAATGTGCATAAACAGAAAAAAATTGCTTGAAGAATGGTCAACAAATCATCTAAATGTAGGTTACGTATCGAAAATAAGAGTTTTTACAGATGAGGGGGAAAAGATACTGGCCGAATATTTACTCTATTGTTCACAAATTAATTAAGGTTTAATAAGCAAAGAAGTCCAAAAGCTAGGTTTTCAATTAGCATTTAAATATTATAAAAATATCCCCAGCTCGTGGAAGTCCAATGAATATGCTGGTGACGACTGGCTGAGATTGTTTATGCGTCATTATCCCGGATTATCAATAAGAGCCCCGCAGGCAACAAATATTTCCGAGCGACGAGCATTAATAAAAGCAATGTTGAATTGTTTTTCAACATTATATTGAGATTATAGAGTGATGCAATTATACTGCATCAAATATATGGAATATGGACGAGACTTGGGTTACTGCTTTACAGAGGCCAAACAGAGTTGTAGCAGGAAGAGGCACTAAGCAAGTCAGCTCAGTCACCTCTGCAAAATGTAGCATGCTGATAACAGTAGCTACAGCAGTTTACGCCATTGGAAATAGTATTCATCTAATGTTTATATTCCCTCGAAAATGATTTATGGATCATTTTATCCGTGATGTGCGATGGAAGTGATTGGATGCAAAAAGATGAGTTTAACATTATTTGGAATCATTTTAACGATACAAGGCACCCAGTTCCATATGTGGAACACCGACTTTAATCGTTCCTATAGCTATAAAACTGTTAGCAGCGACATCTCTTGAGATCTTGATAGAAGCTACTGACATTTAGCAATATATTAGTACGAATCTTTACCTGCAGATGTCGTTCGTGTTATAGAGCACTCAGCGTGAAATTTGAATGAAAGTGATACGTTAGTCATTTGTCTGACTTCAAAAATAAAAAAAGAATAGTTATTGAACAGTTTCGACTCGAAAAAAATACCGTGTGGTCTAACGAAGTGTATATTTTACAGAGGTAAGTTGTTTTTTATATTACAATAGTAAACGTGAATCATATATATATATATGTTCCAGATACAGTACGTTGAGCTTTAGTTTTCGTTTTTACTTATACGTACTTATGATAACTTTCCTTATGAATACTTTGATTTTCTTGCAGATAATGTCATGAAGAAAATTGAGTGGTGAAGATATTGAGAATTTCTGGCATATTCTTTTTGGGAGTTAAGATAAACAAGATTTTTCTGACGCTAAAAGTGATAATGACATAAAAAATTCAGTCCATCCAAAACATTTTATCCGAACTACTTAGCGACGTGGAAACTTCCTTATATCCGCAGAGACATCTATTCGTCTCCTGTCAATGACTTTGTTACGAATATTGAACATCGTCAACCAGAAGTATCAGACCCTCAGCCTTGTACATCAGGAATGACTTCAGGGACAACTACAAGTACCATTACACAATCTCGGGCGCCTAGACGATCATCGACTATGAATAATGCAATCGGTCAAAGATCTACAATCCCTGGCTCTGTGACTGTCACCCATAAAAAAAGAGAAGATTTATATTTACTAGAAATACAAATTTACAGTCACCGATTAACGACTTTGAAACTCCCCTTCAATACTTTTTATGGTTTTTTGATGATGAGTTACTTCGGCATATTGTGGAAGAAATGTACAAATTTAGTGTCCAAAAAATCCTTCAAAGCCATTTACAATAATAACCAATGAACTTAAAAAGTTTATAGGGGTCTGTGTGAGTATGAGTTTGACGAAAATATTCGAATGTATGGGGCACCAGAATTGGGTATTCCTATAATTATGGAGACAATGTCACTAAATCATTCCAAAAAAATCTGTCGGTTCCTACATTTCAACCATAACTCCGTGCAACCGCCATCAGGTAGTTCAGGGTATGTTCAGTATTGTTCAAGAAATATTGATAAAGATGATCGGTCTTTGCTATATGTCGAGTTATTTTGTTTTCAAAGGTCATTTTTATGCACAAATAGAAGGTAGTAGTATGGCGATTCCAGCGAGTCCCGCTATTGCTAATGTGGCCATGAATTATGTGATAGGCCACATTTTAAGTTTATTACCATTTGATATTCCATTCATTAAATTGTATGTTGATGATACGATGGCAGCAGTACCAAAGAATGAAGTCAATAATATTTTGGATTTGTTAATTTGTTGTTAGAAATAGAGAAGAATAATTGAATTTCCTTCCTTGATATCTTGATAGGACGGAGAGATGGTTGCCTTGTTACTAATTGGATCATCAAACCGATAACTTCCGGTAGACTGTTGAATTATGACTCAAACCATCCTCGATCATAAAAGATTGGAATGATTATTGGAATATTTATCCGAACCACTTAGTGACGTGGAAACTTCTTTATCTCCGCAGAGACATCAGTGTTCGTCTCCCATCAACGAGGTTATTACGAATATTGAATATCGTCAGCCAGAAGTATCAGACCCTCGGCCTTGTACATCAGGAATGACTTCAGTGACAACTACAAGTACTATTACACAATCTCGGGCACCTAGACGATCATCGACTATGAATAATGCAATCGGTCATAGAACTAGAATCCCTGGCTCTGTGATTGCCACCCATAGAAAAAAGAGAAGATTATTATATAGATATTTATATTTACTGGAAATACAAATTTACAGTCACCGATTATCGACTTTGAAACTCCCCTTCGAGTATAAAAATTAATTATTACAGTATTTATCATAGTACTTAAGTAATGAAGAACACCATGAAAAGAATTATAACATCATTCGGTTATTGCTGTTGAAAAATGGTTATTACAGGTCTTTTATTGGTGCTATTCTGGAGAAGTTTAAACAAGAAGCTGATAATCGTTTAAAAATCATATTAGAGACAAGAACATCATCAAGTATTGTAGTTTTCCTTATATTTATTTATTTATTTATTTATTCAAGGCTCATCAACGCACGATACACAAGAAACATATATGAGGTACATACATATTGTTAAATAGGTCGTGTACCCGCAATTACAGATGGGCACGACATTCGCAATACTGACGCTCGGATAATTAACTAATCATATTTAAATGTTAATTATACAATACAATTAATAAGAATATTTTTAAAATGTCATATCTGACAATAAAATACATTAGATAAATAAAATTCTTCTAGATTAAAAACATAGGTATTTAACTAATTACTTAATTAACAATTCGTTTAAATTATATAAACAATAAAAAAAAAAATCAAAAAAAAATATCAGAATGTCATATGTTATGTTGTATCAAGTAAGATCATTAAATAAAATGATAAAAAACAAGTGAGGAATACAAAAAGAAAAAAAAAGTAAACATGCATATAGAATAATAACACTGCAGTTGTATTATTTTGGTTTTATCGATAATATCAAAAACCAGAACAAACATTCAAGGTCTCATATTCAGCTATAAAATACATTACAAAATGAATAAAAATAATTAAGAAAGATAGCATCCTCCCAAGTTTCAACTGGTTTAAATCTTATACTGTCAGTGATTACAGTTACAACTGAGTTACAATTATTGATGGTTCAAATCAGTTTAAATTTTATAATGTCAGTGACAAAAATAAACAATATACGATCATATTATATTCAAAATGTCATATATACAAATAAAAATAAAAAAATAAATAAAAATAATTATAATAATTTGATATGCATCCAGTTTAAAAAATATTTAAATTTGATTCAATTTGTTCAATAAATAAATAATTAAGATGTCATAATTTACAAATAAATTCGGCAAAATATTGATATCCATCCAAAATATAGAAAAAGCAGTGTACAATATTTGATTAAGTTTTGCCAATATTAAAATAAAAATAAGAAGTTATTTCAAATGTCACATTAAAATTGTGTTTAAAATGTCATACAATTGTAATCATTAAAAATTATTTATTTAACATTTTTATATCATCATCCTAAGATCAATACAAATAAAAATTATATGGTAGGATTGTCGCATGACATTAACAGATGTTTTATTGGTACAAATGTGAAGTTGGCATTTTATAACCCGTTGAAGGTTATCATTAGCGTTTATACAAAGTTAAAAGAGCCGTTGAAAAAAGAACAACAATCTTGCGTAGTTTATAATATTTCGTGTTCGCGTGGCTTCTGTTATGTAGGACAAACTAAACAATTTTTAGAATTGAGAAATAACCAACATTAAAATGATTATAAAGATCTTAACTAGAGTTGCCCGTCATTAGTCGACTATAGCTAAATTATCGATAGACTATCGATATTTGACGTCATATCAATAATATAGATAGCCTATCGATAGTATCGATAGAGTCGATAGTATCGATGTATGGTATGTATGGTATACGGATATGGATAATAGTATTGTTATATAAAAATAGTTTCGATAGTATTGAAAGTATTAGCTTCAATAGTATCGATACTATCGAAGACCGATATACATTTAGGAGTAATACTATCGATAGTATTGATAGAATTGATAACTCACACTATCGATAGTTTAATGAACTGCGATAGTATTGCCTTCTAATAATCAATTACCTACATAGCTAGGAAATATCTCATAAACATATTAGTAAAGAAAACTATTAATCATAAAGAGTAACCGATTACAATTAAAAATTGACACTGGGCAATCCTTAGTTCTGTCACATTTAAATTGTTCGTTGTAGTTTTCCTTTAAAACTATAGGGAATTGCGAGCGAGTTAATTATCCAAATTATACTTTTTAAACGTTGTGTTCAATACGTTGGTAAAGTTAAAATGGAGAAAAGGAAATTTGCGATGTTCATTTTCGAAAGGAAGGTGATAGACAAGTAATATGCAAAATTTGTAATCGAGTGTTCAAATACAGCAACAATACATCGAATTTGAAGGATCACATGAAACGAAAACATCCTGAACAGTTAGTACCCCCATCAAGTTCATCACATGATAGTAATGAAATGTCAGTTGATTGCAGCCACATTACTCGAGGCCAAAATAGATCAGATCGGTACAGTGACAATTCGTCACGAAAAAAATGCTTGACAACTTACGACATGGAACCGCTTCGTCTATCAGATCGCAAAGTATTAAAAGATATCATACGAGCATTAGATTCTCGTTATGAAATGCCATCGAGAAATACACTTACTAATAAACTATTGCCCCGAATGTACAATAGAATGAAAGTACAACTGATGGAACTTTTGACTAAAGTTCAAAATGTTGCCATCACTACTGATATGTGGATTCAGTAGTGATGAGATAGTGAGTCCTCAATCACCCAGGCTATATGCGCCATAACTTGTCATTTTATATAAGACAATCAGCTTCGTTCAGCTTTATTGACAGCATTAGCAGTTGACGGTCACCACGATGTTGACAACTTATCATCGGTGAGTAACGCTATCTATATACTAGAGATCGCCCGTGATAGAAATTCGACCATAATTCATTAACTTTCTTTGGTATTTATGCAGTTTGATTACTTTTCCGAAAAATGCCAAATTTTTTAACCGACTTCCAAAAAAGGAAGAGGTTCTCAATTCGATTGTATTTTTTTTATGTAGGTTACCTCAGAACTGAAGCTCCGAGGAGGTCATGGCATTGAAGGAGGCCGCGGAGCGGGAGCGTGAAGCAGACGCTAACGCTAACCCGCTCCGCAGGAGACGACCGGGGGGAAGGAGACGCCGTTACGCGCTCCTTCACCCTCCGCAATAGAGTGGGAGAGGCACCTATCATCCTTCCACTCGCCACCAGGGAAATAGAGCGCTCACGGTGCCTGCGAGCGCTCTATAGGCGAAGGCGACCCGCATAGGCGGGCCAACCGTCGGGGCGTCACGGTTGCATGCGAAAGCGATCCCGTGGCGCCCCACTACGACGATGAGGGCACCGCTGGGTTTTAGTGCGGTATTCTGGCACGTTCTGCCGTGCCAGCGAGTCCCACATACCCGTCGCCTTCGGGCGGCGGGATGCGTAAATGCATTTCCCAGCGAAAAAAAAAAAAAAAAAAAAAAAAGAACTGAAGCTTGAGGAGACCAGAGTTGTAAGTTTGTCATGTGGTCCCATTTCAATTGAATTGAGATCTGACACGTACTTGCTAAGTTACACTACTGGAAAAAATTAAGGGATAAAAAAAGACAAATTTTTGGGCAATTTCAGTAGGCCGTAACTTCGAGAGAAATGATTGTACAGGAAATCAAAAAAGGAGATTGTAGCTCCAAGTATCCAAACTCCAAAAACCAGATACAATTTTTTTTTTCAAAATAGACACAAGCTTTTTTTAGACACAAAAACTAAACTGGTTTTTCTAAGATTACTCAAAAACCGTTGACGCTACAAAATTTTAAAGTTTCAGTTCAAAAACAGACACTTGAAGCTACAATTTCCTTTTTTTTTCCTGTACAACCATTTCTCTCGAAGTTACGGACTGTTGAAAATTGCCAAAAAATTTGAATGTTTTTTTATCCCTTAATTTTTTCCAGTAGTGTACCGAGTTATGCGTTTTTGCTTGCCTTTTTACCGCCAATCTTCTTATATATAATATACTAGCGGCCCGCCCCGGCTTCGCACGGGTATTTAACTAAAATTTTAAAAATTATAAAAATAAATTTAATTTATACTTTAGCCTCAACAACACGTGGTAATTATGCTGTTAAAATGTAGCTTATATGACACGTTCGTAGATTTACCATAGCAGCGCCATCTATTGATTACTTACTCAACCCAGTCGAAAGGTATCGACATCTGTTAGAATCATTTGGAGTTAACAGATAATTGTGACTGTCAAATAATAACAGACAAATAATTAGCAATAAATTAAAATTGCGACTATAATTTGAGATTTAAACTATCCTATCTCTCAAGTTGGATCGAACTGCACATGGTGTGCGAATTTTATTATAATCGGTTAAGTGGTTTAGGAGTCCATTGAGGACAAACATTGTGACACGAGATTTATATATATTAGATAAGAAGAGTGGCGGTAGGTATAACCTCAAAACTTTTTACTTCGTGTACCGATTTCGATGATTTTTCCATTAATAATTTTTCCTTTTTATATTTTAATCGAAAGGTAATGTGTGACATATAATTCCACTTAAATTTACTTGCGATCTGACTAGTACTCTTTTAAGTTATATCAAATAACGCATATTTACTCGAGTATATTTTCGCTGTATTGTACCTCATAAATTTTAATGGGTTATCCGATTTTAATGATTCTTGTTTTAATCGAAAGCTAATGCTTTTCTTTTAGTCACGTTGAAATTTAATTGAGATCTCATAACCACTTTTCGAGTAATTTTTGATAACGCACTTTTTTTACTATATTTTCATCCACTTACGTATTACTTGCCGATGTAGGTGCAGTCGGTTTTTTTCATTTGCAAGCAAATACAATTATTTAATATTTTCATTGGCCACTTGGATTTATTGCCAGTAATGATATTTATTTATTCTTTCACTTTTTATGAATAAAAAAATGTTGAAAATGTCAAAATTCCTTATGAAACTCTTTGGTCAACCTGCTATTATTATTATGTTTAATTTGCGCCGGTTTTTATACGGATCTTTGTCTTTTTATGTTTCGAAAGGTTACGTGAAATATTTAATGATTGTCGAATTTCCTTTTAGGTCATTGCTGCTGTTTTAGATCAATGGAAACTAAGAGAAAAAGTAACGGCAATTGTAACCGATAATGCAGCTGTCATGTTAAAACTCGCTGAACTTGTTAAGTTACGTCATCTAACCTGCTTTGCTCATATACTAAACTTAGTGTATAAAGATACGTGTAATCAGCCTGGGTAGAAAGAATTAATTGACAAATAAAAACAAATTGTAAGGTACTTTAAACATAGCACATTGGCATCGGATCAATTAAAGACCGCTCAAAAAAGCCTAAATAAACCGGAACTAAAATTATTACAAGAAGTAGAAACTAGGCGGAACATCCAGAAAATGTTATAATAAATCTATCAAATGTTGAAGAAAACAACGCGCCAGCAAAAAAGTCAAAACTTGATAAAGTTGCTTTACTTTTTAAATACTCCACAGAAATCAAGTTTAACTGCTGATGCGATCGTTGATATCAGACAGTAAGTAGAAAAACCTATCATTCCAAAAACAGAATTTCCTATAGAATACTGGAATCACAGTGAGAGCAGCCTAAAAGTAAGTGCTTTGAAATATCTACGTATACCTGCAACGTCAACACCGGCGGAATGGATATTTTCCAAAGCATCCATATTTATGACCGATCGTCGCAGTCGTCTTAGCAGTGAACATCTTAGCGAACTATTATTTATAAATCATAATGCATCTTTATTTGAATAATGTTCTATTTTCTATAATTTAACTAGATAAAGAAAGAGAAATAACCTCACTTTATTTAACATATTTGAGTACGTATCAGTTTGTTTAATCAAATTTAATCATTTTTTTTTAAATTATGTATGTCCATTATGATATTTTATCAAAAAGAAATTGATACCTGTATATAGTGAAATTTTATGTTTTAAATTGCCATGACAAGAGAACTAAATGTTGATTCTATGATTATTTTTTCGTTGATTGTTTTGTTTGATTAATAACATTTTGTTTGTGTTAATAATAAATCACAGATTTAATAATTTCACTAAATATTTTTACTACGTTCGCCTAAATTATGATTATTGACTTCGATGTTCGAACAAGCGTACAATTTCAAACATAATCGGTATCCTTTTGATTAAAGGCACTTTTAATAACTCTTGCGCTACAAACACACCAAAACTCTCATTAGATTTTATTGTATTACCATCTATTACTTTGTTATATGCTAGCATCCTCGACATTTTTTTTTTTTGGTGCATCGTTTCTTGATTCCTTGGTATCTTCATGTTCAAAGTAATCTTTTTGATCACAATCTTAGCGTTAACCATGTAGTTCCATATCATAAAATATCCATAATCCATATTTTAAATATCTAGGACATATCCTTACTGAC
Organism: Euphydryas editha; assembly: GCA_036937285.1. NCBI lineage: Eukaryota > Metazoa > Arthropoda > Insecta > Lepidoptera > Nymphalidae > Euphydryas > Euphydryas editha. The sequence goes on from JAUPFZ010000018.1 coordinate 10,683,264, forward strand.
AGTCTTAAAGACGATGAAGACATTGAGAGGGAACGTAGGGCACTATCGGTCAGAGTAAATATGCTGGTGCATAGATTTGGTCGCTGCACTGATGCTGTTAAGATCACGCTTTTTAAAGCATATTGTACTTCCTTGTATACGTGCAGCCTTTGGACCAACTATACCAAAAGGGCCTATAGTGCCCTACGTACTCAATACAACAATGCATTCAGGGCATTGTTGCGGCTACCGCGCTACTGTAGCGCATCCGCGATGTTTGCACTGGCAGGTGTAGATAGCTTCGATGCCATAATTCGAAAAAGACCGCGTCGTTGCTAAATAGGTTCCGGGACAGCGGCCACAGTGTGCTGAATGAAATTGCCGACAGTGGGCATTTGACTGTCCACTGATCGGTCATATGGTCAGAAGAACTATGTCCTGTTTAGTAAAAAATTATTAATAAAGATAAACCGACTACTAACATAAATGATCAATGGTATAGATCAAAGTTGTCTGAAATAAATATTTTTTTTATAAGGTAATTGGGACTGTGTTTCACATTCCGTATCAAATACGACAAAAGATTTCAGTCGCGGGCCCACTGCGACGCATGCTGTACACGGACACGCGGCGCATTTTAGCTGCGTGTATTAATTTGTTTAACAACGTGGGTCAATGTTTCCACTGGAGTACACGAAGACCCACGAATAATGTATAGCGTGGCATGGCACGGCGCACGAAGGCTACGCACTGTTATGAATAATTATTATATTGTTAAAATGCAACATAAGCAAGTGGAAACTTACATACAAAATGTTTAGTAAGCGATAACCCCCTCGCTTCCACATTTATACCGAGTTTATAAAAGGCAAAATGTATTTTATTTAGTGCAGTTCGAGTATTATTTTCGAGTCCATCAGTTTAAGACAATCAGTATAAGTTCTAGTTCGAGTCCGGTCTTTTGTAAAGAACAATTTAATAAAATTAGTTTACAGCAGTATTAAAAGTGTTTTTTTAAAAAGTACCCACGGAGTGCCATCCTAACAAATCTGGTGTCAGAAGTGGGATCCCAGGAAAAACCGGAGTACTGGGATTGTTTAGGTGTAGGCGTCGCGAATTCGTTTCCACTCGTCTGCACCATTATATTTGTTGGCTCCGTGGTCAAGAAGTCCTTTTAAAGTGGTCGACGACAAGTCTTGGGCTTCGCAAAAGCCTAAGCCCGCACTGCTACGTGATCGACGATAAGCCTCCGCTGTTGAGCGTGAGCCCGCATCACCCCCGAACACCTCCTGCTGCCCTGTGGTCGACGGTCAGCCTCCACTTTCGAGTGTGAGCCCGCATCACAAGAAATTCAAAAGACCTTTCATCAAGGTCTCGCTGGAAACTACTACTGTTCATCATCCAACACCAGCCACGTGGCAAAAAGAACTCCACGTGACGACAAGCATACCTGTCATACGACCCTCTGAGTCGCCGGTTGCCTGCCGTTTTTCGCTGCATTACGCATTACGTAATCTATCCAGAATGTTCGTGAGTGCTGCCACCATATCGCTGTGTGTAATGTGAGTTATTTACATATTTTTGTTAAAGTGTTCTCAATCAATTTAGTGAAGTGAATTTTCCAATTTTTCCAAAAAACGTATATTTTCAAGAAACATAATTTTTAATCGAACTCTCTTAGATTAAGATTATTTCTATTTATAAATTTTACAAATATTATTTTTCAATTATTGTGTATGTATTCTATCTGATGTTCTGTAGTGCATTAATACGATAATTACGTTAAAAAAATTAATGTCTTTAAAAAAAGAAATATCCGAAGAAATTGCATCTTCTAGTAGTTATTCTGACGAGAGTCCAGCACCGAAACAAAAAATTAAAATGGCCGACAAAGTTACTCTATCCGTTCTCACAAAGTTTATCAAACCCTATAATGGGGATCGCGAGTTGTTGCCCGCATTTCTAACAAATTGCGAAAACGCTATTGCCCTAGCAACTACAGAACAGCAGAACGTTTTATGTAAATATATTATCTCGCAGTTAGAAGGCAAAGCCCAGTTAGCCTGTTGTTTGAAAAGATTTAATTCTTGGTCATAAATTAAACAATTTCTTAAAGTCACTTTTGGAGAGAAAAAACACTCCACTCATTTATTGGTCGATTTACAACATTGCAAACAACAGCCTTCCGAGGACGTGACGCAATTTTCAATACGGATTGAATCATGTTTGACGCGTTTACAATCCGACATCCATTACAGCTGCGAAAATGATAAAGAACTTTTAAGTCGAATAGCCGCAATGGAAGATCTAGCCTTGAATACTTTCTTATTAGGGTTGAACTCAAATTTTTCTCACATTGTACGGTGTAGGAACCCTAAAACTCTTTCAGAAGCAATAACACATGCTATCGAGGAAGAAAAATTATTTAATTTATCAAAAATTTCAACTCGTTCAAATAAACAATGCACATTTTGTAATAAGAGCGGCCATGTCGATTCAGAGTGTTATAAAAATAAAAATAAAAATAAACACTCATCTCCTAATGTTCATCATCTTAATTTATCGAATAATAACGGAAAAAGTAATTATAACAGTATTCAAGATAAATCTAATTCTCATTTTAATCCGAACAAATTTTGTGCATATTGTAAAAAACGTGGTCATTTAATAGGTGAATGCCGCAAACTTTAAGCTAAAAATAATAATAACTCGCGGACCTATCCACGTAACTTTACACTATCAAGTGCAACTGCACCGAGCTCAAATAACGAGTCGAGCAATAATCGCTCTAATGTGCATCACGTTGACACTCATAGTGAAAATGATAGTTTAAACTAAATAGGGTTTCGGTTCCGTGTCTGCCGAAACCTCGTGTTAATAATTTAAATGACACGAAAAAAGCTAATATTTATAAATCCTGTGTTCCTAAATTTTCTTCAACACAGGTTAGCGCAAATAAAGGTACTGAGAATCCTTCAAACTGTGTTCTTAAATTTTCTTCAACACAGGTTAGCGTAAATAAAGGTACTCAGAATCCTTCAAACTGTGTTCCTAAATTATTTTCAACACAGGTTAGCGCAAACAAGCAGATTTCTAAGTCTTATATTAAAAAATTAAATTCGAATTTGAATTTTAAAGACATTCCCTCATCTCGCGAGAAGTCGAGTCTTTCTTTTAGGGATTGTTTACATGAGAAAACTTTCACTATTAATCATGTCAATAATAAAGTTTCTTTACCTCATGTTTATTTAAAAACTAATTATAATGACAAGCCTTTATGTTTTTTAATTGACACTGGTTCTGCAATTTCAATTGTTAAATATTCAAGTTTACATAATAAACCAGTCCTTGGCCCTGAAATCATAAAAATAAAAGGTTTAAGTGATAATGATTCTTATTGTGAATCTCTCGGGTCTATTAAACTCAATTTTGAGTATCGCGTTTCGTCGAAACGGAAAATAATATTCGACTTTGTTTTTCACGCGATGAACGATAAGATTAATTTAAATTATGATGGTATTATTGGTAGTGATTTTATTCAAAATTTTAAAATAGATATTCAATACTCTACCAATACCCTTAATTTAGAGGGATATGAATTACCTATTTGTTGTAGTAAGCCATCATATGTCATACCCCCGCGGTCAGAAACGGTTATTGAGTGTCCGGTTTCCAATTCATCAGAGATCACCATGAACGAAGCTTTAGTATTAGACCACAAAATTTGTGAAGGCGTGTTTTTAGCAAACTGTATAGTGAAGTTAAAGCCTAACAACAGAGTTAATGTTTCTGTCCTCAACACTACCGAATCTGAAGTAGAAATTGACAATTTTCATGTCCAATTAACTCCATTTGAACTTCCTAATTCGAAATTAGATAATATTCAACAAAAAGTCATTCATCAATTAGATTAATTAAAAAATTGATCGATCTCATAAAGTTCTTGAGCAGATAAGGTGCTCTCATTTAAATTCGCAAGAAAAGAAAGCCTTAATAAACTGTCTTTCTAAATACACTGACATATTTCATCTTGATGGTGAATTTTTAACTTATACAGACGTAATTAAGCATTCAATTAATACTGGGGATGCAGCCCCTATTCACGTAAAGTCGTATCGTTTCCCCGAAGTACACAAAGATGAAGTTGAGAAACAAATCAAGAAAATGCTTGATCAAAACATTATTCGTCCTTCAACTTCCCCTTGGAATGCACCTGTGTGGGTGGTCCCGAAAAAGCTAGATGCTACCGGGAAACAAAAGTGGCGAATTGTCATAGATTATCGACGTCTGAATGATGTCACTGTTTCAGAGGTTTACCCTCTTCCTCTCATAAATGACATCTTAGATCAATTCGGTCACTCAAAATATTTCAGCACGCTCGATTTAGCCTCAGGGTTTCATCAATTATTATTAGATCCTAAGGACATCGAAAAGACAGCATTCAGTGTTACAACTAACAGCATTTCAGGTCAATTTGAATTTACAAGAATGCCTTTTGGTTTGAAGAATGCTCCTTCACATTCCAGAGGATGATGAATCTTGTCCTCTCAGGATTACAAGGTCTCCATTGTTATATCTACCTTGATGATTGTATAGTATATTCCCATGACCTTGAATCTCACATACAAAAGCTAGAATCTGTATTCTCCAAACTCAGAGAAGCGAATTTAAAATTACAGCCCGACAAGTGTGAGTTTTTGCGACGAGAAGTTGCTTACCTAGGGCATGTTATTACAGACAACGGTGTTTCGCCTAACCCCGAGAAGGTGAAGGCTATTTCTCAATTTCCAACATCGAAAACCCCCAAAGATGTAAAATCTTTTCTTGGATTAACGGGTTATTATCGTCGCTTCATAGAAAATTTCTCTCACATAACCCAGGGGCCACACTAGCGGGAAACGTCAATGCCTATCATCGCGGTAGACATTCCGATAATTTTAGCGCGATGAAGTGAGTGGCTACACTTGAAAGTTCAACGTCAACGCCCATTCTTGGCGATAAAATTGGCGCTAATGTTATTTGAATTTCAAGCAAGATAGACGTTGACGGTGCAACTCTGTATTTGATGAGTGTAATTTTTTTTGTATAAATAATAAATAAATAAATACGTTTAACACACACACACACGGTCGTCTGTAAGGTAGGTAACCTAATGCCTGTGTTTTAGGTAACAGTCGACTGATATACATTTTTTTAAAATAAATATACATATATGAATACACATACATTACACCCAGACTCGGGGTGGAAATCGAACCCACAACCCTTGGAGCAGAAAACAGGGTCACTGTAAACTGCGCCAACGGGTCAGTCATCATGAACATATGCATGCCATCAACTTCCCGGCTATCTGAGATTAAATGAGAAACATAAAAATAAGTATTAATTATTATGTATATCTATAAATATTATTGAACAGGTGGAGTGAAGCAGTTAGATAATAATAATATACTTTATTGTCCACCAAAACAGAGAACTAAATTAAGGACACAAGCTAACGATGCTGCTGTTGTTTTGCCAGACAACCTGAGATTGACAGTAATATTGCATTTGCAGATGGGCAGATGGCATAACAATAATAATATATAATAAATATATGTTATACAAAATAATGATAATTCAGTGATAACAAATAATTCAATTCCGTTCATAAAAGTATGCAATTTATCATCAATGTTTTCTTATGACGTCATCACGTAAAAATTATTTATCGTCCGTAAACCGACTTTACAGACAAACATTTTTTATTAAGAGTTATTATATCTGTTATTATTATTATCTATTCAATTAAATTGACACAACATTTTTATACTTTACAAAATAAAACAACATACTCTGTATTTACCTGTGTCTCTCATTTATTTATATATTATATATTTCAGGCAATTGGAATAATATTAATGATATATGTGATTATATTACTGTTCAATTTTTAAGTGCAATAAAGAATATATTAAAGTAATTAATGTGGCTTTTACATAATTTTTCGATCTTTTATTATCTTTATTTCACCGAAAGTTAAAGTTGTTGGTTTAGTTGTTTTAAAAGGTAATAATTCCGTTATTCGTCGCCAAGCATCATTTTGCAACGCACAATTCTTATAAATTTTGAATCTCGAATCCGTATACGTAATTACTTTTTCGTTACTCCACTCCATAGTCATAGTATGTATTTATCAAAAACATACACGTGCGATTCCGTCGCGCTCACGGTGCACAATGACATAATTATGTACGTTGTGTGGCCGCTTCGACGTATTAAGGGGTCTGGCCACCCTGGATTATTTTTTTTTAATTTTTTTTTTTAATTTTTTTTTTTTTAATAAACCCTGAACTGTAACGGATATTTTAAGACCTTTTGCGTATCGAAACACTCAAAATTGGCTAAGTTACAGGCATCTTAATTTATATTATTACATACTTATTTTTTAATATTTTCAAATAAAATTTTAAAATGTTATTTTTGAAGCCCTTTTGTGATATTGAGTAAAAAAATAAAAATATTCCGGCCCATAGTTTCGAATTTATTAATTTAATAAAAAAAAAGTGCATTTTTTGTTCCGCCAGGGTGGCCAGACCCCTTAACTCTCGCGGTTATCTCTTTGATGTACCGCCACTTGAACTATCGCCCAACGTCCAACGGCAATGTGAATGCCGTTGTAAAATTATCGCGATGAGTCGTGGCCACACCTACGTTCATCGCCACAGTAAACGGCATTTCCCGGTAAGTCGTGGCTACACCTACGTTCATCGCCATAGTAAACGGCATTTCCCGCTAGTGTGGCCGCAACTATCGCCCAACGTCCAACGGCAATGTGAATGCCGTTGTCAAATTATCGCGATGAGTCGTGGCCACACCTACGTTCAACGCCACAGTCAACGGCATTTCCCGCTAGTGTGGCCCCAGTATAACAAAGCCTCTTACATCTCTATTAAAGAAAGATGTTAATTTTCATTGGTCTCGTGAACAAGAGCATGCTTTCAACACGCTTAAACAAAAGCTCATCTCAGCTCCCTTGTTACAATATCCAGATTTCACTCAGCCCTTTGTAGTTACGACGGATTCTTCAAATTATGCCGTTGGCGCAGTATTATCTCAAGGCGAGATTGGCAAGGATAAACCAATTGCTTATGCCTCTCGAACTTTAAATAAACAAGAAGGTAACTACTCAACGACTGAGAAAGAGCTTCTCGCCATTCTTTTCGCCGTTAATACATTCCGGCCCTATCTCTATAGTTATAAATTTAAAATCGTCACAGATCATCGCCCTTTGACATGGTTATTTAACGCAAAAGATCCAGGCGGACGTTTATTAAGATGGCGATTAAAACTCGAGGAGTACGAATATGAAATTATTTACAAACCCGGCAGAGTAAATAGCAATGCAGATGCGTTATCTCGTTATCCAGTAAATGCTGTAACTACTCGTAGTTCTAGATTAAATTCAACTACTTATGAAGAATATTTCAAAAAGCAATTCTTAAAAACTATATCTAATAATGACACTATTATAGAGGAGCATAGTCAATCCCTTCATTTAGCGAAACAAAAATATATAGCATGTCCCATGTCTCTAGACTTCGACTACTCTATGCCATATTGCGAACAATTATTATTGCTATCACTTATAGAAAACGCTGACGAGCTACGAGCCCGTGAACGTGAACTTGAAACTGTTCACTTTATAAGTTCTAATAATAGAATATTTTATTTTCTTTTTACTAAAATACATCATTACGATGAAACGAATTACAGAACTATATACAATTTACTTATTGAATTACGAAACAAAATTATATGTAATGAAAATTACGAAAATGAATTAGCTATATCAGACTTTTCAGAGCCTTCACTAAATTAGTATATATTAAAATTTATAATATGATCTCATATATTTTTCATGGCACTCAAATCAAGGTGCACATTTATAGAAATCAAATTAAATATCCAACTCCCGCAGAGGTCCCAAATATTTTAAAGGAAAATCATGGTACCACTATCGCTGGTCACCCAGGCGTCAAAAGAATGTATAATAGGACTAGCAAACCCGGCGAACTCCGTTTCGCCACCAGAATGCTTCATTTTTTGTAACATTATTTTTTTTTCTGTTGAAATTTTTCCGTAAATTTGTTTGCTATAAAGCTCACGGAGCCCGAGACCTTTCCAACGAATGCAAAACCGTGGAAATCGGTTCGTGCGTTCTGGAATTATAGCGTCAGGAAGGAAAACCCGACTTATTTTTATATTAAAGATAAAAGCATCCTATTACTGGAAATCAATGCGTTCAGATATCGAACGATTTGTAAAGGACTGTAGGCTATGTCAAATAAACAAACCTTTACGTTCTTCAAATAAGGCTCCTATGATTATCACCTCTTCGAGTACCAAACCATTTGAAAGACTAGCTCTCGACATCGTCGGTACTCTGCCCGAAGCTGGCTTTCAAAAATTCAAGTATATACTAACTCTTCAAGACGATCTGACAAAGTTCTCTTCTGCTTACCCCATGATAACATGTTCAATCGATGAAGTTGCACGAAATCTAATTCATTTCTTCTCCCTATTCGGTTTTCCAAAAATGATCCTTACAGATCAGGGTACATGTTTCACCTCCGACCTCTTTAAACAATTAACAAATATTCTCAAAATTAAAATCTCTTTTCAACCCCGTATCACCCTCAGACTAATGGGGCTCTCGAAAGAAGTCATGCTACCCTTAAAGAATATTTAAAATCTTTCGTCAATGAAAATCATGATGACTGGCACTGCTATCTAGCAACAGCAATCTTATCATATAATACAACTCCCCATTGTACAACAGAGTTTACTCCATTCGCACTACTATTTGGCCACAAACCTTCTATACCCAGTAGCCTATACGAATCGAATGATAGTACTACTTATCATGACTATATTAGCGCCTTACAATATAGAATGCGTTTTGCTCGCGATAGAGCCTTAGAAAATATAATTAAAAGTAAAGAGAACTCTAAAAAATATTATGATATAAATTTCTCCTCAAAAACTTATAAAGTCGGTGATATGGTATACTTAAAACACCATCATAGATTAAGAAAAGCCTTATCTCCAATTTGGAAAGGTCCTTATAAGATAGTAAAAATCCACGGGGAAAATAACGTATCTTTATATATCTATCATGATACTTAATATGTTTTCTATTTATAAATAGAAAACATATTAAGTATCATGTGAACGAAATTAAATCTGCATGATTTGTCATTGTTACAGATTGGTTCTAGCTGATCCCATCGAATATATCTCTCATAGTCCGGGCATATACTTTGATCCGACATCAATTGCATATTTTTACAACGACTTTTGGAATGTAATTACTTATATCGAAATTGTCCCTATCAAACCTTATTTGGATAAAATCCAAAAATCTATTTTAAATCTATCTGCTTTCTGCGAAAAAGCAATGAACTTAGCTATAATTACTATAGATTGTAAGAATGCGATTGACCCTTTAACAATATTAATTAACGCTAATTATCTTAAGTATAACTCGTTATCTCACCTTATTTCCGAGAAAGTTGATGATCGTGCTAAAAGATCACTCGAATTTGGTGACGAAATATTAAAGTTCTTTTTCGGTACTCTAGACGCTGATGACGCTAGAAAATACGATGAAGCTATTTTATCTTGTCAAGAAAACGAAAATCATATATTTTCTCTTATGAAGGACAACATACACGTTGTTCAGTCCACTATTAGTAACTTTAATATTTCTATACACAAATTGAATGAAAATGAAATTAAGCTAGATAAACAAATACAAAAACTTAATTATATATTTACAGAAACCTCTAAATTAAATACAAATGTATTAAATATTGAGAAGATAAATTCTTTGTTTAGTATCTTAGAAGGATCATTGCTGTCAATCTCTAATATTCTGGATACAATATTAAACTCAATTTTGTTTGCAAAAGCTAATATTTTACACCCTTATATATATATATATATATATATATATATATATATATATATATATATATATATATATTATAATATTATGTCTTAACTCCTACAAAATTATATAATGAACTTTCAAGTAGTAAACAATTTAAATCTAATATAGAATTTCCTGTTTCTTTATCTATACAGAATATCCATAGTATTATAGATTTGTCACAACTAACTGTTTATTATTATAATAATAAAATAATGTTTGTAATACAAATTCCTTTGATCAATCCCATGAGATTCAATGTATATAACCATGTTACCTACTCCACAAGACGGTAATAATTTTTTAACTTACATACTAATTCATCCTTCTAAACCTTACATAGCCATAACTGATGATAGATTAAGTTATGCATTATTCGATGATATTACTAGTTGTAAGAAAGTTAATACTGACTATATAATATGTCCTTTACCATCTATTCTATCGACAATTAATAACCCAACTTGTGAGTCAAAATTGTTAACCGAAGTAACTTTATCTCTCCCCGATACTTGTGACAATAAACTAATATATGGTAATATTAACATTTGGCAAAAGCTAAATCATGGAAAATATATTTTCGTTCAATCTAAGCCGAGTAAGTTAACATTGATACACAAATGTAATCAATGATACACAAATGTAATCAAAATATTAAAGATTATACTCTGCAAGGAACTGGTCTGTTGTCCTTGAGAAATGATTGTATTGCGTATTTCCAGACCTTGCAATTTTATCCATCTCATAATTATAACAGAATCTTACCAAGTCAATTATCTATTAATTATGATATAACAGAAGATGACTGACTGATTAAACGACAGTTTTCATAAAATTTCTCCTATTTCAATAACTAACGTGGATTTGGAATCATTCAAATTAGCCTCACACAAATTAGACAGTTTAGAATATCGAATAAAAAATTTAAATCGCGTGTACTAGCGTACACTCGTAAGAAGTGAAACTTATAATAAAAAATGGTTGTCTGTAAAGTCGGTTTACAGACGATAATTTTTACGTGATAACGTCATAAGAAAACATAGATGTAGAATTGTATACTTTTATGAATCGAATTGAATTATTATCACATATATAATATGATAGTGTGTATTACTTTACATATATATGATAGTGTAGTACTTTTTTTATATAGATGATAGTGTGATATTCAAGATTTTCCAATCTGAGTTATTTTGTTAAGAATAGGAATACGATAGGAAAAGTAGGAAATCAAGGGGAGTATTTCAAGTGGTACTCTCTACCAAACAATTGACAAATCACAAAACAGTAGGGGTGTGCGATAATTATCGATAATTCTTAAATACTCGATAATTTTCCATTCGATAATTATCAATAATTATCGATAAGTGTTATTCGATAATTTTGATCCGATAATTATCGATAATTTTTCATTCGATAAATATCGATAACTATCGACCGATAATTATCGATAACTTTCGTCAACTATCGATAATTTTTTTCCGATAATTATCGATAATTTTCGCCAACTATCGATAACTTTTCCTTCTATAATTATCGATAACTGTTCATACGATAATTATCGATAACTATCGATAAAACGATTCGATAATCGTCGATAGTAAAATTATCGATATTTTTATCGATGAACATCCCTACTTCTACCAAACAATTGACAAATCACAAAACAGTAGGGGTGTGCGATAATTATCGATAATTCGCAAATACTCGATAATTTTCCATTCGATAATTATCGATAAGTGTTATTCGATAATTTTGATCCGATAATTATCGATAATTTTTCATTCGATAAATATCGATAACTATCGACGATAATTATCGATAACTTTCGTCAAATATCGATAATTTTTATCGGATAATTATCGATAATTGTCTCCAACTATCGATAACTTTTCCTTCGATATAATTATCGATAACTGTTCATACGATAATTATCGATAACTATCGATAAAACGATTCGTTAATCTACCATAGTAAAATTATCGATATTTTTTATCGGTGAACATCCCTACTTCTACCAAACAATTGACAAATCACAAAACAGTAGGGGTGTGCGATAATTATCGATAATTCGTAACTACTCGATAATTTTCCATTCGATAATTATTAATAATTATCGATAAGTGTTATTCGATAATTTTGATCCGATAATTATCGATATTTTTTAATTCGATAATTATCGATAACTATCGACCGATAATTATCGATAACTATCGACCGATAATTATCGATAACTTTCGTCAACTATCGACAATTTTTATCCGATAATTATCGATAACTGTCGCCAACTATCGATAACTTTTCCTCCGATAATTATCGATAACTATTCATTCCATAACAATCGATAATTATCGATAAAACGATTCGATAATTATCGATAGTAAAATTATCGATATTTTTTTCCGATGAACATCCCTACAAAACAGTTCGCGTGTAGATTGCGTAGCGCCACTGTCTCTTTTACTCGAACGCGGTCCGATGGAGTGTAAGACAGAACGCTTAGGCTAATCGTGCCTCTCTATCGCTTGTTCTGCGCTCTCGCTCACTAATTGTGACAATGATGACGTCATCTTCTTCGAACGGGCACCCCTTCATCAATTTACTAGACGTTATCACGTCAAAAACAGTTTACTTTTTATACGATCGTAATTATATGAGTCCTGTGTTTGCGTTCGGACATATTTATATTCGAATTACCTACTCACTATAGAATACATCATACAATAACTGCAAACTTCTATATAGTGATACTTAATTTCACTCAAGAATCTTAGAGATTGCTAGCGCAGTGGCTGCCAACGCGAATTGTATTTCGTATATCGCTCGAGAGCTGCAAGTTCAAAACCCTGCGAGAGCCACATTTTCTAGCATTCAAAATTTGATATTTGATTTATTCAGTTTAAGTATTTATTTATAATTAATAATTATTTTAAGTTTTAAATTGTAAATATGTATAATATAGCAATAAATATGCTTTTTTCTTTTATTTATATATATAGGATTTCATCTACTACGACTCGGAATCTTCCTTGCGCATGTGTTTATTGAAAAACGACTGAAATACGCAATAATCAAGAACAATATGGCGCGTAACGCAAGATGGCGCGTAACGCAAGATGGCGCGTAACGAAAAAATCTTTCCAACCCCGATAAAGAAGTTTCACTTCAATAATGTGAAAAATCAATCTCGTATTGTAAAGTATGGGCATTTATATTCAACATTGACTTATGTAATAATCACTGTAATTATTATCTTTATATTATATAAATTATACAAGAAATGTTTTGCTAAGTGTATTAACCCATCATGTTGTATACAAATATATAATCATTGTCATAATGATAGTAAAAGTAGTATTGAAACTTCAGTGAACCATTCTATGGAATTAACTAGTGTATCCGAAAATTCAGACAAAGTTGACAGAAGGTCAATTCATAGCTTGCCTGAAATTAGGATAAATAAAATGAATAAAAATGTAAAATTCAGGCAATTTGAAAAATGTAATCGTAACGTTATTTTTAGAAATTTAGATAAATCATATAGAAATATCAGTAATTTCTAACCACTATATCCTTTTCTTTATAAGAAAATAATGTAATTCTATTATTTAATTATTTTGATTTCTCCTTTTTCATTTTTTTGGGATCTTAACTTTTAATGTGCGATTAATATTGTAAGTTAATAAACGTTAATAAATTTATAATAAACAAGTAACAATATTTTGTTAATAAACTGTTTTAAATAAGTAAATATTATTAATTAAGTACAATTTTAATGTTAATTGAGTTTTATTTTTTTTTAAAGATTTTATTTAGATTAATTATTATTCATCATAATTTTTTAAAAATTAATATAATTTTAATCCTTCACTTTATTTTAGAAATAAAAATAAAGCTCAGTCTAAAGGGGGGAGATGTTATGAATAATTATTATATTGTTAAAATGCAACATAAGCAAGTGGAAACTTACATACAAAATGTTTAGTAAGCGATAACCCCCTCGCTTCCACATTTATACCGAGTTTATAAAAGGCAAAATGTATTTTATTTAGTGCAGTTCGAGTATTATTTTCGAGTCCATCAGTTTAAGACAATCAGTATAAGTTCTAGTTCGAGTCCGGTCTTTTGTAAAGAACAATTTAATAAAATTAGTTTACAGCAGTATTAAAAGTGTTTTTTTAAAAAGGACCCACGGAGTGCCATCCTAACAGCACGTGTCACTGCAATCCAAGGATACAATAGGTTGGACAGGCGGAGGAGCGAGCGACGCGCGCCGGCGGCGCGGGCGCCATCGCCATTTTGTCAGTTGCTAGAAGTCGTGGCGCACGCGTGCATTTGATGACCACAACACGCGGCTTTATTTTTATTTAGTCACGAATATTTGGTTTATTTATCGAGTTATTTTTTGAAAAAGTCAAGCTACATCCCTGTTTATGGAAAATGAGCGATATATCGTACAGAGACATCGGTAAAAAAGCTTTGGCTTGGGAAAGGATTGCGAAGGAATGTGAAATGACGAATGGTAAGTAAATACGTAAATACTTGTTATTTTTGTAACTAATTTAATTTTAAAAAAAATCGTGTTACAAATATATTTGATATCTACAAACTTTATATTTATTTATCAAAAACCTACTGGTAGGTAATGTTTAAGTTGTGGTCGAGTGGCTACAATTACATGGAGGCCTGCGCCGGGGCGTCATGGTCGAATGCGAAAGCGACCCCATGGCGTCCCATTACGGCGCACGACGTAATCGATGGGTTTTAGTTAGGGTATTCGGCCTGCTGGGATTGACGTGCAGCCCTAGCGTCTGGTCGCCAGTCCCACATACCCGCCGTTTTCGCGGCGGGATGCGTAAAGGCATTTCCAATCGTTAAAAAAAAAGAAGAACTAAGACTATATTAGGACAAAAGTTGAATGAGGCTAATCAATTACGTGAGCGTTTCGATGAGTGTCTGTTATTAATTTCAGAACAAATACAAAACAAACAAATAAGTAGTAAAGTGTTATTGGACTTGCAGTCATTATGCGTTTTAATTAAAGAAACATATATACAAATATAATTTTTTTGTTCGAAAAGTTACGTTACTGAGTGTACTGTCGTGAGCTTTGAAGGTGACACCACCATGGCGGCGTTCAATTCTAAAACTTCTGTGTCGATGATTCAGGTTATGACTGGTGATGAGATCATCACCAAGAACCTTATTAATGTTGTAGAGTTGGATAGCTCTTTCACTTAATTCTGACGTCAAAATATGCTTATAAAATTTGTTCTTAAGACTCGACTAAACAAGAGCGCTAAATTACGATTATCTACTTCGTACGATAGTTGTAACTCACTAATTCGGGATATGCGAAATCATTTGATAACAAAGAAATCAAGTACTTCTATCCATAATGAGTTAGAATCGATAAAACAAAATGGTACTTCTATACAAAATTACGGAAGAAAAATCGAAGAGTTGTTTGTCAACTAGACTTGATAGTAATAAGGACGCGTATAAAATATAACAACCTATAAATGAAAAGATCGCTATTTTTTAATATTTACCGATGAATTGCGAAATCTGAAGTTAAGCACTATAATATCAGCTCGTAATTATTCGACCCTTAGACGTTATACGTGCGGAAAAATACGAGGAACTGCCATGTAGTCGCCAAAATTCAGAATCTGCTATATATTTGGCAGAATGCGGATAAACAAACTTTAGATATTCCCGAAATCAAAATAGGGGTCACATTGTAATGATCAGGTAATCAAATGAGAGGTAGAAATTCGAACCAATCGCGTGGGGGAAATACTTTTACACAAAAGCGTGGTGGTGGATGAAACCGAACATTTTAACGTGGTGGTAATCATAATGTACGACTTATGGATAGTGATAGAAATACACATCATAAATCGTCAACAATCAATGACGAGACTCAGTTTTTTCGATCAGAATTATATTTTAGCTTGTGATCATAGTAATTCAGTGGAATTGTTATTAACAGATATCAAATACAGTTGCCTAGTCGATAAGGGAGCATCATTGTAGGAGCTGTAATTTGACACGGTGCATACATGGAAAAAGATTATTATAATTGGTGGCTGAGAGACAGACCACTGCACCTCCCAAAATCTTTGGGAAGGTACAGGTTGAACATTAAACATTTTTTTTTGGCCTTAGTTGACTGATATTGACATTGGCAACCTACGTCTGGCATTAGAGAATTAAAATAAAAGTTCGTTTTTTTTTGTTTCAGGTCTCTGCGAGCTTTGAATAAAAACTTTAAATTTCTTTTGTTTTTACTTGTGTCGTGTATGTGCATACTTTACAACACGAAGTAGGACTGGATTTAAATAAAATATATTATTAGAGTAAAATTTCGTCGTTTCCTTATAAGTTCGATTGGACAGATATTGTTATGGAGTAAGATATAAGATTAAGTTAGGATAAATCATTTAAACGTGAAGAAGTAATTCATAATTTAATGTATGACAGAATAAAATACAGAAGATACTTTGGGTATACTTCCGAAAAGCAGATACCGAATTTTCTCATGAAATTTGGCACGGACATTCCATTTGACTATCTAAGCATCCCCTTAAAAGGATTTTTGGCGGATCGCAATATTTTTCGAAATATTGAATTTTTTGAGTACGCTGCTTAGTACGCTCTATATAAGAAAGCGAAAAGTAGATACCGAATTTTCTCCTAAAACTTGGCACAGACATTACATTTGACTATTTAAGAGTCCCCTTAAAAGGGTTTTTGGCGACTCGCAATATTTTTCGAAATAT